>CM051234.1:375390307-376590307 GCA_027917425.1 Gastrophryne carolinensis | reverse complement strand
AACATTGAAAATTAAATACAATTTTAAGCACAGAATATTTGAAATCTTAAATATGTAGTAGCACTATATGTATTGAAATTATAGTGCTTGATGTTTATTGTTCTGATGCAAACAATATTTCTTGGGTACCATCAAAAACAACACAAAAGCAGCTGACAACTACCATTCATTTTGTTGGCTCGCATGTTAAGCTATCTTTACAATGCACATATGCATTTTATAGGCTAGTATAATACATCAAATATATTAAGCTTTTTTAAGCCCACGCAGTGCAACCTCTACTGATTTTACCTCAATTTACGATATTAATCGTTTCTTAACAAGAACACAAAATTTAAATATGTTGGAGCAGTAGTGTTGTAACTTACTTGTTGATGAGGAACATCATGCTGTTGTTGTCCCAGGGTGTCTAAAAAAAAAGAAAAGTATGGCACATTATGAAAATTGCTAATGTGGTTAAAACTGAGGTATCAGGAATCATGTTTTATCTTTTTATGATTAACTAAGATTCTCCAGGCTCAGCATCTTGCATCTACAGCTGGGACATTGTCTGCACAGTATACTGAAGTAGTACAAAGCTGGTTGGTTTCAACCTAAACCAGTGGGCAAAACCAATATGGCCCCCCCCCCCCCCCCACCACCACCAGTCATGAGCAGCAGCAGATTTCCAGCTGTTTAGCAATCCTGGGTTTGGCATCACCTTCAATGCAGATTTGTTTTAAAGTGATTGTACATTAACTGCACATACTGGACATTTTGCTATGTTTGCCTGGCCCTCTACTGCCTCCCAACCTGACTTTGCTCACCAATGAATTAAGCCACATGCTAATGAGTGCTCTCTGCAAATAAGGGCATGCACACACTCATTCATCCTCCCCTCTTTTCTATAATGTATACAGTCACTGAAGCTTTTACTGATGCTGGCAGCTGCTCATTCACTGCACTCATTGATTCCCTACACACCACCATAACTATCCCTTTTCTTCTGCACTTGTTCATCCCATGAGCTGAACTTGTACACGTGGAGGCTGATTCATTACTAACGCCAGGTATCGGCAGATGAGCGTCTGTATAGCGGCGCTTAGAGCGACCGCTAGTAGACTCTGTAAGTGGGTATCTGCTGCTGTAACAGAGCGCCTCAGTCGCTGTAGTAACCTGGCCAACATTGATGAATGAGATGTATGTTGGGCGTTCTAACACCAGTATAGCGCTGCAGGGAGCAAGAGGTAGCGCCAGCTCAGTGTGACCGACTCTCGGCACTCCACACCATACTTATCAAAAAAGGATACACACACAGCGTCAGCACTCTAAATTTGGTACCTATAGCATAGAGCGTCAGACGCTGTGTGATTAAAGTCTGTTTTCAAACACCAGTAACAAAGCGAAAACACATGGAATTACATTGTTTTAACACTGTGACATTAACACTTTAGTGTCAGACCTGTGATGACAATTCTGCATAAAAATCCAAAAAGTCAAAAAAAGTGTTTGTTTGCAGCCAGGAGAGGTCACACAAACTTGTCAAACACGCTGTTTAAACACAACCATATGAACGCCCATTGAAATGTATGGGAGAGCGACAGTGAGCGAAAGGTAATACCTGGCACTCTGGAAGCTAGAGCGCCAGCGCTATACGCTGAGCCACCTGTAATAATACATTGGATGTCACATGGTGCTGCTAGAATCGCTCAGCAGATTTGCTTTCATAAATGTGGTATTGCGTACAGCTCCCGGCATTCACCAGACGCTACCTGTCGCTACGAGGCACTACCCGCCGCTATCCCTTCTTAAATAACCACAATATTTATTGTACCATGTGCACAGCTCAGGATCAGGGGAGAAAGGCAGAATCACCTCATCGATATCCCTACATTTGCTGGGGCAAATGTAAATGAACGGGGCAACTCACATAAGGCCGGCCTGTAAATCTGAGCTTGAGCGCAGTGTGTCAGTGTAACACGATGCCCACCAGAGAGGAATTATGGAATGAGACATCAGGATTTCAGTCGGATTTGACTCAAAACAGCCCTACTTTGGATTAAAAAAAAATGATTTGCAAAAATCCTAATGGGAAAGCAAAAAAATGTTAATGGTTACCTAGACAATGACTTAAAGCAGAACAAAACCCAATGTGGCTGGCACTGAAACCTGGGGGAATCCTGACGGGGATGCCCCACTATATGAAACCCCCTTGGGGCCTACAGAACTCCTGTGTGCTCCTATCCCCCCCCCGATTTTGGTGTCTTGGATAGGTTAGGTAATGGTTAAATCATTGCTGCTTGTGGTCCTACAAAAAAAAAACTTTCAGTGACATCCATCAACACTATAACCAAAACAAAGTAACACCAGTTCTGGATCTCTATACTCTGTTCCACATTGGTTTTAGTGACCATTCTTTTCTTGGATTGATCTCCTGGATGCTTGGTGAGCAGCCCAATTCAGTCTGAAATTAAACTTAGCCAGAGATCCAAACCTCGCCATCCCCGTTCATGACTATGACCCATGGTCACCTTGCTGCCTTCTTGCATCGATGTTGATGACTGGCCACACACACCCCATTTATTGCAATTGAGGAGGAATGCTAGTAAATTGTAGTAAATAGAGCAGGTCACCATGACTGATGCAGGGGGGCAGCTGCTCAGCTCCAGGTGGGGCCAAGAATGCCGAAGCTAATATATTTTAAACAACCAGTATTAGGAGAATCGGCTGTGTGGGACGGCAGGTGTGTAGGTTATTTATTATTTTTTTCCCAGAAATTGACTTTTAAATATAAATGAGGTTTATAAATTCTTGTTCCACTGTCTATGGTAAATATTAGTAAGCAACATCTCTTAATTTAGCCCATACAAGAATCTGAATTGTATTTCACACTTTGGCAATTTCACATGACTCAGATAGAACTCAATGTTCTTTAGAGCATTTTTTGTAATGGTTTTTTAAAACAAATTCGAAAATATAATAACAAATATTAAAAGAATAGTTTTTAGGTTTGGAGGACACATAATAAATCAATATGTATGAAAATCAACATGCAGTTCAAAGCACACATTAATAATGTTCCCATCAACAGCTAGATTGTTAAATCTCCCTAAACCTATTAGCTTAAAAATAAGTAGAGACTAGTCTAAAGACATATGAACTGGTACCTGATTGCATTCAAGGATACGCCAGACAAAGATGTACGAACTAAAGAATGTGCAATTCCAAAGTACAGGCTGTCAGTTTAAGATCTGTTGTTTGCTATGTCTTATTTATTCACAATGACATTGTTACCTGCGAGCTTGCAGCAAATTCATTGCTACAGAAGATACAAAATATTGAAATTTTGAGAAATAAGTCCCCAATAGGCGTGTCACATCAGTGTGAGATATGGTTATGGTAGTTGCTAGTAGACTAAGACATAAATTGCCAGTGCAAGCAGTGTATTTTAGGTAAAGAATTGTTTTGCAGTACAAGAAATCCCTTATGAATATGCAGAAGAGAAGCATATATAAATGCCATGCTTATTTAGGGTCAAAGAACCTGACACCTAATAACACCCCAGCTTATCCTTGTCTGATTTGTCAAGGGTAGCCCAATTGAATTCTGTGGAAGGCTATGGAAGATTGGATATGAGCACCTGTATAATCTGGTGCAGCATCGGGAAGAGCACCCAATAACAAGTGATAAATTAGATGCTGAAAGGTAGAAATTTCTGCACACACTCATTTTAGAATTTAAATGAAACTCTGAGTGGTGCTAGTGCGAATGTATGGGCACCGAGTGCCATTGAGCGACGCTAGTGCTTGATAAATAAGGCCCTTAGACCTCTGAACATACTACTTTCTCTCATTGTTTTCCTTTTAAACCATTGGTAGCTCGTTGTGGTTTTTAATGTGGGCCTACACCCTGGGATGTATTTCCTATTAGGCACTCAAGGACCTATGTACGATGTAGGGGGAAACAACACTCTGGGTAAAATCTTATAGTTTCTTCCTATTTGTTTTACTTACTTTATTTGTCTTAATTTACAATTAAATGCAGTGTCAAAGATGATGTGGCAGTTAGGTGATTCATTATGAACCTGCACTTGCTGAGCAGTTTGCATTTACATATATAGGTCCTTTTATTATTTAGTATTGGTCAATGCTATCTCATGCTGCCCTTACCTTCATTTTTTTGACAGTAATCATTAAGGGGTGTGGTAGATAATGAGTATGTTTTGGTATGAATGGGTGTCTTAAATAAACAGTGCAACATTGGCATGAGCGCCAAATACAGCCTACACCCTCACTAAAAGAAGGGAAATCTTGCTGGATGGCTTTCCCTTCAACAATAAAAACCCTCCTGCTGCATTTTTGCTGATCCAGCTCCAGGCAGCAGCTCTGGTGTCTAGCAAGCCAGATCCTCTTCTTTCTGACCTAGAGCAGTCTGTCCCCCAGCATCTAGTGCATTCCTTCATCAGCTTTGGCTAGTGGTCGACTGATTATCTGCCAGGTTGCCACTAATTTACACACAGGGAGAGAGAGGTCTCCACTCTTTAGCCCTTGGCCCACCATGGAGTAATGACAAGGCCGTGGTCAGGCATTCCAGCATGCCCTTTACCACTGTGATTGGCCAGGGAGGGTTGCCAGCATGACATCATGGCCAGTGTGCGTGTGGACTTGGGGTACGATGAAGAGGACACCGTAGCCGCCGCTGCCACTGAAGGCAGGGAGAGACACACTAGGAGATGAGGACAATTCCCAGCACTGGAATCGGAAGTTGGTGATTTTTTTGTTTTACTTATAGGGTGTTTCAGGGAAACACCCTATATTCATCTATTTGATAATAAATTCTGATTCAAACAAATCAAATTTTCCCCTGAAATCCCTAATTCTCGGCAATTTACCATTCTCCACAATAAATGCATTCCTCTTATTCACAATGCCATTACTAAAAAAAACAAATGATGCATTCACACTTTCACAGACTCTTTCTCCTAGAGCCACCAATAGGCCATGTTTTGTGAATCTCTATATACCCAAATTTATAGCTGTCTGAGCACTCATTACTTTATCTGTGCATATGTGGGGTAAAATGAAAAACATGACCTGTTGGTGGCTCTCAAGGAATTGATTAGGGAATAGTGATGAGCGGATCCCACCCTCAGGTTTCGGATCTGTGCCGAACTTTGTGGGTTTTGGCCCCCAAACCTGAACATGGATTTGAAATTCGTGCTCGGGTTTGGCGTTCAGCCCGGACCTGTAAGAAGACTTTTTCCTTCCTTTCCCTCTATTGGCCCTGCGGGACACGTGACCCGCTGTAAAAAAGGCGGGGTTGGAGTCATGCCGATCTCGCTGTGCGCTCTGCAGTAGATAGGGACAGGTTGCTGACTGCTGCTGAGGGACAAATAGGGCTGTTTGCATAAAGAACTGACATGTTCAGGGCAATATTTAGTCCGTAATAGCGGCTAGAGTGAGGGCTAGATAGGTGGGGTGTCAGCACTACTGTTTAAAACCACTTCTTGTTACAAATGGGGTGTATGTACCATGTTATCTCACAACTTGCTCTAAACACTGGGGTGTAACCTGTTATCCCACAACTTGCTCTCAGCACTGGGGTGTGTGTACTGTGTTATCCCACAACTTGCTCTCAGCACTGGGGTGTGTGTACCGTGTTATCCCACAACTTGTTCTAAGCACTGGGGTGTGTGTACCGTGTTATCCCACAACTTGTTCTAAGCACTGGGGCGTGTGTACTGTGTTATCCCACAACTTGCTCTCAGCACTGGGGTGTGTGTACCGTGTTATCCCACAACTTGTTCTAAGCACTGGGGTGTGTGTACCGTGTTATCCCACAACTTGCTCTCAGCACTGGGGTGTGTGTACCGTGTTATCCCACAACTTGTTCTAAGCACTGGGGTGTGTGTACCGTGTTATCCCACAACTTGTTCTAAGCACTGGGGTGTGTGTACCGTGTTATCCCACAACTTGCTCTCAGCACTGGGGTGTGTGTACCGTGTTATCCCACAACTTGTTCTAAGCACTGGGGTGTGTGTACCGTGTTATCCCACAACTTGTTCTAAGCACTGGGGTGTGTGTACTGTGTTATCCCACAACTTGTTCTAAGCACTGGGGTGTAACCTGTTATCCCACAACTTACTCCAAGCATTGGGGCATACCCTGTTATACTACAACTTGCTCTTAGCACTAGGCTGAGTGTACCCTGTTATTCTACAACTTGTTCTAAGCACTGGTGTGTACCCTGTTATACTAAACCTTGACAGGTTTAAGAAGGTATACCCTGCTTTAACATGGAAGAACTTTTCACCTAACTCCTGAGTAATCTTGCACAACTATCATAGCACGTGAGAATCTTCCATCGGGTTCTATTACTTGTTTTTAAGCTGCCTTTTCAATTTTGAGATGGTTTTATATGGATTTTCATTAAAGTATTGCTTTTTTAAGGAGTGCTGACCAATTGCATTTTTGGTACTTAAGACATTGGTGGGGTTTTGGGACTCCCCCTGGTCTTGCACCCATAACTGGATCCGTGTGCGGTTATACCGATTTCTTTCAGACAACTATCATATACACCTTTGGGTAAATATAAGATCAATTCATTCTACTGTTTCCCACAGCCACATGCATAAGTAAACCTCTCCTCTTGTGGTCTAGCGTGATTAAAGTGTTTTTTTAATATTATGGTATTTTCATGATACTTCCCTACACTCGTCCCTACAGATTTGATATATGTTTTATATGAATTGAAAGCACCATTGACTATTAAGGTGTATTTGAATAAACTTAATAATTGCGGAACTCCGAAAATACTCTTTCAGAAAAAGGCAGTCTTAATCTGTTTTAAAATTTGCTTCTTTGACATATTATTATTTGAAAGCGCTGAAACGCTAATTCGTTTTTTTTAAATTCATTTTACAGTTATCAATAAACGCAAAGCTCTTTTCATAAAATAAATGAAGTCTATGAATGCATTGTGCATGCATATGATACACTGGCTTGAATGACAAGTCTCACAAAGTAAAGTTCTGAATGTAACAAATGACAAATGATATTTCATATTTTGCAATATGAAACACATACTGATGAACTAGCAAATTAAAATGTAATGTGAAACGATGACACTGAAAATATAAAAGAACTGGCCTTTTGATAGGCTGTGGAATTTGTAATTAGACCAAGATTTGCCATTTAATTATAATTCTATTTCATTGACAATTTTGAATAGAAATAGTGGCTAAATCATTTTATTGAAATAACATTAGAAGGAAAAATAACGTCACGTGCATATTCTTTTCATCCCAAGAGCAGGCATATTTCATTATGCTGATAGCAGTTAGCCAACCTCATCTTTGGGAAAGGTAATTATTTGCATTTTCTCTCTAACATTGTGCTTGCCGAAGAGGAAAATAAAGCATACGAGCTGCACACATGAAGTGCTCCGGAAAGCGGTTCTGACTAGATTTTTTTAACCTATGCTATAGTCAATATATTTTATTATTATGTGTACATAATATTTACCTTTTATATTTTATAAAAGAGATGATACATGTATGGAAGATACTATGCTGATAATATAATTTATGAACATTTAAACTTGACATGAAAAACCAACTGATACTGCAAGCATTCATTCCTTGAAAACAAAAATAACAAATATATATATATATATATATATATATATATATATTAACACAAATGTATATATATATATATATATATATATATATATATATATATATATATATATACTTATGAACTGAAAATTCACAAAAAGTAGGGCTTTTCAGGCACCCTTTTCCCAGACCCCCAGTGAGGGTTTTTTTTCCTAAATTGAGCATTTATAAGTATACAATTCCTATATGGTAGTCAATATTGAATAGTAAAGACTCCAGTCTCATTATTATATCTGTATTTATAGCATACAGATCTAGCTCTTCCTTGTTTTTTAAGTTGACCTGAAGCCATGGGCTTGCATTTAGACCTGAATCATCAAATAAAATGGCTTAAAGAGACAGTCCAGGCAACAGCAATAATGAAGAAGCAAGCAGCACACCTGATGTCTGTCCTATGTGCCTCTCCTTCATTTTCTGCAGTATTGGGTAGAAGCCGTAGCAGGGTTATGAAGCTTGCCCTCCTTTCAATAATAGTTCTCTAGGGCCACGCCAAAAAGTAGCCACTTTGTCCCTTGGAGCTCTCAGCATGAGTGAACACTCATAATGCTGCACCATGACACGTCCTTCCCAGTTTAGCCATGACCCAGAAATTGAAGCAAACAAATCAGCTTCACATAAGATGTTTACAAATTGTGAGATTTTGAGATTATTTGAAGTGACTTATTTTACACTGTTCCCAAGAAGGATAAGGGGGGAGGAAGTTAGTGTGTGCCTGCAGAGAGACTTTAATGTAGCTAATATAATTTGCTAATTGGGGATATAAAATGGTTACAAATGTACAAATACTATTTTAAGAAGTCTGATATGTATTTTTTCTATAGCAATCTTGACATAGGAGGTGTTGAGATCAGCTTCACTGAGGGGTAAATCTGTCCACCAATTGATAACATTGAAAATCAAATGGAAGTTGCTCATCCTCATAACTATTGTGGTCATTGTTGCGTGTCTTGATACTTAAACCGGAACAGCACCTATGCTTGCTCGGTAAAAGACAAAATCGTACTTTTCAATTTGCTCCCCCAGCAAAATTGATTGGCAGTTGTGGTCTCTCCTGGCTGTCTGGCCGCTGATGGCTATGTGACTGTTATGCGGGCCTTGATTCCTCTTTATATACAGATGCTATATTATAAGATAAATCCTTCAGCCTAAGACGTAGAGATTATTATGTTAAAGGGGATCTCTAGCAATATGTACAGTTATTTTAAAGTAGTTAAAGAGGGATAATTACTTAAAAGTGCACTATCATGAAAAAAGGCCACTGAAAAAAATCCAAATAAATATGCTGGATGGCAGGAGAAGAGGTCACCGGCATCAAGAAAAATCCAGCTAGGCTTGTTTTTATTATTTTAATGAAAGGAAGAGGAAATCAGGGGTGACAGGTTCTGTCACCCCTGGATTTTTTCCTACCATGAGAGAATAAACCACAAGTTGGCTGAAGTTTTATCCATTTTGGGTGCATAAGTGACCCCTTCTTTCATTAGTGGAGATGCTTAATATGGATTATTAACATTACACAATTTTCGCGATAGTGCACCTTTAACTAAGTAATATAATATTCTGTTAAAGCATTAATTCAGACGTTTCATATTAGTCTGCCATTATCCGCAGACAGATTACTGGTGTTTCTTTTCTTTTTCGACAAAAAGACCAGAATTTTGTTTTGGCTGAAAAGAATCAAACTGGCAAAGTTCTGGTTGAATTTAACATTGACCAAAATCCAAAGTCCAACACTTAGATCTGTTTTTAAACACAACATTATTAGCACCTTTAAGTCATAGCCTTGTTTTAAAACAGTATGCAATATTTACTACGCATCCCCCCTGAGCTTTTCACTTAGCTTGTTATATTTTGAGATGTGTCTCACAAAATTATCAGCTTCTCTTTTTGTGACACTTCATCACAAGATGATTATCTAGCCTATTGTGTTGAACTCTATAGGAGTTCACCTGGAGATTGCCTTTAAATTAAAGTTATACTACAGGTATGCCTGATTGTTGTTCCATTGTCTCAGGCACACGTTGCAGTGTCCTAAACTTCAATCCAAAAAGACCCTGTAGTTCCTAAGTTACCTTTAAAAAGATGAAAGTATTGGAGACTTACAGAAAAAATGAAAAGAAACAGTTGGTGTGGCAACAGCGATGTGAGGTAGGCACACTGTGATAAGTGTGAGAGCATAGAGGAGGGAGGGGTTTCAGAGCTGCAGAGAGGAGCAGCCACACAGGACTTCTAGGCAGGGAGTGGGGGGGTTCTGTTCTTGGTCCACTGAAGGTTAATTGATGGACCAGGTCAGCGGGGTGGGAACTGAAAGCTGAATGAGGGAGTGGTTTCCTCACTAAAAAGACAGACAGAAGAGGAAGCACAATGCCCGAGCCACTCAATGAAAAGTTGCCAATCACTTTACGCTTTACATGAATACTGTTTTGAATACAAGGCATGGGAAATTGGTGGTTTTAAATAAATTCATGTTGAGATACTGGTGGTTGAATCTGTAGTCCACAGCTAGATTAAGCCAGAAAAACAGGGCACTGGGTGAATAATTTAACCGCTATGATCTTGCTCAGACATCTTGGATATTTGTGGTAGGGTACTACATTTAACCGTTTAAAAACTGGTATTCCAGAGCCTGTGCGCAATCACCCATAGCTTCCCACGAAAGTGAGCAGGACGGAACAGCTGGGGGAAACTATCTATATAGTAGTATATAGAATTTTGACAAAACTAAAATTTCCTCTGCAAATTATTGAATGCAATGGAGGTCTTCATGTATGACATGTTTTATAAGTAAGTTTAATGTCTAACCTATTGTTGAGACAAGTGAGTTTTGTGGCCAACACCCTAACATAGCACATACAGTATATCCCTCTGAAGAAGCTCATCTAGCTAAATGCATCACGACAACTAGACTGTGTTCTGCACCACTGAAAATCCATGCAATGGCTGTTTCCCCAAAAGCCAATATAATAGGGTTTTATGATAAGTCCATGAGCAACTACATGCTCAAATGTATCTCTCTGAGTTTTTAATGTAAATGGTTTACACCATATCACCAAATCCAAGACCCTACTTGTACAAACCTATTATAAAAATATAATTTATTTAAATGGGTGCAAACTTAACCCCATACCAATGACGACACAGAAGAACTAAAACATAGGCAGCACCAAGGAAGAAAGATCCAGTTTCAGTAACTTTAGGTTATGTCACTTTAATCAGCTTCACTGCATTTCAAAGATTTTGGCCAACTACTTTCATCATAAAGCAGAAGCATTCTGGAAAAAATAGCTTTAATGATGTGAGGGTTAACTTATTCAGTCACGGTGAGATGCCACACCCCCTCCATTGCACTGAATGGAGGGGGCATTGTAGCCCACCATGACTGATGGCAGGGATGAGACAGGAAGAGAAGCATGATGAGAGAGTGGCGCTGCACAAGGTGCCGGGCGGCAAGGGACCAGGTGAGCATTGCTGCCCGGTACTGGGAGCGATGGTCTACAAGGGAGAAAAGGTTTCTTTACTTGCCTGAAAATGTTCTTTAAGTCAGATACTAGCTCTTGTGATTTCGGAAATAAGATTCATGAGAACATATCTGAAAGGCCTTTATTAAATCAAGACCTATATTCCTAACAATTCTATGTTATTATACTATGATTAGTGCAATGGCCATTGAAAAGGATATAAAAATAAAAAAGGTTGCTAACAGACTTATTTTATGGAACATTAAAAATTCAGTCTTTACAGGTCATATGGCATACAATCTACACAGTCAATAAAACCACCAAGCAAACTACATCTTCAATGTACTAAACTGCTGTTGTTTACACAATTTAATGACAGTGAATGGCACCTAAATTATTAGAATGAACTCTATTGTTGACAATCAATTTGCAATTTCCTTAGTCACAAAAGGAAAATATATTGTGAAGGCTGTTCTGCTTCCATTGTCTTTGTGTCCCAGAGTGCATCATTAGCTTATCTTTTAGATTCTCAAGAATCCACACACTTAAGTGTTTGAGTTTAATTTGCTCCTGGGAAATAGTATGCTAAATAACCATCAGATTACGCCTTCTCAGGCAAAATTGTGCTTGGTGGCTATAACATCCCAAATTAAAATGCAGTGTGATTATCTCAGATAATGTGTTTAGCCATTCATTGCTTTCAAGCATAATAGAGTCCTAAAGTTTTACTAAGTCTGCAAAAAAATGAAGAGGAAAGAACTTATCACAACATGACTCAATGTTAAATATTTTTCCTTCATTTTAGGTGATAAAAGGATCAAAGATTTCTAAGTATAACTTGGTTATCAGGCAACAATTATGCAAAAGACTGTACAAGAGAAGTCCTAGGGATAATACTAGATGATAATAAGTCATGATTAAATGTTCCTCTAGCTACAAGGTTGACATAGCTACACACTATATGAACATAAACTAGGATATGGTCTTTTTCTCCCTCCTTCTCTCCTCCTCCTTTCTATATATGTAAATATGATAAGCTGTTATAAGCCAATATATATTTTATGTTAACCTATATTTCCTGATCTAAAATTTAGATAGCCTTTCATGTTTTGTGGTAGGAAAATTAAGAAAAAACACGAAATTTTGCCTTTTCCAGTTTGAAATGTCGTCAATAGAGATAAACAAATTTTGTAAAATTGAGAAATTTGGGTTAGTCTGATTTTGTAATAAATCACTATCACTATCCAGTGCTGTGGGTGTCCCACATGGCTCCCTGCTGTCCCGGGTTCCTCACTATGCCACCAGCTCAACCACTGCCATTCTGTGTCCCCCACTGTTTTGCCGTCGCAGTGGGCTGCTCTATATTTCTTGAGGCTCTGCCAACAGCATGACGCCAATGCTTCCTATTGTCACTTGTCACTGAGTGATGGGGGAAGCCCTAACCATCCTCTCTTCACAGTGATGTCATCTCACTTCTTGGTGGACACAGAGGGATCTGGAGTGGGTGTTGGACACCTGAAGTTCTGATTAGCAAGGTGGCAGTTGAGTTTAAAAAAAGAAAATAAGGCATTCAATTCAGTTGTGAATCACAAGAAATTCAGATACATCAATTCAATCGATTTTTCCATGAAATTCTGAACAAATTATGATTTGGACTAATCAGTTGGTTCGTATGTATTCATTAATTATCAAAGCTGTGGCTGATAAGGCTTATAGCCCTGCTACAGTTAGGGGTAACAAAGATGTAGTTTGCCATTTTCTCTGGGCTACGCATCCGTTATATATGAAAGAGCTCATACTTGTGTGTCTAGACTTAATATTTTTGTATTTGCTGGCCAAGGCCATTATTTATGACCTACAGAATTGCAGATTGCTGCAAAAATGGAGCAAGATGAATACCAGCCATTAGTACTAGAGATTACATGATAATATTAGCTAGATAGACCATCCAATACCCATGAGTAAACTTACTCTGCTAAGTGTGGCACCCATTAGCATCCAAAGTTAGGATACATATATGTCTCTCACAGTATTAAGTATAAACAGTGAATGTTAATACATCAGTGGCAGCATAGCAGCTTAAGTTCATAGCAGATTCTCATAAAACTCCATTTAGTCCATGAACCAGTATATACAAGCAGAACCAGTATTAGGTTAAGAGGGGCCGTCTGCAAGATTTCAGGGTGGTGCCTCCCCCCTAAACACATTCACACACTGACAACAATAGAGAAAAAAAGACAGAAGAGAATGGGAAAAAGAGGGAAGACATAGGGACTGGAAAAAGAAAGATCAGAAAAATGAGGGAGACAGAGGGCATGTTAAAGTCAAAGTTTACAGTTCATGCTTTAACCCCCCTGCCCTGCCAACCTACACTGGAGCTGAGGCACTTGAATGGGCAAATGGTTGTGCGCATGAAGCTGGGGGATGCTGCTTTGTGTCTTCCTGTGCAGTGGCCCCACAGATCCCATAGAATGGCGCTGGACCATGGGTGAGGTAAGAGTTTTTTTCTTTGTAACCCCCCCCCCACCCAGCCTCAGCACCAGGGGAGGATAGCAGGGCAGAAGTTGGTTAATTATTGACTAGAATTCCGCTTAAAATGAAGAAGGCAAGGAAATGTAAAACAAAAGAGGAGGTATAGGAGGCATAAAAAGGGGCCAGGAGGCAATGTAAAAAAGAGAGACATTCAGAGAGAATGTGTGAAGAGAAATAAAGGAGGGAAAGGTGAAAAGAGAGTGGTGGGGCCGGGGCCAATTGGAATAAAGAAGAAATAGACATGGGAAAGAGATACAAACATTGTTTTTTCTAGCAGAACTAAGGGTGTTAAGAGAGGAAAGAGATACTGAGTTTTTTCAATAAAGGGATAACTGAATAGTGTCTCCTGGCACCCACTTACAGAGGGTTTGGGGTGGTGTCCAGTGCGATTGCACTTTGCAAACCCCAAAGGCCAGTCATGTCTATGAGTCTCCTCCAGAACTTGCTTTTGCTGGAACCTCTACCTGAGCCAAACCACATTAGTTACAGTAGGACAATTTAACATTGCCCTAGGCATTGTCAGGCTATATTGCTGGAAGTGGTCTGAAGTGTCTCTTGGAATAGGCCCGAGACTGACACATTCAGCCTTGCACTGCCATTTCCAATGAAATTTGTATTGAATGATGTAGTCTTACAGTGGTGGAGGGGAGAATTTGTGTTCGCTGGTGTAGATAGCTAAATTTATTACTCTTTTTTTTCTTTAAAAGTAAAACAGGTATTATGTAAATGTAAAAGATGAATAATGATAGCCACTCTTTTGAATCACCATTGTTAAGTGAATCTGGGAACATTTTAGCTGGCTTCCCAATTTGCTCCAAGCTGACCAGCCTTGATTTAATACACTTCAGGCCTCAACAGTAATCTATTGTCATCATCTCAAGCCTAGCTGAAATGTAAAATGTTTATACAAAAGTTGCACCCCAGCCAGTAACAGTACCCTCAAGTCCTTTTTAGTATTAAAAAATGGGAAAGAAACTCATTGTAGAGGACAGATTCCCTTTTCAGGTCTTTCCAAGCTATTCAGTATATATGACTGTCTTTAGAAGAATAATGTATACAACACTACTGGGTTATACAGAGAATCCGTTCCCTGTATGACCCAGAATGCTGTGGTGGAATTGATGGGGGAGATTTATTTTTCAGTCTTCTCTGTCCATTTCCTGTATATGTCAGTGAGTGTTTTGACCTCTCAAGGTATAAAGAAACTGTGTGGGTTCCTGGTCCATGGCCACCTTTTTTTTATTATTACTTTCTTCCAACAGGGTAATAAGACATGACAGCACACTGCAGTACCAAACCCCACTACCAGTGGAAGTGCAGGTGGGTATCTATTAAAGTGGACCAAAACCCAGTGAACTACATTTGGCCAAAGCCCCTGTCGATACTTCCTTCTTAAGGTATAGAACGGGAAATGGATATTCTTTTTAAACTGTCCTGGATTTCTTTGCTGTCCCTCTCTGTGAGATGGCAGGTGATCAGTCATTGCATAGGTGAGGCAATGACATCACTGTCACATACAACACTGGCAATGAAAGGAGGAGGCGGGGCTTTACAGCTAAAACAGGTGCCATTATCTGGGATTAAAGTGAAGCAGGAGCAGTGAAAATTGCCAAAAGGTCCTCTTCATGGGGGGGGGAGCAATGCAGGGGATGCTAGTTAAAAATGTGGGTTTTGGTCTGCTTTAACTGCAGGATTTGTGAGTGGAGGTAGCAGATTGGCTAGGGTGCCGAAGACAAAGACCTTCCCTGGGAGTAGTTGTAGAAGGTTAGATCCTTTTTAATATGCCCATCAGTCCACCAGCTTTATCAAAAGCTACAACCTTGGTGCATTACCCTTTAAAACATGACCATGCATGGAATTGCTACCCTATGATCATAAGGCCATTGCTTAAATTTAAGGTATACTTCTTATAAGGACACATAGCATCACATGTAATTCTAGAATTGATGGAGTAGAAATGTGAGGTTTGGGCCAAAAAAATCTGATTCTGGAATTCTTGTAGCAGCTGCATCTATGGGCATGTTTCTAGGAATGAATCTGGGCCTGGTACTAGTCATACCACCGCCAATACTCATTAATTCCAACACTATTGGAATGAACTGAGTGCTTCTTGGTTGGATGACTTAGCTAGAGCAAAAAAAAAAACAGGAGGTTAAAGAGTTTTCAAATACCATACAGTATGTAAACTAGTTAAGATAGCCAACACTATGCCTGACTTCTTCTTGGCATGGAAGCCCTATACATATGATTAAAGGGATTTTTCATGCAAAAGGTAAAAAAAATAATCAGCAGTTTACCTTGCCAAGCCATCCTCCAGCGCTGTGCTTTCTCTCAGCTCAGCACCGTGAATGAAGAAATGCACTTCCTCATCTGCCCCTCCAGCGCCACCCTGCTGATGTGGACCAAAACTAGCTTGAGGATCTAGTCCAGACCACACCCCCTCTGTATTGCTAGCACTCTCAGAGCTGCCATTCAAGCCCAGCTACCCCCCTCCCTCTCTCCTCTCCGCCCAACCTCCTCCTAGCAAGCACTGTTGATCCCAGTGCCAACATTAGGCTGATAATTATGCTGATTATTATGCAGCATCACAACTCCAAGAACCACTCCCACATGCTTCATAACAGAAATCCTGGGGTAAAACTGTAAACCTTGATATCTCGGCTATTTCTTCCTCAATTTAAAAATGGAAAACAGTTTAGGGCAGTGTCAAATGTAGCCCGACACAATGGTGTAACAATTACCTTTGCCTGAAATTTTACTTAAACGATGGCTGCAAACCTGCAATCTCATCACACTGTCTATGGGAACATCCTCAAGCTTTATAATAAAATAATCCCAACGCTGTGATGCTGCATTTGGAGTAAGAACATCTCCAGTCAGAAATATTCATCTACTCGACAACAGCAAATTATGAACATTGTCGTTTTTTACACCCTCTAAAGGTATTTCTGTCTTCTCTAGAACAAGGAGCTCTATAGATGAGGGCAACAAATTGTGACATTTGTTTGCTGATAGCCTCTTTTATGTGACAATTTGACCTTAAGCTGCTACTAGCTATACTGCACCTTGTCTTCAAGAAAACAGCAACACGCGAAAACTGATTGCGCTAAAAAGTCCATTAGATCATTGATTACTGGGCTGCTCTTCTCTTAACATTTGTGAAATAAATACCACCTATTTTTATACTATTACGGCTAAATTAATCAGCAATTGTTTATTCTTATAATTTTATTCCTCTGCTTTCATCTGTATTTAACAGAGCTTTTCTATGTCCTTCAAGAGGAATCATCTCTTTTGTGCACTCTATTGAAGGATTATTTGCTAAACATTGCCACCTGCTGGGCATATTTCATTTTACACCTCTTGTTGAAAATTTGTGATCTGAATAGTTTTTCCAACCATTACACTGCAAAGGCATCTATTTAAAAAGCGTCATTATAATAAGGTTTTAAAATCAGTTTGTAGACATGTAGTTTACACATAAAGCACTGTGTTATTTTATTGTTCATTTTCAATACTAACCCTATATTGATAATAAATGGTTAATTCGTTTTCCCTTCTTGAGATCATTTTTGCAGACACGGAAAGCTGATTCTGCCATGATTTTGGGTTAAATCTAAAAGGTATAAATCAGTTTCATAGGTTTTGTAGTGTATTAAATGGCACCTATACTCAGAGGGAAGTTTGTATTGTCACCTTTTATCCCCAGCCCAGTGTTTCTTTTTTTTACTAAAGCCTTTGCCCAATATTCATAGCAATAAACTGGATGCAGCCAGCCATATTGCCTCCTGCCCAAGCAGCCCTGCCCCCAGGGATGATACAGTCAGTTACAGTACACACAGCTCAGCAATGTGGAGCACTTCAACCTAACTGTCGCTATGTGCCAGTTCAGTTGCAACTGAATTAATTAGCATATGGCTGCCATTCGCCATAATACGTACTGTGTGCTTTTATGAATATCGGACAAAGACTTTAGCAAACTTACCTTTAAAGTGCACCTATACTCAGAGGGGAGTTTATGTCGTCACTTTTCATCCCCAGCCTAGTGCAATAAAACAGCCTGTGTTTCTTTTTTTTACTAAAGCCTTTGCTCAATATTCATAACAACACAAACTGGATGCAGTTAGCCATAATGCTTCCTGGCTAAGCAGCCCCGCCCCTAGTGATGATACAGTCAGTTACAGTACACACAGCTCAGCTTTGGGGAGCACTTCAACCTGCTGCTATGTGCAAGTTTAGTTGTAACTGAATGTGGCTGCCATTCACCATAATACTACTTCCTGTGTGTTTTTATGAATATTGGACAAAGGCTTTAGCCTGAATGACCAGACTCATGGCTAGGCTTTCTAAAGCAAACATTCCTGCTGACAGAATAGAATACCATTGAGAAACATCTAGCTCATCCAATCATATCAACTGAATGAGGTACCCTCCCTCAAGAGACATGACACAGCAAAACCCAAATGTATTCTTCTGCTTTCTAGGGTGCACTTCTAATTCTTATGGGGTTAAAATGGAATAAAACCTGGTAATTTGACTTTCCCAGATTTTGTTCTGTGCCCGGGGCATCCCAAATTGGAATGCCCTGCTGTGTGAAACCCCCCAGTCCGCTCATAAAAACACACCTTTCCGTGCTCCAACGGCACATGCGTGGGCTCTTGTTCAATGAGTGCCATCTGTGACTATGTCCCTCAGCAGGTAGCTCTCAATGACTTGAATGGGGAGCGGGCTCTGCCATGTCCCCTGCACTCCCAGCTGTGCGTGCGCTCCCACCCTATATTAATGGCTCCCCATTTAAAACAATTGGAGCCACCTGCAGAGTGACGTAGTCACAATATACGGCTCTCATGCTGTCATTAGATGAGAGCCCATGCATGCACCATTGGAGCGTGGAAAGGTGAGTTCTTATGGGTGAACTGGGAGGTTTCACACAGTGGACATCACCTTTCAGGATGTCCTTGAGAAAAGCCAATGGCCAGCCCGGGAATTTTTTAGATTTCAGGCCACCGGCTGCTGATGGACTTTGTTCCACTTCCCTTGGAGGGAGAATGAGAGCAGGTGGACCACACGGACTACTCTTATTTTAACACCACGCTGAAGAAGCAAGCTCCAGTAATGAAGGCAAAAAATTTGAATTGCGTAAGGAGCTGGAGCTGCCCTTTTCCATGTCTCTAAGAGACAAGTTAAATCAGACCTTCAGAGAAAAATGAAAATCTACTTTCAGACCTCAATCCTGGAGCAGCCCCATCATTGGGATTCCCTGCTGATTAAAGACAAAAAGGGGCAAAATACTAAACCTTTTTGGTGTCGGGCACACTTGGTCGTTCCACTTGGCTTTCACTTTTCCCTGCCCTGCAGGCATCTAAGACAGCCCAACAGAGTTTGCCATGTAGCCATGCGTGTAAAAGGCATAAGCTACATGGAACTGTGGACCTGGAGACTTATTTTGCCTAATTTCTGGCTTCTTAATCTTTAACTGGTGGGACATTCTATACCGAGACCTTCCAGTGGTGGGGGGTGGAATGCAATCTGACCTTCAGTGATTTTGTTTAAAGGTCCACTTGACTTTGCATATTACATCACTGTTCTGAAGGTTACAGTTTGACTCTGCCAGCCAATGAAAAGCCAGCAAAGGTAACAACTTTCTACTACACAACACTGCAACCTCTTATTAATCCTTCTTTTCACATGTCATGAGTCAGTCAAGTAAAAAGATTACTTCAAGGAGAACTATCACAAAATATGGCCCAATGATAAAAATCCATCTAAATTTGCTGGATGGCAGAAGGAGAGATCACTTATACACCCGGCATCAAGAAATATCCAGCCAGACATATTATTTTTTATTTGTAATGGAAGAGGAAATCGGGCGTGTTGGGTTCTGTCACCCCTGATACACTAAACCTGTCACCCCTGGATTTTATTCCTACTATGAGAGATTAAACCACAAGCTTGGTGGGAGTTTTATTCACTTTGGGAGTATAAGTGACCCCTCCTCTCCTTGGCCGATATGTGTTTATATGGATCATTAATATTACACAATTTTGCTATAGTGCTCCTTTAAGTCGCCTCTTCTTTGAACATGTCTACTCTTGAATAAAACATGAATATGGTTAGAGAGATATGTTAAGGAAAGTTTATAGAATTATGGTATTCATGCTAAGCCCTTCCTAGAGCAAAGTGACAACTTATTTCATTCACGTTTTGTAACAAATCTTAGTTTTGCAGTCACTGGGCCTTTTATTCAGCTCAGCACCAACATATGTTTACTTTCAAGCATATTATTCTTATATTTCAAGCAACTCTGATAAATGTCTTCTAATCATGCCTTAATTTGATTTGCACCTTCTTCAAAAATAATGCATGAATATGCTCCCTATCTTAAGGAAATGATTTAGATCAGGGATTAAGTATAAAATGCATTAAATATAACATATAAAAGTATAACATCATTTAGTATATGGCAGTTTTGCCTTTTGTGCACTTTCACGTATCAGTACCTATTTGATGTAGCTTCAGTACCCAGGCCTGCAATTCCACTTTACCCAAGATATCCTTTATTCTGCAATAAATACTCTAGTGCTGGCAGACTTTAGTCTCTGTGACAGGCAGCTGGTCACTGCTCCTCCAAAACTTGGTTTAGGACCAATTAATGCATCCAATAGAAAACTCTGTATGGCGCTAATTGGCCAAGAAGAAGTGGAAGAAACTCTTGACGACGATGTCAAAAAACACAATTGGTGTCAGAGAAAAAGAATAGTCCCCAGAGGGCAGTTTGGTGGTGGGACACACATCCAAAGCCTGCCTGCAGTGCATAGGGTAAGTATAAATACAGTAGCATGATGGAGAGATCACTCATACATCGCAGCCAATTGTGATACAGCTGCAAAACAGATGACACTGCAACATTAGGGTGTTTGGCTGCTATGTAATGTAACAAAGCAGGGCATAGCCATTGTTACATTGTAACAGCAGCTAAAAAGGGTTGCGCCTGCGCACACCAGTGATGGTCTCATATTGGTTACATGAGATCATTAATAATGTTAGTCGCTTATTTACTATTGTTTAGGTTTGAATTAGTGATTGTAAATAATATTGCAATAGTGAGCCGGATTATGAAAAAAATAGATATTATTTATTAACAGATTAGTATAAGGTTGGATTGCATGGGTCCTGAATTTTGGCACCTTCTCGTCCTTGATAAAGGATCCACAATCTGAAATGTAGGGTCTAATGTGTGTTTCCTTAGCATACACATTTGCTACAAACTGGGTTACCAGGTGATTTCTATACTCTGCCCACATTTTGGGCACATGCTGGTGCTCTAGAATATAACTTTGCAATTGTATGTTTATCCTAATATCTGTTTATGCTGAACAAGCAAACTGCCACTCTCAGCCACACTCTGTGATCGCAATTTGCATATACCACTGTATGAAACTTTGCCCTTATTAAAGTGGACCAACACCCAGGGGGGATCGGCCCGGAAATCTATAAGATTCCCGGACCGATCAGATCCCTCCCCGCGGGGCATCCGAAATCGGGATGTCCCGCGGGGAGGAACCCCCCAGGAGGCCCACAAACCTTACCTCAGCCCTGTTCCATCGGCGCATGCGCGAGCCGCGGCCGCGTCTCGCGCTTCCCTCTAGCAGGGCGCGCACCCGCGCCGGCCGTTTGTGAATGGCCGGTGCAGGCGCGCTCCCTGTTAGAGGGAAGCGCGAGACGCGGCCTCCAGCGCTCAGAGCCAGCTGAGCTGGTATGCGCGTCCAGGCGGCCTTGGACGCGCATACCACAGCGGCTCTGAGCGCTGTGATTGGCTGGCGCTGTCACGTGGGAGCGGGGAGAGGTGAGTTTTTTGGGGCTTTCTGGGGGGTTTCAGACAGCAGGGCACCCCCGATCGGGGTGCCCCACCAAAGTGGACCAAAACCCAGGATAGTCAAAATCCTGGGTGTTGGTCCACTTTAAAGAAGGGATAGTGTCAGGTAGTGGCTGCTTAATGAGAGGTAGCGACTGGTGAACTCCGGACACAGCACACAATTACACATTTATCAAGCAGAATCTGTTTAGCGACTGGGATAGCGCCATGTAGCGTCTGAGTCATCATTTTCACAGCCTCAGCGAACAGCGCCGACATTCAGCCTTGCACAGCGCCAGGTATGACCTCTCGCTACCTGTCACTCTGCCATACATTTCAATGGACGATCCTTCTCTTTAAGCGGGTGTTTTTTTTTTCCAAAAAATCACAAATAATTCTGTGACCTTTTCTGGCATTGCAAAAGCAGTTTTTTCATAATTTTTTTATATATTTCTTCAGAAATGACATCACAGGTCTGGCATTAAAGTGTTCATGTTACAATGTTGCTACAATGTAATTCCATATGTTTTCGCTTTGTTACTAGTTGATAGATGCTGAAAAACACACCGCCTCCTGCGCTCTGGGCTTCAAACAAGTATTTTTCTGCACCAGAGATTTGGGAGGCTGTTTTTTTTCCTGAATATGGTGTGAGTCGGTCGCTATGAGCAGTCGCTAACATGCGCTCCCATACAGCGCTGTACTGGTCAAATAGCGACTCCTCACAATGTATTCAACATTACTGGACAGCGACTGAGTCGCTGTAAAGCTGAATATGGTGTGAGTCGGTCGCTATGAGCAGTCGCTAACATGCGCTCCCATACAGCGCTGTACTGGTCAAATAGCGACTCCTCACAATGTATTCAACATTACTGGACAGCGACTGAGTCGCTATAAAGTAGCGACCCACGGCCGAGCACTGCGACTACTAGCGGGCGCTCTGAAAATGCCTGCTACAGACGCTCATCTGTCGCTACCTGCCGCTAATGATGAATCAGCCTGCCCGTTTCAGGCACAACTATATTCCTATTGCTTGTTTGTTACTGACACATATGCAATCTTTTATGCATTAGCATAGTGCCATGAATGCAATACGGTTGTGTACTTCCATCTAGTATTACAGGTTGAATGTTACCAAATGAGACTGTATAAGTGCTTTTCATTCTGATCATATCTACTATACATATTAGGATACTAACAGCAGCCACTCTCCTGGCCGTTCACAATGTAACAGCAAGGCTCTGGCTGGCACTTTACAAGGTAACAGCAGGAATCCTGTGCTGCTTGTTGCATTGTACAGCATGCCAGCTTTGCGTTTAGATTTCCAGCATGAGTTTTATTACTCTCAGTGCTGCTACCATTGTACATTAAAGAATACATTTGCATTTGCACTTACTTCTGCTTTATAAATGGGGAAAAAATAAAATTGACTCTTTTAGTTACCTATATAGAGAGTTTAGAGATTTACAATTAGTCAAACTTTCGTGTCATGGCCATATCCCCATGTGTGAGACACATATATAGAAATAGACATCATAGATTCCTAGCTATACTGACATTAGAATAAAGAGCCATCAGGCCAGTTATCACGAGTCCCTGCATATTGCAGATCATTATTGCTCTTTGCACTGCCCACAGAAATGAATAATAATATCTTTTGTTGTTGCTCCTCATCTGTACAGGTCTGGCCTACTAATATCAATGCCTATTGACATGCATTTATGGATTATTATTTCATTTGTATGCACCTTGTTTAGATTAACACAACATGAATGTGGCTGTCAGATCTCTCATTCCATGGAAAATAGTGATGCTGCAGATGGATCAGCAATGCTTTGTGAGCTTGTTGGCGTCTGAAAGGTCAAGTAATAAAAGAGAATCTAATGTTTATGTATTATGTATAATGTTCTTTATGAAGCAGGACATCAATCATGTTGTATGAATCCGCCAAGCATCTAGAAGAAAATCCTTCTGAAGAACAGATTTATTTATATTAAATGACTAAAGTGACTTCTTCCAATCCAAGCATTATGCCTATCATCAGTAAATGATCAGCCAGCACTCATACATGACCATGCTATGTTCTGGCATTGAATACCAAGTGAACAAAGACTGGATATATTTGTGCAATCGTCAGTCTCTTTATTCTCACTTTTCTGGTCTTCCTATCTAATTATTTCTAAATAGAATTAAGGTTATTCAAGATTTGTTAGACAACTAGAGCAAAGGTCTCTCAAATCCAATAAACATTTATTAAAAAGTATTTTTGTAAACTCCAGTATGCTGACAAGGATTATGCAGCAACCCTCTAGATCAGAGTCCCCGCCCCCAAAAGGGATTACCTTTTGGATCAGTTTTGTACTTGCAGTGGCTAAAGTAAAGCTTGAGTATAGTTGGCAGCGGATCTGGCTGGGGTACAGATCAGGCTACAGCATGGTCATGTAGCACCTTATATGATCTTGAGTAGCACCATTGATACACCACAAGTTGGGAGCCCTCCCCACTGTAGCCCATCCTGGAAAACACACTTATGTAGAGACTTGGGGTTTCTTATTCAGTCTGTTAAAGCCGTCCTTCACTCTTTATAAGAGCGTATCTTATATGTTTCCTACACCCTGTACATACAGATTGCTCACATTAAAAATCATCGTACCTGCATCTACTGCACGTTATGAGCCTTTAAACATCCAAGATGGCGGCTCATGGAACATCAGGCAGCCTGCAAACAGGAGGTGCCTTCTGACTGTGCTGCTCGGCATTCTGGGACTGCTGACCTTTTCCTGACCCCAGCTCTGCTCTGTCTGAGCAAAGCACAGCTATAACCCGCCCCCCTGTATCCCATTCTCCTCTCCTCAGTGAGTGTGATGCTTCTGAGTCGAGATGGCGGCGCCCATATCCTAATGTCCTGAACAAAGTTGCATCCCAGTGGGGGAAAGAATAGTAAGTAAGTGACTAAAAACTTAAAATATATTAATTTTAGATGCTCGGGAATCATTTTTTATGGGTTTGGGCTTTTCAATAAATCATGGTGAAGGTCCGGTTTAAGTGTATCCCGGAGTTTTGGTCAGAGATTAGAAGTCAGCTTCTGGTACTGGCAAAAATAGACCTCGACAGTCTTAGTTAAACTTTGGCTTCCATATGATCAAATGCCATATACCACCAGTTCCTCTGATTTGAGCATTAGGGGGTCTGGGACTGGCCACCTGACCATTGCCATCTTGCTCTTTCAGTAAACTTCCTATGTGCCCCCTCTGTGACTCTTATTTGGTCCGTTCTAATGTTAAAACCCCCCGCAGGGCATCCCTGATTTTTAGATACCCACTGTTTGAAAAACCATAGATTGAAAATTGGGAAAAATATGCACTGTTCCATGTTCATGTGGCCACAACTGCTACATCTGCACGTTCATTGCATATTCACTGTTCACCACTCACATAATCCCATCTGGCAACCTGCTGTCCCATGGGATACACAAGTGCTGTTGGAATGCAGACCAGGAAACTTGTCAGCTTCCCAGTTTAGAATCCCGGTGAGTGGGGGATGTAATGGCTTTAGGGACGACTGTGGAAAGTTACTTTAAAATCAACTTTTTTTAGACTCTATCAATAGGGTCTTAATGTTCATAATAATTATATTAGTAGTACACCAATTCCTACATGTTGTACTTGTGTTCACCCAGCCTCCTATGTGTAGCTCTGATGGGGTCTTTCATCCCTTTTTTGCTGTAATGCATTCACATTTTGTTACTCATCTATACTACTTGCCATATATGCTCAGCATTTATGCTGTTTATAAAGGATCATAATGAAAATGTTGCAATCAGCAACATATAGTAAGCAATTATAAAGCAACCTGAAATGTCATTTCTTTATATTATATATATATCATCACTACTCTGCACTGCTCAGTAAATATATCATGAAAAATATTGTGAATGCAAAGTTTATTTGGCCAGAAAATTTACAGCACATATTCATTTACCGAGTAAAAAATATATTGCTCTCATAAAGGATAAAAATGAGATATAGCGAAAGATTGTACAGCAGTTGATAGACATTAGCTGGGAAGAAAGCCTTCATTTTTATTGCTGCAAAACATGGCTAAGGGAACACTTAAAGTTTAAGTAACACCTAGCAGGGAAGATATTGATACAGTGAAAACACATCTCCTAGGCGAGCGCTGCGATGTCCTAGCTGCAGATTTTACAGGGTTCTTTAGCACCATCTACTGGCCATTAACATATGTGCAACTGATCTTATCAGCTCTGGATTTCAGGAACGTAAATATATGATTTATAAATATAAATTTATGTTTTATATAAATAAAACATATATGTATTTATTTTATCCACTGCTGCTTCATATAAGCATAAAAATACTATATATATATATATATATATATATATATATATATATATATATACCAAGATCCGAGGAATATTTTCTTGCATGCTTTAGGTGCTTCTTGTATGCTACAACACTTTATATGCATATTTTAACCATAGGCATTTTCTCAGGGCATACGCCATGGGAGCATGGATCGAGGTTAGATTTCTGGTGGTAGCGGGGGGGTTCACTGGCAGGGGCATGCCAAATCAGGAGAATAATGTGGTAATTGGGCCCATAGCAGTCATGTCTACACCATGACTCACAGACAATAGAGTCATCAATGTGTGGGCCTTCTATAACATACAATGTGATGACTGGACCCCCCTTGACAGTCACACCTGCAAACACAGGCCACACAGGCCGCACTGCCCAGGGCTACGCAGTGATGTTTAGGGCTGCACCAGGAGGGGTCTGACTGGTATGGTATTTAATATTAAAGTGGACCAAACCATGGTAACCCCACTGCAGTCTAATAGACTCCAGGGGCAGTTTACAGCTTGCTCCCGGGATATCCCAATTTGGAATACCCCACTGTGTGAAATCTCCACTGGTCACCCCTTCAGTATCATTCCCACAGTGCAGGTGCTCTAGCAGCATCCATACCCTCCTCTATCTGATCTGCACAACTGTCACCGGCATACCTGAATGGCTGGTGGCAGCTGTGTGTAGCAGAAGGGATTGGCCAGAGGAAGGCGCTTGTCAATAGGTTCAGTTAAGAACTCTACTAAGAAATTAGTAATTAAGAAAATAATGGGCACAGTTATGCACAGCAATATGTTCTGGTTGGATCGAAGCCTTCACATGCACCATGAGAGCTTGGATTGAGGTGAATAAACCAAATGGAGATGCCCCTTAATGGGGATAAAAATTTCATTCTTGCTTAAAATTTGCTACAAAGCCTGTGGCCTACTTACAGCATTTTGTATAATTGTTTGTTTGTTAACAAAAAGAATGGCATGACTAGGCCTCCCTCGGGCATCCTAATTTTGAACACCCGTCAGTTTATAACTTAACTAAAAAAAAAACCCAAAACTGAAAAATACTCACCCATGCTAATTTCTGAGTTATTAATTCACACAGTGACCAGTAGTATCTCTGCTTGTTCTTCAGGTTTCCAATGTGCATCCAGTTTGCTGGCAATGCAAATTGGGATGCCCAGGGGGTGGTGATGCAGTAATCCCAGGACTGCTGTAGGAGTTGGACTGGAGGTCTGTTTTAAACAGTTAAACAGTGACCTTAATAATGAACCCTAAGAGGACATTTCACTGTAAACAATCTTTATAACAAGAGGAACAAGATGTAGAGTATAGAGTGGTTTAGCACCTTTGGACCAGTTCCAGACCAGGTCAGCAACAGGATTGCCCTCCATGATTCTGTAATATAGCAGCAATATTCTTTCTCAAAGTAAGAGAGCAGCACAGTGGCTAAGGTATTCAATTTCTAACAGAAGGGCATCCATAGCATCTCATTCTGTAGAAGTCATTGTCAAGAAATGATACTGCCTAGGCCAGAATGAGATGCTTCAGATTGCCTCTCTTCGAAATGTGTGCAATGATATCCAACTAACCCCCAGCTTTATGCAAAAGACCAGAACCTTATATAATGTCTCAGCTGTTACCAACATAAGATCGTAGACAAACAGTAATACATCTACTTGGATGCCACCTACTGGAAGGTTTCTAGAAGAGTCAGTCACTGACTAAACAGGCACAACTGTCAAAATAGCAAATATGACTGATCATATAGTGCCTTAATATTTTCAAGGAATTCCTAGAATAGGGAGAAGAGTTACAAGGATCAGTATAGCTGTGCTGCTTCGATGCTACCTTCTTTGCTGTATATATGGGTCATGGGCAGAAAATCAAGAAAAATGTGCCCCCCAAAAACTTTGTCTGTCCAACAGCTTTTGTTAGATAGAGCTCTCTTTCTTGGGGGTCATATTGGCTCCCCTCAGAAAATCATAAACAGCTCAACTAGAGCTAGTAACAGTGATTATATGCAGCACCTTGGCTCTGGCATGAGCTACAGATAGAAGTCTTAAAAAGCTGAAAATGGATCACAGGTTTGGGGCTATTTATAGTGGCCAATGTGCCAGCAGTGCCTTGCGATTTGTTGTTTATATGATCCACTTCTGTGGCTAATGTTTAGCACCAACCTTCTTTGTCAGACTTTTAACTGGCCACCACCTAAAATATGGTAAAAAATGCTTCACTTACTGTCCGTAACAATCCTACCTATGATCAACAATCCTAGAAAGACCTTTTTGTCTCAAAACCAACTTATCTTCACTTCATTTGGAATTCAACAATCTCTACAACCCTATAGTATAGAATATAAAACTCCCTTCCTCAGAGAGGCCTACCACCCGGCCTAGGCTCTTAATTTCTGTTATAACATTGTACATCAATGGCCAGATTAGGTATTTGCTTGGTTATCATCCCTTTTGATACACAAAATCCACTGATTTTAGGTGTAGGGCTTTTGTTTAAGTACCGTATTTGCCGGCGTATAAGACGACCCCCCAACATTTCCACTCAAAATATAGAATTTGTTATATACTCGCCGTATAAGACTACTCCCTCTTCCACACACCTTCCACACACCAAATAAAACGTGAAAGAACATCAGATTTGCTTTAGTTTACATTTTTAATGGGGCTTCTGGGGGGGGTTACACAGCAGGGCATCCCAGTTCAGGATACCTCGCTGTGTATAACCCCCCCAGAAAGTCCAGTAAACACTTACCTTACCTGGCTTCAATGGTGCATGCGCGGGCTCTGGTCCAATGAAAGCCGCTCACCGCCACTGCGTAATTCAACAGGCTGGGATCCCCATTAATTCTAATGAGAACCACCTGCCCAATTACACAGTGACAGTGGCCGCTCTCATTGGACCAGAGCCTGCGCATGCACCATTGGACCTGGAAGAGGTGAGTGTCTATGGGTATTGTGGGGGCTGGCCTCAGATATTCCCCCCCCGCACATTCCAAATCGGGATGCTCCTGGGTAAGCTGGCCAGATGGTCGCGGGGCAAGTGCGCCCACACAGGCATGCGTGCGGGAGCCCCATGGCCGAACTGAACAAAAAATGTTTTCTTGGTTTCTGTAGTCATGGACGTCCGCCTCCCTAGTTTGGCCATGGGGCTCCCGCGTGCATGCCCCGCGACCAACAAGTAAATCTGGCCAGCTGGCATCCTTCCCCAGGGGCATCCTGCACGGGCGCCGATCAAACTCCTCCACCACCAACACCACCCCTGGTTTCTGTAGTCATGGACTGTGCACGCTCGGTGCCTGCGACCAAATCATGGATGATGGGGGGGTGGCACTGAGGAGTTTGATCGGCGGCCATGCGGGATGCCCCTGCCCCTGCGCGCTGGAGCCCCAGGGCCAAACTGGAAAAAAAAAGTTTTCATGGTTTCTGTACACACACTCTCTCATGACAAAATCATCATCTATTATGCATTTTTTAAAAATATATAACAAAATATATTTATATTCCCTCCTTACCTTTTCCTCCGCAGTCCTAAGGTCTCTGCTGCAGTCACGAGTCTAAATCAGCCCTGGTCACAAGTGTGAATCAGCAGGTGGGCGGAGTCTAATTGTCTCTCTCTAGTCCTGCGCTGGCATTGCTTCCTGGAGGGGGCGGGCACCGAAGCAGCTGATTGGAGGGGAGGTGGTAAGGGCGGGCGGCTTCCGAGATCAGCATGGAGACCCCGGGCACGCATGTGCTAGCCCCTTGACAGGTGATCGGGGGGCAGGGTGCTGATCGGCGTGCCGGGGGGCGCGGGTGCCCGTGACCTATTTATAGATGATTGGGGGGGAGCGAGCGAGCGGCGCTGCTGGTGGAGGAATCACAAATTGCGTCAAATGCGGCCCTGGTCACCCGTGCACCCGCCGTATAAGACGACCCCCCCCCACTTGGAAGCATGTTTTTCAGGGGCAGAAAGTCGTCTTATACGCAGGCAAATACGGTATACCTTATAACTTTTGTTATTTTATGTTGTTTGTTTTTCTGTGTGTTCAACTATTACTATAGAGTAAAGCATCAGTAGAACGGTAACTCCATCTCTATATATATATATAGAGAGAGAGAGAGAGAGAGCGAGAGAGAGATCTTCTCCTATGCCAAATGTTTTTGCATTAATCAGAATTCAGTGGCCAATATCCTATAACCTTATCAGCTTATTAGCACCTTTTGGTGCAAGTAAACCATGGCCCTTATTTAAGAAGGGATAGCGTCAGGTAGTGGCTGGTTAATGAGAGGTAGCGACAGGTAGCGACTGGTGAACGCCGGACACGGCACGCAATTACACATTTATCAAGTAGAATCTGTTTAGCGACTGGGATAGCGCCATGTAGCGTCTGATTCATCATTTTCACAGCCTCAGCGAACAGCGCTAGTGTTCAGCCTTGCACAGCGCCAGGTATGACCTCTCGCTGTCTGTCGCTCTCCCATACATTTCAATGGACGAACATTTTCTTCTCTTTAACCCTTTTGTTGCCAAGCACGTAACACCTACGTGCTGGCTTGGCTGGGCCTTAAGTGCCAAGCCCGTAGGTGTTACGTGCTTGACTTTCCTCGCTTCTAGTTTAAAAAATAAAAATCAAAAATACTCACCTGACCCCTTGTTGGATCCGGCCGGGTCTCCTCTTTAATTTGGTGCCATCCGATCCCCCGTGGGGGGTCGGATGGCTCCAGGAGAGCCCCCGGAATAGGCCGCCCCCCCCCCGCTTCTGCAGCAGCAGCTGCTAACTGTAAAAAAATAAAAAAAATAAAAATGACATTCACTTACCTGTGTGTGCGCTGGCTCCCGCTGTCCCTCCTCTTCACCTGGGGGGCCTCCGATCCCCCCCCAGGACTTACCGTTCTTCAGGAGAGAGCCTGGGAGGCTCTCTCCTCTCTTCTTCAAGATGGCGGCCGCCATCTTGCCTCTAAGCCCCGCCCCCTTGGGGGCGGGGCTTATGACGTCATCCCGGTCCCGATCACCGGCTTCAGCTTTCTCAGCTTCTCAGATGCCGGTGATCGGTGCCCTGGAAGGAGGTGACAGGAGATCCTCTGATCTCCTGCCTTCTCCTTCTCTGGATGCCGATCACAGGCATCTGTCAGCTGAGCGGCGAGGGACAAGAGCTTGCAATCGAAGGTAAGTACAGTTAAAAAAATTTTTTTTTTTTTGAATAAAATACTTTTTATTATTGTGTGGTGGTTTTTTTAACAGTTAACCCTTTGTGAGCTGGTAAGGGGTCCATGAGACCCCTTATACCAGTTCACAAGGCTGGGGGGGTGGCAAGTCACCTGCCCTAGCGGGTGACTTGCCATTAACCCCCGCACCCCCATTACCTGCCTCCCCAAAGGCCAGGGGGGGGCAGAAGAGCCCGGGCCCACATAGGCTATGTGGGCTCGTAGGCTGCAGGGTGGGGGGGCCACCAAAGCTGGCCCCCCCACTCTGTGCCTACAAGCCCCCATAGCTGGTCCCGGGCTGGTTACTTTGGGTAAGGGGGACCCCACGTCATTTTTTTTTTTGGATTTTTAAGGGTTTTTAACCCTTAAAAATCCAAAAAAAAATGGGGTCTCCCTCCCCGGGAAGGGGGACCCTATGTCATTTTTTTTTTTTAATTAACCATTTGTCATCCAGCAGCTATAAAAGGCTTCTGGGCAGGAAAGGGTGTCTACCTATACATATGTGGTATCGCTGTAACCGGGAGAAATTGGGGTTTCTCACGCAATAAGATTTTATTGACAAACTTACATTTTTTATTACAAAAAAACTCGACAAATTGTAAAAAAATATATTTTTTTTAATTTTTTTCACACATTTCACCCAAAAATGTTGAGAATACACCTAAAAAATACAAACAAGACATTTCATGTTAAAGCCCAGACTCTGTTGAAAAAAACAATATATAATTTTCCTGGGAAATCCCTGGAAATCCTTTCAAAAATGACAGTTGAACATGTGTAGCGCGAAACAGTGAAACTCAGTCTGGCAACAGGGAGTGGCAAATGCTGCAGGTAGGCTGGCAGCGAAAGGGTTAAACTGGGTTTTTTTTTTTTTTTTCAAAAAATCACAATCAAAATTCTGTGACCTCTTCTGGCATTGAAAAAGCAGTTTTTCACATTTTTTTCATTTTTTATATATTTTCTCAGAAATGACATTACAGGTCTGGCATTAAAGTGTTCATGTTACAATGTTGTTACAATGTAATTCCATATGTTTTCGCTTTGTTACTAGTTGATACATGCTGAAAAACAGACTTTAACCCTTCTAGCGCCAGCTACGTAAAATTCACGTAGCTGCCTCTCCTGTCGTTAAACGCCAGCTACGTGAATTTCACGTAGCTAGCGTTCCCTTACCTTCCGGGCCATCGGGGGGGCATCAGCGGGCCCGTTGCTGTGGAGCAGCTTGCAGGGAGTCTAGGGGTCAGGAGGAGGTGACCTGGGTGTGAACCAAGTCACCCGATCGCTCCCCTGACCAATCAGCAGGGGGCGCACGGCAGCTGTCATCAGCCGGCGCCCCCTGCTTACCTCATCAGATGACGCTGGAGCAGAAACCTTTCCGGAGCCCAGGGCGACCGTAAGTAATACCGATCCCCGACCCCCCCCCCGCCCGATCGCCCGCCCCCCCCCCGCCCGATCGCCCCCCCCCGCCCGATCGCCCCCCCCGCCCGATCGCCCGCCCGCGCCGCTGATCATCTGGCTTTACGCGAGACGTCTTCAAGCAGCAGGACCGACGGCTCCCCGATCACCCTTCCACGGCTTCCTGTCTGCCGCCGCCGCCAGGTAAAGGCGATCGTTATGGAATGCTGCCATCCATCCATCCATCCATCCATCCTGTCACCCCCATGCAGCCATCCATTCATCCTGTCACCCCCATGCAGCCATCCATTCATCCTGTCACCCCCATGCAGCCATCCATTCATCCTGTCACCCCCATGCAGCCATCCATTCATCCTGTCACCCCCATGCAGCCATCCATTCATCCTGTCACCCCCATGCAGCCATCCATTCATCCTGTCACCCCCATGCAGCCATCCATTCATCCTGTCACCCCCATGCAGCCATCCATTCATCCTGTCACCCCCATGCCGCCATCCATCCAGTCACCCCCATGCCGCCATCCATCCAGTCACCCCCATGCCGCCATCCATCCAGTCACCCCCATGCCGCCATCCATCCAGTCACCCCCATGCCGCCATCCATCCAGTCACCCCCATGCCGCCATCCATCCAGTCACCCCCATGCCGCCATCCATCCAGTCACCCCCATGCCGCCATCCATCCAGTCACCCCCATGCCGCCATCCATCCAGTCACCCCCATGCCGCCATCCATCCATCCATCCTGTCACCCCCATGCCGCCATCCATCCATCCATCCTGTCACCCCCATGCCGCCATCCATCCATCCATCCTGTCACCCCCATGCCGCCATCCATCCATTCATCCTGTCACCCCCATGCAGCCATCCATTCATCCTGTCACCCCCATGCAGCCATCCATTCATCCTGTCACCCCCATGCAGCCATCCATTCATCCTGTCACCCCCATGCAGCCATCCATTCATCCTGTCACCCCCATGCAGCCATCCATTCATCCTGTCACCCCCATGCAGCCATCCATTCATCCTGTCACCCCCATGCAGCCATCCATTCATCCTGTCACCCCCATGCAGCCATCCATTCATCCTGTCACCCCCATGCAGCCATCCATTCATCCTGTCACCCCCATGCAGCCATCCATTCATCCTGTCACCCCCATGCAGCCATCCATTCATCCTGTCACCCCCATGCAGCCATCCATTCATCCTGTCACCCCCATGCAGCCATCCATTCATCCTGTCACCCCCATGCAGCCATCCATTCATCCTGTCACCCCCATGCAGCCATCCATTCATCCTGTCACCCCCATGCAGCCATCCATTCATCCTGTCACCCCCATGCAGCCATCCATTCATCCTGTCACCCCCATGCAGCCATCCATTCATCCTGTCACCCCCATGCAGCCATCCATTCATCCTGTCACCCCCATGCAGCCATCCATTCATCCTGTCACCCCCATGCAGCCATCCATTCATCCTGTCACCCCCATGCAGCCATCCATTCATCCTGTCACCCCCATGCAGCCATCCATTCATCCTGTCACCCCCATGCAGCCATCCATTCATCCTGTCACCCCCATGCAGCCATCCATTCATCCTGTCACCCCCATGCAGCCATCCATTCATCCTGTCACCCCCATGCAGCCATCCATCCAGTCACCCCCATGCCGCCATCCATCCAGTCACCCCCATGCCGCCATCCATCCAGTCACCCCCATGCCGCCATCCATCCAGTCACCCCCATGCCGCCATCCATCCAGTCACCCCCATGCCGCCATCCATCCAGTCACCCCCATGCCGCCATCCATCCAGTCACCCCCATGCCGCCATCCATCCAGTCACCCCCATGCCGCCATCCATCCTGTCACCCCCATGCCGCCATCCATCCATCCATCCTGTCACCCCCATGCCGCCATCCATCCATCCATCCTGTCACCCCCATGCCGCCATCCATCCATCCATCCAGTCACCCCCATGCCGCCATCCATCCAGTCACCCCCATGCCGCCATCCATCCATCCATCCTGTCACCCCCATGCCGCCATCCATCCATCCATCCTGTCACCCCCATGCCGCCATCCATCCATCCATCCTGTCACCCCCATGCCGCCATCCATCCATCCATCCATCCTGTCACCCCCATGCCGCCATCCATCCATCCATCCTGTCACCCCCATGCCGCCATCCATCCATCCATCCTGTCACCCCCATGCCGCCATCCATCCATCCTGTCACCCCCATGCCGCCATCCATCCATCCTGTCACCCCCATGCCGCCATCCATCCATCCTGTCACCCCCATGCCGCCATCCATCCATCCTGTCACCCCCAATGCAGCCATCCATTCATCCTGTCACCCCCATGCCGCCATCCATCCATCCTGTCACCCCCATGCCGCCATCCATCCATCCATCCTGTCACCCCCATGCCGCCATCCATCCATCCATCCTGTCACCCCCATGCCGCCATCCATCCATCCATCCATCCTGTCACCCCCATGCCGCCATCCATCCATCCATCCTGTCACCCCCATGCCGCCATCCATCCATTCATCCTGTCACCCCCATGCCGCCATCCATCCATCCTGTCACCCCCATGCAGCCATCCATCCATCCTGTCACCCCCATGCCGCCATCCATCCATCCTGTCACCCCCATGCCGCCATCCATCCATCCTGTCACCCCCAATGCAGCCATCCATCCTATCACCCCCAATGCAGCCATCCATCCATCCTGTCACCCCCAATGCAGCCATCCATCCTATCACCCCCAATGCAGCCATCCATCCATCCTGTCACCCCCAATGCAGCCATCCATCCATCCTATCACCCTCCCATGCAGCCATCCATCCATCCTATCATCCTCCCATGCAGCCAAGCCTATCATCCTGTCACCCCCAGGCGATCATGTGCTCCCTGGCGGCCGCGCTCGCACCCACCTGGCCTCCATCTCGGTCGGCTCTGACAGCTGGCATTTTGATTGGCCTCCTCGCCCTGCCTGCCCCGCCTCAGCCATTGGTTAAAGAGCATTGCCAGCGCGGGACATGAGAGCAGGCCACCGGACTCCGCCCACCTGCTGGGTCAGGGACGTGTGACTGACTGAAGTGCTGAGGAAGAGACCCCGGAAGAAAAGGTATTTAAAAAAAACTAAAAAAAAATAGATGTTGATTTTGGAGAGGAAGTGTGTGTGTATATGTGTGGTTTTTTTTTTCAGTTTGGTCACGGGGCTCCCGAGCGCATGCCCATAGGGGCGCCCGTGCCCCATGACCAACAAGTAAATCTGGCCAATTCGGTGGTTCCGGCGCCCTTCCCCAGGGGAAGACCAACCTCCACAACAACCAGTATAACCAGTGAGTTTCAGGAAGGCTTGCGTCCAGAAAGCTGCAGCTACAACAACAAGCCTGGTACTCCTAGAACGCTTGAGGTGTGTACTTTCAGGGAACATGTGGTTTGTGGGGGGTATTTTTAATGAAAAGTGATGTTTTGGTTGAAAAAGCGCAAGGTGCGCACTTTGTCTGCAGAGCAGGAAATTTCAATGGAAATGCCCGTTATGCATACGCTTTGCTTTGGGGTAATTGGCAGCCCTACCCTTGGAGGTAGCTATGCATGTTGGGTATTGTTCTGTTCAGGGGACCTTGCCATTTCAGATTTGATTAGTTTTTTTTGGTTAGCGCATGATTTTTATAGAAAAATTTGGTCTTAATGCTGCATTTTTGCTATTTTTTTAGGGAAATCCGGTACAACCAGTGAGTTTCGGGAAGGCTTGCGCCCAGAAAGCTGCAGCTACAACAACAAGCCTGGTACGCCTAGAACGCTTGAGGTGTGTACTTTCAGAGAACATGTGGTTTGTGGGGGGTATTTTAATTGAAAAGTGGTGTTTTGGTTGAAAAAGCGCAAGGTGCGCACTTTGTCTGCAGAGCAGGAAATTTCAAGTGAAATGCCCGTTATGCATACGCTTTGCTTTGGGGTAATTGGCAACCTTACCCTTGGAGGTAGCTATGCATGTTGGGTATTGTTCTGTTCAGGGGACCTTGCCATTTCAGATTTGATTAGTTTTTTTTGGTTAGCGCATGATTTTTATAGAAAAATTTGGTCTTAATGCTGCATTTTTGCTATTTTTTTAGGGAAATCCGGTACAACCAGTGAGTTTCGGGAAGGCTTGCGCCCAGAAAGCTGCAGCTACAACAACAAGCCTGGTACGCCTAGAACGCTTGAGGTGTGTACTTTCAGGGAACATGTGGTTTGTGGGGGGTATTTTAATTGAAAAGTGGTGTTTTGGTTGAAAAAGCGCAAGGTGCGCACTTTGTCTGCAGAGCAGGAAATTTCAAGTGAAATGCCCGTTATGCATACGCTTTGCTTTGGGGTAATTGGCAACCTTACCCTTGGAGGTAGCTATGCATGTTGGGTATTGTTCTGTTCAGGGGACCTTGCCATTTCAGATTTGAATAGTTTTTTTTGGTTAGCGCATGATTTTTATAGAAAAATTTGGTCTTAATGCTGCATTTTTGCTATTTTTTTAGGGAAATCCGGTACAACCAGTGAGTTTCGGGAAGGCTTGCGCCCAGAAAGCTGCAGCTACAACAACAAGCCTGGTACGCCTAGAACGCTTGAGGTGTGTACTTTCAGGGAACATGTGGTTTGTGGGGGGTATTTTAATTGAAAAGTGGTGTTTTGGTTGAAAAAGCGCAAGGTGCGCACTTTGTCTGCAGAGCAGGAAATTTCAAGTGAAATGCCCGTTATGCATACGCTTTGCTTTGGGGTAATTGGCAACCTTACCCTTGGAGGTAGCTATGCATGTTGGGTATTGTTCTGTTCAGGGGACCTTGCCATTTCAGATTTGATTAGTTTTTTTTGGTTAGCGCATGATTTTTATAGAAAAATTTGGTCTTAATGCTGCATTTTTGCTATTTTTTTAGGGAAATCCGGTACAACCAGTGAGTTTCGGGAAGGCTTGCGTCCAGAAAGCTGCAGCTACAACAACAAGCCTGGTACTCCTAGAACGCTTGAGGTGTGTACTTTCAGGGAACATGTGGTTTGTGGGGGGTATTTTAATTGAAAAGTGGTGTTTTGGTTGAAAAACTGCAAGGAGAGCAAAATGGTTGAGTTTTCTTTCAAAATTGGCTCAGTCGCTATTTTCAGTTTTACGTGTCTCCTGGGCAAGAAAGGGTGTCTACCAATACATATGTGGTACTGTTGCAATCGGGAGCAATAAGGCTTTTACACACAATATGATTTCCTGAAACAACTTGCATGTTTTATTAAGAAAACGCACTACAAATTGTAAAAAAAATGTTTTTTTGGTTTTTTTTAACATATTTTCCACAAAAATATTTAAAAAACACTGACAATCTTACAAACAAGACACTTCATGTTAAAGCCCAGACTGTGCTGAAAAAAACAATATATAATTTTCCAGGGAAATACTGGGAAATCCCTTCAAAAATCACAGTTGAACATGTGGAGCGCAAAATAGTGCAAAATGGTCTGGCAACAAAGGGTGACAAAATCTCAAGGTAGGCTGGCGGTTAAAGGGTTAAACACACCGCCTCCTGCGCTCTGGGCTTCAAACAAGTATTTTTCAGCACCAGAGATTTGTGAGGCTTTTTTTTCTTGAATATGGTGTGAGTCGGTCGCTATGAGCAGTCGCTAACATGCGCTCCCATACAGCGCTGTACTGGTCAAATAGCGACTCCTCACAATGTATTCAACATTACTGCACAGCGACTGAGTCGCTATAAACTAGCGACTCACGGCCGAGCACTGCGACTACTAGCGGGCGCTCTGAAAATGTCTGCTACAGACGCTCATCTGTCGCTACCTGGAGTTAGTGATGAATCAGCCTGTATGTATTGTTAGTTGGCTTCCACCTTATGTAATACTGTGAAAAAAAGCAATGGCAGAGAGAAAGTAACCCTGAAGGCATAAGACATGACATGGTAAAGTCACATCAAAGTATATTTCTCTTCTCTAATGTTGTAATGCTTCTGCCTGTGCAGCCATGAGTCACTGAAGCTTGCTGAACTTCTGTCATCTCTAGTGATGTGGCATGGAGAGATGTAGCTAGAGAGTAGTAATGTTTTAGCAAGTTGTAAGGTCATTGTTTTCCATGTGGACCACAGAGATGTGTATAACAGTTCAAATATTGTGAACTGTATATGCACAGAAAGTTGAAGAAAAATCCTATATACATGTCAAACTTCAGCTAGGTAGCAGGAGCAGATGGGTAAAGGTAACTAAACTGCATATAAAAGGAAACATCATCAGCTAATTACAGTGGTTGCCTTTGTTAATTTTTATAATTCTCCTATACCAAACTTTGCAGTACTTAGTAAGCCACTGCAGCTCGTGAAGCCACAAATGTGAGCAGAAATGCAACTATAGGTTTCTGGACAACATTTGCCCAATTCTCTATTCATTTTTTGCTACTCCCAAAATGAGAGCACTGTCCTTACCTTTAAACATCAGAAAACAAGTATCAGTCATTCCGGTTTGGTTTGGCCAAAACAGAATTTGGCTTACATTTGGCTAATTTGCTGTTAAAGGGGAAGAATATAGAACCCTCCTTTAACTTCAGTAAAATTGCTTTGCTTTATCAATGCCTTCTTCTCTTTATCAATACAGTGGATCACCAGAACCGATTAAATGATACATTCTGTGATAGCCACTTAAACATAAAGACTAAAATCCTGGGAGAAAATAAAATGATCAGCTTGGTCACCTTATTTTTACCCTACTGCCTTCAAACCAAAGGTACAGGATTCCACTGGTGAGGACAAAAAGACATAAGAAGAGTCTCTTCCTTGTAACCCACCATACAGAAAATAACTATTCCCACACTGTTTTTTCTGGCAATTCTAAAGCAGTGTGAACCAGTAACAATAATAGTAGTAGTAATAACAATTACCGTATATACTCGAGTATAAGCCGAGTTTTTCAGCCCGCCTCGGCTTATACTCGAGTCAGTGAAAATTTTGGCCGAAATGGAGGAGAAAAAGGGGCAGGGCCATCACTGCTCCTGATAAGGTGCGCGCGCGCGCGGCCGCGCACCCACGCCTGCCCCCCCGCGCAGCCCCGCCTGCCGTCAGCGCATGGTCGCCGTCGGCAGTGAGGATGTTCAAGATGCTGGAGCAGTGCGGGGCATGTGGTCCTCTTGTGTCCCCCTCATCAGGTAGGTGTGTGTGTGTGTGTGTGTGCCACACAGAGGTGACGGGTGACTTACCTGTGTGCGGCGGAGCCAGTGCGGGGCGGCGGCAAAAGCCGGAACTGGAGCACAGCGCTGCGGAGTCTCCTCACACAGCGCCGCCGTGTCCCCTTCCCCAGAGCCAGGCCACAGCTTCCCCACCTGCAGCTCAGTCACACTGTCACACTGCCCCTGCCGCCCCTGTCCCTTCATAGAGAGCCTCCGCCTGTGGGACGGCTACTGGGATATATTGCCTTTTCCACTGATAAAGCTGGGACACGTGCACTGCAGGGGTAAAGCATTTACAACTATTAGTAATTAACTTTTCCACATCTCTCTCTTTTACTCTTTCTTCCCTTTTCCACATTCTTTCTTTCTTATTTTACGCCTTTACCTTTTTTTCTCCTTTTCAGATTGCATCAGTCTTCTCTTTTCTACATCCAACATTTTCCACATTCCCTCCTTCTTGCTCTTTTCCACATTCCCTCCTTCTTGCTCTTTACGGTATTCAAAAACATTATTGGTATCTATTTTTATTTTTGAAATTTACCGGTAGCTGCTGCATTTCCCACCCTAGGCTTATACTCGAGTCAATAACTTTTCCAGTTTTTTGTGGTAAAATTAGGTGCCTCGGCTTATATTCGGGTCGACCTATACTCGAGTATATACGGTAAGCTATTTTTTTACCTATTCTAGTGATCCAATCAGCCAGCCTGGATATTTAAATAGATGTGTTATGTATAAAATGAAGGAAAAAGTGTTCCAATGACTTTATATTGAGCACAGAGACACATAGAGACGTATATATATATGACTAGAAATACATTTAACTTAATCCTGTATTTAACCTAAAGCTCATAAATGCTCTGTATATCATAAATTGACAATAATGTTTTATTTATGTGACACAAGGTAATGCCACTCCACAATTGCTATTGACCCATACTCATTTATTTGAAAATGCACATTTATAAACTATGATTGGAAAGACACCCTTAGGAGATAAAAAGATTACTAAAACACATATTGTTTTACACTCGTGGTATAAGTTATATTTATGGAAATTAAGGGAGTAAATCATTATTGTTTGCAGAGCCTCTCCGCAATTTATGGGCTTTTTACAATTACGGTTTAAATTTTTTTTTCTAAAAATCATAATATAAAACCTCTTGCAATAGGGAGATCCATAGGTGAGATTATTTAGAAAAAGCTGGATATTTTATGACCTTAGAAACACAGGGGCCTCTAGGGAATTTGAAGGGACAATCTAGGCAACTGCAATAAAGAGGAAACAAGGAGCTCACCACCAGCCTGTCCCGCGGGCCTCTCCTCCATTTCATTTGCAGTGCAATGTAGATGATGTAGCAGGTCAAAGTTTGCCACTATTTCCTTTCCTTTTCATATTTCCACAACCATGCTCCAAATGTGGTTACACAGTCACCCCTGTTCCCCCAGCATGTACAGCATGAGCGAGCCCAACAAGTATAAACACCGTGGCTTGCAGGCTGTTATGCTAGAAGCATTAAAGAACAGAGCAGTCATGCAAACTCGTTTGTGGGTGGTTGTGAAGGAATAGACCGGTTGGGCAAACTTTGGAGCCCATCTAAAGCATTTACAGCGTATTGCAGGGAATTAAAGCACAAGGTTTCAGGTAAGCTGCTTGCTGTCTTATTTTTTCCATTGCCTAAATAGTCCCATTAAAATATATGGAGAGTTTTGGTTTTTTTTAATCTTTATTCTAAATTTTCCGATGTATGTACAGAGTAAAGAGCAAATAGGTGACAGATCATAGGGTATCAATCACAGTATATATTATCGCTATAGCCTCAGAGGCCGATTCATTAATAGTGCCAGGTAGCGACAGATGAGCACCAGTAGCGTGATTTTCACAGCGCCAGCTAGTATTCGCTGTGCTTGTCCGGGGTTTGCTTGTTGTCAGCGACTCAGTCGGTGTGCGGTAATGTTGAATACGGGGTTAGGGGTCGCTGTTTCACAGGTTCCGCGTTGTATGGGTGCGCCTGACAGAGAATGGCCAGAGCGAACGGCTTGCTGCAGATTCATTAAAAAATCACGCTCAAAAATTTCTCGCGCTGTGAATTCCTTGTTTAAACCCCAGAGCGCTGGCGGCGATGTGTGTAAAGTAGTTTTAACCCCCAAACAACCAATCTCTGATATTCCATTTTAATCAACAGATTAACCTTTAGGGAAAAACATTTTTTTAAGCCTAGGTATGCTAGATAGTTAGCTAAATAAGCTACCCATAAGCAACCCAGTATTTGCTTGGGTGGCCCTCCTTAACCTTGAAGGCACTAACAATCCATGCCAACCTTTAATAGAAGCTGCTGATCTTGTTTTTGCATTGGTGAGGTATACATGGGAGCATTTGAGTCGCTTACAGTAAGTCAAGTTTTCTCATATACACCTGTAACATGGAAGGATCTCAGTTCCTAAAAAGCAAGTCTTGTTTTCTCATATACACTAGCCTGAGGGAGTAGTCCAATCGTAAAGTACCATTATATTATTTCAGCTGCCTAAAGTGAGTCCGGGTTGATAATACGTATATACAATAATAATACGTTTTTTTCATCTGTTTTTTTTTATATGTAAAAATTATACAAGTTTTTCTAAACATTTTGTAATATGAATACATTAATATCAGACCTGTAATATCAATTCTGCACATTTTTTTTTTTTTTTTTTTTACTTTAAAAAAAATCCTAACATTGCAGAAGTGGTCACAGAATTTTTGACATTAAAAAAAAAAAAAAAAAAAAAACAGTAATAGCAATTAATTATGATTATTTAAAGATTGCTCCATTGAAATGCATTGGACCACGGCAGGGAGCGACAGGTCATACCTGGCGCTGTGATGGGATTAGCAGCGGCGCTGTTCGTTGCAGTCGGCTACATGATGAATCCCGCGCTAGCTGACGCTCTCGCCGGCGCTAGCCTCATTTAGCGTGATAAATGCGTCATTGTGACCGCCGCCGGGCGTACTTGATTCGGTGGCCGCCGATAGCTGGCGGTACCTGGCGCTCGTCAGACACTACCTGGCGCTAGCCCTTGATAAATAAGGCCGTTAGTAATTTTGGTTCATACACATTAAAGCTAGTGGTCAGACTCAGAAACTCCTGAGACATCCCTGGGTCGCTGCAAAGGTCTACAAAAATTGCATTTAGAGAGAGAGTTATCAGGTAACCCTGCCTCAATATATTGATATGACCCTGAAAGACAGTCACGGCCATATTCAAGGTAGCATGCTCAAGATATTTACTTTGGAAAGAGAGTTTTATTTTTAATATGATTGAATTCCCCATAGGCGGCTCTTATTGCTACATTTGCTATAGTTATTCCACTTTTACAAAGGTTTTCTGCATATAGTTAGCCACTGTTCCCATCTTTCAGTTATATTAGCTTCATCCTCATCTTCTGGCCTGCTTAGTTCACTTCTATTAACGCTGCACGCTTTACACCATCCTATTTTGAAGCTGGCTGCTTGAATTTACTGCTGTCATAAATCGCCAGTATATTGTAAACATAAATTTAATTAATGGCTCTAGTACTTCTGGTATATTCCATTTAAATAAAGTGTGTATTTTTTCAAGGCTCCATCAATGGCTTTCCTATTCATGCCTCTGAAATACTGTAGCTCTGGAGGTCACGTCAACTGAGGCAAGTGAAAATTAAGCTTCTCTTATTATTATTGTTTTTAATTTATCGGCAGAGCTATTTATTGCTATTCTTGGTGCTGCAGATCTTACTACATTCGCTTTTCTTACTGTGTATATGCTTTACTGCTACTTTAGTAATATAAGCTAAGTGATAAAATGATAACCTATCCACACACCCTAAAATAACCTTTAGGGAAAAACATTTTTTTAAGCCTAGGTATGCTAGATAGTTAGCTAAATAAGCTACCCATAAGCAACCCAGTATTTGCTTGGGTGGCCCTCCTTAACCTTGAAGGCACTAACAATCCATGCCAACCTTTAATAGAAGCTGCTGATCTTGTTTTTGCATTGGTGAGGTATACATGGGAGCATTTGAGTCGCTTACAGTAAGTCAAGTTTTCTCATATACACCTGTAACATGGAAGGATCTCAGCTGCTAAAAAGCAAGTCTTGTTTTCTCATATACACTAGCATGAGGGAGTAGTCCAATCGTAAAGTACCATTATATTATTTCAGCTGCCTAAAGTGAGTCCGGGTTGATAATACGTATATACAATAATAATACGTTTTTTTTCATCTGTTTGCTTACGCACACATAGTAGTGTGTCCTCTGCATTTAACCCATCTGTGCAGTAAGAACAAACACAAAACCACTATTGGACTAAGTGGGCTGCAGCTCCCAGCAGTGCCTGGACAGCAGTTTAGGGTTGGGTGCCTTTCTCAAGAGCACTTTAGTCATTTCCCAGCTGGGAATCAAACCTGCAACCCTCTGGTCTCAAGAACGCTCCCTTAACCACTATGCTTCCCCCTAATAAAATTTAACTTAACAGAACCAGAGTACTGGCATCCTTCTTCTATAATGAATTACAATTGATGAGTCCTTAATACTGTATGTCAGAAAAGGACCTTTGTAGGTTGCTGTTTGTTGGTAAGCTGGGATTTTGGATACTTGTAGCTTATCTTGCATTAAAGACTCCATGAGACCAGCTCTGGTACCTGGTCTGAATTCCTTATTAAACATACAAGTAAATATCCCCTGTATAGGGGAGTTTGATTTTTACATAGAAAAACATTTTTTTTTACTTTATTGTGTGCTTAGATATCATTTGGATAGCCATATATGTGTAATGCATGCTGCTGTTTAAAGCAAAACTAGAGGCTCTTAAGTTTCATCAAAGAGTTGAAGAAAACTCTCATGGTAGTAAAAAATTCAATTAATGAGAAAAAAAGCCTGAGAATGTCACTGTTAGTGAATCACCAGATAGGCAGACAATAGCCTCGATTCAGAGACACATTCGTCCGGACTTCCGTAGCTGTCTGTGAAAGTTTTGGTGGGTGTTTGTCTTTTTTTTGCTTTTTTTCGTCCATTTTCTACTCGCACGAACGTTCGGGAAAATGTGTATATGCTCTTTCGATGAACGGAAGCAAATCGGAACATTTCCAAACAAAATCGGAAATTTTCCGCTTGTTAAGATAACTTCCGTTGTTGGGATCATTTCTGTCTGATTCAGAGAGCTGATTTCCGACGGATCTCCACCCTATAAATCCGTTTCATTTCCGATCCACTTACGAGACCTTTGAGGGCTCGGATTGCTATTGTTGAACATGTTTTGCGGCTATGTGGAGGAGTCTGCGTGCCTTTAGCACCAAGGCATTGCATGTATCAGCATGGCCGAGGCCATAAATTGTATAGCAATGCATACCTGAATCAATACATTTCATGTATGCCTTATAGATGCATTTTAATGCTGACCTTAATTAGTCCTTAGCATGTAAACATTTATTTTCCCACATATCCATATAATTGCTATATTTTTTTAGACTTATGTCCTTTGTGAATTATATTAGGATTGTTGAACTTGAATCTTAATTTGTTGTAGGAGTTATTGTTTTAGTTGGTTACCTTTGCTTTGTGTAATTATTTTATATTTGGTTGCAGGAACCGCAAGATGTGCCACTCGCCCTTGCTCCTGATGCCCGTTCTTTGCCTGCAGAATGCGGGCCAGGGGTTCTCTAATCGGGCACTATGCAAAACCCGGGCCGTGGTGGCAAGGGCCCTCTGGCTTTTGAAGTCCAGATTTAGGTGTTTGGACCATACAAGGGGGGGGGGGGGGGGTTAGGTTATACCAACATTTTAATTTAAGTTTTTTAACAGGGACCACACGTGCCAGAGTGGCACAACTGAGTGGCAGGGTCCTTCAGTTGGTGGGCGAGATGCAGGAGCTGCGCAACTCGTTGGGGACCACAGATGAAGAATAATGTTCAGTGGCCTGCCATTGCTATGTATTTTGTTTTTTATAGTTGTAAAAATTTTACATTTTCAAAATTTTTAAAAATTTTATATTTTATGATGGTATAAAAATAAAATGTTACATTGTCAATTCATTTACAAAATACATTAACACAAAACTAATGGGCCCAGAAATATTTAAAGATGAATATTCACATGACCGAGAAGTGATTTGGGTACGTTTTAGGGGGCTAAAATGGAAGAAGAACCTAACCGAGAAGTGGTTTGGGTGAGCTTTAAGGGTCCAAAAGGGAAGAGGGAGGATAGTGCTAAGTGGTTTGGGTGAGCTTTAAGGGTCCAAAAGGGAAGAGGGAGGATAGTGCTAAGTGGTTAGGGTGAGCTTTAAGGGTCCAAAAGGGAAGATGGAGGATAGTGCTAAGCTGATTTAGCTAAACATTGTAGTAGAAGTGAGGGTGGCAAATATGTAGGCGAGCACTTTAATGAGTTAAGTTTGTAGTGCGCAGGCACAAGATGGTAAGGATTTCCGTCTGGACGAATATTTATTGAAAAAGGGAAACAGAATCGAAAGGGAAACGTAAAGGATTCGTTGGAGTATACGGTGGGAAAAGGGCAAAAACGAAAGCCTACGTTGTAACATGTGAAAATGAAACGGAAAAGTCTGGATGGAAAATGACATCCTCGTAATTCGTAATCTGCCGTACGAACGGACGGAAACTTTACAGAAGGTTTTCAATGCATGCATTGAATCTCTCGAACGCTCATACGAGAATGGAAACATTTCATAAAAAAAACAGATCGGCACGAGAACGGAAGTTTTTTTGTGTCTCTCTGAATCGAGGCTAATGAAAGTCAATGGCACTTTTTACTACAGGTAAAAGGAGGTAAAAAGTTCAATACTTTTTTCAGGAGTAAAAAAATTGCCATTGACTTTCATTGTCTTCAGTGAAATTCTTCGGATTTTTTTTCTCATGAATTGAATTTTTTACTACCATGACATTTTTTTTCAACTCTTACTAAATCAAGGCCATTGTCTTCAATGGACTCTTGGATCATGATGAGTTAATCTTTTGTCCCTTAGATTTCTATAATGAATATAACCATGTAGCACTATTCAAAGGCTGGGCCAATAGTAAAACTTCACTAGTAATAAATATATCTAAAAACTTGGAAAAGGCTATTGAGAAAAGTTAAAATGGTATTTGAATTATATTTATGATTTAATCAACCAGAAGTCACTTTTATGTAAATGTATGGCTAGCAGAGGGGTAACAATAAATAAGCCTCCCTGGTCACAGGTCCAATCCCATTGAGTCAGTCTAGTTTATGTGCTATTGGCTCCGTAGCTGATGGCAAGCTGGTCTCAGTGGCTGTCTCTGCCACATGGGGGGCTATTACATGAATGTCTACTTTAGATATACATTCTATGATGGAAGCTCATATGCACAGAGGCAGCTGGGCTTGAGCATATGGACAGTTTTAGAGGTAATTGCCACTGCAGCATAAAGGAAAACTAGATATCAAACCTATGGGGCTGGGATGTAGGGGTGTAGGTTTTTGTCTGGTCATTTAAATTGATTCATATTCTGCAAACACATTATGGGATAGAAATGATTTACAGTACTTTATTATACTTTTCAGGTTGCTTCTATAAATGTTTAATTCTTTCTGCAACTTCACTAGCTTACCGTACCTTTCCAACTGCAAACATTAGTGGGTACGCACATATTTGCATCCTAAATGTGATAGTTGCAGCAGAACAGTCTAGTCCTTGTTTGTAATAATTTACAGCAATCTTTATGGCTCTGATAAGTTTAAAGCAAAAAGCATTTTTTCTTAGTAGCAAAAATGGTAAAATGAAATTCTTGTTTTTTGGCAAAGTGTAAAAAAGAATTTTGGGCAGCCATTCAGAAGCTATAAAATTCTTGAGAGAATGCTGAGGCAGGAAAGAAAAGTTAAATTAAATTTATTATTTGTCACTAGATGGCAAACATATGGAGGGAGGAAGTAAAAAAGCACTAAAACTTAAATTACAGCACAGACTTAATAGAAACACAACCATATAGCCAGCACAATTATTTTTTTACTCCTTAAAACACCCATTACCATTGCTAGCAATAAACAATATGCAATATACAAACGCAGCCCATAACCATGTGTGCCAAAGCTTGTTAATTCGATTGTAGATCTGGTTGTCCCATTAAAGTTGCCCTGAATGTCCTTAAAATGATCTAATTTAATTTTGGCTTTGCAAAGGTTCTGCGTGAAATAATTTGTTTAGGTGAAGTTAATATAAAGCCGGGTGGTTAATTTATTAAGAATGGTGTAAGCACAATTTCAAAAATTAAAACATTTGCCAAGAGGGAGTTATTACACAAAAACACGGATGGGTGCTCTGGCTAACTGCTTTCATTTTGCTTCAATGCTTCTTCAAACAGCCTTCTGAGCAAGCCCACTGGGAAAGCATCAATATAGTGATGCACTCGCAATAAATCAATATTTGTTGTAGAATGGCTAAAGCTGACTTAAATGTGAACAACACCCCATAGAAGTCTATGGAGCATTGTGTCCAGCACTAGTTTAGACTCCAGGGCCACCACACGCTGCCCGCCTGCATTTGGCAGCAAATAAATTATTTTAAATAAAGACATCTTACCTTTCAGATTGATCCCCTGGAGAACTCGAGCCCTGTGACTGGCCACCGTGGTTGACCACATGAAACAGTGAAGCCTGCTGGCTACCACGTGACTGCGGCGGACAATTACAGGGCTCGAGTTCTCCGGCGGGGGGGGGCGTAGCATGAAGGAGATGGGTGGGAGGTGGGTGGGCAGCGTGTAGCTGACCCTGGAGCCTAAGTTAGTGCTGGACACAATGCCCAATAGACCTCTAATGCTTAATGCTTTGATGCAACGCTGCTATAGGACAGTGGAAGGACAATAAATCAGAAACAAGGGAAACTCACACAACAAGTAGGCCACAACCTTTTCTATAACATCACTTTTTAAAATGTGTGTACTTAGTTTTATGTGGCACCATTTCATAAAAGGGCTTTCAATCCAATATATATATATCCATCACAGCATAATTTGCTCTGCTCAGTCCATCCACAGATTCAACTCTATGGTTGAAACTCTGGCAAAACCCAGATTTTGAGATGCAGATCAGACACAAACAGTGGGTAATTTTGACCCAAACCCCACCTCTTCTGCATTTTTACCCAATTGTCTGTCTATTGGATATGCCACCTCTGTCACATACCACCAATCAACAACATGGCTGAAATAAAACCAAGCTTTAAAGGGAAACCCCCCTTTTATGGACCTCATACTAGACATGTCAGAGGGCATTACACTCTCCTCTTTCCTGCTACCTGCTCCCATATCACACACATATCACCTGCAGCAATGGTAGGAGAAGTCAGCTGGTGGGCGTGGCTTCAGTATGAAATGTTCACTTTGATTTCAATGGGCGTCTCCGACCACAAAAAGAGCAAAAATGAAAAATATATATAACACAGGGAAATTCTTTGAAAGCACATACAAATTGAATATTTCAGAAACTATTTGAAGCACAAAAATAATGGTTATTTGGATTGGTTTGGAAATGAATGGTTCTTAATGTAAGGCTAATTACAGACTAATCAATGGTCATAATTAGTTTTTAGAAGATAGATAGATAGATAGATAGATAGATAGATAGATAGATAGATAGATAATAGTACAGAGGAAAGTTTGTCATTGATATCAGGGCACTTGCTAAAACACAGGACAGGATAGCACATGAGTTTTATTCAGTGTTTTATTATTGTGGCATTTGCAATAACTGTTCAGCCCTAATTTATTTTAAATCCTAATTTATGTAAAGTACAAAGTGAATAATAGAAATAGGTGGAGCGTTTGGGCTTTTGTGTGATCTTGGGACATGTGTTACTGGGATGATCTCCTTCCAATAGGAAGCATGGTATTACATGGATTATATTACATAATACAATTTGAATAGTCTCAATGACATCTTAAGTTAAACCACTTTGTAAGTAGTGAAATAATTTAGAACAGTTTTGTTAAGAATACACTGAAATCTGCATAAGAATTAGCATTTGAAATCTAATTAGCGGTAATCCGTCAGCCTAATAATAAATGTTAAAGAAAACACTGTTGGGTGCATATTACAGCAGTACTGTATATGAATCATGCTGATTTTTAACTATAACAATTCATTTCTGAATGACATTTTCTGTGACACTCCATCCATTAAAATATATATTTTTTCAAATCGCAATGGAACTACGTTCTCAGAAGAAATCGTAAAAAAAAATAAAAAATAAAAAGAATCCTATTTGGGTTCACATGACAGCAATTTTTGAATGGTAAGACAGATATTGTTCCACATTGAAAGTATTATCTGTCACATATGTTCCATTTATCAGGGCTGCTTAGATTCTGTTCCGCTATAAATAGAGCTGCTCTTTCCCCAGTGTGGGCTATTAATTTAATTCAGTGTCAACCATGATAGCCTGGCCACTAAAGATCACTCTGGAATGCTACATCGTTATCACAAATACGAGAGGCCTGGGAATTCTTATGCCAACGCACCCAACTTTGTAAGTACAACAACAGGTATACAGGAGCAGAGGTTGCCTACTATGAAGTTTTAACTTCCATTTTCATATTGTACACATCTTGGGATTCAACTGACACCTTGTTAAATGGAAAACTTTTTTTCTATGTTTGTCTAAAAAATGCAACTAACCAATTATTAGTTCCAACTTCATTAAAACATGGATTATGGTTTTCTTGAACACATAAATGAGTAATTCTTCCAGGCTTATGGTATAGACAGGACAGGAAAGGTTTTCTATCTGGATTTTAAGAGCCACATCAACCGTTAATTGAACATTTTCCAATTCAACACACAATATAGTGCAAAAAACACCCTACTTCCAATGAAAATAAACTTTCCTATGCTTGATTTGGTATTGAGATTAGCAGCTCCATGGGTCAGTGATTGGTTAAGCCCCCCCGCCTTCCTCCCCAGGTGTTGAGACAGGACAGGGGAGTTACAATAAAAAAAATCCTTGCCACACCTGGGATCCAGTACCACCAAGTCCTCGGCGCTCATGGACTGTGCACAGAGCGGTGGGGCCACTCATAGAGTGGGGAAAGCCACTTTGTGCAGCAGATACAAGATGGTGCCTAGCTCCAGAATCAGCGGGTGAACAGCGCAGGATTCTGATTGAGGTATAGTTATTCCTCTAGACTTCAACCCTATAAACTTGGCTGCCCACCTTAGCAATGTGGGGCATTATGGATATAACTGTCCACATCTTATCACTGTAACAGTGAGCACTAAGTTTCATGCTTTGACATGGTAAAAAATTGTCCCTGGCCCCATCAGGCCTTTCTACCAGACCCAGCTTCCAGATGGTGAAAGGGCTTCATGTGAAGACTTGGTTCTTTTTTCTTCAACAGCGTGGGGTGGGGGTTTCTATTATAGGGGCACAATGGACAATATACATTTATTCTGTATATGCTATGCATTGGCAAATGATTTCACTTTCCAACTGGTGTTACTGCCCCACTTGCCTGAGTATTGAACAAATTTGTCTGAACAGTATCTGAACTGAACAGAGGCATATTCAGGTAAAACTACAAGGCATTTTTATGTAATGTATCTGCATTCACTAAAAATGTTGAGAGGCCAGGCTCTCGAAACTCTGTGTAAAGATATTCATTAGGAAGCCTAACATTATAACAAAGTGGTAAATAAGCAAATGCAGAACTAAACTAAAAAACTGGGTGTCCAATCCCAGATCCCCCTTGGGCTTATAAGAGTTACTGAACCAAAGAAAAAAATATACAGATGGTTTAACATAAATGGTAAGTGCTGCCAGTCAGTAAAGTTTTTTAGTGTCACCTTACCAAAACGGAAACATTATTAATCGCTATGAAAGTTAACCACAGACTTTCTATAATTACACACTTTTCATTAAATGTAATTATAGACAAATTGAAAAGGTTAATAACAAAATTAATTTTATCACTTGAAAATTCTCTGTTCTAAATTTTAGCACAACTAATAGTTTGATATCATCATAACATTTCCGAAAAAAAAGCTATGGCAACAGAACATTCTAATCAAACTATGCAAATATTTAAAAAGAAACCAACAGTATCCAGAAAGATTGTAAAACAGGGTTTCCCAACCAGTGGTAAATGTAACATTGGTGGTACCTAAGCTGTTTTTAGTCCCAGCACTCTAAATGACTAAACTAAATGACTTGCTAGGATGTTTCGCCTGCTACACAGATGTCTACTTCTCTTGCTACCAGTTCCACATCATTCTTGTGTTGCTCATAACTTTTGGGGAGGTTAAAGCATTTGAGAATCAGTTTGCATATCAGCAGCCAGCACTTCCTATTAGATAAGGTTGCTGGTCAGAAAGAGGTGGCAGCATAGGGGAGCTATTTGCCCCAGGCCTTCCTGTGTTGGTCTGTTTAAAAGAGCACCAATACTATGTAGAAAGCCTTGCCCTGTGATTCCCCCTACTGTTTGTGTAAATGCCCCATTTTGCTCTGAGCACTGGTGCTAATAAGGTAATATGCAGCATCTTGGGGTGCCAGATTTGCTGGCAGGGGAGATCACAGTGCTGCCACAGATAGTACAGTATAAGCTCTTTTTAAAGCAGACCTATAACCTCCCAGCAAAATCTGTGTTGGGTAGACAATCCGCAAATGAAAGGTTTGGGAATCACAAGTAAAATAGCTGTGTGATCAAGTGCAGAATATGAGAATAGGCTAAGCCCCTATATTTGGAGCAACCTTAAACCCTAATTGCAAAACAAACAAAAAATCTAATTATAGAAGGGTGTTGTAAAGAGTTATGGCCTTTTTATAAAACAATATACATTTTATTACCAGTTACATTAAGAAGCCATATTGGCCAAAACCGGATTAATCACCATACATTTTTCAAAAAAAACAAATAACATAAGCTTGTCATTATGAAAAAGACCATTTCTAAAGGGAGAGGCCCAGGGATAGTAGATTTTCAAAGTGCCAGGGAATGTAAATTACATGTCACTGTTATCCTAATGAACAGTGAATGCCCAAACTCACCACAGTGAATCTGCTCTAATGGCTAGAGAGACGATATTCCAGTGCAGTAATAACCTTAATTCCAGGATCCACAGTCAAATAATACTGACATATATTCTGCTTTAAATGTACAAGTGTGGACCATCCTTTTCTATAACATTCCCCACCCACAATCCCATTGGTAGTTTGCCAAATACAGATGCAAAAACAGGAATGACTTGAATGTGTTGCACCGTGTCAGCCATTAAACCGGACCTTCAGAATGATTTAATGAAAAGCCCAAACCCTTAAAAAATTTTCCGCAGTATCTAAAATTAATATATTTTACGTTTTTTGTCACTTACTTATTATTCTTTCCCCCATCAGACTGCAACTCTGTTCAGGACTCTAAGATACGGACGCCGCCATCTTGACTCAGAAGCATCATATACTGAGGAGAGGAGAGCGAGATAAACTATAGGAGGGGCGGGGTTATTGCTGTGCTTTGCTCAAACAGAGCAGAGCTGGGGTCAGGGAAAGGAGACACAGTCAGAAGACACTTCCTGTTTGCAGGCTGCCGGATGGCCCATGAGCCGCCATCTTGGATGTTTAAAGGCTCATAACATGCAGTAGATGCAGGTAGGATGATTTTTAATGTGAGCAATCTGTATGTACAGGATGTGGGAAACTTATAAGATATGCTATTATTTAGGGTGAAGGTCCGCTTTAATAGTAGTAAAACATAAAGAAATAATGTAAACTTACACATAGATCTACTCTACATCTACTACTCTTTCTGTAAAATAATATTTTCTACCATTGCTCCTGATCTTCCCCCCGTCTAGCTTCAGGTTGTGCCCCCTTGTTCTATCATTAAAGTGGACCAACACCCAGGATTTTGACTATCCTGGGTCTTGGTCCACTTCGGTGGGGCACCCCCGATCGGGTGCCCCGCTGTGTGAAACCCCCCCAATCACCCGAAAAACTCACCTCTCCCCGCTCCCAGCGTCGACGGACAAGCAATCTGACAGTCCCGGACAAGCGGCTCCTCCGCCGCCGCCTCCCGCGCGTCCCTCTTGACGCGCGCGCGCCCGCGCCGGCCGTTCACAGACGGCCGGCGCGGGCACACGCACGCCTAGAGGGGTGCGAGGTAAGGGGGTTTGGGGTGTTTGGGGAGGTTTCACCCCGCGGGACATCCCGATCTCGGATGTCCCGCGGGGAGGGAGGTGATCGGCCCGGGAATCGTGTTGGGTGTTGGTCCACTTTAAGTTTCTTCTTAACAACACTTCCCTACTGAAACATATTCAATCCTTTCACATATTTAAAGGTCTCAATCAAGTCCCCCCTCTCCCTTCTTTCCTCTAGACTGTACAAATAAGTTCTTTAACTCCTGATAAGTTTTAAGTCCTTCTACAATTTTTGTTTCCCCCCTTTGGACCTGTTCTATTTGAATAATGTCTTTTTGCAGGTAAGGTCTCCAGAACTGCACACAGTATTCTAGCTGTGGCCTTACCAGGGCTCTATATAGTGGCATCACAACCTCCCTCTTCCTACTGGTGATGCCTCGAGCTATGCAGCCGAGCATCCTGCTTGCTTTTCCCACTGCCTGGCTACACTGTCCACTCATCTTGCAGCTATTAGTAATCAGTACCCCTAAATCTCTCTCCTCCGAGGTCCTGGCTAACACAGTACTGCCCATACGGTACTCAGAGCAGGGATTCCTTCTACCCAAGTGTATGATTTTACATTTAGAGACATTAAACTCTAGTTTCCATAGTTTTGACCATCTATCCAGTAATGCTAAATCATTTACTATGTTGCAGACACCTCCAGGAATATCCACCCTATTACTAACCTTTGTATCATCAGCAAACAGGCAAATTTTTCCTACCAAGCCTTCTCCTATGTCACTTACAAATATATTAAAAAGAATGGGGACCAGGACAAAGCCTCTTGGCCTTTGTTCAGATTGTATGGCATTAACAACAACTGCACGCAATTAACAATAACTTTCAAGAATACTTAGGGCCTTATTTATCAAGGGCTAGCACCAGGTAGTGTCTGACGAGCGCCAGGTACCGCCAGCTAACGGCGGCTACCGACTCAAGTACGCCCGGCGGCGGTCAAAATGACGCATTGATCACGCTAAATGAGGCTAGCGCCGGCGAGAGCGTCAGCTAGCGCGGGATTCATCATGTAGCCGACTGCAACGAACAGCGCCGCTGCTAATCCCATCACAGCGCCAGGTATGACCTGTCGCTCCCTGGCGATGTCCAATGCATTTCAATGGAGCAATCTTTAATTAATCATAATTAATTCCTATTAATGTTTATTTTTTTTTTTTTAATGTCAAAAATTCTGTGACCACTTCTGCAATGTTAGGATTTTTTTTAAGGTAAAAAAAAAAAAAAAAAAAAAAAAAATTGTGCAGAATTGATATTACAGGTCTGATATTAATGTATTCATATTAAAAAATGTTTATAAAAACTTGTATAATTTTACACTCAAAAAATATGGTTGTTTGGGGGTTAAAAGCTATTTTACACCCATCGCCGCCAGCGCTCTGGGGTTTAAACAAGGAATTCACAGCGCGAAAAAATTCGGAGCGTGTTTTGTTAATGAATCTGCAGCAAGCCGTTCGCTCTGGCCATTCGCTGTCAGGCGCACCCATACAACGCTGAACCTGTGAAACAGCGACCCCTAAGCCCGTATTCAACATTACCGCACACCGACTGAGTCGCTGTCAACAAGCAAACCCCGGCCAAGCACAGCGAATACTAGCTGGCGCTGAGAAAATCACGCTACTGGCGCTCATCTGTCGCTACCTGGCGCTATTAATGAATCGGCCTCCCCGTTCTTTTCATCAGACATTGGGTTAGGGATGACTGCATACATTTATATATTATTTTTAACTATAACCATTTTTATTTAATACATAAATGGCAGATTTGCCATAGTTTTTTTAATAAAATGCAGAACAGCCTCTTTCTAGATATCGGTACTGTAATTACCGCTCAGGTTGATTCTTGCCGCTGGAGGGATTAGAGAAGCAGAAATAGCACAGTGTTCCTAACAAAAATAAAACTGAATAAAATCTAGTTTAAAAGTCTGTTCTGCTAAGTTGGCAAGAACAGGCATACAGGCACATTTAAACGAACATCATGCAGCAGTTACCTCTAACATCTAATCTACAGAACCCTGGCTATCATTAAATGTATATTTACACCTATTTATAACCTATGTTAGCAAACACTTAATGAATGCCTTTAAAATGAATTATTTTGCACACTTTTGATAAAAAAGAACTCTAAACTGATTATGCGCACTTAATATTCGTTGACCTGGCGCTTTGAACAACGTTTTTTTTTTTCTTTGGCCGGCTATGTTCTTGGCAGCCATCCCGTTCTTGGCAACTGCCTGCATGTATGATTTTCTTGGCTAAAATTCTCTAAGTGCTCTGTGTAATTGCTATAACTATTACTAGTAATAACATTATTCTATTAGCAAATTTATTCATAAAGAACTTCTAATTTCCCACAGTATCAGTTCCAAGCATGTGCTATCATCTCTCCAATTTGGCCTTCAGATGAACTTTAGTTATAACACTTGGAAAAGTTTTAGAGCTAGCTTAAGTGTAAACAGATGTACAATTGCCAATGAATATTCCTATATATATAGCTTGTTACAGTTTATGGGTGCAACTGTAATTATCACCAGTCAGCTAAATTTATTTTGTTCTCACACTATTATATGATTGTTAAAGTAAAAACAGCAACAGTAATGAGAAACTGTCTTCCCCAAGGCAACCAATTAGATTTTAGTTTACCGACTATAGATCAGTAAATAATGTACCATCGGTGGCAGATTTATATTATTGCACTGCCTTTCTCAATATATTCTGAATGAACTGTTATGGCTCGGAATACCGTACAAAGCATGCCTATGTTAGACAATGCTTTTGAGCCATGGACTTGCATATGGAAAATCCATGGCCCAATAACTGGTGGTAGTCCTAGTTGACTGCTTTTACAAATCATAAATACATGATGTAAAGTCATGCGTAGGTGTCATAAGATAACACAGAATGTGTGACGGATGTGACAACTGGAGAGAAGTGATAAGTTCAATGTGAAGGTGACAAATGATATTCAGCAAACTTGCTTTCACACATTGCAAATATAGACATGGTAAAAGCTAGCACAAAGGAAGGTGAAATGTTACAAAAAAAAATTTAATATGGAAACATATCCATTACAAATGTATATTTTTTGAAATTCGGTAGATTTAAAACTACATCCACATTTAACATTTAAAGACAAAATGGCTCTACACTACAGTATAGGATCTGACAGGGGCGTAATTATTTAAACATGGGGAATTTTTTCTCATGATATGGAATACCCCATAGGGCTTCTTGTATACTGACTGGTGAAAAATCTGTCTACCTTGTTGGAAAATGAAATATGAGCATACCCAGTTTACTCCATAGTCTGGGATAGTGACGATCAAATTGGCTATTTGTATTGCGCAGGATGCTGTCCCTTGACTTCCTCTACTGCTTTTAGAGCTGATGGATGCTTTAATCAGTTGGACCTACAGTAGAATATGCTAAGCTGCTGTTGGTGGAGTATAAAGTGTACCAACAGTCAAGACTAACTGGTTGTTTGAGTCCTGCCATGAGGAAGGGGGCAAATGATTGAGCCCCGGCCACAGTACTCAATACTTTTGAGCTACCATGTAACTTTGTGGTCCCAAGTGACCACCAGTGGCTATGCACAGTGCTGTGTGTGCCCATTCAGAAATCCCACTGTTTGCAGTCTTGTGAGGGTACGATCCAGTGGCCAGCAGTAGAGACTGGGCTTCCCACACTGGCATTTGTTGCAGGGTATCCCTTAACTGAAGGGTCCCGCTGTAGGGCTCAAGGAACCAATAGACATTTTTGACTGTTGGTTCTCACTAAAAAAAATAAAATACTTATATAAACAGTGTAAAAATCTATTATTCTGATTATTTAGCTTCATGACTTAATCACCTTTCTGATTATAGAGGCTCAACTACTCTCTAGAGAGGCATAAAATAGAACAAATACTCACCCCATACATTTTCTTGGCTGCGGTAGCCACATGTGTGTGTTTCATCAGTTTGCTGCATGGGCATGCTTGCCCTTGAACCCCATTGGCTACAGAGGCCATGTATGATGTGACTGGTTAAGTATTTCAGCCCAGTTTCAGGCTTGCTAGGGGGATTGAAGCAGATCATGATCATATTGCGGGCAGGTGGGAGTAGAGCTCTACTCCCTGGGGGTCCTCTTTAAAGCAGAACCTCTGGCCTCTGGCCCTGGAATCTTCTCCCTAAGCGAAACCCCCAGGGCACAGCATTGTTGGGAGTAAAAAGTCTATTTTATTTGAAAGAATAAAAATACATAGGTGGCAGGTTTTTTTTAAAGTGGACAAATCACCAGAATTTTAACTATCCTGGTGACTGGTCATCACCCTGGGGCCATCCTGAACTGAAGTGCCCCACTGTGTGAAACCACCCAGGCCGCCAACTCCACTCACCTTACCACCATTCCCATGGTGCATGTGCAGGTGCTCATCCAGTCAGTGCTTTATGCTGTGCATACAAATGCATGGCATAAAGCCATTGTTGTGGAATGAGCACTGGCATAGCTAACGCTAGAGGCTGCACCCCACAAGCATGCCCTCTCTGAATGGCTGGATATGGGAGCGCGCATAGCTGCCAGGGATGGCGGGGACCCATGATCATGACGAGGGTCTGGTGGAAAGGTAAGGGGTTTGCGGGCAATCTGGGAGTTAGCTAGTCCAGTCAGTGGCGATTGGTCCAATAAGCATCTACACACATCTATGTAATCATATAAGCAATTAGCAATTAATCCAGCACAGCCTGGCTCAAAAGAGCAGTGAGAATTCAGTAGTCTGCCCCTATTAAAGTAAAAGTAAAAAAAACTGTCACACTTGCTTTTAAGCAGTAAAATGAAATAACAAGCATGGGGAGTTTTTTTTTTCATGCAGGATATATAGGTAAGCCCTCCTCTTGACATTCAGTAAGTTTATGCGTATTTTTTTATTTTACCATTTTGCAAAAGCTCTCCTTTAAGGCTTTTTTTTCAAGAGATGCGTCTCTGAATTTAAATAACTTCACAGGTATGGCACTCTTATTACAAAGAAATGCTCCGGAGAGCTGAAAGTGGAACAAGCCTCTTGTGTATTTTCACTTACAAATGTCTAGCATTTCTTTTTCGTAGATGAAAAATTCCTGTACCGCTGTTTTAACTGTGATCTTTTTGGAACAATTTCAAATAGATATACATGCAGAAAAAACAGCAAAATGTATTTAACCAATTATAATTCTAAAACAGATTTAACTTCTATAATCATTTACTTTATTCGTCCATGGCCCTTACAGTCAAAAACGAATACTGTAGCTGAACTGAGTAATATATTTAGTGTATATTTTTGAGATGGTGATCATATAAAAACTTCAAAACATTAAATAACTGCATCAGAACAACTAGCTGTGGAGTGAGCTGTGTTCATTAGCACAAACTAATTTGGAACTCTAAGAAAACTGATTTTTAGTTTTTCATTGGTAGGAAATGCCGTATTTGTCAACCACTGAAGAGATGCCACCCCACCTTCTGACCTTTAGGGACATTCATGACTCAAAACAGGAAGCTGAGCTTATAATTAAGGTATGGATCTCACAGGTACAGCCAGAGCTGGTCCTAGGCTGAATGGTGCCCTGTGCAAGATCCCCCCCCCCCCACAAATTCAAACATTAAAGGGAAAACTTACTGTAGGCTTGTATTCATGGGTTCTCTTAGTAGCATTACTAAAGTCTGAAAAGTAGAGGTACTGATTTGGGATGCCCCACAATGCTAAATAAAGCAGAGAGATCAACATTGGACTAAATAATTCCTCTATCTACAGGTATGTCCTGTCATCACCATACTCTGGTGATGGATTGTGGCATGCAGGTAAGTTATTTTTTCCTTTCTACCAAAATTGAGCTTAGATGTTTAGGTCGAGAATGCTCTTTAAGTAGTGCAGAAGGTAGAGCAAAGAAGTTATTCACACTTACATAAATACCCATGAATCTTACATGAAGTTAGGAGTAGGCTACTTTGTCCCTATTTACCTGTCATGTAATGCTGCTTTCCGAAATTGCTTCCATAGTACACTGAAAGGCAAGAAATATTAATCTGTCCAATTTTCTTCATTCAAAGTCCAGTGTCGACTAGTCTTATTAATAACTTCATTTGGGTTTTTGCCTTCCCCTGGAGCAACATTGCAGGAAGCCTTACAAACATGTTACTATAGGGGTTATTCATGAAGGGATAGCGGCAGGTAGTGCCTCATAGTGGCAGGCAGCATCTGGTGAACGCCGGGCGCTGTACGAAATACCACATTTATGAAAGCGAATCTGGTGAGCGACTCTAACAGTACCACGTAGCGCAAGCTTCATTATTACAGGTTGCTCAGCGTATAGCGCCGGCACTCTAGCTTCCAGAGTGCCAGGTATTATATGTCACTACCTGTCGCTCTGCCATACATTTCAATGGACTTTCTTTTCTTCTGTTTAAACAGAATTTTTTTTCTTTATTTTTTTTTCTCTTAAATAATTGTGTGACCTCTCCTGGCCTAGAAAAAGTCATTTTTGAAAACTTTTTAGCTTTTTTGTATTTTTATGCAGAATTGTCATTACAGGTCTGGTATTAAAGTGTTAATGTCACGATGTTACAACAATGTCATTCCATGTATTTTCGCTTTGTTACTAGTGGATATGTGTTCAAAAACAGACTTTAATCACACAGCGTCTGCCGCTCTATGCTACAGCGACCAGCTTTAGAGCACCGACGGTCTGTGCGTCTGTGTATCCTAATTACACCTCATGGCTAACCCAATTGCACCTCTTAGTACCGAAATGTAAAGGTTTGTTAAAGGAGCAGTATCGCGAATTTTTCTTGGTGACTTATATTTAAATGGTACTTTGAATGTATTTCGAAAAAAATGATGTGTGTGTTGTGCAGCTGGAGACTAATAGCTCATGTTTATGTCTGCTGAGTGTCGGAGCCCGACTCTCTGGCCTGTTCCACGCTGAGGAGAGGGGGAAACAATGTAACAAAGTAATCAGCTGTTGAGTGCTGGCAGCAGTCCAGCATAAGATAACAACATTGTCTGGACAGAACTCATATATCTAAAACAGAGAGAAACGCTCCAGAAGTCATTTAGCTCATTGGTAAATTCAATGTCAGTTTGAACCAGAGGGTCATTGGTTCGAATCTCAGACTCACCAGCTTTTTTTTTTTTTTTTGGGGGGGGGGGTTATTTTATTTCAGAATTGGATTTTTGGGTTTACATCATGTTTTTTTGCTCTAAACATTTTTTATTTTGACAGTTTTCCCTTCATGTTGGCTCTGCTGCAGAATCTTTCAGTTTACAATTTTCTCTTTCATATTCTTACAACACATTTTTCCATATGATCTTTCTTTCAGCTTTGTGTGTTTTGAGCAAAGCCCAACCCAGGATTTTCACTATCTGGAGTTTTGTTTTGTACCCCTAGGGGCATCCCGACTTGGGATGCCCTGATATGTGAAATCCCCAAGTTCGCCTGTGAAAACTTACCTTTCCCTGTCCCACAGCGCATGCACGGGCTCTCATCCAATTAGCTCTGTTTGCACGCAGATGGGGAGCCTGAGCAGTAACCTTCCTGTCTAAAAAAATGGGGGGTTCTGTGGTTATCTAGGGGTCGTTTCACACAGTGGGGCATCCCGATTTAGGATGCCCAAGGGGGAAGGTCAATGGCCGGGTCTTATAGACTTCAGGGTCGGCCACTCAGGGTTTTGTTCCACTTTAATACCTTTAGAGTTTCCTGCACAGTTATTCAAAGAAGAATTTCAGTCATTTTCAGTCAGTTTAGTTTATTTTGTATAGATTTTACACATTTGAGTCACCTGGTCTCATAACAAAAGCAGCACCTCACACACACACAGCCGTTACCACTGATTACAGTGTCAGCCTCTGAGGTGTTGCTAGGAGACCAGTGGGCAAAATGAAGCAGCTCACTAAATACAACCCAGCAGATCCCCCTATTCAGAAAATGGACTGAGCCATTGTCATTATACAATTTAAAAGAAAGGCATATATTTTTTCCTTTTTCTATCGCCACATTATTTATACACATGTTAGAAGCTATTGTGTGGCTATTTAATTATTTATATTTTTTAATGCAAATTTCGCGATACTGCTCCTTTAAGAAATGTAAAGCTTTGGTCTGTGTGCTTTTATAGCACATGCTCTACTTTTGGATGTTTGGCAACGCTACCCTGCAAAGTAGCTATGTATGCTGGGTATAGTTCTGTTCAGGGGACCTTCCCGTTTCAGATTTGGGATGTTTTTTCTTGTTTGCAATTTTTTTTATATGGAAACCATATGACACCCGAGAATTTTGGAAGAAAACTTCTCCTACTACAACAAGCCAGGTACACCAGGTACTAAATCTTGAGGTGTGTACTTTCATAGAATATAAAGGATAAATAGTTTGTGGGGGTATTTCATATATAAAGCATAGTTTTGGTTGAAAAACTGGTTTACGTTAGGTGTTTGGCAACCATACCCTGGGAGTTACTATGCATGTTGGGTATGTTTTTGTTCAGAAAACCTTGTGGTTTCAGATTTAGTTTTTTTCTTGTTTTACTGTTTTTTTAGGAAAATGCAGTTTGGATTTTGCATTTTTAGTATTTTTTTTGGCGACCTTGACAAGTCTGATTCAGCTAGAAAGGTCAAGATGTGTATTGTCAGGGAATATGGGTTTTTGCTGGCATATTTTTTTTTTAGGAGAATGTGGTTTACATTCTGCTTTTTTATTATTTATTTTAGGGAACCCCTGTGCAGTCAAGTCATTCTTTGCAGGATTACAAAAAGTGAGCTTCGCCCATAAAGCTTGAGATGTGTACTTTCAGGGAATATATGGTTTGTGGGAGGTATTTTACATGTAAAGGGTTGTTTTGGTTGAAAAACTGCAAGGTGTGCACTTTGTTGGCACGAAATTACCCTTACACGTATGCTTTACTTTGGGGTGTTTAGCAGCCCTACCCTGACAAGTATATATGCATGTTGGATATTATTCTGTTCAGGGGACCTTGTGGTTTCAGATTTAACTTGTGTTTACTTGTTTGCATATTGTTTTTTAGGAAAATGTAGTTTTGATTCTGCTTTTTTATTATTTTTTTAGGTAAACCCTTTACACACGTAATTTATCGCAGGACTACTCTCTGAAAACTCCACCCACAACAACCGGTCTGGAACACCTAGAAAGCTTGAGGTGAGCACTTTCAGAAAATATATGAAAACTGCAATCAGCAATCAGCATCAGAAACTGCAGAGTGTGCATAGTAGTTTTATCTTGAAAATCCCCTAAAGCACTGTTCAGTTTGGGTGAGTCTCCTGGGCAGGAAAGGGTGTCTAGTGATACATATGTGTTATTGTTGTAACCAGGTAGAATGGGTCTTTTACACAAAATATAATTTTTTTATAAACTTAAATTTTTTATTACAAAAAACACTAGAAAATGTAAAAAATAGCATTTCATTTATTTATATCACGCACGCTAGATAGCTCAGTTGCTAAAGTAATGGACTCTGAATCAGAGAGTGTAGGGTTCTAAGCCTACTCCCTAATATTTTCTTTATCTTAGTTTTTTCACAAATATATTTCACTGTTTTCATCCTATTTGTATTACTCTCCATATTTTTTATTATGACAGTTTGTCTTTCATGTTACCTCTGCAGTATCTTTCGGTTTCAGTTTCTCATTTTCTCTTTCTTATTCTTACAACACCATTTTCCATGTATTCTTCTTTTCAGCTTTGTGTGTTTTAAGCAGAACAAAACCTAGGATTTTAACTATCCCGAGTTTTGTTCCTTGCATCCTGACTTAGAGATCCCTGAGATGCTAAGAATGCGGGCGGAGATATTTATATTGCCATGGTAGGAAAAGGGTAGATTTTGTGGCAACCCAGATGGCATTTCACACAGTGAGGCATGCCCCAGGGCAAGGCCAGTGGTTGGTGTTGGAGTCTTTTAAACACCAGGGTCAGCCATTCAAGATTTTGTTTCTCTGTAATACCTTTATATATTCCTGCACAGTCATGCAAAGTAGAATTTCTGTCAGTCAGTTTAGTTTATTTTGTAGAATTTTATTTATTGAGTCACCTTGTGATCTCATCACATAAGCAGCACCTCACAAACAGAGAGCTTTTAGTATCGTGTACAGTGGCTGCCTGTGAAAAAATGCTGCAACTGTTTCTAGGAGACCAGTGGGCTACTTTCACAATAGTGCTCCTCTAATGTTTCCTAAATTTCATGAAAAGTGATGCTAGATCACCTGTTTGGGTTGACTGAAAGCATATGAGTGCTATAGTGCTTGCTGTCCTTTCCCCCTTAAAAAAAATGAGTTGTGCATTATCACTTGGAATTACATATGCTAAATGTATAAAGAAGGGTCTAAGGAAAATTTAGTACATAAATAGAGGACCTAAAACTGGATTTCACCACTGGTCATCTCCCTGGTACATGTGGAGGGAGAGTCATATTTGGGGATCTTAAATATAGTGCAGGCTAACTATAAATATGTTATGAACAGACAGAGAGAACAATTGTTTCTTGAGTGATGGAGTTCACAGAGCACCTTAAAGAGGAATATTGGACTGAAAATAAAAAGGGGCGGATTTCCCCCATCATCCCCTACTTACCTTTTGGTAGGTATGCACCTTCGGGGCTGCTTCAGGGCCTGATCGCTGCCACCCCCCAGACGTCTTAGCCGTGTTAGTGACAGCAAAAGTCCCGTGCCGATCAGCAAAGTCTCACAGAATTTCAGGAGGCCCCATTGCAACCCATGTATGGCCATTGTGCAGGCGCAATGGGATGCCAGATGGTGCCGCCCAATGGAACTTCACCTGGAAACCAAGGGATGTAGAAGATGAATCCCTTGGCGAGGTGAGTAAATACTTAAAACCAGAGCGGGGGAGCAGATGGGTGAGGCTTGGGGGAGATTTTAACCTCCTCCGATGTTCCTCTTTAAACAGGGGCATATCAGGCCCATGACGTCCATGGGACCAATAATTGTTGCTTCTCAACTGTGTGTATGTGCTCACGTGGCATAATGTATAAAAAATAATTTGTAGTTGCCGTTTCAGTGTTTAGAAATGTAATTGTATCTAACTGAGTTAATGTCCCTGTCCAGACACACACTTAACCAACGTAATGCTTGTGGGACCTGTGAAAAATTAACCATTTCAAAATCTCTGATTATATGTATACATTATGCATTCTAAGTGAAGCCGTTTTCTTCGCCTCATGTTCTGGGTTGAGGCTCAGCTGGGAAGGGCATGTCATGGCACAGCTTAATTAGTAACAGCTTTATGAGTCTTTGCCGCCACAGAGCGCTCTATTTTTCTGGGGGGGGGGGGGGGGGGGGCAAGGAGAAAGGTAAGATTTCTCCTGAAGACCTGCATTAAAGCACGGGGGCATCAGAAATCAGGATGCCCCACTGTGCTTGGAACAACACACATTTTTCAAAAAATGGGTGTTATGGCTAAATGCATGCTTCAAGCTGGTGTATCATGTTTGGTAGTCTTGTAATACTGTTTTAAATGGATGGATATGCAGCTTCACAGCAGTACATTTTCCGTATTAATCACTCAATGCTTTATGCCACAGGGTTTACCTGAAAGTAAGGTAACACAAGTTTGCTATATGGAAACATATCGCTGCAGTTTTTCATGCAGTTTGCATTGGCTGCTCACATCTAGTTTATGATGCTTAGTAAATCTGCATCTAAACGTACTTTCCAAAAACTAACATTACATTGTTGAACTATTTGGTTTGTTTTTGACTGCTTTTAATTAACTTTTATTGCCTGTCTTTCCACTGGTTAACGTAGGAGAGTTACAAAGTACTTTTCTGTTAATGGATCCCCTGATAGCTATTCATTATTAACTGCTTCTAGGCTAGATAGGTTTGCAACACTCATGTTATAAATATTTAAATAACCGCATTCCTTTAACATAAAACCCCCGCTATTGTGAAACAGCGTTTAGCCACCAGAGCTGTTTATTTGGTGAGGTAATATGGAAATGTATGCTTTCGTTTTGCATTATCAAAATAATAAATTCATTGAGAAAGCATGGGCTTAAATGTTTCAAACAAGGACTGCCAACACAAATTGTAGCAATATTTCACCGCAACAGTAATCAATGAATTTGCCAGGAACTCGGTGACTTACTGCCTTTACAAGCACATTTTCTTCAGAACTAATTAATCATAACAATAACATAAACAACGAGGAGAAAAAAAAGATGACAAATAATTGAATTGGGCTATAAAACTTGGAATAGATACATTACTCAAATGGCGTATAGTCGTCCTACAATTAGATTATACTGCAAGAAATGTTTCACTGAAAGGACCACAAACTGTAAAATACAACTATCCATTGTTTTCTAAAGAATTAGGACATTCAATAATGAAATAATGCAGACATAACTTTAAATATCATCTACAGTAGTTAACATTTGCTAATTTAATAAAAGAGCAGTAGGTAATGTTTAGACTGCGACAAATAAAGTTCATTTAACCACTGGTATTTATGTAACAACATACTTAAAGGGCAACTATCATTAACAGAAAATGCTATTATATGATAAATATTTGACATACTTCATTTAGGAAAAAAAACTTTTCCCTTTATATTTCTTCCTCCCCTTAATGTTTGAAAAAGAAGCCTATAAGCAAAGTGCTGTTTCTTAAAGCAGAACTATGGTACTGCCCCGTTGTGCATCGCCGCCGTTAAAACAAGAAACCAGACGCCCAGATACTTACTGCTTTCGGGCCGTACCCACAGCTACTGTGGCGTTTGCCTATTTATAAATGTTTCAGCATTTTGCTGCACTGCTAATAGTTTAGAAAATGTGCTTCTTGTAGTGCAGCAATATTCACAAGTGTGAGAAAAACTACTACTGATACTACTGATGTGGCAATGTCTTGCAGAAGTGCTTAATGAATCAGGGTCTGAATATGCAAAATGTTGCTTAAATTGAAAGTGGCTGTCACCAGGAAAGCTCAGGATGGCAAATAAAGTCTTAAAGCGGTCCCACACTAATTTCCTACATAAGAGCATGGGGTCGCATAGTGACAGTGTTGGGGGCATCCAGATTACTGGAAGCTGCCCCCCACAACCCCTGTAATCCTTACCTGAACCTTTATTTACCAGGCAAAATGTGGCCCCATGATTAGCGGGCAGGAGAGGAAACGCGACTCGTGACTGCCACATGATTGTTGACGGCCAATAATGCTTATACTTAATATAAAACACATTAATTTGTATAGAACTTGCATTGGGACTTGTCAGTAATTGAAACGCAGGTCCTAGATGTTCAGGGGGGGGCAATTAAAATTGCTTATGCTTAATAATGTGTAAATTGGAGAACAACAACTAAAACGCACCCTAAATGCATTGTAAAATGTATCTCCAGCAGTGTTATCTTTTAACTGTAATGATAAACCGCTGACCAGCACTGGGAAAGTACAGCGCCAAAGATTTCACGGTGGAAAAAAAATCATAAATATGCTGTTGAGGGCCGGAAAAATGGTGGTACAAAGTGGCGCTCATCGGCACTGGGATAATCGGCTGGATAATAGGCTGGCTAATACCTAATGCAACAATCAAAGCTAATTATTTAGCGTTCTGCGCAGCGAATGCTAGCGCCAATGTAGGCCACAGCGCTAGATAAGATGTGAATGCCAGTGCTTCATAGATGGCGCTATAGTCACAAAAAAGATGCTAAATGGTGCAAGACAAAAATAAGGTCCATAGTGTTTATTTTGGACATGGGTCAAAACTATAAATTCAGTCCTACAAAACAATGTGTACATTATTGTTCTTGCCACGCTCAGGGTATTTATTTTATAATTGTTTTTCATGAATATATTTTATTTTATAATTAAATAAACATAGAAAAAAGAAAAAAAATATTAAAATCAGGGGGAAATGTTTAGATGGTTGCAATACAAGAAAATTTCCTCCTTCAACTACTATTTGCTTTTACAGTGAGGGCTCCTTAGCAAAATGGTGGTAACCAGCATGCTCTCAAACCAACAATTACCCACTAACCCATTTTAGATATTTTTTTTAAGGGAAAAAAAAAATTGTACATAATTGATATTACAGGTCTGATATTAATGTATTCATATTACTAAATTATTTCAAAAACTTTTTGTTTCCAAAAATATGGTTGTTTGGGGGTTAAAAAACTACTTTTAACCCATCGCCGCCAGCACTCTGGGGTTTAAACATGCATTTTACAGCGCAAGAATTTATTGAGCGTGATTTTTTGATGAATATGGTGGGAGCCGGTCTCTCTGACCAGTCGCTATCATGCGCTCCCATACAGCGCGGAACCTGTCAAATAGCGACTCCTCACCCAATATTCAACATTAGTGGCTATCAACTACCGAACAACGGCCAAGCACAGCGACTACTAGCAGGCGCTCTGAAAATGCCGCTACAGTCGCTCAACTGTCGCTACCTGCCACTATTAATGAATCGGCCTCCCCGTATTATTTAAATAAAAATGTTAAAGGACTATTATTACACATCATCCCTATGAATATGAAATGATATTATATTATATGCTATAAAATAAGTAGCATTTGATTAGTTTAATTAAAAAATCTCCCTCCCTCCCTCCCTCCCTCCCAAGTATTATACTGCATTATAAAGATAAAGCACAAAAGTGGACCAACAGTCAAAGAATACTTAAACCAGACCAACACAACAATACAGTGCTCATATGCATCCCTTCCCAGGGCAATTTAGATTGATGCACGTAAAAATTCATTTACCATTTTCTAACTCCTGCCATGGTCAATTTAAAAAATTAAATGGCAGCTGTTAACAGGAAGTGCTGCTGGGTTTCCTGTTATTGTGCATTGTCAGTTATGTCAGTTGAATCCAGGTAGCAGCATGGCTGAGATGCTGGGAGAGGAAGCTCCAAAATGGCCACTACCTTTCTTTTGCAACTGTGCCGGGCTGTTGGTCGGTTGAACTCCTCAAAAAAAGCAGATGGGGGAGAGGGTCAACATGTGTCTTCTTACAAGGATCTCAAGTACAGGGCTGTCTTTGAAGCCTTGTGTATCGTAAGTTTCAATCTGCTGCCTCTCTTTTCCTAAAACCCCCTGTCACATCTATGTCTGTATGTCAGATAATGACAGGCACACAACTAAAAATGAGTCACACTAAAGATACAGTATAATGCAGTGAAATGTCAATAGTAGACATCCTGATAGCTAGCATATATTAAATGGTGGTGTTAAAGCTCCAGAGAAGCCAAATAAAGTGACCCTTAATTAAGCAAAACAGTCAGACTTGTTATGAATAGAAGTGTACTGCCTTATACTATATTTCCAATACAAGAGCTGCCAACGTTATTTAAAATTCCTTTTTTAAAATATATCGGGTTTCTATTTTAATCTGCCCCCTGTATTGTAAATGCTGTTTGTTTCCTTCAATGACAAAAGAGCCTCCTCTGGGAAAATAAAAAAATAAACCTACATCAGCATGCAAGGACGGGTTGTCCCCCACAGAGAACATCTCTTAAGTGCATTCAATCACTTTGGTCCGGCATTAGACACAAGCTTGTCAATCAAACCAACATAGCAGGAGATATCACATAAGCTAAAGCTCAAAGAAATCCTTGCATGTTGCTATTCTGGTAAACATATAATGCTACATTTCTTTTTAGTTCTCTGAATAATTTTACACATAATATCCTAGATAAATATGTTAAAAACTACATGGTTCTAACCTACAGCCCTTGGTTGCCAGCATGCACATGCCACAGATCTACCACAGTATACCTGTAGAAGTGTGGAAGGGTAAGTAAATGAGCATTTCCCTTGGGTTAGCAGTGTACTGTTATTCCTAACACAGATATCCTGTGAATAAGGTACAGACACACTTTACATCAAAACAACATGCACGTTAGATATAACTCCATTAAAGTTTTATTTTTTAGATAGATTAGGGAGAGATTAGGTCCATATTTTTTGGCCAATGATCTATTTCATAGCAGGTTATTAATTAAAATTAGGCAAATTCTCCATTTTATGTGGGAAAGCTTGTCTCCTTCTTGACCTTACAGGGATGGTCGACTTTCCAATCAGATCACAGATCATGTGTTCCATCTAGGCATGAGGTTCTGCCAATCACCTGCTCCCACAATGTCTATCATGTTTAGCAGCCCGTGGTACAGTATCTGCTGGGTGCGGCACACATCTGGCCTCAAGGTATATGCATGGAGTATGACACTGGAGGTATAGAGGTTCTCTGGGTCTCTATGTTAGGTGCAGAAGTTACATTAAGAAAAACTAAAACTGTATTAACTAAAGTGCTTAGAGCTTGGGACACAAAGGTCCAAATTGAGAGTTTGCAAAATAAGGTGATGAGTTCAGCTACATTTTAGTAAATAACCCCCTTCCCATTACTTAATATTTCAGGGGCAGAAATGACAACTGTGCAATGAAAAGACAACATTTCAGGGTCCTTGCAGGAAAGAAACCCTTGCCATTGACAGAATTGTAAATGTAAATGTGCTTCTGCTTTGGACCATCCAAGGAATATCATATCTGTCAGTTCTTTGAATTAGCATTTTATATATTTATTCCCATTGATTAGAGCCCCTGATCATGTGTCTTTCCCATATTAAACTCTTAGTTCTTCCAAACTTTACAATGTAAGAAGGGCTCAGACATTCCTGGGACTCACATACGTCTCTTATAAAGGGACCCAAACCCTGTAGGCCTTGCCCTGGAGTCTGAAAGTTAACTTGCCAAACCAGTGATCCCATAGCACATGAACAAGCTGTAGCAGCATCTCTCTGACTGATGTGCCCTAACATGCCTGACCTATCTGGATGGCTAGAATGGGCATGCATAGCCGGAGGGCAGCCGCCGTTGGGATGCTGGCTACTATTGGCGCCATGCTCTGCTTACAAGCAGCGTTCTATGCCATTCATTCCTATTTACTGCATAGAATGCTGACTGGAGAAGAGCAGGTGTATGTGCCACAGGATTGCCAAATCGGTAAGTGTACCAAGCATACTGAGATTTTCACACAACAGGGGCATCCCAGATCAGGATGCTGCTGAAAAAAGGGGGTACATGGGGGCATATTAAGATTTAGGGTTTCTGTCCTTTTAAAGATATAAAGAGTATATATACACAGGGACATTATGGTCTTCTTCTCTCTTCAACTTCTTTGGAAATAAGCCATTTTAGTTCCTCAGTTCCAGCCAGCATTCCATATTTAGCTAAAGTCCGTCAACTTTACCCTGCCAGAGCATGGCTCATGCCAGTTTTGTCTCTTAGTTGTTGCAACACAATGCATCCTAAATTGGGGTCTGCCTGGGGAAAGGGGTGACACTGCCCACCATGAGTAAGAGGTATGACCACCATTTAAAGTGGGCCTGCAGGGTGTAGGCGTCACAGCATCTGCCCAAGTAAGCTAGGTGCTGATCCTTGTTATTTAGATGTACTGTCTTGTACTGTCTACGCTCAGTGTAATATTACAAGTTTGCTTTACATATGAACATCTTAAATACGGATGATCATGGCACTATTGTTATTGAACACTTTATTTTTTTTTGTCAGTTCTACTTTTACAGCACCCTGAAAACTCTACTGCATCACTCTTTAATGCACAATGATATATCTGTAACAATGCTTGTTATGCCATGCTCCTCTTAAGCTAATTGTTCATTGTTCTTGTACTCATGATTCTCAGCATCACTTTGGCCCTTATTTAACAAGGGATAGCGCCAGGTAGCGACTGGTGAGCGAACAGTAATGACGCTCCCCGCCACGCGAACGCCGGCTCCCCACCACAATCACACATTTATCAAGCCGATCCTGCTTAGCGACTGAGAGCGAATCATTCATCATTATTCCAGCCTCACCGCACAGCGCCAGCGAGCGACCTTGAACAGCGACAGGTATGACCTCTCGCTACCTGGCGCTCTCCAATGCATTTCAATGGAACAATCTTTAATTAATCATAAATAATTGTTATTGTTATTTTTTTTTTAATGTGAAAAATTCTGTTACCACTTCTGCAATGTAAGATTTTTTTTTTTAAGGTAAAAAAAAAAAAAAAAAAAAAAATTTGTGCAGAATTGATATTACAGGTCTGATATTAATGTAGTCATATTACAAAATGTTTTTATAAACTTGTTTTTTTTTGTTTCAAAAAATATGGTTGTTTGGGGGTTAAAAAACTACTTTTAACCCATCGCCGCCAGCGCTCTGGGGTTTAAACATGCATTTCACAGCGCGAGAATTTTTGTAGCGTGATTTGTTAATGAATATGGTGGGAGCCGTTCGCTATGGCCATTCGCTATCATGCGCTCCCATACAGCGCGGAACCTGTCAAATAGCGACTCCTCACCCCGTATTCAACATTACCGCACACCGACTGAGTTGCTGTCAACAACCGAACAACGGCCAAGCACAGCGACTACTAGCGGGCGCTCTGAAAATGCCGCTACAGTCGCTCAACTGTCGCTACCTGGCGCTATTAATGAATCGGCCTCATAATTACACGGCTTGGTTGGTTATATTTTACCTAACTAGTAGTGTTCCTTTTTAAATTCCGCTTTGCAAGGCTCAATTATCGTTCAATATTTCGGCTCTTGCTGTCTCCTCCTACTATATGATTCATAGCTAAACTGCTCTGTGGTGTCCCGCTGCATACTGCCTTTCTGTGTATTGTTTGGGTTAAGAGAATACTATACTACAGAAAGGTGTACTGCTAACAATTAAAGCTCTGCCTTTTAATGTCATTACTAACCTTTTTTTAACCATATTCAAATTTCTCTAGAGCTTTGAATGCTATCATTAACTTGTGCCCATAGTGACTGCGAGATCTGCTTTTATCCTCTTTCGTCTCAGTCTCTCTCCTCTTTTTTTCCGACAACACTTAACTGATGAGCAGATCTTTTTCTTTAGGCCAGGGAACTCTCTTAATTTCTTCCTCCATTTTTCAACATGGCACTTGTATTAATTAACATGACTTTAAATAGCACCCCGGGCAGATGCTCTACTACCCTTTGTGCTCAGCTCTACATCTGCACAACAGGGAGTTTATCTTTCACCTACATATGTTAGCACTGCCATGAAATGACCAAATGACACACATATAGTGGTAATTCTAATTATTTAAACCAGACCTTCACCCTGAATAAGAGCATATCTTGTATGTTTCCTCCACCCTGTACATACAGATTCCTCACATTAACAATCATCCTACCTGCATCTACTGCATTTTCGGAGCCTTTAAACATTCAAGATGGTGGCCTGTAGTGTCTCAGGCTGCCTACAAACAGGAAGGGTCTTCTGACTGTGCCACTCTGCATTCTGGGATTGACCTTTTCCTGACCCCAGCTCTGCTCTGTTTATGCAAACATAGTTGTGCTGCCACACACAACCATACGAAAATACAGCTAGGCTCCCATTCAGTCTCTTTAGCTGCACATTAATATGCATGGCCAAAAAAGCTAATTGAAGCAGAGTTGAGCCTGTGCCATGGAAATGCTGGCAAGGTATGTATATCGGGCATCTAGCAGGGTTTCACACAGAGGGGCATCCCAATTTGGTACAGAGGGTACAGACCAAAACCCAGGATGGTGAAAAGCTTGGGTTTTGGTCCAGTTTAAATATCTGCTCTATATTAACATAAAGTGGGATATTTCAATGAAATGCTGCAGTGGGAGTAACCAAACTAGGTAGGCTGATTACAGATGAACCAGCTCACTTCCACAATGAACATATATAGAAGCAGTATTATTAAAAGCGGTCCCACATCTGTCTCCTAGCTAACAGGTGTGGGGCTGCATTGTGACAAGCTCATGGGGATCCAGGTTGCTGGAGCCCCCTCAAAATACCTCCAAATCCTTACCTGAACCTCAATCCTCTGCCAAAAATGTGGTCCTCTGTGGGTCATCTTTCGGTTAAGGTCAGCCCTGCTGGTCCAGAGTAATCAGCTTCACAGCTGATACACATCTAACAGCAATGTGTGAGTGGTCTCTCCATCACTCCTAAAAATTCTCTGTAGCCCTCGGTCAAGTGGGTATTATTCATGTAATATTCATCCACCCAACCAAGTTCAAAATAAATCAGCAGTCAATGGAATTTGCTGGTAACATGCCGACTCACCAATAGCTGAAGCAATACAATCCATTTATCAGGTTCAAATCCATGCTAAACATTATTCACAGAGATTAAAAGATGTCCAGATCATAGAAAGCACAGCTTATGCATTTCTTACTGAGCCCTTAGTCATGACTGAATTTTTGTAAGAAAAAGGTTTACCTTAAATCTACCATCTGAACAGAGTGTGCACATAGCTCTGGCCCTGCCGGGAGAAAAAAGCATCCAGATCGGCCCCCCTCCCAATCCCCACCATAGACACACACTGCCCAATCAGCAATGAAAATATTGGGCAGGGAACACCTAACACAGAGGCTGGCGCTTCTTTCGCCGGGGCAGCCAATGAATTGAATCGTGCGCTATTTGGAACGCAAGTTGGCATGCTCATCAGATGTTGCTGTGTAAGATGGGATGGACAGGGAGAGAGGAAATGAGGAAGACACAGGAAGACGCCAGATCTATATTAGTTAAATGTTGTTGGATAATATTGCACAATTAGGGATGGATGAATAAATGGATAAATAAATGGATGAATGCATAAAGCAAAAAGAAAATAACACATATTCAATAAGGAACGGAACAAATTGGGCAAATATAAGAACCTCTTGCAATCACTGGCAGTCAACATTATTGTAAAGGCAAAAGGAAAATTTGAATATTCATATCTATACTAAATCGCTCGTGGGGATGTTAATAAATAGAATAAGAAAATTGGTAAAGGTTACAACCATCACAGTCATCACATCACAAAGCGTCAGAAAACCCTTGCAACGCAGCCAGCTTGGTAGGTTCAAAATGAAATGGGTTCTTCCCCCTCCAAGGCCACATGGCATTTTTGAGATTGCTGTCTGCATCCCTACTTTCCTGAAGTGTTCTAAAGGGAGGCTGGCAGCTTCCCAGGTGAGTAGCTCTCAGATATTTGTTGCATTGCATGTCCCAACTTTGGGGATTCAGAATTAAGAGTAGGGACCACACTAAACACAGAGTGCCTTGCCGGAGCAGTGTGGCTTCCACATGTATCTGCAGATATATGCAACCAAATCTCTGTCTTTCCACATAGCTAGACATGTTTGGTGCTTGATATTTAGATGATGAGAGGGTTAAACTGGGCGGTAAATTAGTTCCCAGGCCCTGAATAATAATAATAATTTTGTATAAATAATAGTGATTGAGCTGCTCCCACCTCCCTTTATTGCTTTCCTGTAGAGTGCGCTCCCACCCCCATCCAATCAAAATGCCTGGGTGCAGGAATGTGCTACAGCTGCAACTACAACACCTTAACATTGAGTCCAGGGGCTTTACACAGCAGGTCATCCTGAATTCCAGATGCCCTGGGGGAAGGTAGCGTCTGTTGCAGCTCTTGAGCCACTTTAAAGCAGGCCTCCAAACAAAAAGACCCACAGTAGCCCTCTGCATGCTTCCACCCCTCTCCGTGGTATCCTTATTAGGGATTCCAGTCTAAGAAAATCCTGTAGGAAGCCATATATGCAGCCAGGAATTCTCCCTGCCCACACTGACCAGGAATTGCCAGCTGGGCCTCTGAGTTCACTACTATCATTGCGACTTCAGTTGGTCACTGGCACAGACAGGAAAGTGGGACTAGCTGTAATAGGTTTTTAGGAAATGACAGGCACCAAACTGACAGATACTGCCCCCTCCCTCTACGTATGGAAGCTCAGCCCTTTCACTTTTTGATGACACCCAACACTTTTTGATAAGCGCTTTTTTTAAACTTAAACTATAAAGGTACAGAGGTGAAAATGTAATTTTAGTAAAATCTTTGTTTTTCTAGAGCCTATCATATAGGATTTGGTTTCCACAGGTGTTTTGCGACATGATTCCTGGCACATAGTGTATGGCAGTAATGTCTAGGAGAAACCTAACCTTCTCGTGTCCTTCTCATTTAGCAAAGAATAACCAATAATCTAAGAACGGCAGTAAATCACATTAGCATTTATCATCTCCTGGCTGTTGAACACTTTCACTGTCGCACCACTGAATCAGTTCCATAGCATATGCTAGGAAGACTGCTCAATATTTTATCACTATCACTGAATCCCGATATCCCTTTCATAGGCTAGTTTGCATCAACAGTGTTCTCTTTCAATATCTTTGTACCCGTAGCAGTTTCCTGAGGAGTATTTAAGCTTGAAAATATTTCATTAAACTATTAAAAGCTCCTTCTACTGCTCCTACTGGTGTCATTTTCCGCCTGTAATCATTTCTGCATTCGGTTTTGAATTCCCTGCATCACAAGCCATTTTAATTAATTGAATCAATCTTAATTACTGCTTTCCTTCAATGCATTTCATTAGTCTCTTCATAGCCAGGGAACTGTTAAAAAGGAAATAGATGGTTCATATCTTACCAGGACACAAGGCGGATATACACAGTTTGCGAAGGTGCCAACATGCTGCCAGACTGAGGCTTTCAGATTATCTTTACCCTTGAAGCAGGTTGTGGAAATGTATATGATGTTTTAACCTAGAAAAAAATACATTCATAAGTTACCAGTTAAAAAATGTATATAGCATTATGAGTTAAAAAAAGGTTGTTCTGATGATTTGCATGGAATATTGGTTTCTTGAATGTTTTAGCAAGGGCCAGAGCATTTACATTTTTGGGATTATAAATTGCTTCAAAGCTCCAGTCCAAAATTGACTTAAAGGAAAACTCGATTTTTGTCAGGTTTTTGGTGTTCTGCCTTATTGTTTTCCTCGTATTACATGTAAAATAAACCTGTTAGGATTGAGTTTTTTACATTCATGTGGCTCTGTGTTGGGAGTGGTTTTCCTGGCAATGAGTAAAGTCCTTAGTAAAGCTTTTGCCTCCAAATACCGGAATGCTTCCACTGACAGGGGTGAGCTGCCCTCCTCCACCTAGCAGAGCTTGGAAAATTCAGGCAGCAGTAATGACCCCAGTTTAGAATGCTGCCACAGCATTGTGATCCTCTCTTCTGAAGAGGATGAGTTAAAGCAGGAGAGGTTAAACCTGTGAGCTCAGTATTGTGGAGCATCATCTCTGCCAGAGCCAATCAGATGATTATCAAGCCAGAGTCAGGAATTATCTGTACACCAGAGAAACCACTTTGGTGTACTGTTGTTAAAGTAAACATATTGTTGCGAAAAAAACTTAAGTTGTGAACAAATAAAAAAGAAAAAAACAGATAAGCTCAGTACCCTGAGGACATCATTTTGGCACACAATAATGGACATTTTTAAACATGCCATTGAAAGTGGAATTACCCTTTAAGCCATCATGAAAGTTCCTACATCATCTAAAATATTTTACATAATATAAAGTCTTATCCCTGCCTGCAAATAATGTTACCTGACCACAGTTAAGCTTTCCACCCATGGTAGCCGCTACCATTTTCTATTGAAATAGCAAGTCTCTTGCAGTGTTGTCATGTTTCTTTAGGCTGCTTCAGACCCTTTGAGAGGACTAATCACATATGTCTAAAATATTCCTGGGCTGGATGATTAACTACCCTTGGGGCATCCCAAGTAGGGGGTGACCTGCTTGTAAACTCACCTTTCTGGGGCACCCACACCCCATGTCACATCCCACATGCAGCTGAGTCACATTCCTGCGTGCAGCCGTTTAGCTGGGGGCAGGAGCACGACAGGCCGCAGGGTGTCCGGCAGGATATATATATATATATATATATATATATATATATATATGTATTTATTTATATTTACATTATTAATGGACTTATTAATTAAATGTTTATTAATATAAACATTGAAAATAAACAGGTTTTGGGTGGAGGTCAGTGTGAGCTGTGGAACCAATCAATCAATAGGGTCAAACACAGCTTTAATGTAGTCCAAACCTGCAAATAGACCATTAGTTGGTGTTGGGTATTTCATGGTTAAACCATATTTCCTATTTATTAAATGGAAACAAAACATTGTTTTTAGCAGCATTTATGAAACTAGTCTATCAGACTGGTGAAATTCTAGGTCAAGTGCGTTTATTTAAATTTGACAGCGCACTGGGATTATTAACAAAGAATTGATAATAGTTATTGCAACCTCTTTTTTCCACACGTGTTTGCACATCTTTTCATCTGTCGTTCTTTATTATGGAAATTTCATGTTAGCACAATAAGGGAAGAAAGCACAGAGTTGCCATGAAAGTAGAAAAGGACCTGTTTGACAGTTACTGAATAATTGTTAAAATACTTTTATGTCTGGCTTGCCTTCTCAGTTTGTATTAATGAGGCTACAGAGACAATAAAAAATAAAACCGTATAGTTTTATTTTAAAAGAACAAAATATAAGTTATGATGCCAATGCTATGTCCCCCAAAGAGACTTTAAAGGTAATATTTATATATTTAATATTTAATGGATTTCTGTTTATTATTTATTTATATTATTTGTTATTTATCATACTATAAAGTCCAAAAAGAAAAGAAGAAAATCCCCTGTGCCTGACTGGGTTTTGAAATGTAGCATTTCTATGAATGAAGTATAAAATTTTAAACAATATATATAAGCATATTCCCAGGAGAGACAAATGTCAGGCTTTGGCCAAGCAACCTGGTTTTCTGAGGAGGATGGTGCCTAGCAATCTAACCATTGCCTATTGGTTATGTTATTATTGCTTAACATGCAGCTGCCCCATTCAGCCCTTCCAGCACTGCCCCATCCCACATGCTGTGGCAGGACAGGGGGGTTTCCAGTCTCTAAGTAACATGCCTCCCCTTCCAGCACTGCCCCCCCTTCCTACATGCTGTGGCAGGACGGGGGGTTTCCAGCCTCTAAATAACATGCATACCCCCAGCACTGCCCCCTCCCCCATGCTGCGGCAGGACGAGGAGTTTCCAGTCTCTAAGTAACATGTCTCCCCCCCCCCCCCCCCCAGCACTGCCCTCTTCCCCTTGCTGTGGCAGGACAGGAGAGTTTCCAGTCTCTAAGTAACATGTCTCCCCACAGCACTGCCCTTTCCCCCATGCTGTGGCAGGACAGGAGAGTTTCCAGTCTCTAAGTAACATGTCTCCCTACAGCACTGCCCTTTCCCCCATGCTGTGGCAGGACAGGAGAGTTTCCAATCTCTAAGTAACATGTCTCCCTACAGCACTGCCCTTTCCCCCATGCTGTGGCAGGACAGGTGAGTTTCCAGTCTCAAAGTAACATGCATAGCCCCAGCACTGCCCCCTCCCCCATGCTGCAGCAGGATGAGGAGTTTCCAGTCTCTAAGTAACATGTCTCCCCCCAGCACTGCCCTTTCCCCCATGCTGTGGCAGGACAGGAGAGTTTCCAGTCTCTAAGTAACATGTCTCCCCCGAGCACTGCCCTTTCGTCCATGCTGTGGCAGGACAGCAGAGTTTCCAGTCTCTAAGTAACATGTCCCCCCCCAGCACTGCCCTTTCCCCCATGCTGTGGCAGGGCAGGAGAGTTTCCAGTCTCTAAGTAACATGCCTCCCCCCAGCACTGCCCTTTCCCCCATGCTGTGGCAGGACAGGAGAGTTTCCAGTCTCTAAGTAACATGTCTCCCCCCAGCACCGCCCTTTCCCCCATGCTGTGGCAGGGCAGGAGAGTTTCCAGTCTCTAAGTAACATGTCTCCCCCCAGCACTGCCCTTTCCCCCATGCTGTGGCAGGACGAGGAGTTTCCAGTCTCTAAGTAACATGTCTCCCCCCAGCACTGCCCTTTCCTCCATGCTGTGGCAGGACAGGAGAGTTTCCAGTCTCAAAGTAACATACATACCCCCCAGCACCGCCCTTTCGCTCATGCTGCGGCAGGACGAGGAGTTTCCAGTCTCAAAGTAACATGCCTCCCCCCAGCACTGTCATTTCCCCCATGCTGTGGCAGGACAGGAGAGTTTCCAGTCTCTAAGTAACATACATACCCCCCAGCACTGCCCCCTGTCCCAGTGCTGCGGCAGGACGAGGAGTATCCAGTCTCTAAGTAACATGTCTCCCCTTCCAGCACTGACCCTCCCCCCATGTTGTGGCAGGACAGGGGGGTTTCCAGTCTCTAAGTAACATGTCTCCCCTTCCAGCACTGCCCCTCCCCCCATGTTGCGGCAGGACAGGAGAGTTTCCAGTCTCTAAGTAACATGTCTCCCCTTCCAGCACTGCCCCTCCCCCCATGTTGCGGCAGGACAGGAGAGTTTCCAGTCTCTAAGTAACATGTCTTCCCCCAGCACTGCCCCCTCCCCAATGCTGTGGCAGGACAGGAGAGTTTCCAGTTTCTAAGTAACATGCCCCCCCCAGCACTGCCCTTTCCCCCATGCTGTGGCAGGACGAGGAGTTTCCAGTCTCTAAGTAACATGTCTCCCCCCAGCACTGCTGTGGCAGGACAGGAGAGTTTCCAGTTTCTAAGTAACATGTCTCCCCCCAGCACTGCCCTTTCCCCCATGCTGTGGCAGGACGAGGAGTTTCCAGTCTCTAAGTAACATGTCTCCCCCCAGCACTGCCCTTTCCCCCATGCTGTGGCAGGACAGGAGAGTTTCCAGTCTCAAAGTAACATACATACCCCCCAGCACCGCACTTTCGCTCATGCTGCGGCAGGACGAGGAGTTTCCAGTCTCTAAGTAACATGCCTCCCCCCAGCACTGTCATTTCCCCCATGCTGTGGCAGGACAGGAGAGTTTCCAGTCTCTAAGTAACATACATACCCCCCAGCACTGCCTCCTGTCCCAGTGCTGCGGCAGGACGAGGAGTATCCAGTCTCTAAGTAACATGTCTCCCCTTCCAGCACTGCCCCTTCCCCCATGTTGCGGCAGGACAGGGGGGTTTCCAGTCTCTAAGTAACATGTCTCCCCTTCCAGCACTGCCCCTCCCCCCATGTTGCGGCAGGACAGGAGAGTTTCCAGTCTCTAAGTAACATGTCTTCCCCCAGCACTGCCCCCTCCCCAATGCTGTGGCAGGACAGGAGAGTTTCCAGTTTCTAAGTAACATGTCTCCCCCAGCACTGCCCTTTCCCCCATGCTGTGGACGGACAGGAGAGTTTCCAATCTCAAAGTAACATGTCTCCCCCCAGCACTGCCCCCTCCCCCATGCTGTGGCAGGACAGGATAGTTTCCAGTCTCTAAGTAACATGTCTCCCCAAAGCACTGCCCTTTCCCCCATGCTGCGGCAGGACGAGGAGTTTCCAGTCTCTAAGTAACATGTCTCCCCCCAGCACTGCCCTTTCCCCCATGCTGTGGCAGGACAGGAGAGTTTCCAGTCTCTAAGTAACATGTCTCCCCCCAGCACTGCCCTTTCCCCCATGCTGCGGCAGGACAGGAGAGTTTCCAGTCTCAAAGTAACATGCATACCGCCAGCACTGCCCCCTGTCCCATGCTGCGACAGGACGAGGAGTTTCCAGTCTCTAAATAACATGCATACCCCCCAGCACTGCCCCCTCCCCCATGCTGCAGCAGGACAAGGAGGTTCCAGTCTCTAAGTAACATGTCTCCCCCCAGCACTGCCCTTTCCCCCATGCTGCGGCAGGACAGGAGAGTTTCCAGTCTCAAAGTAACATGCATACCGCCAGCACTGCCCCCTGTCCCATGCTGCGACAGGACGAGGAGTTTCCAGTCTCTAAATAACATGCATACCCCCCAGCACTGCCCCCTCCCCCATGCTGCAGCAGGACAAGGAGGTTCCAGTCTCTAAGTAACATGTCTCCCCCCAGCACTGCCCCCTCCCCCATGCTGCGGCAGGACAGGAGAGTTTCCAGTCTCTAAGTAACATGTCTCCCCCCAGCACTGCCCCCTCCCCCATGCTTCGGCAGGACAGGAGAGTTTCCAATCTCTAAGTAACATGTCTCCCCCCAGCACTGCCCCTCCCCCATGCTGTGGCAGGACAGGAGAGTTTCCAGTCTCAAAGTAACATGTCTCCCCCCCAGCACTGCCCCCTCCCCCATGCTGTGGCAGGACAGGAGAGTTTCCAGTCTCTAAGTAACTTGTCTCCCCCCTGCACTGCCCTTTCCCCCATGCTGCGGCAGGACAGGAGAGTTTCCAGTCTCAAAGTAACATGTCTCCCCCCAGCACTGCCCCCTCCCCCATGCTGTGGCAGGATAGGAGAGTTTCCAGTCTCTAAGTAACATGTCTCCCCCCAGCACTGCCCTTTCCCCCATGCTGCGGCAGGACAGGAGAGTTTCCAGTCTCAAAGTAACATGTCTCCCCCCCAGCACTGCCCCCTCCCCCATGCTGTGGCAGGACAGGAGAGTTTCCAGTCTCTAAGTAACTTGTCTCCCCCCTGCACTGCCCTTTCCCCCATGCTGCGGCAGGACAGGAGAGTTTCCAGTCTCAAAGTAACATGTCTCCCCCCAGCACTGCCCCCTCCCCCATGCTGTGGCAGGATAGGAGAGTTTCCAGCCTCTAAGTAACATGCCTCCCCCCAGCACTGCCCTTTTCCCCATGCTGTGGCAGGACAGGAGAGTTTCCAGTCTCAAATTAACATGTCTCCCCCCAGCACTGCCCTTTCCCCCATGCTGTGGCAGGACAGGAGAGTTTCCAGTCTTAAAGCAACATGTCTCCCCCCCAGCACTGCCCTTTCCCCCATGCTGTGGCAGGACAGGAGAGTTTCCAGTCTCTAAGTAACATACATACCCCCCAGCACTGCCCCCTGTCCCAGTGCTGCGGCTGGATGAGCAGTATCCAGTCTCTAAGTAACATGTCTCCCCTTCCAGCACTGCCCCTTCCCCCTGTGCGGCAGGACAGGGGGATTTCCAGTCTCTAAGTAACATGCATACCCCCCAGCACTGCCCTTCCCCCCATGCTGCAGCAGGACGAGGAGTTTCCAGTCTCTAAGTAACATGTCTCCCCCCCAGCACAGCCGTCACCCCATGCTGTGGCAGGACGGGGAGTTTCCAGTCTCTAAGTAACATGCATACCCCCCAGCACTGCCCCCTCCCCCATGCTGCGGCAGGACGAGGAGTTTCCAGTCTCTAAGTAACATGTCTCTCCCCAAGCTCAGCCCTCGCCCCATGCTGTGGCAGGACAGGAGAGTTTCCAGCCTCTAAGTAACATGCATACCCCCCAGCACTGCCCCCTCCCCCATGCTGCGGCAGGACAAGGAGTTTGCAGTCTCAAAGTAACATGTCCCCCCCCCCCCTACCAGCACAACCCTCGCCCCATACTGTGGCAGGACAGAAGAGTTTCCAGTCTCTAAGTAACATGCATACCCCCCAGCCCTGCCCCTTGTCCCAGTGCTGTGGCAGGAAGAGGAGTTTCCAGTATCTGAGTAACATGTCTACCCCCGCCCCCCAGCCCTGCCCCTGTCGCAGTACAGGGGCAGGACGGGGAATTTCCAGTCTCTAAGTAACATGTCTCCCCCCCCCCGCCCCGTGTCCTGGTGATTTAAATAAAAAATACCTTATCATGTTTATACTACATCAGTGCATTGCAAACTATTAGAACTAAAAAGGTAGTAAGTTTACTTCCCATAAGAGCGTTGTTTGTACCTTAATAACATCAGTAATTAGTGACCAACGTTCTCAGATAAAAAAAAAAAAAAATTGTGTATCTTCTATTTCTGGAATTTGCATCAAGAATTCTCAATTCTGAGATTTCACAGGATGTAATTGATTTCCTCTGCTGTTTTAGTGAGTTGTTTCTAGTGGTGGACGTGCGTCCGCTCATTTGAATTTTTTTTAACCAAATGCAGTTCTACTATAAAGCAAGAGACCTCAGAGAAACCCTTATCAGAAGTAACTTTAGTTTTATTTGATTAGAACAGTCAGAATAAAATGGCCGAATGCTCTCACTAGGTACTTTGCTTTATCATAAAGGTTTTTTTTTTTATTTTAAAAATTAATATTGTGTGTATACCTGCCAAGTGTAGGATTCATGCTGGAGTGCTGCTGAATAACGCTGCTGTTGCTGACATTCGGCCCAATTATTCTAGATTTCTGGATTTTATTTAAGCATGACCAATTTGTTTTAGCACTAAAAAGGGGGACCTATACAAAGACAGATAGCCAAGTGGGCAGCAGCTATCCTCCCCTGCACACACAAATATTGGTGCCTCCCACATAGCCTGATGGAAGAAGGGTGGAGATAGGTTCACCTCTCAATGTTAAAAAGGTGGTCATAAATATGTTAAATCTGGGGGAGGGGGATTAAGGGCAACAACAAACGCCTTAATTCAGAAGTATACAAGGATAATTCCTCTGCATGACAATTCTTTTAAAAGAAAAATAAATATAAGAAATCTGAAGCCAATAATACAATAGGATACTCTTGTCAATGAGTCCTTGTATCGTTAAAAAGGAACTAAGGTCAGAAATAACCAGGGTCCCTCTTTAATATGCAGTAGTGTGTGCATCACACCACTAAATGAAAGAACCAAGCCCCTGGGAACTTACCACTTCCAGGATCTTTCTACGACTGCTGTGGAGCAGCCTACCAGCTTACATGGCCGGTGCCATCTGCGCTGATAGGCTGCTCAAAGTCACATGGGGTGCTCAACCCAGCCAGCGTCTTGATGCACAGTGGGGCAGCCCGACCTAAGCTGTCCTGCCACTGCATATTAAAGAGGTACTCCAGTCAACTATTGGTACAGCTGTCAGACTCTTTAGCCAGCCTGTGATCAACAGTAACATTAAAAATATCTAGTTCTTGCACATGTACATTGCATGATAAATAAAAGTATCTATATGCAGCAGAAGAAGCAATAAGCTTCTAACACAGCACAGACTAGCTCAGAGAACAGGCAGTCCAGCAGTCTTACCTTGCAAAAAATGGTTTCGAGGTGAAAGACACACAGTGAATAGAAGATTATCTCTGTATGTTTTACATAATTATATATACCAAAAAACAACCCCAATCCTAATAAAATTTGAAAACATTTAGTAAACTCTTAAAAGAAGAGTTTCTTTGCTCGTGCCTGGGAAGATTACTCGTTTAGACAGTTTTTCTTTGAACCAGAAAAGTTCAATCTCATTTCTAAAAGATTACAAAAGACGGTATTAACCTACATCCCAAAGGCCTCAGTTCATTTAATTGAAGCAAAATATAAGGACCTCTCCCATTTACATTAATAAAACATCTAGCCTTTAGTTAGAAATCAGCAGTTATAAGCCGTTATTTGGCTTTTCTTTATAATTGAACCATATATTTGAATTTCATTAATCTCCTACATTATCGACGAAATCAGGAGGAGCAATTAAGACAAGCACACAATGTCAAGGCCCCTAGGGCTAGGGCTGAATAGAAATCTTACAACTCACAACACTGAATCCATTTTTGTAACTGAAAATAGAAACCCTGGATTCCAAAAGACAAACTTTTTTATGACATTCTTGTTAAACAAGTGAATGTGTTGAAACAATTGCATTTTACCACTATAACCTATTTACATTACTATTTGAACTAGAGACTTAAAGTGCACCTATACCCAGATAGGAAGTTTATGTCGTCACCTTCTATCACCAGCCCAGTGCCCCAAAACAGTCTGTGTTTCTTTTTTTACTAAAGCCTTTGCCCATCATTCATGATTCATGAGTGCGATGATGTTGAATGACATGTCATATGGCAGTTATTATAACTGGTAAGGCTGACTCACAAGGCTGAGCTGTCTTTTACTGAATGTATCATCACTGGAGAGCACCAGGGAGCAATATGACCAACCATTCAAACAGCAGACTGGATCCTCTTAGTGTTTTTATAAATATTGGGTAGAGGTTTTAGTAAAAAAAGGAATTACAGGCTGTTTTGGGGCATTGGGATGGGGATAGAAGGTGACATAAACTTCATATGTGGATATAGGATCACTTTTATTTATATAGTATGGAATATACTTATTCCTGTATAGTGCTGAGCTGTACTCAGCTTCATAAAACTAAAATTCATTTTAAATATGATAATAGCCTCCTCACCATTGTGACGGCAATCCATAAAATGTAGGGCTGTGTACAGGGGGGTTTCCAGTTTCTTAGTAACATGCCTCCCCCACAGTGCGTCCCCCTTCCCTGGTGTTGTGGCAGAACAGGTGAGGTGTTCAGTCTCTAAGTAACATGCCTTCTCCCCAGCAGTGTCCCCTCCTCCGGTGCTGTTGCAGAACAGGGGGGTTTCCAGTCATTAAGTTACTTGCCTAACCCCCAGCAGTGTCCCCTTCCTTCGGTGCTGTAGCAGAACAGGGGGGTTTGCAGTCTCTAAGTAACATGTCTCCTCCCCAGCAGTGTCCCCTTCCTCCGGTGCTGTAGCAGGACAGGGGGGTTTGCAGTCTCTAAGTAACATGTCTCCTCCCCAGCAGTGTCCCCTTCCTCCGGTGCTGTAGCAGGACAGGGGGGTTTGCAGTCTCTAAGTAACATGTCTCCTCCCCAGCAGTGTCCCCTTCCTCCGGTGCTGTAGCAGGACAGGGGGGTTTGCAGTCTCTAAGTAACATGTCTCCTCCCCAGCAGTGTCCCCTTCCTCCGGTGCTGTGGCAGGACATGTGGGTTTCCAGTCTCTAAGAAACATGCTTCCCCCCAGCACTTCCCCCATGTGCTGCGGCAGGATGACTGTGCAAAGTGCCATGGTAAGCAGCAATAGATTCCAACATGTGTTTTAGGGTAACTCCCTCCATTCTGCCTCAGTGCTGGGGGAGGAGCAGCGTGGGAACGTATAAAAATTAGACAACTTTATTATTTTGAACAAAGAACATTTATTACACCCCTCTTTTGATTAATGTGAACCAAAGCCTTGACTAGAGCTAGGAAACTAAGGTCTTTCACCAGCAAGACATCCCAAATCAGGATGCCACTGGTGAAATCTCTAGCACCTCTAGCCAAATTACGTTACTTCACAGGGCAGCTCTGATTGGACGGGAGCATGCATAGGCACCGTTGGAATGGAAAGAACCAGAGAAAGTGTAAAACCAGTTTGCGATTGGTGGGTGTGACGGGTTATGTGGTTTAGGGCTGTGGCTTAATTATGGGCTTTTGAGGAATAAAAATCTACAGCTTCTGGCTCGGGCAGACTCTATTCTTCTGTCCTACTGCTGTAACCCAGCTAACCTGCTGCCCAGTTTTCAAACTTCCCTGAATTCCTCCAAGTGGCACCTTGGACCAGTTGCTTTGGCAGGTAGCTTCGTGGGATCCCTTTTGTCTTGGTTATGTACCCTGTTGGGCCTTCTACATTACACTTACCTACCCTATCTTGGTTACTATGTTCCTCATTCCCAAGCACTGACTCATAACTTGGACTTCACCATATGGTGCCTTGGAATGGCTGTCTGGGCATATAGCTCCTGGTTCTAGGTGTTGTTTTCCATTTTTCAACTCTAAAATCTTTATTGTGTACCTCTCTGTCTGCCTCTTCTACCCAATCCCCAGATGAGCCATTCTTCCAACTTCCCTAGGATGGAAGGCCCTCCCAATTTTCAAACCCCATGCTTCTAAACATTTAGATCAGGGATACCCAACAGTTTTTCATCACCATTTTCAATTTTTTGATTATGTCGAGTTCCAACTGAGTGGTACACATATTTTCACACATCAACCATTTCAAGTGCATGCACTCTATATTGATATTTACAATTTTTGTATAGATGCTATACCCATCATGCATTGTTTAAGCAAACATTGGAGGGACTAATGCTAAATGTGAGTAGATCCCCACTGCAAATTGGAAGAGTTGAAACAAATTCTCATGGCAGTAAAAAAAACACTTTATCATAAAAAAAAGCCAGAGAAGTTACTGAAAGGCAATGGTACTTATTTTCTCCTAGGAAAAGTAGTCAACGTTTTACTCCTTTTTACTCTATAGTAAAAAGTGCCTTTGACCATCATTGAAATTCACATGCTTATTACTCATAAATTAATTATTTACTACCATGAGATTTTTTTTTCAACTCATATTGAATTGAGACCATGGTATTCAAAATATAAGGGAGACAATTGTTTTAATAAGGCAGCGCATTGGCGTTTTTAGAAACTTCACTAATAAAGTAAGATGGATTTCACAGGGTCATTTGGAAGGAGAAAATTCTAATTGTTAAGTGTGGACATTAGTAGTAGTAAACTCGATTGGTCACTGCCGTGACGTGGAGCGCAAAGGCAGAACTTAGACAAGGTGAGTGCATTACGCTCATTTGAGGGCTTCCCAGTGGATGTTAAAGATCCACTTTAAGGAGTATGTTACATTTAAAAAATTTGCAGCGCAGTTTGAGAGATATAAATAAAAGTGGATACTAATATTACCATTCATTTCACCTTATCTATTGCAAGGTGTTTCTTGATCTAGTTAGCTATTCCACAGGTATTTACACAGGCTTGTGTTTCCAAGCAAATTTGTACGACATCATTAAGCCTTTGTAAGCATAAATTATAATAGATTATGTTTGGAAAACTCTTTTTATGTTCTAATTTTGATTTCCCTTGGGAAATGAAGAGCATTTGCTATCAATCTTAAGGAAACCTTATTCTTCCACATAAAATATATCTAAAGCTTACGTTTGCACTTAAAAAGCAATTAAAAGAAACATTTGCTGAAAAGTTATTTTCTTTCAAAGCAAAGTGGAGGTATAAATCATAGGATACTTAAAATTGCGCGAATACAATTTCTTACAATAACTTTGACTTTACTGCAAATTGCATACTTTTATATGTCTGACTGTTATATCTGACTTAAAACATGGTTAAAATAAATAGAATTGGTAAGTGCTATGGCTTTTATTTCCATAAAATGTTTTTACTCACTTGAAACACAAAATAAAGGCTGCAGGGCAGGAGCCCATACCAACAAATACTAGTGTTGAATGCCAGCATTTTTATATAAAACGCACAAAAATTCAAGTCATTTCAAATAAAAAGTCAATTTTGAATACAGCAGCTAAAGAAGACTAGGCAAGCTTGAAAATCCAATGTGTCTCACAAATTTATCTTTAACCACCAATGATAATATTCACCGCACTCACACTCCATAAGTAGATTTAAAACTCCTATTATTAATTGTCCCTTATATGGGCTCATCCCAGTGCCACAATGAAGGCACATTCTCCCAGCTAAAAGGCATAAAACGAAACACCCATTCCAGGCTGTGAGCATCAAATTGATCATACACTGTGCGGTTGGCTCCAGCCAATTGGTGATGCCTCCCTGGGCATATAGCCTCCCACAACCTCAAGAACTTGCTTCATTTTGGTTTCAGACCCTTGTGACCTCTGACAGCCAATTGTTGTCCTCGCAGTCATATGGGTCTAGGAGCGGCAGCTGAACCAGTCCTGGGAGAGTTATGAATTTTGGAGTCTCGGAATCCCCCCTCTCCCCTCGCCAGAAATGAGCAGCAGTGCAGAGTCTGGAGCCTCTTTAATATCCACAAAGGTGTTACAGACTGGTTAATGTCACAAGTTGTTTAAGGGAACTTGTCTTTGGTCCTTCTTCTCCAGCAGTTAACTGCCAGCATGTAGAATTTATGCACCCGACATTTCCCCGGGTTTGCGACAAAATAGAAAAGAATGCTCACTTCTATCCAAGATTTAGCACCAAGGTTCTCCTCTTCATACTCGCCAGGTCTTCAGCAAGGCAGAGCACGCCTGTTTCCTGCCATGCAGGGAGGCTTCTGACAGCCTGCCAGCCACTGCAGGGAGGGAACCCTTGACATTTTTTTTAATGTAACCCTTGATAGTGTGCATAGCAGTTGAAACTCTCATAAATGGGTGTCTGCAGATACATATGTGATACCGCTGTAATCAGGAGGAATGAGGCTTTTACAAACAGTATGATTTTCTTGAAAAACATAAAACATACATTTTTTTATTTAAAGAAATGCAACAAAATGTAAAAAATATACATATTTTAATTTTTCCACCTATTTCACCAAAAATACACTTACAAACAAAACATTTATGTTAAACGCCAAAATGCTGAGAAACAATACATGGAAATCCCTAGAAATTCCTGAAAAAAATCACAGTAAAAATAACATTGTTCAAAATGGTGAAAAATGGCCTGTCAATAGAGGGTCACAAAATCTCACGCATGCTGGCAGTTAAATGGTTAAAGTACCTATGCATTTTGGGTATTTTTCTGTTCAGGAGACCTTTCCGTTTCAGATTTAACTTGTGTTTCTTGTTTGCATATTGATATTTTAGGAAAGTGTGGTTTTGATTTAGATTTTTTTCATTAATTTATTATGGAAAACCTGTGCAACCAGTAATTTCCTAGAGGGTTTGCACCCAGAAAACTGCACCCATGACAATATGCCTGGTACACCTAGAATGCTGGAGAAGTATACTTAATATGTAGTTTGTGGGAGGTATTTTAAATGTAAAGGGTTGCTTTTGGTACTTGTATTTTCTTTCAAAATCTCCTAAATTGCTGTTTCAGTTTGGGGTGTCTCCTGCGCAGGAAGGGATGTCTATCGATACATATGTGGTACTGCTGTAACCAAGATGACTGGGGCTTTTACATGCAAAATGATTTTCTTGATTCATTTCATATTTTAAAAAAAGCTACAAAGAGTAGAAAATTGCATTTTTCCCCACACATTTCACCCAAAAGCATTGAAAAAGCAATTAAAAAATGATAAACAAGACATTTCTTGTTAACGTTTAAACTCTTCTGAAAGAAACAATAAATCATTTTCCTGGGTAATCCCTGAACATTCCCTCTAAAATCACAGTTAAACTTGTATAGCGCAAAATGGTGAAAAATGGTTTGGCAAAAGAGGATGATAGGGAACCTGATTTAACCTGTTAAAACCACTCACTGCCAATATTTGTGCCTCAGCAGCACTCAGGGCCTGATTTAACAAACAAAAAACAGACAACATCTATGCAGCCGCCAGCCTGTATCTAATGTATCACTAGCACCATTTAGTTCACAGCGCAGGGCTCGCTTGTTTAAGCTGCACCAATTTATATTAATGCTGTAGGTTCAGATCCCATAGAGCACAATGGACAGAACTGTATTGTCAAGACCTGCCAACCCACAACCCTAACTGTTAATATTCCTGGTCATGGCCTGTCAACCCATGCTTCAGTGTACCACATGGCGCTCCTGAACCTAGAGCGCTGGCGCTCTATACTGAGCTGTCTCTAGTAATACATGTGACACTACATGGCGCTGTTAGAGGTGCTCATCAGATTTGCTTTCATAAATGTGGTTTTGTGCACAGCGCCCGGCGTTCACCACATGCTGCCTGCAGCTACGAAGCACTACCTGGCGCTATCCATTCTTAAATAACCCCCTTAGTATCCCTGGTTATAATCTGCTGAACCCACAACCCTAACTCTTGCTGTTAGTATTTATGGTCATGACCTGTTAACCCACAATGCTGTCTCTTAATGTAATTATACCTAGTCATGGCCTGGTAACCCACAACCATGAATTTTGGGATTATTCCTGGTCATGAACCATCAACCTACTTAACTGTTTCTAACTGTTAATATTCCTGATCATAATCTGTCAACCCACAATGCTGACTCGTACTGTTAGTATTCCTGGTCATGAACTGTCAACCAAGAAGCCTGACCCTTACTGTTAGTAATCTTGGTCAGTGGCGCACCCATGATTTCGCCCTGGGGGGTCTAGCGCAGACCAGGAGGCGTGGCCATGGAGGGGGTGTGACTCAGATGAGGTGTGGCCTGGAAAAGGCGTGGCACCTTACAAGTAGGGTTACCACATGGAATGGATGTATAAAGCCAGCAACTACAGACTAACTTTGGCTTACGGCATTTACAGCACATATAATCCTAAATACAGATCACACAGATAACCAGGTAAAAATAACAGGGAAATGGGCAGTATTCACTCGCAGGGGCTTCCCTACACTGGATGACCCAGTAAAGTGGAACAAAACCCAGGTGAGTGAAAAACTGGGTTTATGGTTTAAGTTCTTAACACCAACCTCGGTAATGCCAAAACACATGCTATAGCAGATCATCTAATTGATATCATATTGAAATCATATTAAACACTTGTCTACCACCCAAGAAAAGCATTATATTACATTTCAAGCTGCCTTAATTTTTTCCATCAAATATTTAAAATGGATATCCACTCCTCTTCCTACTGTGTGCATACCTACCCATTAAAGGGAGAAGGTAGGTGCACACACAAAGCTGGGGATGCCATTTTGTACTGTCCAAACCGGTAAAGCGGTTTATTTTTTTTAACCCCATCGTCCTGTCTCTGCCTCAGAGGAGGGCGGAAGGGCAGAAGCTCGGGGGGAGGGGGCAGAGCGCAAGCAAATACTGTCTCTTAACACAAACATTAATATACAGAGCACCAGCAGATTCTGTCCCCTAACACAAACATTAACACGCAGAGCCCATGCAGATCCTGTCCCTTGGCACAAACATTAATATGTAGCGCACCAGCAGATCCTGTCCCCTGACACAAACATTAACACGCAGAGCACAAGCAGATCCTGTCCCCTTACACAAACATTAATATGCAGTGCACCAGCAGATCCTGTCCTAGTACACAAACATTAATATGCAGAGCACAAACAGACCCTATTCCTTTACACAAACATTAATAAGCAGAGCACCATCTGGTTGGGACAGGAAACAGTGCACACACTTGCAGTAACCCTAATTGGAGGTGGCAGCACTGCAGTGTGCATCTCTTTCCTGCTCCATCATACAGAGCTAAATACCTAATTATGGCTTCCAAAAGATCTTGCAGTATGGCACCAACCCCTAACTTCATAAGTAGGTCTCACTACTGTCTTCACTGAGTCACGTCAGGTCATGCTGTCCAATTCTGCTGGGTCTTCCAGTTTTGGTAGCCTGGTCTTCACTGCTACCCCTGTGTCCTCTGCTCTTCTTTGTTATCACTGCTCCACTGGGAGTAACACCTACACCCCCTTGCAGCTACATTGACACCTCCCATCCTCTTCTGCAGCCGCGTTTACACCACACCCTTCCTTTTCTGCCTTTCCCCCTACAATCTCTTGTTTCTTTTGATAATGCTGCTGGGAGCAGGCTGAGTTACATCAGTTGCCACCTGCCAGAGACCTTTATTTCCACCCTGCTCCATGCTGCACCCCCATCTCCCCTCTGCTTCCCCATTTCCATTCTGCTCCCCAATGTTCCACCATCTCTGTCCTGCTCCCCTATGTATGGGCTGGGGGATTCCATGGGCCCCACCAGCGATATTTAATGGATTACATTTTTTTCACCTTTACAGAGAATGGCTGCTGGTTAGTGCATGCAGGGTGCAGCAGCTTGGACAAAAGAACTTGCATGCCCATCATGCCCCAGTGTTTGAAATCCCGCATGTCGCCCAGTAAAACTCACTTCTTCACGGTCCAACTGTGCATGCACGGGTTCTCATCCAATTAGAGCCATTTGTCCTGCATATGTAATGTTTGGCAAACGGCTCTAGTTTGTAGCACTCAAGAGTGAGAGCTGGTGTGCTCCTGAATGTGGGCACACAGCCCAAAGATGCTGGGAATGCGGACGCTGGATGTTTACAATGGTGAAGGAGCCAGGGAAGAAGAGTCCTGCAGGAGGGGTGTTAAACAGTGGGGCATCCCAAAATTGGCATCACAAAACCTGACATTTTGACTATCTCATGTTTTGTTTTGTGCCCCAGAGGCACCCCCAATTAGGAATTCCCCACTATGTGAAAGCCCCAGATCACCCATAATAACTCACCTCTTCCAGGTCCAACAACGCACGTGCCCACACTCATCTAATTAGAGCCGTGTGACGATGTCATTCTTTAAATGGATTTGATGTGCTTCATATCAAAGCGCGAGTTTGTTAAATGACATATTCATGACAAATGGCTTTGATTGGATGAGAGCCCACAGATGAATCATTGGACCGGGAAGAAGTAAGTGAATACTGCTGATTTGGGGGGACTTACACAGCGGGGCATCCCATTTGGCTGGAAATTTTTAGATTCCATGACAGGCTGCTCAGGGTTTTGTTCCACTTTACATAAAAAGTTTTCTTTAGCAGTTTTCTTTTTTTCTTTCCCTTTAAATTTCCCTCTCCCTCAATTTGACATACCACAGCTGCCAGCTCCCTGTCTGCAAACAGCAGTGCGGTGCAGTCAGCGAATTCCTGTGCAGACTACAGGTGCTGCTGCCACTGCCACCAGCCTCTCGCAGAGTCAGCTTGTGAGGGTCTACAGAAAAATGGCTGCCTCATTTACTTTAATGAATGTGTCCTCAGTAAAGGAGCCGGCCATTTTGCCGTAGCCCCGCAGTGGCTCCTTGTAATTGACCTACTAGTTCACATGGTTTAACATTTAAAAGTATTAAAAGTATATTGTAAAGTGATTCAGAAGCTAATCATTTGAATGCTGTATAAAAAAAGTTAACCTAGCATCTATTCTATAAAAACCCCAGCATCATACATATGCATTTACAATCTGATTATTCTGATAGAACATATAAATCATAATGAACAACGTCAAATAAAATCATATTTGCAAAATTTTGTTAGATCTCACATTCTAGAAGCTTTCTACAAAGTTTGCAAAAGTACAAATGGAATGTCAACAGAGCTTTCTTTCAGCAGACGAATGACTGATCAGTTGCAGTGTTTCAAGCTGTTAGCTTTGATTTCACATCCTGAAGGTAGCAGTACAAATCACCATAGTGGCATATAATTGCAAAGAATTGCTTGGTTGAATTGAGAACAGCTAAGCCATTTTCAATTTTCATGTCCTTGATACGTGCAGTATGTAAGGGAAAAACAGTAAGACATTATGCTTGCCTTTGTACACAAGGCTTGATTGCAGAATAGAATTGGCCAGTAATAGTAATATGTAGTGATGAGTGAATGCCACTTATATTTCCCATGCGTCCAATTTCACAATATACTGTAGATTTACAAAATACATAACCGTTTTCTAAACACCTCGACATGTTTAGACTTTTTATCTATAACTATGGTGGATGGCGCACTGCTGAACAATCAATCAAGATAGGTGCCAGCCGTGGGGAACCATAATCAACCAAAAATATACATAAGAGATCCTAGACTAATCTCAAAAAAAAGAGCCCCAACCAAAAAAGGCTGCACACTAAATTTAAAGTTAAAAACCCAGTATGTTTAATAAATATTCATTATGTACACAAATAAATAAAGACACATCATGTAACAATACAAGATTAAAAAACACAAACACAACAAGCAGGGGGTCCCGATAAGCGGTGACTAATATATATTAGGTATAGGTGGTTGTAATGTATTGACTATATAGTACAAAAACATTTAATGTAATATATTGGTAATAGGCCCGAGTAGATAACCAAGAGCCCCGGATGAATAACCTGTATAGACCCGGGTGAAAAAACTATTAAATAAGAATTAAAAGTGACAAATATAAAGCTGCCACTAAGTGCGTGAGGTATAATTGTATTAAAATATAATTATACAAAGAGCTATACTATAGAAAAGGTGTAATGGGAAAAAAAGTGCTGAGTGCAATATATACTATATACAAGAAAACCACAAGTGTGGTGTGCGCAGACTGTGAAGCTGCTTGCACTGAATATGCAAAGCAGCTTGCTATGCAACACACAAAATAAGTGAAAACCTTTGACAGTAAAGTGCTGAAGGTGTGTTGACCGGGCTTAAGGTGGGGCCAAATGAGCCCCCAAATGGTAACTCCAAATATCAAAATACAATTACAACATATAAATAAATAAACACTGTTACATCACCTTGTCACCAGGGGTCCCCCGCAGCAGCCGCCACCGACGCGTTGCGTGTCGAAATGACACTTCCCCAGGGTGTACACCCTGGCGAAGTGTCATTTCGACACGCAACACCCTGGCGAAGTGTCATTTCGACACGCAACTTTTAATTCTTATTTAATAGTTTTTTCACCCGGGTCTATACAGGTTATTCATCCGGGGCTCTTGGTTATCTACTCAGGCCTATTACCAATATATTACATTAAATGTTTTTGTACTATATAGCCAATACATTACAACCACCTATACCTAATATATATTAGTCACCGCTTTATTTATTTGTGTACATAATGAATATTTATTAAACATACTGGGTTTTTAACTTTAAATTTAGTGTGCAGCCTTTTTTGGTGGGGGCTCTTTCTTTTTGAGATTAGTCTAGGATCTCTTATGTATATTTTTGGATGCTTAGACTTTTTATCTTGGACCGTATTGTATTTAATGCAATGTTTTGGTGCGCACTCTTAAAGATTAACAACATACCTTAAAACTAGCCAGCTGCAATAACATCCCCCCATGGTGCTGCTAACCTTTTAGATGTTCAGCGCTGTCTGAAGCGCTGACATCCTTCTGTTTTCATGGGCCCCTACAGCTTTAGCTTGGCCTTGTCCCTCCTCCTGGGTGTGCCTTTGATCAGATGGACGTCGCAGGAAGAGAAGATATTGAGAGAGGGGGGCAGGGGTGCCACTGTAGGTGCACTGAGATCTCTACTGCGTGTGTACGTGACCTGGGAGAGCGCGCGGTGAATGATGGGAAAGTTGATGAGGGGGGCAAGAGGAGAATGCTTGCTGCAGCTGGAAACACTGAAGTAATTATATACATTTGATGCTAAATGCGGCGTGGTGGGACAGGTTTGGTGAGATTTTAGGAACATCACTGGAGGTCTGATGTTCCTCTTTAAAGCTGATACATGCTATGCTGTTCACCTTAAAAAAAAATTACTTCCACTGCTTGAAATCTAATATATCAATTAGAATGGGATATATTTGTCATGTTGCTTCATAATCGAGTAAAGAAAACGTACCAGCACTGGATATAAAATAGTAAAATTCATATAATATAATAAAGAATAGATTCAATTTGCACACTGAGATAGGACTACAGGATCTTCTCTAGGTTCTTGTAGCCCCTGTGCCACCACTGGAGCAGGAGCATAAGTACTTAAAAGTATTAATATTGCTGGGCAATCCCCAGGGGTTCGGCAAGATCAGACGAACTTTCGGTTCAGGTACCTGAACTTGACTTGAACCCGAACTCAATCACCATATGCTCCCCTTCTAATTAGATGTTTCTTTTCTACCGTTCACTCGTACTAGTTAAACAGAATCCCCTCGATTCAAAGAGCAAAAGTTAATTGATTTCAGATCGAGAATCGTAAGTTTGGGTGGGTGTTAGTCATTTTTTCCTGTTTTTTTGGCCATTGGCCATGCACGAGCCTACGTTCGAATGCGTATATGCTCTTACGATCATCGCAAGTTCGTTCCTAAATTTTAGGATCAAAACGTAAAACTTAGGATCAAATCCTAAAACTTAGGATCAAAACGTAAAACTTAGGATAATCGGATCTGTTTAGGTGTGATTCAGAGAACAGTTTTCAAACATCTAAATACGTTTTAAAAGAAAGCCACTGCCGACACCTTTTAGCAGTCGGATTGCTGTTCTTGAACAGGTTTTTTGGCTATGTGGAGGAGTCTGCGCGTCTTGAGCTGCAATGAACTGCATGTATCAGCATGGCCGAGGCCATAAATTGTATGGCAATGCATACCTGATTCATGTATGCCTTATAAAAGCATTTTAATGTGGACCTTAATTAGTCCTTTGCATGTAAACCTTTATTTTGCAATATTTGCGTTAATTAAAGAAACTTATGTCCTTTGTTATTTATTTTTAAATTGATGTACTAGAATAATATTTTAAGATTGCAATTATTGGTGTAGTTGTTTACCTTTGCTTTGTTTAATTATTTAAGCACATCTTTGGTCAGATGCATCACACTTACTGAGGAGAGGAGAGCGGGATAAAGTGCAGGATGTGGGTTACTGCTGTATTTTGCACAGACACAGCAGAGCTGGGGGCACGGAAAGGTCAGAAATCAAAGAATGCAGAGCAACACAGTCACAAGGCCCTTTCTGTTTGCAGGCTGCCCGATAATACCTGAGCCGCCATCTTGGCTGTTTCTAGGCTCATAACATGCAGAAGTTGCTGGGTGTTTTTTAATATTTGAGAGCAATCTGTATGTAGAGGGTGTGGGTAACCACACACAAAATTTTAAGTTGTACCATTTGAAGCCAAAATATTAAAAATAAATCCACAAGTAAAAAATGCAAGTTAACTAAAAATTAAACAAAGTAAGATTTACTTATGCAAATGCATTCATTAATGGTTGGTTACTACAAAATGAATGAAATAAAGAAAAATAAGACCAAATATTTAGAATGCACTTTAATGAGGTAAGTTTGTAGTGCGCAGCCGCAAGATCAGAAGGATTTACGTCCAGACAAAAAGGGAAAAAGGGCAAAACCAATGTTGCAACCTGAGAAATGAAACGGAAAATTCAGGATGGAAACTGACATAGGTCTGATTCCCGAACTGCCATACGAACGGACGTACATTTTAGGATAGAAACGTATTTGCTTATAGAATCACTCGCAAGTTCATACGAGCGCACGAGCGTACGGGAAAAATAGGATGATCGGCACCAAAATCAAAGCTGTTACATGTTTCTTTGAATCGACCCTAATGTATAGAGTCCTTTTTACGGTGAAAATCAAACAGTTGCAGGTACTGAATGTACTATATCATAGAACCTGCTATAGTTCTATCTCTGTCGTATAATATAATAGAAACTTAATTCTGTGGAATATTGAATTCTTGTTTAATATTCATTTTATTAGTTAAAAAATCCCAATCAAAGTTGCATATTTTTTACCTTTAACAACGTTCTATCTGTCAACCAATAAATGGCCCCCCAGGAGGGGAGGCTTTTTTGGCTGTGATGTTACTTGTACTCATTCTAAGAAAATAAAAACAGTATGTGACTGTACATTCTAAATGTGTAAAAATAATATACCGTATTTGCCGGCGCATAAGACGACTGGGCGTATAAGACGACCCTCACAACATTTCCACTCAAAATATAGAGTTTGTTATATACTCACCGTATAAGACTACTCCCTCTTCCGCGCACCAAATAAAATGTAAAAGAACATCAGATTTTATTTCAACATGTTAATTCCATTCCCCAGATTCCCTGGGTGGCTTCTTACAGTCATACTTTCTGGCTTCTTACAGTCATGGGGGCATCCCTTAATACAGTAATGGGGGCAGCCATCAATACAGTCATGGGGGCATCCCTCAATACAGGCATGGGGGCATCCCTCAATACAGGCATGGGGGCATCCCTCAGTACAGGCATGGGGGCATCCCTCAGTACATGCATGAGGGCATCCCTCAGTACAGGCATGAGGGTATCCCTCAGTACAGGCATGGGGGCATCCCTCAGCACAGGAATGGGGGCATCCCTCAATACAGGTATGGGGCATCCCTCAATACAGGCATGGGGGCATCCCTCAGTACAGGCATGGGGGCATCCCTCAGTACAGGCATGGGGGCATCCCTCAGTACAGGCATGGGGGCATCCCTCAGTACAGGAATGGGGGCATCCCTCAATACAGATATGGGGCATCCCTCAATACAGGCATGGGGGCATCCCTCAGTACAGGCATGGGGGCATCCCTCAGTACAGGCATGGGGGCATCCCTCAGTACAGGCATGGGGGCATCCCTCAGTACAGGCATGGGGACATCCCTCAGTACAGGAATGGGGGCATCCCTCAGTACAGGCATGGGGGCATCCCTCAATACAGGCATGGGGGCATCCCTCAGTACAGGCATGGGGGCATCCCTCAGTACAGGCATGGGGGCATCCCTCAGTACAGGCATGGGGGCATCCCTCAGTACAGGCATGGGGGCATCCCTCAGTACAGGCATGGGGGCATCCCTCAATACAGGCATGGGGGCATCCCTCAATACAGGAATGGGGGCATCCCTCAGTACAGGAATGGGGGCATCCCTTAGTACAGGAATGGGGGCATCCCTTAGTACAGGCATGGGGGCATCCCTCAGTACAGGAATGGGGGCATCCCTCAGTACAGGAATGGGGGCATCCCTCAGTACAGGCATGGGGGCATCCCTCAGTACAGGCATGGGGGCATCCCTCAGTACAGGCATGGGGGCATCCCTCAATACAGGCATGGGGGCATCCCTCAGTACAGGAATGGGGGCATCCCTCAGTACAGGAATGGGGGCATCCCTCAGTACAGGCATGGGGGCATCCCTCAGTACAGGCATGGGGGCATCCCTCAATACAGACATGGGGGCATCCCTCAATACAGGCATGGGGCATCCCTCAATACAGGCATGGGGGCATCCCTCAGTACAGCCAGCGAGTGGCCCCACTCCCACCTCCCCTCACCGCTCACACACCCACACACTTACCGATGGTCGGAGGGCCGGTCTGCCCGTCCCTGCTGTTCCTGTCGCCGCCGCCACCGCCGCCGCTCTCATACACACAAACAAGCACACACATTCATGCTTACCGGCACTTCCTGGCTGTTGCGCGCTGGTCGTCGGTGGCCGTGCCCCAGATGGCCGGCCATCTGGGGCACGCCCACCGACGACCAGCGCGCAGCAGCCAGGAAGTGAAGTAAGCATGAATGTGTGTGTGTTAGTGTGTATGAGAGCGGCGGCGACAGGAACAGCAGGGACGGGCAGGCCAGCCAGCTACAACGTCTGCCCCTCACCCTCTAGCATCTGTTGTTTTCTGGTTTGCGGCCTTCCCTGTCGCTGGCCTACCGGGATATTGCCCGGTACGCCCTATGGCCAGTCCGCCCCTGGACCCAGGTGCACCCGGCGTATAAGACGACCCCCCCACTTGGAGGCATGTTTTACAGGGGGAAAAAGTCATCTTATACGCCAGCAAATACAGTAGTTCTGGTAGATATGTATATAGGAAGGCAATTTCCAATAAACCTCTTTTGTCTATGTATTTTTTTACTTTTACTTTACCCCATCATAGTCTTTTAAACTACTTGACTTTCTATCCACATTTTACCTAGGTCTTGTCTGAATTCACAGAGTTTCTCTTAATATTGCTTCCCATCAGAAAGGTGAGCAACATGACCAGACTTATCCAGGTGACAATAAATAATAGCTGAGGATGAAGGGGACAAATGGCTTGACAGTTTAATCAGGAACATAAGGAGAATATAAACACAAACCAATTCCCTTTTGTTCTGCATGATAACCTAGGAGACAGAAATTCTTCCATTGGAACTCGTGGAACAGTGTGCTGTACAGGTTTTAGCAATGACAGCATTACTTGCTCTAATGCTATACATAATCAGGCGTGTTAGCATGTTGTCTGGTCAAATCTCAGTTGCATATGGCAAATCATCAACAGACTCTGTTATAGTAGATTTACCTAAAGAACCAGGAATTACATGCTTTACTTGCTTTTACCATCAATCACTGTGAAATGAAAGAGTGGAAATCAGTCCAGGGAGATCATAAAGCTGCAGTAGTTTTAAACATTTCCAACCCATTGATTGTAAAAAGTTTAACTTATTATTTCAATAAACATTTTAGTGTCCAAATATAGGATGTGTTATTAGGGAAGCCTGTGTCTATGTATGTGGATGCAGGGGATGTAATTCCAATTATACTTTTCTATTCTTCTTCTCCCAATGAACATCTGCAATGAAATTCAGGGTCAAAATTTGTTAGGGTGGCGTTTTGTTGGTCAATTGTAGACCTGAACTTGAAGTCTGGACTACCTATTTTTTTTTGGTTCAGTCCATGACACTTAGGCCCTTATTCATCAAGCGATAGCGCCAGGTAGTGTCTGACGAGCGCCAGGTAGCGACAGCTAACGGCGACTACCGACTCAAGTACGCCCGGCGGCGATCACAATGACGCATTTATCAAGCAAAATGAGGCTAGCGCCGGCGAGAGCGACGGCTAGCGCGGCATTCATCATGAAGCCGCCTGGACCGAACAGCGCCGCTGCAAATTCCCTCACAGCGCCAGGTATGAGCTGTCGCTCCCTGGCGATGTCCAATGCATTTCAATGGAGCAATCTATAATTATTCATAATTAATTGGTAATATTTTTATTTTTTATTTTTTTAATGTCAAAAAATCGGAGACCACTTCTGCAATGTTAGGATTTATTTTTAAGTCAAAAAAAAAATTAAAAAAAATATGTGCAGAATTGATCTAACAGGTCTGAGATTAATGTATTCATATTACAAAATGATTCTAAAAACATGTATAATGTTACATTCAAAAAATATGGTTGTTTAGGGGTTAAAAACTAGTTAATACACATCGCCGCCAGCGCTCTGGGGTTTAAACAAGGAATGGACAGCGACAGCACATTCGGAGCGTGATTTGTTGATGAATATGAAGCTAGCCGTTCGCTCTGGCCATTCGTTGTCAGGCGCTCACATACAACGCTGGACCTGTGAAACAGCGACCCCCCAGCCCGTATTCAACAATACCGCACACCGACTGAGTCGCTGTCATCAAGCTAATGCCGGCCAAGCACAGCGAATACTGGCTGGCGCTGAAAAAATCACGCTACAGTCGCTCATCTGTCGCTACCTGGCGCTATTGATGAATCGGCCTCTTAGTTTATTGTACACTGATTTTCACCTTCTCAGGGCAATAATTAAAGGGTCAGTAATGGGTGTGCATTGTTATGAGGTGTCAGAATTAAAGAGTGCCTAGATTGGTGTTAACCATAAATACAGCCCTGCAAAGAACGCAAACTACTGTATACCTATAGACACAATACTGACTATATTTATTTTGAATTATCCAGAACATTATCTAAAAGTACAATGCTGAATTTGCAGTTTTGAATATTATGTAGATATATTCCATATACCCATTTTTGGTGAAATAAAAATGTTAATTCAACATTTACATCAGCAGCAAAAGAGAAATAACAGCTTTTGACACCTTATCAAGAACCATCAGACTCCCAACTATCCACTTCAGCAACCTACGTTTCCGTTAAAAATCCTTGATATTATATGTAGGTCAAATAAGAGAGGTTGATTAATGAATCCCAGCCAGCATGAATAGAAAAATGAGCTTGCCTACTGCTGTTGCTATCATTAAACAAAATCTTTAATACAAGTCATTAGCAAAACAATCAGGATTACTAATTCAGTATTCATTTAATGACTTTGATCACACCGCAAACTATATTCCAAAAAGATAAGAAGCTAATTATCTTTGTAGAATATGCAAATACTGATCTTAAGAACAAGAATGTTTTAACTGCGCTTATAAAAGCACACTAGATGTACACAGATTATCCAGTTGCTTGTGAAATATCCCATTTTGGAGCTAGGGACCGGTATTTTATAAAATCCATCTGGATCAGCACCCTATGTTCTGTCACATAGAATGTTACATCCAATGTCAGACTGGCCCACCAGAGGAACCCCAAGAAGATCCAAGGCTAACAGTGATTCTGGTGTGCATGGAGTGGGCATTCATTTATTCAATAACTTACATTAATTATTTGGTTAAATACATACAACAATGCCAAAAATCTAATTGTGTTTTACTATATGATAACAAGTGGTCTTGCATTATATCTATATCATTGAGGGATAGGTCTCAGGAATGTTTTCTCTGGTGAGCCCCAAGAATGATTCCCTCTAGTGGGCTGGATGTACTACAGTCCAGCACTAGTTTTATCTGTTAGAGCAAATCAGGTTCCAATCAGCAAAAGAGCAAATCTGGTTCCAAATCAGAGACATATGACAAGTTAAAGGCACATTAAAAAATGTGTTGTAAATAACTAACAAAATGCAGCGTGTTCCTGTAACCATCAAGTTATCCATGTTGTAAAATTAAAGCAAAGGTACAGAATAATCATGGAGTCCCAATATATATAGAAAATATCTTTACCCCGCTATCCCTTAAGAAGGTTTTGGGCTTCAATTAGATATTCATCAGACATCCACCTTCACCAAAGTACGGTAGTAAGCACACACCAAATAGCTTCTTTTATCTTTAACATGGAAAGTGGCCTGTCTGCCCATAATACACTCATCCACTCAATGCTTATACAATGTACAATGCTTATACAATATTTTAACCATAGATAGGATTTAGCAGCCCTCCTATGATTGAACACAATGCTCCTTACTTTGGTTATGGTGGATGTCTCCTGAATATCTAATTGAGGTCCAGGAACCTACTTAAGGGATAATAGTGTGAAGAGACTTTTTCATACATATTGGTACTCCATGATTATTTTGTACTTTTGCTTTACTATTCAATGAGCCTCATTTGGAATATTTGGGGTATTGTTCGCATGTTTGTAAAAAAGTGTAGAAATTGTACTCTAAGCAATAAGAGTGTGTGGTGTGTTGTGATCCCATTCTAACCTCTGAATTTTTGGGGGGATTTATTTTTTGGATACAGTCAGGTGAGTTTGTGTGTTCCCATTCAATGCCACTTGTGCCTTATGCACCCTTATGACGTAGACTTTTAATGTCTAGAGCTATTTCTGTTCTTAGTCCCCCTAAATGGACCAAAATCCACCCTGGCATCTATGAGACTCCGGGGCAGGCTTACTCCCTCCCCCAGGTCATTCAGATGCCCCACTATGTAAAAACTCCCAGGTCACCCAGTAAACTAACCTTCTCCCTTATCCAGTCTATACATACATGCATAATATATTATATCATTGGTGTTATCACTGGACATAAGTTGTCAGAAGCACCACATCTTCAAGTAAATACCAAATAGAAAAACTGCCGTGTCAAGGGTTGGACGACTGGTAGTAGGTATGAATTGCTTCAAAAGGACAGGGGTTGCTGTAACTTCTCCCTTCAGGGTTACAGATAGTGTCTGTTTTTTGCTAGGATGTTCCTAAATATGATGCGAACCCTGATACGTTTCGCCAAACTTCAGCATCATCAGAGGGTTGAGGGCATTCATTATGGTATATTTCTGAAGTGACGGGTTTCTAAGCTGAAGATGCAGTTCATAAAGTGTAAGAGTATTGGAGTAGGTACCTGGTATTAGGGTCCATCTGGAAATAGTGGCTCTAGTATGGGACCCCTCTGCAGGTTGGATGTACTGCCTTACTGCCCTTGGCTGTAATTTGGTAGTGTGACCTTAGTGAACAGTGGTTGTTGCCATTCAGTATGTCCACTTCAAGGAGACTGGTGCGGGCAAGCTGGCACTTGCATTGTGATCCAGCTGCTGAAGTGGATGTTCCTGGTTAGCAACAACCACCCTGCCAAATCACAACCAAGGGCACTAAGGCAGTACATCCAACCTGCTAAGGGGGCTCAATACTAGAGCCACTATATCCTGATGAACGCTAACACCAATTATCTACTCCAATACTACTACACCTCACAAACTGCATCTTCACCTTAACAACCCAACATATCAGCAATACACCATTATGAATACCCACAACCATCTGATGCCATTAGATTAAAGCAAAATAGATTAAACAAGTGATGAGGCCCTTTTTATCACCCAGCTTCAATGCATCTTAAATCACAGGTCACAATCCTAACACACAGGTTTATTTTACATCCCAAAAAAGGAAGACAGAATACCAAAAACCTGACAGAAAATGAGTTTTCCTTCAAAGTGGCACTGTGATAATCTTTGGCATTTTAACAGTATAGATCCAGACAAACTGAGCCACTGGGCCCCAACTCTCACCCAAAACCTAGATAAATCCAAGCTGGCAACACCCCTGATGTCCCTCACCACTTTCATGAACAAATACAGAGGAACAATGGTTGCTGAACAACAACATGCATGTGGTAAAGAGGTCATCTAGGTCTAAATATGTTTTAAGGGAAAGTATTCTTAGCCTATAAAGCATAAAAATGTATAATAATAAAAAGTAGTCTTTTTTTATAATATTTTATAATTTAAAAAGTATAAAAAGTATTATTAGTATTATATAACATAATGCTGTTGTAACAGCATTGATGCTTTGTATTTTTTTCTACTTTGAATACACAATACAGCAGTTCTGCGCATATATTTAGATATCATTTAAAGGATTTATTCCTTAAATATTTGCAATATCTTAACAAATCAATCTGAACTTAACCCGTTCAGTGCCAGCCTTTCTGTAGATTTTGTCACCCTCTGTTGCCAGGCCATTTTTCACCATTTTGTGCTTTTTATCTGTAACTGTTTATCTTCAATTTTTGCAGGAATTTTCAGTGGTTACCAGGAAATTTGTTTTTTCAGCAAAGGGTGAAATGTTTGGGAGTACGTGCATGCATGTTTGAGAGTACATGCGTTCACTTTGGGAGTGCGTGCATTTGCTTTGGATGAGCATGCATGCACACATGCACTTTGCATGTGCGTTTAGCATTTTTTAGCATTTTTTTTAGTGGCCATAGTGCCAGTTCCGGAGCACCGGTATATTTGTCTTATCTGGCACTTTGCTGTGGACTACATTGACTCTAGCAGTCACTGCGCAGGGTGTTAACTAATTAACTTTGATTGTTGCATTAGGCATTGACCAGCCTATGTCAGTGTCTGTTGGACCTGGCTTCTGATTATAGCAGCGCCAGTAAGCGCCACTTTGGACCGATGTTTTTTCAGCACTCGACAGCATATTTATGATTTTTTTACACCTTAAATCTTTGGTGCTGTATTTTCCCCGGCACTGGTCAGCGTTTCATCATTACAGTTACAAGAAATAACTGCTGGGGACAATGGGGACAAACCTTACAGTGCATTAGGCTGCATTTTAGTTGTTGTTGTCAAATAACACAATGTTAAGCAAAAGAACCCATTAAAAACAAAATATTATTAATCTCCCCCCAAAAAATCATTTTGTGACATATCAGACCTGCGTTTCCTGTATTGACAAGTCCCAATGCAAGCTCTGCACAAATAAATGGATTTAATATTAATTATAAGCATTAAACAGTGCAATCCCGTTCTGCCCATTGTGCTCTATGGAATTTTGAGCTAGAACACCGATGCTGCAACCTGTTCGACGCTAGTGTTAAATAAGGCGCTCGCTGGCGGCTGCATAGGTGCTACCATTTTTTATTTCTTTAATTGGGCACCGAGTGCCGCTGAGGCCAAAAAGCTGGCGCTGTGTGGCTGTCTGACACTTCTTAATTAAGGCTCTATGTCCACATCATGTGCTGCACAGGTGAAGCGCTGTTATGTGACCCTACAGAATCCCAGGCATCCAGGTGGGTGGCATTTTCCAGACTACTGTAGGTTTCTCAAGTGCCTGGTTTGGCAAGAGGGGGCCACTGATCAAATTTAAGTGTGCCCTTGTGATGGTGGAAGATGGTTAGAGAGATCCCCCTACACAATGCCAATTTATTTGGTGCTAAGGAGGAGAGATCTGTTTGGAATTTGATGTTTTGGGATCACTAGGGAAGCTGTTATCCTGGGGTTCTGAAATGTAGTCGACCCCTTTGCTGTGCTTCTGGAGTTTCTACAATCTAACTGTGCATATTGCAATGGAAATGTTGTATATAGAGGATGATTCACTACTAACGCCAGGTATTGCCAGATGAGCATCTGTATAGCGGAGCTTAGAGAGACCGCTAGTAGACGCTGTAAGTAGGTATCGGGTGATGTAACCTAGCATTGCGGTCGCTGTAGTAACCTAGCCAGCATTGATGAATATGATGTGTGTTGGCCACTCTAACAACAGTATAAGACTGCAGTGAGCGAGAGGTAGCGCCAGCTCAGTGCATCCGGCACTCTGCGCTCCACACCATATTTAACAAAAAGCTACACACACAGCGTTGGTACTCTAGAGCTGGTCGCTATAGCATAGAGCACCAGATGCTGTGTGATCAAAGTCTGTTTTTGACCACATATACACCAGTAACAAAGCGAAAACACATGGAATAACATAGTTTTAACATTGTGACAATTATACTTTACTGCCAGACCTATAATGACAATTCTGCATAAAAATATATTAAAAAAAATGAATTTTTTATTGCACAAAACGCTATTTAGACACCAGCAAATGAAAGCCCATTTTAATGTATGGGAGAGCGACACAGAGCGAAAGGTACTACATGGCACACCTGAGTCTAGAGCGCCGGCGCTAATACATGTGACGCTACATGGTGCTGTTACAGGCGCTCACCAGATTCGCTTTCTTAAATATGGTTTTGCGTACAGCACCCGGCATTCACAAGATGCTACCTGCCATTAAGAAGCACTACCTGGCGCTAGCCATTCTTAAATAACCCCCAGTCTCATGTCAGAAAATTATACATATATATATATATATATATATATATATATTAGTTTAATTGTAAGCTTGCAAGGGCAGGGCTCTCTTTCCTACTTTCCCCTGTGTTCACAACACTTGATTTGAACCTCGTGGTATCTCATTTTGTATTGTTCCCTGTACTATGTTTTACCTCCTCTGTAATCATAAAAAAGTAAAGCGCTGCGGGTGGCACCTTTAATTTATTTAACAGTAGTGTGAGGTGCACTGCCCCTATAGGGAACCCTGCAAATGCACAATGACACCAAAGAATTGGGGGTACCCTCCAAGAACCCCCCACTTAATGGATCCCTGGGGACTGACAATTGCACTCTCAAAAGGGTAAAAATATAAAGTAATCTTTATTGAAGGTCATCACATTAAAAACAGTTTAAAAACTAACAACATTGTCCCAGTGCTGTTTCATGACCAGCCACATAGGGGAGCCATCCTGCCAAGTACAGTCTAATATAATGTGCATTAATCAATTATAACTAATGCTGAATCCAAAATACAGCATCAATATACAATAATAAAGTGCTATGTGCTAAAACAGAAGTTCATCAATTATTAAAACCAAACATCTGAGTGAAGGTAAACCCAATAAGGGAATGAGGTGCAAGGTATATACACAAGAAGACATAAAAAACACAAGATAAAGTCCTTACTGTACTACTGACAGGAAAGCAACCCTGCAGCAAGCCCACGCGTTCCGAGCCCCTAAGGCTCTTCCTCAAGGCTGGGGACATTACTTAATTGATGAACTTCTGTTTTAGCACATAGCACTTTATTATTGTATATTGATGGTGTATTTTGGATTCAGTATTAGTTATAATTGATTAATGCACATTATATTAGACTGTACCTGGCAGGATGGCTCCCCTATGTGGCTGGTCATGAAACAGCACTGGGACAATGTTGTTAGTTTTTAAACTGTTTTTAATGTGATGACCTTCAAATAAAGATTACTTTATATTTTTACCCTTTTGAGAGTGCAATTGTCAGTCCCCAGGGATCCATTAACCCCCTTGGCGGCGATCCCGAGCGTGACTCGGGGTCAATTTGCGCTGTAAGTGGCGGTGACCCCGAGTCACGCTCGGGATCGATTTGGGAGCAAGAGCGGGCGGCGCAGCCTCCTTACCTTCTCCCTGCGATCCAGCGATGTCTCCGCCGCGATCGCAGGTGAGAGCCGGGGCTGTGGCGTCCCTCTCCGCTTCCGGGTTCCGTCTCTGTGAGCCGCAGAGGCTCATGGGGGCGGAGCCGTGCGTGAGAGACAAATGCAATGGCAACGCTTTCGTTGCCATTGCATTTGACTATATCGCAGCGCCAGGAAGGTTAAGTGGGGGGTTCTTGGAGGGTACCCCCAATTCTTTGTTCTCTATAATCATACATTGTAAAGCGCTACGGAAGATGATGGTGCTATATAAATAAACATTAATAATAATAATAACAATAATAACAACGTGTATGTAGATATAAATCCACGATTGATAAATAGAGGAGATATTCCAAACTTACCAAGAGTGAGGCAAGTCTGGGAGGTTAAATATCTTGGACCGCTCTGCAAATTTCCCTGCATAATAAAAATGCATACTGGATTAAACAGTTGATGTATTAGGCACATAAATACATAATATCACATCACTCGGTATCACATGCAGCAACTTTACAGCTGAAGAAATCAAATCTTAACTCCCAATTTAACTAAAGACTTTGTTAACAAGAACAAATGATTGTCAAAAGAGAGAGGTGTGAAAAAGCAAGAACACATGATAACACCCAAAGAAGGTACAATATATCTGAAGAGGCAAAGCATTACATTGCCTTTGGCAAACCTCCTGGGTATAAATGGAGCACAGGCTTCTGCTACTTCACCATCCTGTCACTGCTTTCTTGAAGCTAATTAGAGGAAATAATGCAGCAAATTTACTGTTTAACAGCTACTTTTCCAGTCACTGCTACTTTTCTGTATGTTAAGTGAATAGACAATCGATATTTATACACTGCGATGTATATTATAAGCTGGCTAGAAAAAGCCAATTACAGTGCTGGAATTCAGCTATAGCTATCTATGCACTGGATTAGGAATACAATGTGATTTTATTTTCTAGCTGTTAAGGAAGGGGAAAATGCTGTTTAAGCTTAAACAGTTGCACTGGCAGTGGTACCCATGTCCAGAAAGTACGCTGGCATTGCTATCGTACGAAGAATAGTTTTACTGCTCAGAATGAGGTAATATGTCATTTACATGGGTAAAGTTACAACAGTATTTTGCATAAAAAATAAAACACTTGGGAGACCCCTATGTTATAGTGTCTCGCACTGCCACCTATTGGGGCGCCCTGCTAACCTATAACCTAACTCAAAAAAACATACATACAAAGACATGGTTAAATGCTGGGCTGGCGAGAAACACTGTACAGGCTGAAAAATTGCCGAAAAAAGACATTCATTTTATTATCAAAAATGTAAAGGCACAGGACATGTATGCACATAAAGGTACAATCACTAACACTGCTGGTGAGATAAAATAGCAATTGCTATGCTAAAAGACAACATAAAGGGCACCCGCCAGGAACTCCTGGACTACACACATCCCTCCACACACAAACCACTCATACCAGCTGGCCAGCCTTTTATAAAGAGGGGGCAGCAATGCCCACCAACACTAATAAGGAATCACGAAGCGTATCATATAGATAGTCATCCCTGGTAGACTGAATAAAGTTAGGCAAGCTGATTCCTATAGGTGGAATCCCGTTGGCAATGAGTTAGGCATGCTGGCAAAGAGTTCACTGCGTGATAGTAACTGTTTGTGTCTCAGAGCGTCCATTCAAAGCAGCCGCCAGTAGACAGAACGTAAGTGTGGGGGCTCTCAAGCTCCAACCAAACAGGCAGCTGAACTGCACAATCAACTGGCGTTACAGGCTCACAGACTGTGAAACAATGATCTCACCGCCCCTTTTCAGCTCAGCATCCATATATCCTCCTTGAGATGTCTCTCAAAGCATAGTGGCGCGCACATCACGTGCTAAACTGTGACCGGGATATCCTGCGGCCATGGTACGTTGGTTGTGTCAGGAGGGGGCCGTGGTCAAGGGCCCGTCACTGACAGCTGTTTCGCTCCTCCAATAGAGCTTCGTCAGCTATGTGCATACATGTCCTGTGCCTTTACATTTTTGATAATAAAATGAATGCCTTTTTTCGGCAATTTTTCAGCCTGTACAGTGTTTCTCGCCAGCCCAGCATTTAACCCTTTCAGTTCCAAGCACGTAGATTCTACGTGCTTGCTTCCACTCCACTTAAGTGCCAAGCACGTAGAATCTACGTGCTTGACTTTCCCCCCTGCTACAGTAAAAGTAAAATAAAAAAAACACTCATCTGACCCCTTGTTCGATCCGGCCGGGTCTCCTCTTCATCCAGGGGTGCTTCGATCCCCCACCCAGGCCCCCCCGGGTGCAGGGGAGAGCCCGGAATAGCCCCCCCCCCTTCAGCAGCTGCCGAAATACATGTAAAAAAAAAAAATTATAAAAATGACATTTACTTACCTCAGTGTTCGATCGCTCCCGCCGGGTCTCCTCTTCACCAGGGGGGCCTCCGATCGCCCCCCCCCGGCTCTCCAGCTTCAGGAGGGGGCCTAAAAGGCCCTCTCCCTGTCCTCCTCGACGGGCGCCGCCATCTTGCAGCTAAGCCCCGCCCATTTGGGGCGGGGGGCTTATGACGTCACTCCCGGGTGTCGTCCTGGCTCCGGGCTGTCATTTCTGACACTTGTCATCACTGGCCACAGGAGGAGGAAGGCAGGTGATGATCTGATCGCCTGCCTTCCTCCTCCACTGCCCAGCGATGACAATAACTGTCGAGGGACGCAGGAGCTGAGGATCAGAGGTGAGTAAAGTAAAAAAAAAGTTTTTTTTAATAAAGTAATTTTTTTAATCTGTGTGTGTGTGTGTTTTTTTTTTATTGTTAACCCCTTGTGAACTGGTAAGGGGTCCATGTGACCCCTATACCAGTTCACAAGGCTGGCACAGCCAATTACCTGCCTCCCCAAAGGCCAGGGGGGGCAGAAGAGCCCGGGCCCACTTGCTATGCGGGCTTGTAGCCTGCAGGGCCAGGGGCCACAAAAGCTGGCCCCTGTGCCCTGTTTCTACAAGCCCTGCATAGCTGGTCCCGGGCTGGTTACTCTGGGTAAGGGGGGACCCCATGTCATGGTAGATGGATGTATGGTAGGATGGTGGATGGTAGTTGTATTTTATTTGTAAAAGTATAAAGTACTTGTTTAAGTTAGGGGGGTCTCCTGGGCAGGAACAGGGGGCTACCGATAAATATGTGGTACCGTTCTAATTGGTAGAAATGGGGCTTTCACGTGCAATATGGTTTTCCTTAATAAAATACATTTTTTATTTAAAATTAAGGAGTCAATTTTCTAAAAAAAAATGTATTTATTTTTATTACTTAATAATATTGTAAAAACTAAATAAAATTTACAAACAAGACATTTCATGTTAAAGCCTAAACTCTGCTGCAAAAAAATATATATATAATTTTCCTGAAAATTCCAGCTAAAATGGCCCAAAACATGGCGCAAAATGGTGAAAAATGACCTGTCAACAGAGGGTGACAAAATCTCAAGTAGGCTGGCAATAAAAATAGTTAAAGGTAGCTATGCATGTTGGGTATTGTTCTGTTCGGGGGACCTTGCGCTTTCAGACTTAGCTTGTTTTTTCTGGTTTGCATATTTATATTTTAGGAAAAGGTGTTTTTTATTCAGCTTTTTTATACATTTTTTAGGGAAACCCTGCGCAACCAAAGAATTCTTTGAGGGATTAATTCCAGAAAGATGAGCCCACTACAACAAGCTGGGTACGCTTAGAAAGCTTAACATGTGTACTTTCATGGAATATATGGTTTATGGGGGATATTCCAAATGTAAAGGGTTGTTTTGGTTGAAAAATCGCAAGGTGCGCACTTTGTCTGCAGAGCTGAAATTTTCAAGTAAAATTACCGTTACGCACATACTTTACTTTGGGGTGTTTGTCAAATCTTCCCTTGACGTTAGCAATGCATGTTGGGTGTTGTTCTGTTCGGGGGATGTTGCTTTTTCAGATTAAACTTGTTTTTTCTTGTTTGTATATAGTTTTTTTTAGGAAAATGTGGCTTTGATTCTGCTTTTTTATCCTTTTTTTAGGGAAACTCTTTGCAACCAAAGAATACATTGAGGGATTACTTCCAGAAAGTTATGGCCACATCAACAAGCCTGGTACAAATAGAAAGCCTGAGGTGTGTACTTCCAGAGAATATATAGTTTGTTGGGGGTATTTCAAATGTAAAGGGTTGTTTTTCTGGAAAAACTGCAAGGTGCGCATATTGCATTGCATAGTTGAAATTTATCTGAAAATCCCCTAAAGCGTTGTTTCAGTTTGGGGGAGTCTCCTGGGCAGGAAAGGGTGTCTACCTATACATATGTGGTACTGCTGTAACCGAGAGAAATTGGGATTTCACACGCAATAAGATTTTATTGACAAACTTACATTTTTTATTACAAAAAAACACTACAAATTGTAAAAAATGTATTTATTTTTATTTTTTTGCACATATTTTACCCAAAAATATTGAGAATACACCTAAAAAATGACAAACAAGACATTTCATGTTAAAGTCTGGACTCTGCTGAAAAAAACAATATATAATTTTCCTGGGAAATCCCTGGAAATCCCTTCAAAAATCACATTTGAACATGGGGAGCGCATAAGAGTGCAAAATAGTCTGGCAACAAAGGGTGACAAAAACTCCAGGTAGGCTGGCAGCGAAAGGGTTAACCATGTCTTTGTATGTATGTTTTTTTACAACAGTATTTACAACAGTATTTAGGACTAGGCTCACCTCAGCACACACCTAGGTGTGACCCCAGACTGCTTCTGGAACTGGAGGGGCAGGGCCTTTGAATTAAAATGATCTGATGCCTTTGTTGCTGTCAGTTATTGTGCTGCAAACCTCCCCAGTGCTTTGTGTGTATTTCTCATCACAGTGCTGATTCTGAGGGTGGGACGGGCTTCACATAGCCATTGGGAGACTGCACTGTATGTAACAAAGAGCCTGTGTGTGTCACAGCAGCACAGACCATGACATTGGCATTGTCCATCTTTAAGACTGTAATTGCCTTTTTTAGCCTATTCATAATGTCCACTGCAGTTTATACATGTGTATAGTTTATTTACTAAACACTTATACAGTATACAGGAAAAGAAGCAGTGACCAGAAAAGTAGTTGCTGTAAATTTAAAGAGGAACTATGGTCAGAAATGACCATAGTCCCTCTTTAATATGTAGCAGCAAGGCAGCCGAACCCAGGCTGTCCCTCTGTGCATCCCACTGCTGAAAAAAAGAACAGGCCATCTGGATACTCACCTGTCCAGGCTGCATTTCCATGTGACTGTGAGTAGCCCATCAGCATGGCCAGTGGCCAAGCCCACCAGTGCGGCCGTCGGTGGCTGTGCTAGGTGATGGGCTGATTCACAGCAACCGTAGAAACATCCCAGAAGAGGTGAGTACCTGGCCTCCAGTTTGCTTCTTTTACTGGCCGCAATTCACAAGGGGGCAGCCTGGATTTGCCTGTCCACTGTTACATATTAAAGGGGGACTATGGTCATTTCTGACCATAGTTCCTCTTTAAGTCTGCCAGATGCACAGCAATGAAGCCAGGGTCGAGCCATGCATTCATTATGGGATTGAAGATCCAGCTGTTTTTTGTTGATTCCACAGGCTTTTACAAATACTGAATTGGGGTCGCCCCAGAGGAAGGCACCAAGGTCTGGAGTCTTTAAAACTTTAGGGCTGGGTCTTGGTCCACTTCAAAATAGACCCACACTCTCCGATTCAACTCTGTGCCAGGGATGGTGCTGGTTTCTCAGGAAGACTAAACAAACCTAACCCATCACCTCAAGCCATCATTGAGGCTTTCATTAGAGAGATAATCATCTTTTCCTAGTTCCATATGATGGGTAGGCGAGATGTTTATCTGCAATGTGCAGCTATTTCCTGTCATTATATCATATAAAGTGCCCTGCCTGATTTTAGCTACCTACGGATCCTTAACTCTAGAAGCATTCTATATTAGAATCCTCCAGGTATGATTGTTGAAGGTGACCTAAAGTTGGTTTTGATTCTGATACTTGCAGCACAGGGGCATCCTGTTTGAGAAGCCCCACCACAACTCCCCCCCCTCGCGCCTTTAGGAGAGCTCAATGACTGGACATCCTATACTCACCACTCAAGGCTGTCATTTATGTGTAAGCTGGCAACCAATAGGGTGCACATGGAGGTACTGGCCCACTGGAAGAACCCTTGTAGTGACTGTAACAGTCTAAATAAGCCATTGTAACAATGACTACAATATAGTTGCACTCATCAAACTGTAAACAACATTGCTTGGCTGGGAGGGCAATAAAAAAGAAATGGGGGTTATTTATTTTCTGGCAATATGTGGCGCTAGTAGTGAATCAGCCTCCAAATGGGTTAAGGCCAACTTTCCTGCACTCTATAACATGAACTGGAAGCATCTGTTGATGAATAAGGATACAAATGCCAAATGGGAGTGCTTTGAATAAATTCTATTCTATAGTACCAACATTACAACATTTATTCTTAAAAGTAACAAGGTTAAATGACTAAAATTATATCCCTCCTTGCTGATACCTGCAGTTTTCTAAAAAGGTAAGAAAAATGTAAGAAAGGGGCAATTAGAAAACACAAAGCTTAGGACTCTAGTAAACTTTCAGACTTATTGAGTAATTAATAAAGCCTGTAAAAAGAAAATACAGTTGGCAAAAGCACAAAATAAAAGACAGGGGGGCAAAGAAAGCAAAACCATCTCTAAATATGTTTAAACATTTCAAATATATTCATTCTAAGAAAAATCAGAACTGGTTGGTACCATAACTAATGGTAATGGCGAATTGGTCACTGAGGATCAATAGAAAGGCAGAGATGCTGAATGGGCTTTTTTAGCTCTGTGTACACAAAATAGGAGCAAGGAGATTATACAGGTGATGCCACTGCTGGCAATACCCCAAGAACAATTCTCAACAGGCTAAACATGGACACCAAGAAAGGCTAAATAATCTAAATGAAGACTCCAGGAACGGAATGGCCTCTACCCAAGAGTTCTCAAAGAACTTATCATCGTTATTTCTTCACCAGTGTTGGGTTGGGTTATTATTATTATTGGGTATTAATATTATTTATAGAATAATAATAAATAACATCAAAAGTTAGTATTAGCTGTTATCTGTAAATAATAAAAAAAAATTCTCATCCTTGTCCCTTGGTTGAACTTGATGGACATATGTCTTTTTTAACCATATTAACTAATTAACTAAAGCAAAATCTGCCAAAATTCGCCACATTGGTGCAAATTAGAGTAGTGCAAAATCTAATGCTTGTTGCTGCAGCGCTAATGTTTTAGTAAATGTGTATCTTGTGAATGTTGTAACATGCGCCAGTATAAAAAGAAAATTCTAAATGATATTTTTCACCACTCTAATTTTCACCAATGTGGCTTATTCTGACAAATAGAGCTTGATAAATTAGGCCCTATGTAATCTACAGATGACAGCCATTCTTCCTCCATTGTTGGGGATATAAATATATTGCACAAGATGATTTTAGCGAACATATTTAGAGAGGTTGTGCCTTTTTTAAGATTTAGCACACGTGGGAGTACATTTCTTATTGATGTCTTTAGTCTGATGAGACTGATTGCATGTGACAAGATGTATACATTTATGGCACTCTGGTGATTTCAGTTTGGATACTTCCCTCTGTCATATGATACTAAAATGGTATTCTATTGACAGACTAAGCACAGATTGAGTGCTGACTGCCTGGCTCAGTTCAGTGATGAGTCTTAGTGATAATGCCAGATAAAATGCAGCATTTGATCTTCCATTCAAGCCGCACAGTGTTTCATCAGCATTTAAGCAGTACCAGGAGATGACATAATCTAATAGGAAACAGGATAAGGCCATATCAGTATTTCAAGGTCTGTGAACATTACACTGCTTACATTGTATTGTTTTTTTATCTGTCTTCTTTGCAGCTCGTAAACAATATTTGTCAATGAGCAGGGGGGGGGGGGGGGGAGGGCGGTGCCATCGCAAAATCATCATTAGATCTGTCAACAGTAAACTAGACATAGCTCTGTATGTTAATTTAACCTGCAATTCTTATCCTAAGCAAGCTACAACCTACTTTGTCAAGTTATAAAGTGGTGTGGGGCTGTTACTGTACGGGAGGGACATGGAAAGGGATTCCCTGGGAAATCTCCCTTCAGTGACATCAATAGTCACATGGGGATTCCACATAGGCTCCTCCTCCCTGTCCGGTGGCCCCTCATGATCTTCACAGGATGTCAATGAAGGAGGAACGCTTCTGTGCCTCACCTCAACTTCTTTCTTTCTATATCTACCCCGATAAGGGGATTAGGCATTGTTTTTTGCACTCTTTGGAAAGAGGGGGATTTATTAAGATTTGGGAGAATGTAGGATAAATACATGTGAACTAAGCATTATGATCTTTTGCAACTCACAAACAAGAAACTTCACAAATTGGATGCAGGAGTTTTTTTATCCTTGCATATTTGTGTATTGTGAGTAAATGGGACTATAACAGAAATAATAAGACAGCAAGCAGCTAAACTGATGCCTGTCCCATGTGTCTCCCATTCAAATTTTGCCCCTCCTTTCAAATGCATTCCTTCAGGACCATCAAATAACTGGTCCATCAGACAGTGCTCTCAAGATGAGCAAGTATAGCAGGCCACAGTGGTTCTACAGCTTTCTCTGACCACAGCAGAGCATATTTATGGCTCATAAAGCTGCACTATGGCCTGCCCTTCCTAGTTGAACCATGACCCAAAAATGAAAGCTAAAAAAACAGCTTCATTTAAAATAAAACATTGTTTTACATATAATCAGAGATTTTGTGATACCTTGAAAAGGCTCATTTTACACAGACCCCTTGGTGGATAAAGAGGAAGGAGGACAGTGTGTGTCTGGACAGAGACTTTAAGATAGAGCAACTGTCAAAATAGCATATATTAGTTAAAGAATAGAGGGGTCTGCAGAACTGAATTACCCATGGGGGCTAAGGTGGAAACACCCAAAAAATTACAGTGCATGTTGAACAAATAGGGCAGAGATGCTCTCCAACATGGTGAAGAGGCTCCACACATTTTAATAATTAGCCCCTGTGATACTAGTTCAACTTCATTTCTCCTAAGCCATTTGCTGTACTCACAGGTATGTGTAGGGGTACTAATGATCTATATACATTCATATTTACTGTTATACTATATAGCAATACAAATGGATTATGCTTATAGAATATTTAGGCTTATTATTTTTAAGGAATGCATCTAGAGGGAGTGAGCAATACATAAATATATAGAAAGAAAGAAAATAAGAAAGAAAGAAAATTTGAGTGTGAGTGTTCTATCTTGGTATACTATTAGCAGTGATGTATCCCATTCATCCACTAGTCTGTGCTGTTGCCTAAGGTTTAAAGTATGGCTCGCTACTTTGGGCGCCGGATATTCTGTCTTTGAAAATTGCTGAGATACACTTTTTATACACAGTTTGAACCTAATATATTTAAACTGGCTAGGAAGAATAAAGTCTGCAAAGGATGACAGTTAAATGCTAGTTATGGGCTTATGTTAGCTACGCACACCGCTATATGTGCTCTTTATTCAGCGCCATTTAACTCTTTGCACATTGATTGATGCATACTGTCTTACTTGATAAAACAAAAGAAGACAACAACAATGACATGTAAAGTGAAGGTGCCTATAGCAGATTACTGAAAGCAAAGTCCCAGAAGAGAGAATTTTAAGCTTTCTGTAAGGAATAAGTGCCTGTGCTTTGTTAGGTAAACCCAGCAGAATATATATATATATATAGAGAGAGAGAGAGAGAGAGAGAGAGAGAGAGAGAGAGACAGAGAGAGAGAGAGAGAGAGAGATAAATATATATATATATATATATTTCCTTTTACATAAAGGAAAACATGAATGTTTAACCGAAAAGTATATTTCTTTGTTTCATATTCACTGTGTTGTTTCAATTTATTGGGCGTTTACTACTAAAATGTGGAGAGCCTCTACACCTTATTAGGTAGCTTCTCAGTTGACCTATGACCCAGTATGTATATTAACCTCCTTTTGCATAAATGTGTATTTTCATTCATTTTTTTTTTTTTTTTTTTTGCATAACTGCTTCAACTATTTCTGAAAGAAGACAGAGCAGCCTATTAATCCCACTAGGGGTCCACCTTCTGTCAGATACACAGAGGTCTCTAACTGTCACCCTGAGCCTTCCTGGTGACAGATGCATTTATAATACAAATTGGAAAGCACCATCACCTCTATACACCCACATGCCTGCACTATATTGTTTTTTCAAAACTGCAGATATTATTTAGGTTTCCAGCGCCTAAGCATGTTTAATTGTAACTGTACACTATATAAAAAAGTTTATTTGCAGCCAGTTAGGGGGAGAGGAGGTCACCAGTCTGACAGCTGTTTGGTCCACATAAAAAGATCTGGGGTGCCTGGCAATGGGTACCTCTACATAAATTCCCAAGACCAGGCTTTGCATACAGCCAGTTTTGGTCCCCACAGCAGTGAAATGCAGCACTCAGCATATCGCTTCGGTCCAGGGGCGGGCTGGCCATAGGGCATACCGGGCAAGATCCAGGTAGACCGGCGTCAGAGAAAGGCCGCAACCCTGTGGAAAAGATGCTGGAGGGTGAGGGGCAGCATCTTTTCCACGGGGTTGCGGCCTTCCCTTCCTGCTGCTGCCACTACCACCGTCACTCTCACACACAGAAACACACATATACATGCTTACCGGAACTTCCTGGCTGTTGAGCGCTGGTTGGTGGGCGTGCCCCATATGGCCGGCGTCCAATGAAAACAATGTACGCCGGCCATATGGGGCACGCCTACCGACCAGCGTGCAAGAGCCAGGAAGTGCTTGTTAGCGTTTGTGTGTGTGTGTGTGTGTGTGTGTGTGTGTGTGTGTGTGTGCGGAGGCGGCAGCCAGGCAGGCCGGCCCTCCAACTATCAGGAACCATATACAACCAGGTAAGCATGTGTGGGTGTGTGAGTGGCGTGGCACTGCGCAGTGGGGGGAGGGGGGATGCCGCTCATTGGCTGTACTGAGGGGTGCCTCACTGGCTGTACTGAGGCGTGGCGGCACTGAGGGGTGCCCCTATGTGGCGGCATTGAGGGATGCCCCTATGTGGCAGCACTGAGGGATGCCCCTATGTGGCGGCACTGAGGGATGCCCCTATGTGGCGGCACTGAGGGATGCCCCCCACTGGCTGCACTGAGGGATGCCCCTATGTGGCTGCACTGAGGGATGCCCCTATGTGGCGGCACTGAGGGATGCCCCTATGTGGCTGCACTGAGGGATGCCCCTATGTGGCTGCACTGAGAGATGCCCCTATGTGGCTGCACTGAGGGATGCCCCTCACTGGCTGCACTGAGGGATGCTCCCCACTGCCCCTGTGGGATGCTCCCCACTGCCCGTAATGGAAGATGCTGCAACATGCCTGTGGGATGCCCCTCACTTGCTTTAATGAGGGATACCGATTACTGCCTGTAATGGGGGATTCTGCTTGAAATGGGGGGATTTAAGTACACCATTTGGTTCAGAATATTTTCTTTCTTATTTTTGTCCTTTAAACCCTGGGTGTGTCTTATGGAACGAAAATAAGGTGTATATATAGTGACATTAAGATACTATGCCGGGCCAGGAACCGTGCAGCAGGGCCGGTGTGCCCCAAAAAGTCCCGGCCCGTTTTTTAGTCACAGTCCGCCCCTGCTTCTGTCTGTAGCAAAATCCATGTAAAGGATTTAAGTGAATCAAAAGTGAACTCATTCTTCTTGAGATGTCTACAGGCCACCATGCTTCATACTACTGAGAAGTTCACCAGATATAATAGATTAGGCTTGAAGAAACTGGAATACTGTTTTTACCTTTCCCCAAAAGAAGTATGTCTCCAAACTTTCTTTAGGGTCATGAGGCAGGACATAAGCCATTTGTATCAACAGAACCCAAAAGTGTCAGTAATACTGTCTTTACAGTTGGACAAAATTCCTATCTCTGGTGATCAAATGGTATTTTGCCAAATGCACACTGACCCATTGTCTCAATTTAAAATAAAAACTAGTTTTAGCACACAGTTAGAATGTAAAGCTGCAAATGAATATTTGAATTTCCTGTCCAAGTACACACTATATAAATCTACACATATCTTATAAAAAAGTTTCTTCCCTTCAATTACTATGTCATGGATGAGCTGGGAAGAGAATGTCATGATACAGCTTTATGAGTATGTGTGCACTGTGCTGTGGTCAGAGACAACTGTGGGACAAGCTTGCCAGACTCACTTGGCAGAACCGAGGGACTTTTTTGCCTGGTCCTGGAGAAATGGCATTGAAAGAAGGGGCAAACTTTGGACCCCTGCTACAACTTCTACACAGAGCTGCAGGAATCAGAGGTGAGGCATATTGGACAAAGATTAGGTAAAGTTTCCATTTCCTTTAACTCACTATTACCACTAGCCTGTGAGTGTTAGTGTTGTGCAGGATCTCAATTCATACATATTTTCAATGGAGCTCAACCATTTTATTGAATGTCTCTGCCAAGAGACGCTAGGGATGCTCCCAGCCTTCTTTTCATTGAGTCAGGGCAAAGGCGAGTTTTGCGGCAACCCGAGGGGGGGTTCACATAGCTGGGCATCCCGATTTGGGGATGGCGAGGGGCCACCGTAGGCTTTTAGAGTCCAGGGCAGACTACACAGAGTTTTGTTCACATTTAAAAAGGGACTTCTAGGCTCATGGTTGTATCTAGCATGGACAGTCCAACTGACAGCCATCTGACTTCCTCTTAAAGTGAATGTAAAGTTTGTTCATTCACCCCAACCCCTGCATTCCCTCACAAAGGTGATGTATAACAGTCTGGTCACCCAAACCCAGTAGCAACCAGGCCACACTGAGTGACAAGTACCCAATGGCAGCCACTAAAGATTGCACAGCTACCATGATGGTACCATCATTCAATGAGGAGCTCACAAGCAGGCAATGCAGCAGAGCACACTCCCCAGTGAAGGCAATCAGAGTCCTTTGCCGAAAGATGTAAACATGGCAAAGGGCTCTGATTGGATGAAAGCCTGCACCTGCGCCATTGGACTGGGGAAAGGTGAGTTAATAACAGCTCCCACGTTGGGACATCCAAATTTGGAATGGGTCGAGGACATGAAACGAAACCCTGGAAAGTCAAATTCACGGATTTTATTTTTCGTTTCAAGGACTTTGATAAAAACATGCCATAGGGATCTCATATTCAAAAGCAGTAGGATATAATGGTTGCCATTTTTTTTTTTAAATCTATGTTAACAAGTGTGTGTTTTATGGAAGCAGTTTTCACTACCTGCAGTCTGTTGCTATTGCCAACTTTGCAGCAAGTCTGTACAAGTCTACAAGAAGTGAGTCCTGTACCCACAGAACACTGCTCTTCTTGGTGTACAGTTGACAATAGCAACATATTACAGGTAGTGAAAACAGCTTCCATAAAACACAAATTTTCTAACATTAGAAAAAGTTTTAAAAATACTAGATAAGCTCAGCACCTTGGAGACATTATTTTGGCACATACATATACACATCAACAATGCCACTGAAAGTGGGCCTTTCTCTTAAAGGATTAAAAGAACAAAAAGGAGGGGGGCAACCATGTGAAATTCCAAATGGCAGAAAAATGTTTGGACAAGGACACCAACTGCACCTGGGTATAACACAATATGGCTGATATTTTCAGCAGTTAGCCTAGTGTCCTCTGTCAACCTTTTCAGCGATCCAATATAGTGTTCTGCTGCTATGGAAAATAGAGAATTTACCATTTTGGGACCCATATTCCCGTAAAAGATTCTCCGCAATTTAGAGGATAACACCTATTAAGTATCATTAACATATGTATAAAAAATTATATTTATCATCAAGTAAAGTGAGGTAACTTCTTCCCTGAGGAAGCCAAGTATAGCAAAACACGCTGGAAGGCAGACGTCCCTCAGCACTAACCACTATTTACAATATGTACATTCATTTTGATATGGACTATCGATGTCTTTTATGAAAATGTGAGTATTTTATTATGTTTATTAAACTACAATTAATGTATAAACCAATTATTTTGCGCTAATAAAAACAAAGTTTTTATGCTTTAAATGTTGATTGATTTTAAATGTAGATTTTTTAGAACGTACATTAAATAATTAAAGGGAAAAGGCTAATAAATATTTTTGCATTACAAAAGGTCATCGCTTAAGGCAAAGAGGAAATAAAACTGTCAAATTCCTGACATTTGGATAACTTACTAAGTAGAACAGAGTTTATAAGGTGTATAAATCAAGACTGGTGTTTCCTTGGAGAGATGGCGATCTATGAATCTCTATATTCCATACATTTATTATGAATAGGGAAAGAAAGGTTCACCCCCTGTGCAGCGAATTAACATTTTAATATTAATATTAATAACAGGTCATACCAATCATGCTTTTAATCCTTGTAAGAAGCAATTACTAAAAAGGATATTTAGCATATTATCAGTAAAATAGTTATCAGTATGTCATTAATAGGGATGTGAAAACACAATGATAACATATAAAAAAAATGTCAATTTTATTAAAGTGGACCAAAATCCAGGATTTTGACTATCCTGGGTTTTGGTCCTTTCACCAGGGGTACCCCGATCGCGGGTATCCTGCTGTGTGAAACCCCCCCCCCCCCAGATCGCCACATCCAACTCACCTTATCCCGGTCCCACAACGCTTCTATGAGCAACGGCTCTGACGGCCACATCCTCCACTTCCCTGTAGCAGTGCGCGTGCCCGCGATAGGCATTTGTGAATGACTGATGCCGACATGCTCCCTGTTAGAGAGAGGGGGAGGATGCGGTCGTCAGAGCCGCTGCTCTTAGACGCGCTGTGGGACCGGGATAAGGTGAGTTGCTGCGGCGATCTTGGGGGTGCCCCCAGGGAAAGGAACAAAACCCAGGATAGTCAAAAATATTTATTATCCTGGGTTTTGGTTCACTTTAAATGCAAAAACATGTATAGGGGAGACAATCTCTACATAGTCTTTTCCATCCCATTGCGATGCACACATCACATTGCCCTGTAAGCTACCTAAATTGGAATATTAGGTTCATGACTGCTTTAGAAAGTATCACAACTGCTTAAAATAGATCAAGATAAGATAAATGACTCATGTTATAGTCTCAGCAGGAGGCAATGGTGGACTGGGGCCAAAGATCCAGCCCTGTATTTTACCAGCCTGGCCAGCCCATGAGTGTCCCCTGCTTAGCTTGAGTGCGTTTCAAGCTGAAGCTTTAGCATTGCAGTTCATGAACAGAGGTTGAAATGGCCAACTTGATGATACTAAAGCTTTACTATTGTGGGGGCAGATAATGTGGGAGGGGTGAGTACAGTGGGGCCAGATACAGGAGTACTGAAGGCAGGAATTGGCGGGGGGGCAATAAGCAGCTGCCTAACTAGCCCCAAAAGCAGAGCAGCCAACTGGAAATTCCCCATATGGTCAATCCACCCCTTGCAGGAGAGAGAGCTAGCCCATCCCAAGGTCTTAACATTCCACCCCAATATATGGCTCCCTGAGCTTTGTTGCCTCTGAGGCTGCTGTGAAAGCAATTTTATTGTGTTATAGTATTAAAAAATACCAATTTCATGCTATTACATTTTAAACCCATTAACAAATGTAACATCTTATTTGTTTGAATCATTTAAAAAGAATATAGTTAAGTGGTATAAAAAAAAAAATTAAAAGATCTGTCTGGGAAAATAGTCTAGACTTATCCACATAAACATGCAAGAGAAGGGGTTACTTACATACCCTTCTTTTACTGGAAGGAGGAATAATCAGGTGTGACAGGTTTATGAATGTACCACTCTGATTTTACAGGGGAGCACTTCTAAATGGTAAAGGCCTGATTTCGAAGCCACCTAGTACAGAAAAACTGACTTACTTCTTTTGCGATTCAGGTGTAAGTGGCCCTATGACCCTTGATCCTTCTAGTAAAGGAAAACAACAAAGGTTCGGCAGGATTTGTTTTCATGTGTGGTGCATTTTAATCCTCTCCTCTTGCTATCCAGCTTTTTCAACAGCAACAGTGTGAATACAGTTCTTTAAGCATTACACCTTGCTTACTCTTCAGCAGAAGTCATCGACATAATGCCTCAATAAAGAGGAGCATCTGCAATGTTGGGTGCAGGTAAGTGGGGGGTAAGAGGAGTGAGACAAGCATTTGGAATTTTTGAAGGGCAGAAGTGTTTTGGTCCACAATAGTTAAACACTTGCTACACAATCTTATCCCATACTCTTGTACCATTTAGTACTGTCAACGTCAAAATAAATTGAATGGATTTTAGATTTAAGGTGGTGTAAAATAAACCACTGAAAGGCTCACTTATACTGATATAACTTCACTTTAAGAAAATTAAGTGCAAGATCCCAAATGTGGGCATTATTAAAGAAGTAAATCTAATGTAATTGGAACCAGAATTGACAGTCGGCTTGATAAATGTCTACAGCGTATTGTAATATATAGTAAATCTTGAAGGTGCCTTCTATATTAAACTTTTACAACAGCCATGGGATTTTAAAAGAGCTGACCTCACCCTCAATTAGCCAGGTACTTTAATTTACAACAACACAAAAAGTCTTTGAAAGTTAGGCGTCATTCTTAATCTTTAAGAGCCATTTGCTGTCTCAGCTGTTAGAGCATTATTGTAGTATTTACCACTATCAATATGGTAACCGAGATGTAATAAACAACCAGAACACTCCATGCTGGAAAATGGTAAAAAGAGAAATATTATCGACGCAATGAGTGCTTTATGTTTTCTCATCTTCCACACTATAGACTGCTTTGGCCAGCTTGTCAGCCCTTCAACTCTTTTATTTAATAGTTTAATTTAGCAGCAGCTCCACTTATTGGATACACAAGAGAACTGGCATTTGTATTCTGTTTCCTCTAGGAGGAAAATCTTCCCCAGATGTGTGGAGAATCGGGTTCTTTTCAGTCATATTATATTTTTAACAAATATTCTTATGATGATAATGGTAAATACTGTTTATAAAATACACTGTATATACATACATACATACAATATACACAAGTGTGAAAAGTGTCCAAGACTGTAGAGTTCATATATATATATTTACATATATATATATATACACTGCATACATATACATCTAGGGCCCTCCAGGGCCACCAGATTCCCTCTCCCTAAGGTATCCTGAATAGCAATGAGCAGCTGTGTGAAACCCCCCTGTTGCCCAATATGATTATCTCACCAACGAACCCACACCCCATGCACAGCCTGCAGCGGCATTGCTCGCATCCATGCCCGCCATATCTGAATGGCTGTGTAATGGCTGCGCACAGCCATGGGATGCCACACGTCGCTCATTTGTGCAGTTGGGCTTCCATTCAGCTCCTCCAACTGCACATTAATATGCGTGGCCGGGGAAGCTGATTGGGTGAGAGCTACGCCTGCCCTGTCGGCTAGAGGAAAGATAAGGAAGATGGACAAATGGTGAGGTTTCCAACACAATGGGAATAGACCTAAACCCAGTATAGTGAAAATCCTGGGTTTTGGTCCACATTTAGGGTTTTGACGTTGAAGTTTATTATGTGATGAGCTTAATATTTCACACTGTAATGAAAGGTGCTACTCTACTGAGACCCATAAATGTACTACCGTACATAGACCTATATCGATTTATAGGGGTCATGGTGTTTATTATATGATTAAGGTACTAGGCCTCCACTGGCCACTTAGATAATTTTTGGTTGATTTAACACTAGATGTAAAAAGTGCATTTCAGGTGGAAAAGAAAGGGAAGTGATTGTGTTACTTCTAGGGGTCGACTAAGCACCAGGTGGGAAAAGTGTACTAATCTCTTTCCAGGGGTGATTCAGCAACAAACATACCATAACAAAATATATTCAATTAGAGAACAACGGATGTCATGTTCATTATGCATTTGGTCATTAACTACAGTGTGATATGATTTTTTAATAAAAAAATGATGCCATATTGGGATTTGCTAGTAAGTGTACAATGTCCACTCCAATCTAGCAATATACAAATATGTACATTTTCAAGACTCCCTCACCAGATATTACTGTCAAATAATGTTGTTGGCATACACATCAGTGTACAATTGGTTACTACAGGAGACAATACAATATTTTACTAAAATTTCAGGTGATTTTTTTTATTATATGTTGGAAGACAGTATAGATTTATTTCTATTTTATTTGATATGCTTGAAAGTATGTATTTAAATAAACTGTAAACCATATTAAGCTCTCAAGTAATTCACACTGAATGGCCAAGTTGCCAGATGATTGAGAGTGATACTCATTATGTTAAGGCTTCCTGTTCACATCCCCCTTTAGGCCATCAGCCCCCTCGTTTGTATACTCATTAATGGGACTCCACCGGGCTGGTGTATCAGGATCTGGAACATCTGCCGGCTATTGACACCTCCCTTAATAGGTGTGCAGTGTTTTAGAATTTCCCAGCACAGGGGAGAGCTGGCACTGAAGCAGCTAAGGGGGGAGGGCAGGAATGATGATGATTTCAGGAGGGGATGTGAAGTCCTTTTGGGGACAAACTTTTCCCTGTTGAATTACATGGTGTTTAATGGAATGCATATACACGTTGTCTCAACCTTTAATTGTGTTAGCACAGGTAAGAGTTTCTAAGGGGTTATGTAGTTTACCAATACATCAACAAGAGCATGTATGTTGTTTTGAGATGGTGATGATCTGTGATATTACTGGACACATGAGACAACTTGGATAGATAGATGTCCTTGTGCAGTAAGGATGGCTATGTAACAATTCTGACGAGCAATTTTAGCCCACACACTATAAATAATATATTATGTACATTTTCTGTGGAAGTTGTGTAATTGAACAAAATGACAATACGAGCAACTATGAAGCAATAAGTGACATATATTACATTAACTGTAGTCATTTACCAGACACCAGTTAGAGCCTTTACAATGGCTTTGGATATAGACATGGTATTGCAGTCTGACTGCTTTTTTAAAATTTTTTTCACAGTTTTACTGTACGCAGTTACCATCCTGGCAGCAAGTAAAATGGCTGCTCATGTGTCTAAATGTTTATATGAGACTTGGCCTATACTGTACAAAAACAGTACAACCCGTGATGACAGCAAAGGGTTAAGAACAAATGTTGGCATAATACGTAATTTGTTATAAAAAAAAATACTTTCTTATGTGCGCATCGCAGCCCAGATACTCTCACATCTTTTTTGTATAAACTTGGATTCTTGCCCTGCTTACCATATTTCATTACCTGGTTTCCATCCCATTCCCTCTTTGCTCTTTGTATTTCTGTATTCAGAGTCTGATGCAGTAATATTAATATGTATCAGTCCAATAATCCTTATGAAATCACAATACCTCACTCAGCCATTAGCCTCAGTTCACCACATTGTGTTAAGTGATATGATTCACATGAATTATAAATGCTTTTTGATCAACTTTGGACAAATTACCATTTACAAGCCCTCCTGAGATATTTTAAAATGAATGAAATTTACATGACTATTGGAGAGGTGGGAGGATTAAAAGGGCATAGCAAATATGTCTAGTCGTAGGGATAAAAAATATATTAATCTGTGGACCAAAAGCAACATGTCTATTGGTATTGATGTAAGATCATTATACACCCCCCATTATGCTGACCATAGGTATGACTAAGAAAGTTACATTAGTTTAATCTTGAATGGTATGGGGCAGCCACAAAGCAGCACTTTCACAAAGACCTTGACTCTCAGTGTGCATGATACCAGGCAGCTTCAGTAACTTCCAATGTGCAAGCATTAGTGGTAAAGAACGAAGGAGAAAGGCATAAGGGAGGTTGGAAACATCTAAGCAATGTTGTTAATACAATATCATGGTATATTTTTGTTACCAGTAAGACACTGGCTGTTTGGAAGTTTATTTTATATTGATTTAGGGTTATTTGCGTGGTAATATTAAGCCTACTGCAGAGCCAAGATCTTACATTTCTAGCACTTAAATGTTACTGTTTATGTTATGCGTGATTTTGTGAAAAGCTGTAAATAAAGCAAAAACCTGAATGCTTCTGAAGACAGCAGTATCCATATACTGAGGCTAATAAGGCTGTAAAGTCCAACAATGGAATGGAAAGCGCAAGGCAGGAGTTGTGCTATTGTCTTTCCTCTGGTCAAAGCCTCCTGTTGTTAACTGGTCTAGGTTTAACTGAAAATTACAATAAAAGCAGGTCACTGTCCATAGTATGCTCTGTTTGACTATTACAATTAGGAGATAAGTCATTTGAGCTGCCTGCTTTGTTATGTATAGACGACTGCCATATGCCCATGACAAGTCCCTGTTTCGGCATGCGGTGTCTTTCTCCCTTATACCCCATGGGAATAGTTTCAAATATGGAATGTTAAAGCATTTAAAATATCAAATTCTAAAAAAAATACCTTATTTTTCTAAGCAAATCCAGTAGCTTAACTTCCATTATTGAACATGGCTTGTGACAGGCGTGAGGAGTTCTACATAAACCCTGCTGTGGTTGGAGCAAGCAGCGAGACCGCCGTGGCTTGTCAGACTCACTCAGGGATAGGGGTGGTGACCACACATGAGCATGATCATGGTGGAATAGAGTAAAACTAAGGACACATTTTGGAGACCTGTTATAGCATATACAGTGTACTGCAGGATATCTAGGAAGTCTGTCCATTTAGATAGCATACCCCACATGACGTGCACACATTACAGCAAATGTTTTCCTTTGATAAAAGGAATTTCTTCAATTTCTTTTAACTTAAAAAATACAGTCAAGGGATTGTTCAGGCTAAGTGTCAAAATTAAACCATTGTTTGTTTGTTTGGATACATGCAATGTAGAAGATTATTTTAGGTGTGCTGCTTATTAACCCTTTCGCTGCCAGCCTACCTGCAGCATTTGCCACTCCCTGTTGCCAGACGATGTTTCACCATTTTGCGCTACACATATTCAACTGTCATTTTTGAAGGGATTTCCAGGGATTTCCCAGGAAAATTATATATTGTTTTTTTCAACAGAGTCTGGGCTTTAACATGAAATGTCTTGTTTGTATTTTTTAGGTGTATTCTCAATTTTTTTGGGTGAAATGTGTGAACAAAAACAAAAAAAAAAACATTTTTTTACAATTTGTAGAGTTTTTTTGTAATAAAAAATGTAAGTTTGTCAATAAAATCTTATTGCGTGAGAAACCCCAATTTCTCCCGGTTACAGCGATACCACATATGTATAGGTAGACACCCTTTCCTGCCCAGAAGCCTTTTATAGCTGCTGGATGACAAATGGTTAATTAAAAAAAAAAATGACATAGGGTCCCCCTTCCCGGGGAGGGGGACCCCATTTTTTTTTGGATTTTGAAGGGTTAAAAACCCTTCAAAATCCCCAAAAAAAAATGACGTGGGGTCCCCCTTACCCAAAGTAACCAGCCCGGGACCAGCTATGGGGGCTTGTAGGCACAGAGTGGGGGGGCCAGCTTTGGTGGCCCCCCCACCCTGCAGCCTACGAGCCCACATAGCCTATGTGGGCCCGGGCTCTTCTGCCCCCCCCTGGCCTTTGGGGAGGCAGGTAATGGGGGTGCGGGGGTTAATGGCAAGCCACCCGCTAGGGCAGGTGACTTGCCACCCCCCCAGCCTTGTGAACTGGTATAAGGGGTCTCATGGACCCCTTACCAGCTCACAAAGGGTTAATGTGAAAAAAAAACACCACACAATAATAAAAAGTATTTTATTAGAAAAAAAAAAAATTTTTTTTTACTGTACTTACCTTCGATTGCAAGCTCTTGTCCCTCGCCGCTCAGCTGACAGATGCCGGTGATCGGCATCCAGAGAAGGAGAAGGCAGGAGATCAGAGGATCTCCTGCCACCTCCTTCCAGGGCACCGATCACCGGCATCTGAGAAGCTGAGAAGGCTGAAGCCTGAGATCGGGGCCGGGATGACTTCATAAGCCCCCAAGGGGGCGGGGCTTAGAGGCATGATGGCGGCCGCCATCGTGCAGAAGAGAGGAGAGAGCCTCCCAGGCTCTCTCCTGAAGATCGGTAAGTCCTGGGGGGGGATCGGAGGCCCCCCAGGTGAAGAGGAGGGACAGCGGGAGCCAGCGCACACACAGGTAAGTGAATGTCATTTTTATTTATTTTTTTTTTTTACAGTTAGAAGCTGCTGCTGCAGAAGCGGGGGGGGGGGGGTGGCCTATTCCGGGGGCTCTCCTGGAGCCATCCGACCCCCCACGGGGGATCGGATGGCACCAAATTAAAGAGGAGACCCGGCCGGATCCAACAAGGGGTCAGGTGAGTATTTGTTGTTTTTACTTTTTAAACTACAAGCGAGGAAAGTCAAGCACGTAACACCTACGTGCTTGGCACTTAAGGCCCAGCCAAGCCAGCACGTAGGTGTTACGTGCTTGGCAACAAAAGGGTTAAAGCAATGAAGAGCCTCTCGGTTTTATTTATCCATGGCAACCTTTTTAAAGAGCAAAATCGGGGAGGTTAAAACCACCCCCAAGCCTCACCCATCTGCTCCCCCCCCCCGGTTTTAGCTTAGGTCATCCTTTACTCACCTTGCCAAAGGATCCATCTTCTCGGACCCTCAGTTTCTGGGCGACCTTCTGACGGGCAGTGCCATCTTGCATCCCATAAGGCCCCCGATCTTGCGCCTGTGCAGCGACCATGAATGGGACGCAATGGGGCTGCTCGAAAGCCCGTGAGACTTGGTTGATCGACGCGGGAAGAGCGTGGCTAAAGCCTAACAGATGGCTAAGTCGGGGCGAGGGGTAACGATCGGGCCTGCAGCAGCCGGATGTCACTGCAGCAGGCCGTGGCGACATCCAAAAGGTAAGTAGGGGCTGATGGCGGGGGGAATCGTCCCTTTTTTATTTTCAGTCCGATGTTTTTCTTTAAGCACTGAAAGGTGGACCTATGCAAAGAAGCAGGGAAATACAGGCAAGTAAAGAAGAGAGCAGGTATCCTCCCCTGCACACACACTCTGTACACTAGTCAATTAAAAAAAAAAAGGTGGTCATGAATAAACAAAATCATGGGGCTGAGCTACAGAGGTGGTAATGGATCTAAACAACAACATTGTTATTCAACAGTACACCAGAATAAATCCACTAGACAGATAAGCAACCAACAATTTATGCTTGTCAAGGACAATTCCTTAATTTTCTTAAGGGACTGCTATTATCATTTACAGCTAGATTAATGGAGTTCAAATTCTTTAAATTAAAAGAAAAACCAAACATCACCTGTATCTTAGTAACATTTGTTTCTGATGTAACCAAACCAGCAAAGTCTGACATTTGACCTTAATCTGAACAGACAGCACCACTAAAGATAAAGATAAATAGTAACACATATCTCACAGACATATTAACACCAGCAAAGTCTAGGGCTAGAAACAAAATGAAGGGCCTGATTTATCAAGTACTTATGCCAGACAGTGCCACATCGGTGCAAATAGAGTAGTGGAAAATATAATTTATGTATATTTTCTTCACCCTAGTCCATATTGCTGCACTGCAAAAAACACATTTACTAAAACATTAGCAGTGCAGCAACATGCTGAGAAATGTAGAAATCCGAGTTTATACAACTCTAATTTGCACTGAAATGGCATTGTCTGGCAGAAGTACTTGGTAAATCAGACTCGAAGACAAGACATCATCATTTTGGAAGAGCAGGCAGGCTAATAATGATAACAAACATATAGACAAAATATTGAAATTTCGCTATATTTGCTTTATCCCATGAACACCGCCAACCTGCCACCACAGCAATTGCCACCAGCTCTTCAGACAAATGACAAGTTCTCATAAATATCTGAATTGTGTGGATTTCAGGTATTTGTTTCCCAGCTTGCAGTAACTTGTTTGCTCTTTGGTTATTACGTTTTTAATTCTTAGCTATTTGGTTTTTATATAGCAAACCTCACCTTCACCTGTGAAACATACTGTAGATAACAACACAAATCACTGTGTTATGTTTAAGATTACGCGTGGCTCTCCTGCAAAGGTCAAACACACTGGAAAATGTGTGGATCCAATGTGATTTACTGTTGTAATATAGACTCTGTACTGCACGAGAGTCACTTGCATGGATCTTAATTATCAACAAAACAAGCCTTATGCCATAGAGCATCGAAGTAGCTAAACCCTCCAATGACATACACTAAATTTGAAGTAATCACTTTTATATCACAGTATTTGCTACACTGAATATTATATATTACTATACTATATGTAACTGGCAGTGTGGTAAAAAAAGGTAAACTTACTTAAAAAAAGTATAGGGAGCGGGGATCCCACAAACCCCAAGGTAACCCCCAAAATAGTGGCACCACTAACAAGTATCAAAGATTATATAAAGCTTTATTATTGCATATATTTACAATTCAGTGAGTGGAGACAATTTAAAACCTATTAAAAAACATATAACACATTGAAGAGAGGGGGGAGGGGGGAGGGACATGGCAACGCTGCTCTCATATGTAAACCATTCTAACACTATATTAATGAGTTCTAAATATGCCTGAGGTCTGTAATTATTAATTTTACAGTGCCCTTTATAGTAAATAACATACAAAAGTAAAGTGCTAATGCATCACACTAAAAAGGTTAACCCAAAACCTATATACTTATTAAGCCCTAACTGGGTGTCAACTAACCTACAAAAATACCAAGTGCAAAAGTGCAATACTCTAAAGTGAAACGTACATGAATTTCAATGAGGACCGGCAGAGATTGATCAAACAGGCATAAACAACAAAATCATCTCACATGTCCAGAGCAGGCACGCAACACGGTCCCCCCACACTCACACCTCACCGCCGACGCGTTCCGTGACGTCAACGCGTCACTTCTTCAGGGCGTGACACATGTCCCTCCCCCCTCCCCCCTCTCTTCAATGTGTTATATGTTTTTTAATAGGTTTTAAATTGTCTCAACTCACTGAATTGTAAATATATGCAATAATAAAGCTTTATATAATCCTTGATACTTGTTAGTGGTGCCACTATTGTGGGGGTAATTAAAATTTATTTTAATTAATTGGTTTGTGTCTTATTTTTTTCTTTGTTGGCGGTCTTTTTGCTTTTCAACCTTACTTAAAAAAAGGCTTAAAAATGTAATATACATAGTGTCAGTACAATACAATACCATTAGGTATATATTTATGGGACTTGTTTTCAAATTACTGATCATTAATCATCCTTTCTAAGAAGAAATGGATGAAGAACCCATAAATCCATGTTTAGCACAACAATGCTAAGATATGTACTTAGATTTATGTTGTGTTTTCAATTGTCCAGAGAACATTTACAATTGTGCTATATTGGTTTGCTTTTGCTGTTGAGTTTGCATTATCTAGAAGATAAAAGTTGCCATGTTTGCAGTCATCCCACTAGTTTTGGCCATAGTCATCTTTCTTTCGTAGGAGTACGTTAATCCTTTTTATTTCATATTAGAAGGCTAGTAATATTTCTTCACCTACATGAATGACACAATCATTTTTCTTGTACATCAAGGGGCACTATATTGTCTGCTGCTTTCCTGCATTGGTGATTCTAGTGATAGGAAACACACTTTCCAAGTGAGAAACTTGGAAGCTAGGCTCTTGCTCAGCCCACAGTTTGCTGTTCATCTCAATATCCATTCACATCTCCAGGTCAACCATACATAATAATACTTCAACATCATGCAACACAATTTACATATTAATGGAATTTTGTTTGCATTATTAATGGTGCCCAATTCACGTGAGAATAATTAAAATGCTATGGCAGGACACTCTTTAACATCTGCTTATCTCACTTGCATGTTTTGATTTATTGCATGCTAAGAAGATGTGACTATGTATATAATAGCAATTGCTACGAGAGGGGCAATCTGTGCAGGGTGACTCTGAGCAAATCATCTTTAATTGTTATTCCCAGCCTATAGACAAATAAAAAGGTGCTTTGAGTCAGCCATTATGATCTAATTAATGAAGAAAAATATAATAATAAGGAATAAGCATTCCCTTCCAATCCATTGTTTATGGCTCAGATGTGTTTTGAATGAGTGGTAGCCATTACCTATTGGATTTATATTTTTAATTATTGTATGTGTTGCTGAGGGTAAATGAACCATAAATTCTAATACTTAAAGTGGATCAAAACCCACCTTGGAGTCTATGAGACTCGCTGTTAAAGGGTAGCGGGATGCGGACTCCAGCGCTCAGATCCATTCGTCTCAGATGAGCTGTAGGACGAAGGGGCGGTAGTGGATCCGAGCACGCTGACTGGATGAGAGGCTGTGCATGCCCCGTAAGACCGGAGAAGGGAGAGTCAGAATGGGAGATCTGGGGGGTTTCAGACAATGGGGCATCTACGAGCAGGTGCTCCAGGACAAGGACCAAAACTCAGGATAGTCAAAATCCTGGGTTTTGGTCCACTTTAACGAAAATCTCTGATCAAGGTTCATATCAGTCAAGAATAAAAGGAAGTTCATAACTGAACAAAATACAGTAGATCACAGTCTCTCATCTTTTTTGGCTCATGTAACTATGGTGACCAATTAAGTCCAACAGGTGGATATGCATGGCACAATGCACCTACACAGCTGTCCAAATTTTACTTTTTTGCCAAATTTTAGGCCTGCTTTTAATTTTAACCATTTGGGCATCCAAAATTGGAACTATAAACAGACCTTCGGCCAAGGCTGGGACTACCAAATGGATTCTTTGTCATTTCTGACAATGTGAAATTATCAGAGCTGCTTCTGTAAAGTTTGGAGGGCAACATGGGTTGGTAAAAGAGGAGGGCTCCCTGGACATGCTTCTGTAAAGGTGAGAGGCACAATATAACCCGCATATTGCCTCCTGCTGTTAGGATATCCTGCGAGTGTGGCTGCTGAAGGGATTCTGCGGGTTTGCTTTCAGATAGCAGTGGTGAGCATAGTAAATTGGAATAGCTTCATTAATTATTGTCTTGGTAAATTCTATGTTTGCATGATTTACAAATAGCATTGTTGAATATTAGTCAACTTAAATGATAGAATTCTTATTGTCCAGACTAATAGATGTCCTTTCCTTAAAAAAAAAAAAAAAAAAAAAAAAAATATATATATATATATATATATATATATATATATATATATATACTGTAGTTTATGATGAGACATGAGGCATTAATATAAGTATTTGGCTTTGGTATGATAGACTGGTTGTACAGTGTCCATGAAACACCACCCCTCTGATGTCAAAGAAATTCACTGTAACGGCTAGGGGCATGACAGGTACTGACTCGGCGTGCCCCCCCTGTAGGAGAATACATGTGGATACATCCTGGATCTTCAGGACAGGTAGATATAGAATATCCAAATGGTTAAAAGCAATGTACAGCAGCATCCACTTTCGATGGCCCTTTTTAAAGTGTCCATTATTGTGTGCCAAATGATGTCCTTAAGGTGCTGAGCTTATGCGATATTTTTTTGTAATTTGTTTGCTACTGTGTTTAATAAGAAACTGTTTTCTCTAGCATCAATGTGTTTACCTTAGCAACCATACACAAACTGGTTTGTTTGGTGTATGGAGCAGAGACTTTCTGACTGGCTGAGGTGGAGATGGAGCTGCACATTCCTACGCTCACAAACCCCTCTCTTGCTCTAATTCTGTGTTCCAGTAGCTAAAGGTTTACCAGCAGAGTTCTCATCTGGGAAAGTCATTTCTTTTGCTTCATTTTTCCAAGGCTACTGATTACCAGGAATGCCACTCCCACTTTAGAAATTGGAATGTAGGAAACTCAGAAGTGAATTACAAGTATGGGGACACAATTCTAACATATATCTTTATTTTACATTCCAAAACAGGAAAACAATAAGGCAGGACACCAAAAACCTGAAATAAATTGAGTTTCCCTTTAAAGGGTCCCCAGTAGCACACAGCACGGGGGCATCCCCCCAAGCCTGCCTAATGCTAGGCAGCTGGTAATCACCTTTATTATAGCACCAATAAATAACCCATGGAAGACTTTAGTGTTGTTGGAAATGATCCCCCAGCTTCATAAGACTTTAGAGGCAATGTCAATGCTCAGTGCATTTTGCAGGTCTAATTAGGTTAATGTAGGCTATTCCCCCATAACAGTTATACCAGTTCAAAGACACATGAAAAGCAGACCTTATGTCTGGAGCTATGTTATCCAGGTTGCTGTATGCTAGGGGGTCTTATTATGCTATTTATGCTAAAAATGACTGGAGGTCTGTTGACCCCATCATCACGATTTGTGATGCCTCGTTGTGCTGGCACTAATTGGGTGTCCAAGACCAGACAACATAACCTAACCTCTTCCTCTTGGTGGTAGCTGCCTCTGGAAGGCAGTAGTTCAACCACTAGGAGGGGACTGAACCCCGCCCCACAAAACCCAATTGTCCATCAGCAGTCCCAGGGAGCAACCAGAGCTTGCTGGTGCCACTCCTCATGCTGTTATACTTATTTGTGATACTGAATTATTTACAAAACTGCTTGAGTGGGCCCTGTACATGATCTCCAGTACTGCCTTTAGGGCCGGCTCCAGGTTTGTGGGGGTCCTTGGGCCTAAAGTAGTGTATCACATGATGTCACCTTTCAGCTCCACTGCCACAAATGGGTCATCTTCTGCTGCTAATCGCCCTCCAGTCCTTATTGCCTTCCCTATATCCAGTTCTCTAGTTCTTGCTGCATTCTCTACTGCCACCAAGTATCCACTTGGTCCGCTGCCACTAAATACTCCATCATTGCTGTCAGTTGTCATCTGGTTCTCGCCACCTTCTGAGCTTCCATCAACTGCCCTCCGTTCCATGCCATCTTCTCCATTGTTGCTGATCATCCCCTGTTGCCAGCCATCAGTAGTTCTGCACACAACACCTGACATTTGGTGGTTTGGGTCCACTGTAAAATAATACTATGGCCAAGTGTGAGCCTGATTGGACCCCTGAAGATGCCAGGGGGCCTGGCAATTGCCCAGGTTTGCCCTGTGCTGGCTCCGTCCCTGACTGCCCTAGTTATGGTTCTCTGCCAGTGCCTGGAGTCCACCACTGGTCATTTGCTGGGATAGTCTGACATTGGTAATGCAGCACTACATGCCAAGATTACTATGGAGTCATTTATTTAACACTTACTTTATTTACCGTACTTTAGATAAAAGGATGATAGGGCAATAAACCCATTATATTAATGATAAAACCAATTGGTTGCTGTAAGAAGGACTTTGCGCCTCCACACTAGTTTGGATAACCAGACTCATTACTAATAAATTACCTCTCAAAAGCCTGATAATTGTAACTGTTCTGGCATACATATTTGATGTACAAATATGACTGCTAAGTCTTTCTTGGATTTATTGGTGTCATCTTTTCTCCAAGTCATTGTGTCATTGTGAGCTATTGTAAAATCCTTCTCATGGGTTACATTGAATGATTGTAGATCTTGAAGACGCACATGCCTGGAGTGTTATTGTTGCACTACAATTGATGCTAAAAATAGAGGCTGCGGAGATATCACAACAGATATCAAGATGTGAAGACTTTTACAGTAAAAGAAATAGCACAACTCGAATCTATGATTTTTAATAACAGGAATAGGTAGTACTTGACTTTTTGTTCAGAGTTCAGTGGAGGATGTGTATGTAATGGAACAACAATGACCTTCTATTTTTCTTTTGTATGTGTTTACTTATGATTATGAATGGATTGTAAGGTGTTGTATAATAGAGGGATAAAAGATTTATTCTACTTAACATGGTCTTGGCAAGATTCTATTGTCCATAGTCTCTAACCCCCATTCCCCCGATGCTCCAAGAATAAATGCCGACCCTGTTAAACTTGAATAAATTAGCAGAATTAAGAAAAAATACCCACTCCACCTGGGCTCCCATGGTGCTCATGCAGCTCAAGTTACTGCTGCGAATCAATGGGGATCACTGGCGTTGTGTGCACAGGGCCATTCACATACTGATGGCAAGCCCTTTGGGTGGTCTCATTCCTCCCAGTACCCAGCTCCAATGTTCCCCCTGAGCCAAGACACCCGTATGTTCTGCCCCTACAATGCAATAGCTTCAGAATAATGGCTGAGGGGCATAGCTTCCATAATAGCCATTTTCTGACCCTCTAATTCTAAAGCCAAAGCAGTTCTTTGGGTTATGTACAGCTCAACATCTCATGGGCTGGTCATATTCTGGCCAGGACTAGTAAGCTCCCATGCCCCTGCCCAATTCTGGGAATTTCCCCTGTGTTGTCAGAGGGCACGCATCCCAATTTGGTTGGCAGAACACAGTGGTTCTGTCCAATGCTGTCCTTGTCCAATGTATAGGGGCTGCATTTCTAGCTTTATGTTTTATAGCATGTGTATTTTATTCTTGCAGTTTTCAGGAATATGTTAGTATGCTACATAATTTTGCTTTTGCAAATAATGTGTGTGTGTGTGTGTTTTTTTTATATTTCCCTGCTGCTACATTACTTCTTCAATGAGACCCTAAAAACACATGGAGGTGCATTTTGGTAGAAGAAGCATATTGGACAAACCACACTCACTGTGAGCCACATCCTTGAAATGTCTCTTCCTAAAACACACAGTTATTAGATTAGTGCTGAACCATTAAAGGCATTGTCCAGGGAAAAAGGAAACAAAACTTTATACTTAACTTTTGTCTCCCGCAGATGATTGTTCTTAGTCCGGTGGAGCATATCTGATTGGCAGAGTGCTTGCCTATGTGACCTACGGCAGGTGGCGGCCTGCCATCATAAAGGTGGATTTGACTAGTGATTGGGCACTGACTTAATCTGGCGATCATGTAAGATCCAGCCCAGAGCATTGCATGGTGGGTAAAGACATCTGCACACATCAGAATCAATAGCAATAGCAGTAGGCAGTTTTTCAAGCACAGTCTGGCTGAGCAGACAGGCCATTAAAGTCTCCCCTGTAAAAGCAGAATGATATGTTTCAAACCTGTCACCCCTGATTCATCTTCCTTACATTTAAAAAAAAAGAAACACACTTTGCTAGAAGATATTGGATGTTGGGTGTATAAGTAACCCCCTCATATTTATGTGATTTTTTTTACTGGACCATTTTGTTGAGGATAGCGCTTAAATGGACAGTAAAGGCAAAATTAACAAAAATATAACTACAGGCTTGTAATCCTGTGGGCTCACCATCTTCATAGATCCCACAGTGTATCACGGTCCCATGAGACTGCCACCCCTGCAAGAGTATAGGGACTGGGGGTTCCACCTTTTGCAGGTCATCCAGAAATCAGATGCGCCGATACTGATTAAAGTGGAACAACATAAAGCAGAACATATTGTCCTGTTACGTTACTAAGCAATGTAAATGCTGCTATAAAATAAATGTATACCTATACTGTACTTATAGCTATTTTTTAATAGCTGCTCTACATGTATATAGATAAGGATACGTCTATGGTGTATTCCCTTTTTTAGAATCACTTTGTCGACAGCCATCTGAATGTTACTCAGGGTGTTTTATTATCTAATGTCAGTTGCGTATTGCCTTACATGTATTGTTTTTAGCTGGGCTTCACCGGTGTTCACGAACATAATGATCCGATATAAGCCACAGTCATGCACAGCTGTTATGATATCCAGCACTGATGTGTTCAACATATTGGGACCACATCTGCTAAGATGAAAACACAGAAATCCCCAGGTCTATTATTAATCTAAATGAGTTATATTGTTTTTATTCCAAAGGTCATCTTGTTTCTCTCCTTCAGCAAAAGTTTAGAAACAATAGCTCAGTAATGTCTTTTCCAAAATATCCGTTCAGAATATCAACTGTGAGTTAGGCTGCCCCAAGAGAGATCCTCACTCCAGCTCGTTATATTTTGGAATGGCTTTGGACCCATCTGGACACAATTTATTGTATGAATGAGCACGCTAAAATTATTGATTTTTTTAAATAACTTTTTTTGTAACTTTTTTGAATGTTGCATCTTCAAATCAAAGTGTTTATACACCAGTGAGAATGTGATAGCCAACCACGTTCTAATCTAAAAGAGCCAAGCTAATAAAACATGAGTGCCAGAAAAGCAGCATCTGGTTCCTCTTCTTCATGTCTATTTCAGATACCTACAGTGGCATTAGGAAAAAAAGTCAGCTTTTCCACACATTACTCTTTATAAAAAGTAAATAGACATGGCATTTGATTGTAAAATTAACCCTTTTACCTCGTTCTTGGATAGCCAAGAAAAGTCACCATAGCAGAAGAAGCTATTTATCTAATAAACACAAACCAATATCGCAAATAAAGAACAAATCACCACTTCCGCCATATGTCACTGTGCCCAATTAAACACATGCTTTAAAACTAAAGCCTTCATTTTCAATAAAGGCAAACTGGGAGGCAGAATGGTTTCCAGCCACTAAAGCCAAGAACACAGAATATGCTCTGCCTAAAAGCATTACTTACAGTGTGCCTGGATTCAGAATATCAATAAACGAATGTCTGAGAATATTTCAGCTCAGGTTATGCTATGTTAGCTGTGATGAATCAAAATGACCCCACTGATTTGTATCTTCTATAGCCAGGGGTTTATGGAAAATGACATTTTTTTGTAGACAGGAGCTTTGTATCTTTGCAAAGCCTTAATATCAGGACCCCTGGGCCCCAACAAGCCCTGCTCTGTAGACATGCTCACCTATATTTGTGTTGAATCCTTATTCCATGAAACCAGTGTAGTATACTGCACTCACTGATACCCATTTAATACTGTTGCAAGTGCAACTCTCTGCTGCCACTTCTGTCCTTCTAGGTACTGTTATAAGTATTAAAGCTGGTTAAGATTGCACCAACATATGCCAGAGCTATGCAGCCCTAAAAGCGCATTGCACACTGCACCATGTATCTGCCCTTTCTGGTAAAGATATGAAAGCACCAGCACCAGCACTACTAAAGTATCCCAGGCTACATCTTGAATCTTGAGTGTGAAACAGAAAAAAATATATTTTTTGCCTTTTTTTTGTTTTCTGGTCCAAAAGCTTGTAACACAAGTGTCCTTAATAAATGGATCCTAAGAAAGTTATCATGCTACATCAGAAAATAGGTATTCAAAGGTTACTAATGTACCTTTGCCTAGTGTTGACATCCTTCCTGCTTCCAACCAGCCATCTACTGGCTGCTATAAAGGTGTTACACTCTGATAATGGGGAACCAGGGTCACTACCCAGCTAGGATGGCCCTGGAATCTACTGTCCAAAATCCAAGATTTGACGTCTTTAGAGCCACCCACAAGGGAAGATAAATTAGCTGTTTTAGAGGTCCCAGGTCATGGCCAGGGAATGAAGAGTTCGAGCAGGCAGGCAGTTATTCTCTGGTACAGATGGATAAGTAGCACAATTGCAGGAGAATAGTCAAAACATAGCCAAGTTAGAGGAGTGAAGAAATTGGGGTAGTCAGAGTCCAAAGTAGTCCAGAGTCCTGGGCAAAAAGAGTTCCTTCATCAAAAATATATTTATCCAAGTCAGAGGCTGGAGTTAAGAGGCAGAATCCAGGTATATAAGTAAGCATTGTCAACAGTTAATCCAAACATGAAGCTTATCGGGAGAAATCCAATAACAAGTGGCAGAGAGGATTTATCCAGAAAGATCTTCTGGCACCATCTTGAGGCCCAGCTTCCTATTTATAAAGCCCAGCTTCCAAGGATGATAGCAAATAGACTTCCAGCTCCCATGGCTATGAACAAACTAATAGAATGTCTAATTTACAAGAAGCAACTAAATACAGAGGAGACAAGCTGATGGAGACATAGATAAAGCAAAAATAGAGAAGAAGGACAAGAAACAAAAGAAAAAAATAGGGGATAGTTTCAGGTATTTTTTGAGGGGACCAGCATCTATGAGTTTGTAAACTCAGTCTAATAGTAACAGGTTTACATACAAGTGTCAAGCCTGTTTGTAAGGATAAGGTGTGGTTCTCATTTGCCATTATCTAGTTCACTGTTAAACTATTGCAAAAGGCTGGAAAGCAATAGACTCATTTTACAGACATTGGCTTCATTGAAATTAACATCTGTTTTGCAATGTAGCTGTCTTTTTACAGTGTAGTTGTGGTACACATACACATTTAAGCTTTGTTTGTTAAAGGAATGCCTTTTGCAACCAGTCAGAGTGCATGTTCCATTTTTAAGCCTGGAGTGCAAAAGTATCTGGTACTGTAGATATTTAGCTGCTATGGCACTAGTTCTTATAGAAAAACAGAAAATGCATAATATAAATGAAACATGTATTTCTAAGAATCATATCTCTAATAAACCATAAGCCATAATTCTATGGAAAGTTTTGTAACATATAATAATACCTGTCTGTGAGAGGATAAAGCTCCACCCCCTTCTCGGTTTCCGGCATGATGATGCTGTGAAGGAAGTAAATCCCATGGACCATAGAGAAATTCACATGAGATTCTGATCAGCTTGGTCATGTGGAATTCATCTAGTTGCAGCGTTACCCTCCCTGCACTGACACAGCTTCTATTCTATGTAGCTTGTTCACACACAGCATTCTCCATGCACAGCCCTCCCCTAATAAGACAGCTGCTCTCCCCCCTCATCTCACAGCCGCAATGAGGGGATATAGTCTGTCTGATAATCTGAAATGCAGTGTAAGCATTGTGGTCTCAAGGAGAGCTCTACAGCTGATGTCATCCTTGAGGTCCCATCCTTTAGAAATGATGGATGTTAGAAACAGTTCAAAGTACTAAAGTGAGTATCTATCTTATCTAATGCTAGCTACAATCTCTTTCCTGTCCTACCAAAACCATGCTGCATAAGAGTCCTAGCTAACTGAATATAAAGTTAAGATCAAGGTCTTTTACTACAAGGTTTTGGAAAGGTTGGATTGAAATTTAGATATAGGGTTTTATGTGTGGTCATAAGTTCTAGGGTTATCTGAGGACATGAATGTGCATAAATCATTCTGTCCTTCTTCTACTAAATGAAGTTCATACATTTAGCAATTGCTAGAAATCACAATGAAATTTATGAGTACTGTATAGGCTTGCCTAATGAAGGTCTGCAGCATGCAATGGCTATGTACAAAGGTCATTAATCCAAACAAAGCAATCAAATGTCTAGAGTCTAATGTCCAAAGGCAAATGTAGAAAAAGAAACCCAGAGATCTCATTAGCTGCCATGATCTAATATGCTTTAGTGATTTGCTAAAACGAAAAGAAGTGAGCATGTGTTTACCTCAAATAGTCAACCGTCTTGCTAATTTGGTTTTAATTACCTTACAAACAATTGACATACTCACCCTACTTCACTGCACTTTAGGATATAACCTCCATCGCCTTATCTTATCTATTTCTTAGACTAATTGCATAGCCCTTCCAAATACCCTTGATGCATAGCTTCCAATTTTGAACGTTCAGATCCCAAATCCTATTTTTTTTTCCCGATGTGTAGTAGGTTAATCTATCAATAACAGTCTATAATGAGACAAATTAACTGTCTACTTTAAATGTAAGTGTTGGTAAAACAAAACATCTTCTGCTATGTTCCTCTAAGATGTTGTCTTCACTTGAACTTGATTTTGTGATGGATCAGTGACTGTTGTCTAAATATGTAATATAATATATTATTTACTATGGGAATGATTTATTAAGCACTTCTGCCAGACAGTGCCACATTGGTGCAAATTTAAGTAGTAAAATATTTAATTATTTTATTTTTTTTAATTTGCACTAAAACATTAGCATGCTGAAAATGTACAAATCATACTTTTCACTACTCTACAATTTGCACTGAAATGGCACTGTCTGCTGGCAGAGGTGCTTCATAAAAGTGCTTGATAAATCATGATATATATATATATATATATTTTTTTTTTTATTTATTTTTTTGGCAGCCACAAGATGGCATGTACTGTATGTCCCCTGTGATCACACTGAATCCCAAAGACCTAATAGTACTAGAGTGGTGTTTTGTAGGATGCCTGCTTGTTAGTGGACCTGTCAGTCTGACCTGATTGAGCATGCTGAATTGAGATAGTATACCAGCTGCCTATGTATGTTCAATTACATGCATTATAAAAAACTGTGATCCACAAGGAATAGTTGTAATCTGGAAGCACAGACATTACAGCAAAGTTTTTTGGGATAGCCAGAAGAAAACAAAACCACTCATTACTGGGTCATATATGAGAAATGTCTCTATCCTTGCAAGTTTACAGCCATGTACAGAATATAATGTATTACATTTTTTCTAGTCCTTGATTCAATGTTTGAAGTGGAAGGGAATGCTGGGTGAGAGCATAACTTGATAATAACTCCCATATCTGAGAGTCTCTCTTTCCACCTGCTTTATTTGATAGCCCTTGACCACATTTAAGAGTCTTATTGAATAGTCCCTCAACCTTATTTAATGGTCCCTTGCACCACCTGCCTTTTTATTGATATCTCTTCAGCCTAATTTCAGAGAGTCCTTCAAACGTGCAGCCCGGGGGGGGGGGATCATGTGGCCGTCAGAGCCATCTGATGGGGCCCCTGACCTGCTGTGGGAAAAGTGGGAGGGGTAAATAGAGCTGATGTGTAAAGGTAGTTAAATAGGGGTACAATGAGCATGGGCGATTGCATGTATAGTGACATAGGAGGGGTGCATTGGCAATTAGAGGGGACATTGATCGTATAACACCACATCTGGGTGAAATCTTTGTCAGAATACTTTGGAAAAATTGTTTTTCTATAATAACTGTATGCTTAGCATTGGTGGGAGCTTAGATGGCCTAAGTACTGGGAAGATGGTTAGGATGTGGGACTGATGGCGGCATGGCAGCCCATGCTCAGCAAAAGGTTGAGCCCCTCTGACTCAGAGAGTTCCTTTTGTCCAAAATTCATAAAAACACTGACCAGATGTAGTCTGCCATTTGAATGGTGGCTGTATGAGTCCCTGGCGATACAGCAGTGCTCCCTGGTGATACAGCAGTGCCCCCTGGTGCTCTCCAGTGATGATTCACCCAGTTACAAGCTAAACTGCCACACAAGGCATATATATGGCAGTTTAACTTTATTTCTTTGATATTATAACTGATAAGGCTGACCCTCAATGCTGAGCTTTGTGTATATGTTTATTTGCTGGAAAACATGAGTGTGTGCTGCTGCGTGACCAGGGAGCCATAAAGCCACCATTCGAACATTAGATAGCAGTTGGTTTGTGTTTTTAGAAAGGGCTTTAGAAAAAAAATAACACAGGTATTCGCATGTGTGAGATTATATACAGAAAAAAATACAGAAAAGACAAGAGTACTTTTGCATATTTTCTCATTAGAAAATGTGTGAAAATACATTCTCGCACAGTACTGAATGACGCCTTTGGAGCTAAAGGTCACTCTAGACAGCCAAGTAACTAGAAAAAAGTGACGGCTTTACATGCTTAAAAATGCCGCTCTGCTGTAGGTGAATTTAATATATATACAGTATGTGGGTGTGTACCGTAGGTACCTAATGCTAGATCCCTTGAAGGAGCTTGGCAGTACACGTGTATGGATTGGTTGAACGGTGGGAGTCAGTAGAGGCGCGTGTTGGTAAATGTAGGGGAGCGGCAGCTATTTTTAGCCATCATAGTTATAGCAATGCAGGTGCAGCCAGCACTAATACAGTGACAGCATTGCAGAAATGAGCTTACATCAGCTAGCTGCTGAAGCTGCTTAATGACTAGGGAATGGCTTATGTTCTACAGTTTAAAACAGACGATTTTATTTATCTGGAGACAAAGAAAAGAGCAATTTATCGAAACCACATCTCTGTAAATACTTCCTATGAGGTGAATAGTTTTAGTACTTAAACACCCGCTGCTTCATATATTTATAGTGACTAATGAATCAAATGCATTGCTTGTCATACCCTGGAAAACACTCAAGTCTTGTCACTGTCCTGATTACATTTCCACTATTATAAATGGCCACTTTTATACCTCACTATAACCAGTGTGTTCTCAATGATGAGGAAATGTTTAGAAGGAAGATATGATGCCTTTATCTGGAAGACCAGTATTAATCTGGCCCTCCATAGGATAAAAGTGCCAGCTAAGACTATTGTGTCTGGTGGTAATGAGCCCCAATTTCCCAAAGATGGCATGTACTTGATCAAATCTGTTTGTATGGCCAAGAGATGTTTTTAATATGATTGTCACACAATTAAATGATTAACTGAAACACTTATGGCCATACCAGAGTTTTTTGCAAACATTGGTTCCAGGATTTATGTTGTTGTGGGTTTATGGGCCTGCTTAGCTCAGCTGTATTCAATCCAACATGTCTTACCTGCTGATGGAGATGTCTGTGTTTAGTGTATGGGATTCTCTGGTTCTCCTTCATTATTGTGTTATTTGGCCTCTCTTAGTTTTCCCTATATATGCTTGTAACACTGCCTACCCCCTGGATTATTGCGTTTCTTTCTGTGCTCCATTTGTGAGGTAGGTTGTGCATTCATATCCATAATCAGGTGATGTTCAGCAATGGGCCCTTGGCTTCTAAATTGTATGTTGGGCCTCTGGTCTCCTGCTTGTCATTCTGTTTGGTTTCCGGTACATTTTCCTTGTTATTAGTGCCCTGTCTCTTCACAATCCTAGATAACTGTCAGTGGTTCCTGCATCTCCTTAACTTGGGCAAAAGAAGCAAGACGAATTGGGGCAATTGTAGGGTATCAAGCTCTGAGTGGTCAGACATTGGCCTTAGCCACTGCTTGGTGGTGCTGTGTTTCTGTTAACTGTTTGCAATCTGTGATCCATATACCCAATCTGTGCTGCAGGTTGGCAGGCTGTTTTTCAGCTATCTGCTATGATTTTTTGCTCCAGATCGCTCCATTTTGCCATTCTGTGCCCCAGCACGACAGTATAAACTTAGTCTGTGCTCCAACTCACTGTTCTCAGTGTGTCAGCTCCCTGTTGCCATTCTGTACTAGACCTTCCTGTTACCATTATATGCCCCAGTTCCATGCCCCAGTCATGTACCTGGTCTGTGCTCCAACTCACTGGTCCAGTGTGTGCTGTATCTAGTCTGTGCCCCAGCTCCATGTACATAGTCTGTTCTCCAGCTCCCTGTGTCAAGTCTGTGGTCCATCTCCCTGTACCTAGTCTGTTCTCCAGCTCCCTGTGTCTAGTCTGTGCTCCAGCTCCCTGTACCTTGTCTGTGCTCCAGCTCCATGTATCTAGTCTGTGCTCCAGCTCCCTGTATCTAGTCTGTGCTCCAGCTCCCTGTATCTAGTCTGTGCTCCAGCTCCCTGTATCTAGTCTGTGCTCCAGCTCCCTGTGTCTAGTCTGTGCTCCAGCTTCCTGTGTCTAGTCTGTGCTCCAGCTTCCTGTGTCTAGTCTGTGCTCCAGCTTCCTGTGTCTAGTCTGTGCTCCAGTTTCCTGTGTCTAGTCTGTGCTCCAGCTTCCTGTGTCTAGTCTGTGCTCCAGCTTCCTGTGTCTAGTCTGTGCTCCAGCTTCCTGTGTCTAGTCTGTGCTCCAGCTTCCTGTGTCTAGTCTGTGCTCCAGCTTCCTGTGTCTAGTCTGTGCTCCAGCTTCCTGTGTCTAGTCTGTGCTCCAGCTCCCTGTATCTAGTCTGTGCTCCAGCTCCATGTATCTAGTCTGTGCTCCAGCTCCCTGTATCTAGTCTGTGCTCCAGCTCCCTGTGTCTAGTCTGTGCTCCAGCTCCCTGTGTCTAGTCTGTGCTCCAGCTCCCTGTACCTAGTCTGTGCTCCAGCTCCCTGTACCTAGTCTGTGCTCCAGCTCCATGTATCTAGTCTGTGCTCCAGCTCCCTGTGTCTAGTCTGTGCTCCAGCTCCCTGTATCTAGTCTGTGCTCCAGCTCCCTGTACCTAGTATGTGCTCCAGCTCCCTGTACCTAGTCTGTGCTCCAGCTCCCTGTATCTAGTCTGTGCTCCAGCTCCCTGTATCTAGTCTGTGCTCCAGCTCCCTGTATCTAGTCTGGGCTCCAGCTCCCTGTATCTAGTCTGTGCTCCAGCTCCCTGTACATAGTCTGTGCTCCAGCTCCCTGTATCTAGTCTGTGCTCCAGCTCCCTGTGTCTAGTCTGTGCTCCAGCTCCCTGTACCTAGTCTGTGCTCCAGCTCCCTGTATCTAGTCTGTGCTCCAGCTCCATGTATCTAGTCTGTGCTCCAGCTCCCTGTATCTAGTCTGTGCTCCACTCCTTCTCCCTGTATCTAGTCTGTGCTCCATCTCCCTGTGTCTAGTCTGTGCCTCAGCTTCCTGTATCTAGTCTGTGCTCCAGCTCCCTGTATCTAGTCTGTGCTCCAGCTCCCTGTGTCTAGTCTGTGCCTCAGCTTCCTGTATCTAGTCTGTGCTCCAGCTCCCTGTATCTAGTCAGTGCTCCAGCTCCCTGTATCTAGTCTGTGCCTCAGCTTCCTGTATCTAGTCTGTGCTCCAGCTCCCTGTATCTAGTCAGTGCTCCAGCTCCCTGTATCTAGTCTGTGCTCCAGCTCCCTGTATCTAGTCTGTGCTCCAGCTCCCTGTATCTAGTCTGTGCTCCAGCTCCCTGTACCTAGTATGTGCTCCAGCTCCCTGTACCTAGTCTGTGCTCCAGCTTCCTGTTTCTAGTCTGTGCTCCAGCTCCCTGTACCTAGTCTGTGCTCAGCTCCCTGTATCTAGTCTGTGCTCCAGCTACCTGTATCTAGTCTGTGCTCCAGCTCCATGTATCTAGTCTGTGCTCCAGCTCCCTGTACCTAGACTGTGCTCCAGCTCCCTGTATCTAGTCTGTGCTCCAGCTCCCTGTATCTAGTCTGTGCTCCAGCACCCTGTATCTAGTCTGTGCTCCAGCTCCCTGTATCTAGTCTGTGCTCCAGCTCCCTGTATCTAGTATGGGCTCCAGCTCCCTGTACCTAGTCTGTGCTCCAGCTCCCTGTATCTAGTCTGTGCTCCAGCTCCCTGTACCTAGTCAGTGCTCCAGCTCCCTGTACCTAGTCTGTGCTCCAGCTCCCTGTATCTAGTCTGTGCTCCAGCTCCCTGTACCTAGTCTGTGCTCCAGCTCCCTGTACCTACTCTGTGCTCCAGCTCCCTGTATCTAGTCTATGCTCCAGCTCCCTGTATCTAGTCAGTGCTCCAGCTCCCAGTATCTAGTCTGTGCTCCAGCTCCCTGTATCTAGTCTGTGCTCCAGCTCCCTGTATCTAGTCTGTGCTCCAGCTCCCTGTATCTAGTCTGTGCTCCAGCTCCATGTATCTAGTCTGTTCTCCAGCTCCCTGTATCTAGTCTGTGCTCCAGCTCCCTGTATCCAGTCTGTGCTCCAGCTCCCTGTATCTAGTGTGTGCTCCAGCTCCCTGTATCTAGTCTGTGCTCCAGCTCCCTGTATCTAGTCTGTGCTCCAGCTCCCTGTATCTAGTCTGTGCTCCAGCTCCTTGTATCTAGTCTGTGCTCCAGCTCCATGTATCTAGTCTGTGCTCCAGCTCCCTGTATCTTGTCTGTGCTCCAGCTCCCTGTATCTAGTCTGTGCTCCAGCTCCCTGTATCTAGTCTGTGCTCCAGCTCCCTGTATCAAGTCTGTGCTCCAGCTCCCTGTATCTAGTCTGTGCTCCAGCTCCCTGTATCTAGTCTGTTCTCCAGCTCCCTTTGTCTAGTCTGTGCTCCAGCTCCCTGTACCTTGTCTGTGCTCCAGCTCCCTGTACCTTGTCTGTGCTCCAGCTCCCTGTTTCTAGTCTGTGCTCCAGCTCCCTGTACCTAGTCTGTGCTCCAGCTCCCTGTACCTAGTCTGTGCTCCAGCTTCCTGTGTCTAGTCTGTGCTCCAGCTCCCTGTATCTAGTCTGTGCTCCAGCTCCCTGTGTCTAGTCTGTGCTCCAGCTTCCTGTGTCTAGTCTGTGCTCCAGCTCCCTGTATCTAGTCTGTGTTCAAGCACCATGTATCTAGTCTGTGCTCCAGCTCCCTGTATCTAGTCTGTGCTCCAGCTCCATGTATCTAGTCTGTGCTCCAGCTCCCTGTATCTAGTCTGTGCTCCAGCTCCCTGTATCTAGTCTGCGCTCCAGCTCCATGTATCTAGTCTGTGCTCCAGCTCCCTGTGTCTAGTCTGTGCTCCAGCTCCCTGTGTCTAGTCTGTGCTCCAGCTCCTTGTGTCTAGTCTGTGCTCCAGCTCCCTGTGTCTAGTGTGTGCTCCAGCTCCCTGTGTCTAGTCTGTGCTCCAGCTCCCTGTGTCTAGTCTGTGCTCCAGCTCCCTGTGTCTAGTGTGTGCTCCAGCTCCCTGTGTCTAGTGTGTGCTCCAGCTCCCTGTGTCTAGTCTGTGCTCCAGCTCCCTGTGTCTAGTGTGTGCTCCAGCTCCCTGTATCTAGTCTGTGCTCCAGCTCCCTGTATCTAGTCTGCGCTCCAGCTCCATGTATCTAGTCTGTGCTCCAGCTCTCTGTGTCTAGTCTGCGCTCCAGCTCCCTGTGTCTAGTCTGCGCTCCAGCTCCATGTATCTAGTCTGTGCTCAAGCTCCCTGTATCTAGTCTGTGCTCCAGCTCCCTGTGTCTAGTCTGTGCTCCAGCTCCCTTTGTCTAGTGTGTGCTCCAGCTCCCTGTGTCTAGTCTGTGCTCCAGCTCCCTGGGTCTAGTCTGTGCTCCAGCTCCCTGTATCTAGTCTGTGCTCCAGCTCCCTGTATCTAGTCTGTGCTCCAGCTCCCTGTATCTAGTCTGTGCTCCAGCTCCCTGTGTCTAGTCTGTGCTCCAGCTCCCTGTATCTAGTCTGTGCTCCAGCTCCCTGTATCTAGTCTGTGCTCCAGCTCCCTGTATCTAGTCTGTGCTCCAGCTCCCTGGACCTTGTCTGTGCTCCAGCTCCCTGTACCTTGTCTGTGCTCCAGCTCCCTGTACCTTGTCTGTGCTCCAGCTCCCTGTATCTAGTCTGTGCTCCAGCTCCCTATGTCTAGTCTGTGCTCCATCTCCCTGTATCTAGTCTGTGCTCCAGCTCCCTGTGTCTAGTCTGTGCTCCAGCTCCCTGTATCTAGTCTGTGCTCCAGCTCCCTATGTCTAGTCTGGGCTCCAGCTCCCTGTATCTAGTCTGTGCTCCAGGTCCCTGTATCTAGTCTGTGCTCCAGCTCCCTGTATCTAGTCTGTGCTCCAGCTCCCTGTATCTAGTATGTGCTCCAGCTCCCTGTATCTAGTCTGTGCTTCATCTCCCTGTATCTAGTCTGTGCTCCAGCTCCCTGTGTCTAGTCTGGGCTCCAGCTCCCTGTATCTAGTCTGTGCTCCAGCTCCCTATTTCTAGTCTGGGCTCCAGCTCCCTGTATCTAGTCTGTGCTCCAGCTCCCTGTATCTAGTCTGTGCTCCAGCTCCCTGTATCTAGTCTGTGCTCCAGCTCCCTGTATCTAGTCTGTGCTCCAGCTCCCTGTATCTAGTCTGTGCTCCAGCTCCCTGTATCTAGTCTGTGCTCCAGCTCCCTGTATCTAGTCTGTGCTCCAGCTCCCTGTACCTAGTCTGTGCTCCAGCTCCCTGTATCTAGTCTGTGCTCCAGCTCCCTGTATCTAGTCTGTGCTCCAGCTCCCTGTACCTAGTCTGTGCTCCAGCTCCCGGTAACTAGTCTGTGCTCCAGCTCCCTGTGTCTAGTCTGTGCTCCAGCTTCCTGTATCTAGTCTGTGCTCCAGCTCCCTGTACCTAGTGTGTGCTCCAGCTCCCGGTATCTAGTCTGTGCTCCAGCTCCCTGTGTCTAGTCTGTGCTCCAGCTTCCTGTATCTAGTCTGTGCTCCAGCTCCCTGTATCTAGTCTGTGCTCCAGCTCCCTGTATCTAGTCTGTGCTCCAGCTCCCTGTATCTAGTCTGTGCTCCAGCTTCCTGTATCTAGTCTGTGCTCCAGCTCCCTGTATCTAGTGTGTGCTCCAGCTCCCTGTATCTAGTCTGTGCTCCAGCTCCCTTTATCTAATCTGTGCTCCAGCTCCCTGTATCTAGTCTGTGCTCCAGCTCCCTGTATCTAGTCTGTGCTCCAGCTCCATGTATCTAGTCTGTGCTCCAGCTCCATGTATCTAGTCTGTGCTCCAGCTCCATGTATCTAGTCTGTGCTCCTGCTCCCTTTGTCTAGTCTGTGCTCCAGCTTCCTGTATCTAGTCTGTGCCCCAGCTCCCTGTATCTAGTCTGTGCTCCAGCTCCCTGTTCCTAGTCTGTGCTCCAGCTCCCTGTATCTAGTCTGTGTCCATCTCCCTGTACCTAGTCTGTGCTCCAGCTCCCTGTATCTAGTCTGTGCTCCAGCTCCATGTATCTAGTCTGTGCTCCATCTCCCTGTATCTAGTCTGTGCTCTAGCTCCCTGTATCTAGTCTGTGCTCCAGCTCCCTGTATCTAGTCTGTGCTCCAGCTCCATGTATCTAGTCTGTGCTCCAGCTCCCTGTATCTAGTCTTTGCTCCAGCTCCCTGTATCTAGTCTGTGCTCCAGCTCCCTGTGTTTAGTCTGTGCCTCAGTTTCCTGTATCTAGTCTGTGCTCCAGCTCCATGTATCTAGTCTGTGCTCCAGCTCCCTGTGTTTAGTCTGTGCCTCAGTTTCCTGTATCTAGTCTGTGCTCCAGCTCCCTGTATCTAGTCTGTGCTCCAGCTCCCTGTGTCTAGTCTGTGCCTCAGCTCCCTGTATCTAGTCTGTGCTCCAGCTCCCTGTATCTAGTCTGTGCTCCAGCTCCTTGTACCTAGTCTGTGCTCCAGCTCCCTGTATCTAGTCTGTGCTCCAGCTCCCTGTATCTAGTCTGTGCTCCAGCTCCATGTATCTAGTCTGTGCTCCAGCTCCATGTATCTAGTCTGTGCTCCAGCTCCATGTATCTAGTCTGTGCTCCAGCTCCCTTTGTCTAGTCTGTGCTCCAGCTTCCTGTATCTAGTCTGTGCCCCAGCTCCCTGTATCTAGTCTGTGCTCCAGCTCCCTGTTCCTAGTCTGTGCTCCAGCTCCCTGTATCTAGTCTGTGTCCAGCTCCCTGTACCTAGTCTGTGCTCCAGCTCCCTGTATCTAGTCTGTGCTCCAGCTCCATGTATCTAGTCTGTGCTCCATCTCCCTGTATCTAGTCTGTGCTCTAGCTCCCTGTATCTAGTCTGTGCTCCAGCTCCCTGTACCTAGTCTGTCCTCCAGCTCCCTGTATCTAGTCTGTGCTCTAGCTCCCTGTATCTAGTCTGTGCTCCAGCTCCCTGTATCTAGTCTGTGCTCCAGCTCCATGTATCTAGTCTGTGCTCCAGCTCCCTGTATCTAGTCTGTGCTCCAGCTCCCTCTATCTAGTCTTTGCTCCAGCTCCCTGTACCTAGTCTGTGCCTCAGCTTCCTGTATCTAGTCTGTGCTCCAGCTCCCTGTATCTAGTCTGTGCTCCAGCTCCCTGTGTCTAGTCTGTGCTCCAGCTCCCTGTATCTAGTCTGTGCTCCAGCTCCCTGTACCTAGTCTTTGCTCCAGCTCCCTGTATCCAGTCTGTGCTCCAGCTCCCTGTATCTAGTCTGTGCTCCAGCTCCCTGTACCTAGTCTTTGCTCCAGCTCCCTGTATCTAGTCTGTGCTCCAGCTCCCTGTGTCAAGTCTGTGCTTCTGCTTCCTGTATCTAGTCTGTGTTCCAGCTCCCTGTATCTAGTCTGGGCTCCAGCTCCCTGTGTCTAGTCTGTGCTCCAGCTCCCTGTATCTAGTCTGTGCTCCAGCTCCCTGTACCTAGTCTTTGCTCCAGCTCCCTGTATCTAGTCTGTGCTCCAGCTCCCTGTATCTAGTCTGTGCTCCAGCTCCCTGTACCTAGTCTTTGCTCCAGCTCCCTGTATCTAGTCTGTGCTCCAGCTCCCTGTGTCAAGTCTGTGCCTCTGCTTCCTGTATCTAGTCTGTGCTCCAGCTCCCTGTGTCTAGTCTGTGCCTCAGCTTCCTGTATCTAGTCTGTGCTCCAGCTCCCTGTGTCTAGTCTGTGCTCCAGCTCCCTGTATCTAGTCTGTGCTCCAGCTCCCTGTATCTAGTCTGTGCTCCAGGTCCCTGTATCTAGTCTGTGCTCCAGCTCCCTGTATCTAGTATGTGCTCCAGCTCCCTGTATCTAGTCTGTGCTCCAGCTCCATGTATCTAGTCTGTGCTCCAGCTCCCTGTATCTAGTCTGTGCTCCAGCTCCCTGTATCTAGTCTGTGCTCCAGCTCCTTGTACCTAGTCTGTGCTCCAGCTCCCTGTATCTAGTCTGTGCTCCAGCTCCCTGTATCTAGTCTGTGCTCCAGCTCCATGTATCTAGTCTGTGCTCCAGCTCCATGTATCTAGTCTGTGCTCCAGCTCCATGTATCTAGTCTGTGCTCCAGCTCCCTTTGTCTAGTCTGTGCTCCAGCTTCCTGTATCTAGTCTGTGCCCCAGCTCCCTGTATCTAGTCTGTGCTCCAGCTCCCTGTTCCTAGTCTGTGCTCCAGCTCCCTGTATCTAGTCTGTGTCCAGCTCCCTGTACCTAGTCTGTGCTCCAGCTCCCTGTATCTAGTCTGTGCTCCAGCTCCATGTATCTAGTCTGTGCTCCATCTCCCTGTATCTAGTCTGTGCTCTAGCTCCCTGTATCTAGTCTGTGCTCCAGCTCCCTGTACCTAGTCTGTCCTCCAGCTCCCTGTATCTAGTCTGTGCTCTAGCTCCCTGTATCTAGTCTGTGCTCCAGCTCCCTGTATCTAGTCTGTGCTCCAGCTCCATGTATCTAGTCTGTGCTCCAGCTCCCTGTATCTAGTCTGTGCTCCAGCTCCCTGTATCTAGTCTTTGCTCCAGCTCCCTGTACCTAGTCTGTGCCTCAGCTTCCTGTATCTAGTCTGTGCTCCAGCTCCCTGTATCTAGTCTGTGCTCCAGCTCCCTGTGTCTAGTCTGTGCTCCAGCTCCCTGTATCTAGTCTGTGCTCCAGCTCCCTGTACCTAGTCTTTGCTCCAGCTCCCTGTATCCAGTCTGTGCTCCAGCTCCCTGTATCTAGTCTGTGCTCCAGCTCCCTGTACCTAGTCTTTGCTCCAGCTCCCTGTATCTAGTCTGTGCTCCAGCTCCCTGTGTCAAGTCTGTGCTTCTGCATCCTGTATCTAGTCTGTGCTCCAGCTCCCTGTGTCTAGTCTGTGCTCCAGCTCCCTGTATCTAGTCTGTGCTCCAGCTCCCTGTACCTAGTCTTTGCTCCAGCTCCCTGTATCTAGTCTGTGCTCCAGCTCCCTGTATCTAGTCTGTGCTCCAGCTCCCTGTACCTAGTCTTTGCTCCAGCTCCCTGTATCTAGTCTGTGCTCCAGCTCCCTGTGTCAAGTCTGTGCCTCTGCTTCCTGTATCTAGTCTGTGCTCCAGCTCCCTGTGTCTAGTCTGTGCCTCAGCTTCCTGTATCTAGTCTGTGCTCCAGCTCCCTGTGTCTAGTCTGTGCTCCAGCTCCCTGTGTCTAGTCTGTGCTCCAGCTCCCTGTATCTAGTCTGTGCTCCAGCTCCCTGTATCTAGTCTGTGCTCCAGGTCCCTGTATCTAGTCTGTGCTCCAGCTCCCTGTATCTAGTATGTGCTCCAGCTCCCTGTATCTAGTCTGTGCTCCAGCTCCATGTATCTAGTCTGTGCTCCAGCTCCCTGTATCTAGTCTGTGCTCCAGCTCCCTGTGTCTAGTCTGTGCCTCAGCTCCCTGTATCTAGTCTGTGCTCCAGCTCCATGTATCTAGTCTGTGCTCCAGCTTCCTGTATCTAGTCTGTGCTCCAGCTCCCTGTGTCCAGTCTGTGCTCCAGCTCCCTGTATCTAGTCTGTGCTCCAGCACCCTGTATCTAGTCTGTGCTCCAGCTCCCTGTATCTAGTCTGTGCTCCAGCTCCCTGTATCTAGTATGGGCTCCAGCTCCCTGTACCTAGTCTGTGCTCCAGCTCCCTGTATCTAGTCTGTGCTCCAGCTCCATGTATCTAGTCTGTGCTCCAGCTCCCTGTACCTAGACTGTGCTCCAGCTCCCTGTATCTAGTCTGTGCTCCAGCTCCCTGTATCTAGTCTGTGCTCCAGCACCCTGTATCTAGTCTGTGCTCCAGCTCCCTGTATCTAGTCTGTGCTCCAGCTCCCTGTATCTAGTATGGGCTCCAGCTCCCGGTACCTAGTCTGTGCTCCAGCTCCCTGTATCTAGTCTGTGCTCCAGCTCCCTGTACCTAGTCAGTGCTCCAGCTCCCTGTACCTAGTCTGTGCTCCAGCTCCCTGTATCTAGTCTGTGCTCCAGCTCCCTGTACCTAGTCTGTGCTCCAGCTCCCTGTACCTACTCTGTGCTCCAGCTCCCTGTATCTAGTCTATGCTCCAGCTCCCTGTATCTAGTCAGTGCTCCAGCTCCCAGTATCTAGTCTGTGCTCCAGCTCCCTGTATCTAGTCTGTGCTCCAGCTCCCTGTATCTAGTCTGTGCTCCAGCTCCATGTATCTAGTCTGTTCCCCAGCTCCCTGTACCTAGTCTGTGCTCCAGCTCCCTGTATCCAGTCTGTGCTCCAGCTCCCTGTATCTAGTGTGTGCTCCAGCTCCCTGTATCTAGTCTGTGCTCCAGCTCCCTGTATCTAGTCTGTGCTCCAGCTCCCTGTATCTAGTCTGTGCTCCAGCTCCTTGTATCTAGTCTGTGCTCCAGCTCCCTGTATCTAGTCTGTGCTCCAGCTCCCTGTATCTAGTCTGTGCTCCAGCTCCCTGTATCTAGTCTGTGCTCCAGCTCCCTGTATCTAGTCTGTGCTCCAGCTCCCTGTATCTAGTCTGTGCTCCAGCTCCCTGTATCTAGTCTGTTCTCCAGCTCCCTTTGTCTAGTCTGTGCTCCAGCTCCCTGTACCTTGTCTGTGCTCCAGCTCCCTGTACCTTGTCTGTGCTCCAGCTCCCTGTTTCTAGTCTGTGCTCCAGCTCCCTGTACCTAGTCTGTGCTCCAGCTCCCTGTACCTAGTCTGTGCTCCAGCTTCCTGTGTCTAGTCTGTGCTCCAGCTCCCTGTATCTAGTCTGTGCTCCAGCTCCCTGTGTCTAGTCTGTGCTCCAGCTTCCTGTGTCTAGTCTGTGCTCCAGCTCCCTGTATCTAGTCTGTGTTCAAGCTCCATGTATCTAGTCTGTGCTCCAGCTCCCTGTATCTAGTCTGTGCTCCAGCTCCATGTATCTAGTCTGTGCTCCAGCTCCCTGTATCTAGTCTGTGCTCCAGCTCCCTGTATCTAGTCTGCGCTCCAGCTCCATGTATCTAGTCTGTGCTCCAGCTCCCTGTGTCTAGTCTGCGCTCCAGCTCCCTGTGTCTAGTCTGCGCTCCAGCTCCATGTATCTAGTCTGTGCTCCAGCTCCCTGTATCTAGTCTGTGCTCCAGCTCCCTGTGTCTAGTCTGTGCTCCAGCTCCCTTTGTCTAGTGTGTGCTCCAGCTCCCTGTGTCTAGTCTGTGCTCCAGCTCCCTGTGTCTAGTCTGTGCTCCAGCTCCCTGTATCTAGTCTGTGCTCCAGCTCCCTGTATCTAGTCTGTGCTCCAGCTCCCTGGACCTTGTCTGTGCTCCAGCTCCCTGTACCTTGTCTGTGCTCCAGCTCCCTGTACCTTGTCTGTGCTCCAGCTCCCTGTATCTAGTCTGTGCTCCAGCTCCCTATGTCTAGTCTGTGCTCCATCTCCCTGTATCTAGTCTGTGCTCCAGCTCCCTGTGTCTAGTCTGTGCTCCAGCTCCCTATGTCTAGTCTGGGCTCCAGCTCCCTGTATCTAGTCTGGGCTCCAGCTCCCTGTATCTAGTCTGTGCTCCAGGTCCCTGTATCTAGTCTGTGCTCCAGCTCCCTGTATCTAGTCTGTGCTCCAGCTCCCTGTATCTAGTATGTGCTCCAGCTCCCTGTATCTAGTCTGTGCTCCATCTCCCTGTATCTAGTCTGTGCTCCAGCTCCCTGTGTCTAGTCTGGGCTCCAGCTCCCTGTATCTAGTCTGTGCTCCAGCTCCCTATTTCTAGTCTGGGCTCCAGCTCCCTGTATCTAGTCTGTGCTCCAGGTCCCTGTATCTAGTCTGTGCTCCAGCTCCCTGTATCTAGTCTGGGCTCCAGCTCCCTGTATCTAGTCTGTGCTCCAGGTCCCTGTATCTAGTCTGTGCTCCAGCTCCCTGTATCTAGTCTGTGCTCCAGCTCCCTGTATCTAGTATGTGCTCCAGCTCCCTGTATCTAGTCTGTGCTCCATCTCCCTGTATCTAGTCTGTGCTCCAGCTCCCTGTATCTAGTCTGTGCTCCAGCTCCCTGTACCTAGTCTGTGCTCCAGCTCCCTGTATCTAGTCTGTGCTCCAGCTCCCTGTATCTAGTCTGTGCTCCAGTTCCCTGTACCTAGTCTGTGCTCCAGCTCCCGGTATCTAGTCTGTGCTCCAGCTCCCTGTGTCTAGTCTGTGCTCCAGCTTCCTGTATCTAGTCTGTGCTCCAGCTCCCTGTATCTAGTCTGTGCTCCAGCTCCCTGTATCTAGTCTGTGCTCCAGCTCCCTGTATCTAGTCTGTGCTCCAGCTTCCTGTATCTAGTCTGTGCTCCAGCTCCCTGTATCTAGTGTGTGCTCCAGCTCCCTGTATCTAGTCTGTGCTCCAGCTCCCTGTATCTAGTCTGTGCTCCAGCTCCCTGTATCTAGTCTGTGCTCCAGCTCCCTGTATCTAGTCTGTGCTCCAGCTCCATGTATCTAGTCTGTGCTCCAGCTCCATGTATCTAGTCTGTGCTCCAGCTCCATGTATCTAGTCTGTGCTCCTGCTCCCTTTGTCTAGTCTGTGCTCCAGCTTCCTGTATCTAGTCTGTGCCCCAGCTCCCTGTATCTAGTCTGTGCTCCAGCTCCCTGTTCCTAGTCTGTGCTCCAGCTCCCTGTATCTAGTCTGTGTCCATCTCCCTGTACCTAGTCTGTGCTCCAGCTCCCTGTATCTAGTCTGTGCTCCAGCTCCATGTATCTAGTCTGTGCTCCATCTCCCTGTATCTAGTCTGTGCTCTAGCTCCCTGTATCTAGTCTGTGCTCCAGCTCCCTGTACCTAGTCTGTCCTCCAGCTCCCTGTATCTAGTCTGTGCTCTAGCTCCCTGTATCTAGTCTGTGCTCCAGCTCCCTGTATCTAGTCTGTGCTCCAGCTCCATGTATCTAGTCTGTGCTCCAGCTCCCTGTATCTAGTCTGTGCTCCAGCTCCCTGTATCTAGTCTTTGCTCCAGCTCCCTGTATCTAGTCTGTGCTCCAGCTCCCTGTGTTTAGTCTGTGCCTCAGTTTCCTGTATCTAGTCTGTGCTCCAGCTCCCTGTATCTAGTCTGTGCTCCAGCTCCCTGTGTTTAGTCTGTGCCTCAGTTTCCTGTATCTAGTCTGTGCTCCAGCTCCCTGTATCTAGTCTGTGCTCCAGCTCCCTGTGTCTAGTCTGTGCCTCAGCTCCCTGTATCTAGTCTGTGCTCCAGCTCCCTGTATCTAGTCTGTGCTCCAGCTCCCTGTATCTAGTCTGTGCTCCAGCTCCTTGTACCTAGTCTGTGCTCCAGCTCCCTGTATCTAGTCTGTGCTCCAGCTCCCTGTATCTAGTCTGTGCTCCAGCTCCATGTATCTAGTCTGTGCTCCAGCTCCATGTATCTAGTCTGTGCTCCAGCTCCATGTATCTAGTCTGTGCTCCAGCTCCCTTTGTCTAGTCTGTGCTCCAGCTTCCTGTATCTAGTCTGTGCCCCAGCTCCCTGTATCTAGTCTGTGCTCCAGCTCCCTGTTCCTAGTCTGTGCTCCAGCTCCCTGTATCTAGTCTGTGTCCAGCTCCCTGTACCTAGTCTGTGCTCCAGCTCCCTGTATCTAGTCTGTGCTCCAGCTCCATGTATCTAGTCTGTGCTCCATCTCCCTGTATCTAGTCTGTGCTCTAGCTCCCTGTATCTAGTCTGTGCTCCAGCTCCCTGTACCTAGTCTGTCCTCCAGCTCCCTGTATCTAGTCTGTGCTCTAGCTCCCTGTATCTAGTCTGTGCTCCAGCTCCCTGTATCTAGTCTGTGCTCCAGCTCCATGTATCTAGTCTGTGCTCCAGCTCCCTGTATCTAGTCTGTGCTCCAGCTCCCTGTATCTAGTCTTTGCTCCAGCTCCCTGTACCTAGTCTGTGCCTCAGCTTCCTGTATCTAGTCTGTGCTCCAGCTCCCTGTATCTAGTCTGTGCTCCAGCTCCCTGTGTCTAGTCTGTGCTCCAGCTCCCTGTATCTAGTCTGTGCTCCAGCTCCCTGTACCTAGTCTTTGCTCCAGCTCCCTGTATCCAGTCTGTGCTCCAGCTCCCTGTATCTAGTCTGTGCTCCAGCTCCCTGTACCTAGTCTTTGCTCCAGCTCCCTGTATCTAGTCTGTGCTCCAGCTCCCTGTGTCAAGTCTGTGCTTCTGCTTCCTGTATCTAGTCTGTGCTCCAGCTCCCTGTGTCTAGTCTGTGCTCCAGCTCCCTGTATCTAGTCTGTGCTCCAGCTCCCTGTACCTAGTCTTTGCTCCAGCTCCCTGTATCTAGTCTGTGCTCCAGCTCCCTGTATCTAGTCTGTGCTCCAGCTCCCTGTACCTAGTCTTTGCTCCAGCTCCCTGTATCTAGTCTGTGCTCCAGCTCCCTGTGTCAAGTCTGTGCCTCTGCTTCCTGTATCTAGTCTGTGCTCCAGCTCCCTGTGTCTAGTCTGTGCCTCAGCTTCCTGTATCTAGTCTGTGCTCCAGCTCCCTGTGTCTAGTCTGTGCTCCAGCTCCCTGTGTCTAGTCTGTGCTCCAGCTCCCTGTATCTAGTCTGTGCTCCAGCTCCCTGTATCTAGTCTGTGCTCCAGGTCCCTGTATCTAGTCTGTGCTCCAGGTCCCTGTATCTAGTATGTGCTCCAGCTCCCTGTATCTAGTCTGTGCTCCAGCTCCATGTATCTAGTCTGTGCTCCAGCTCCCTGTATCTAGTCTGTGCTCCAGCTCCCTGTGTCTAGTCTGTGCTCCAGCTCCCTGTATCTAGTCTGTGCTCCAGCACCCTGTATCTAGTCTGTGCTCCAGCTCCCTGTATCTAGTCTGTGCTCCAGCTCCCTGTATCTAGTATGTGCTCCAGCTCCCTGTATCTAGTCTGTGCTCCAGCTCCATGTATCTAGTCTGTGCTCCAGCTTCCTGTATCTAGTCTGTGCTCCAGCTCCCTGTGTATAGTCTGTGCTCCAGCTCCCTGTATCTAGTCTGTGCTCCAGCACCCTGTATCTAGTCTGTGCTCCAGCTCCCTGTATCTAGTCTGTGCTCCAGCTCCCTGTATCTAGTATGGGCTCCAGCTCCCTGTACCTAGTCTGTGCTCCAGCTCCCTGTATCTAGTCTGTGCTCCAGCTCCATGTATCTAGTCTGTGCTCCAGCTCCCTGTACCTAGACTGTTCTCCAGCTCCCTGTATCTAGTCTGTGCTCCAGCTCCCTGTATCTAGTCTGTGCTCCAGCACCCTGTATCTAGTCTGTGCTCCAGCTCCCTGTATCTAGTCTGTGCTCCAGCTCCCTGTATCTAGTATGGGCTCCAGCTCCCTGTACCTAGTCTGTGCTCCAGCTCCCTGTATCTAGTCTGTGCTCCAGCTCCCTGTACCTAGTCAGTGCTCCAGCTCCCTGTACCTAGTCTGTGCTCCAGCTCCCTGTATCTAGTCTGTGCTCCAGCTCCCTGTACCTAGTCTGTGCTCCAGCTCCCTGTACCTACTCTGTGCTCCAGCTCCCTGTATCTAGTCTATGCTCCAGCTCCCTGTATCTAGTCAGTGCTCCAGCTCCCAGTATCTAGTCTGTGCTCCAGCTCCCTGTATCTAGTCTGTGCTCCAGCTCCCTGTATCTAGTCTGTGCTCCAGCTCCATGTATCTAGTCTGTTCTCCAGCTCCCTGTACCTAGTCTGTGCTCCAGCTCCCTGTATCCAGTCTGTGCTCCAGCTCCCTGTATCTAGTGTGTGCTCCAGCTCCCTGTATCTAGTCTGTGCTCCAGCTCCCTGTATCTAGTCTGTGCTCCAGCTCCCTGTATCTAGTCTGTGCTCCAGCTCCTTGTATCTAGTCTGTGCTCCAGCTCCATGTATCTAGTCTGTGCTCCAGCTCCCTGTATCTTGTCTGTGCTCCAGCTCCCTGTATCTAGTCTGTGCTCCAGCTCCCTGTATCTAGTCTGTGCTCCAGCTCCCTGTATCTAGTCTGTGCTCCATCTCCCTGTATCTAGTCTGTGCTCTAGCTCCCTGTATCTAGTCTGTGCTCCAGCTCCCTGTACCTACTCTGTGCTCCAGCTCCCTGTATCTAGTCTATGCTCCAGCTCCCTGTATCTAGTCAGTGCTCCAGCTCCCAGTATCTAGTCTGTGCTCCAGCTCCCTGTATCTAGTCTGTGCTCCAGCTCCATGTATCTAGTCTGTGCTCCATCTCCCTGTATCTAGTCTGTGCTCTAGCTCCCTGTATCTAGTCTGTGCTCCAGCTCCCTGTACCTACTCTGTGCTCCAGCTCCCTGTATCTAGTCTATGCTCCAGCTCCCTGTATCTAGTCAGTGCTCCAGCTCCCAGTATCTAGTCTGTGCTCCAGCTCCCTGTATCTAGTCTGTGCTCCAGCTCCCTGTATCTAGTCTGTTCTCCAGCTCCCTGTACCTAGTCTGTTCTCCAGCTCCCTGTACCTAGTCTGTGCTCCAGCTCCCTGTATCCAGTCTGTGCTCCAGCTCCCTGTATCTAGTGTGTGCTCCAGCTCCCTGTATCTAGTCTGTGCTCCAGCTCCCTGTGTCTAGTCTGTGCTCCAGCTCCCTGTATCTAGTCTGTGCTCCAGCTCCTTGTATCTAGTCTGTGCTCCAGCTCCATGTATCTAGTCTGTGCTCCAGCTCCCTGTATCTTGTCTGTGCTCCAGCTCCCTGTATCTAGTCTGTGCTCCAGCTCCCTGTATCTAGTCTGTGCTCCAGCTCCCTGTATCTAGTCTGTGCTCCAGCTCCCTGTATCTAGTCTGTCCTCCAGCTCCCTGTATCTAGTCTGTGCTCTAGCTCCCTGTATCTAGTCTGTGCTCCAGCTCCCTGTATCTAGTCTGTGCTCTAGCTCCATGTATCTAGTCTGTGCTCCAGCTCCCTGTATCTAGTCTGTGCTCCAGCTCCCTGTATCTAGTCTTTGCTCCAGCTCCCTGTATCTAGTCTGTGCTCCAGCTCCCTGTGTTTAGTCTGTGCCTCAGTTTCCTGTATCTAGTCTGTGCTCCAGCTCCCTGTATCTAGTCTGTGCTCCAGCTCCCTGTGTTTAGTCTGTGCCTCAGTTTCCTGTATCTAGTCTGTGCTCCAGCTCCCTGTATCTAGTCTGTGCCTCAGTTTCCTGTATCTAGTCTGTGCTCCAGATCCCTGTGTCTAGTCTGTGCCTCAGCTCCCTGTATCTAGTCTGTGCTCAAGCTCCCTGTATCTAGTCTGTGCTCCAGCTCCCTGTATCTAGTCTGTGCTCCAGCTCCTTGTACCTAGTCTGTGCTCCAGCTCCCTGTATCTAGTCTGTGCTCCAGCTCCCTGTATCTAGTGTGTGCTCCAGCTCCCTGTATCTAGTCTGTGCTCCAGCTCCCTGTATCTAGTCTGTGCTCCAGCTCCCTGTATCTAGTCTGTGCTCCAGCTCCCTGTATCTAGTCTGTGCTCCAGCTCCCTGTGTCTAGTCTGTGCTCCAGCTCCCTGTATCTAGTCTGTGCTCCAGCTCCCTGTATCTAGTCTGTGCTCCAGCTCCATGTATCTAGTCTGTGCTCCAGCTCCATGTATCTAGTCTGTGCTCCAGCTCCATGTATCTAGTCTGTGCTCCAGCTCCCTTTGTCTAGTCTGTGCTCCAGCTCCCTGTATCTAGTCTGTGCTCCAGCTCCATGTATCTAGTCTGTGCTCCAGCTCCATGTATCTAGTCTGTGCTCCAGCTCCATGTATCTAGTCTGTGCTCCAGCTCCATGTATCTAGTCTGTGCTCCAGCTCCATGTATCTAGTCTGTGCTCCAGCTCCCTTTGTCTAGTCTGTGCTCCAGCTCCATGTATCTAGTCTGTGCTCCAGCTCCCTGTATCTAGTCTGTGCTCCAGCTCCCTGTGTTTAGTCTGTGCCTCAGTTTCCTGTATCTAGTCTGTGCTCCAGCTCCCTGTATCTAGTCTGTGCTCCAGCTCCCTGTGTTTAGTCTGTGCCTCAGTTTCCTGTATCTAGTCTGTGCTCCAGCTCCCTGTATCTAGTCTGTGCCTCAGTTTCCTGTATCTAGTCTGTGCTCCAGCTCCCTTTGTCTAGTCTGTGCTCCAGCTTCCTGTATCTAGTCTGTGCCCCAGCTCCCTGTATCTAGTCTGTGCTCCAGCTCCCTGTTCCTAGTCTGTGCTCCAGCTCCCTGTATCTAGTCTGTGTCCAGCTCCCTGTACCTAGTCTGTGCTCCAGCTCCCTGTATCTAGTCTGTGCTCCAGCTCCATGTATCTAGTCTGTGCTCCATCTCCCTGTATCTAGTCTGTGCTCTAGCTCCCTGTATCTAGTCTGTGCTCCAGCTCCCTGTACCTAGTCTGTCCTCCAGCTCCCTGTATCTAGTCTGTGCTCTAGCTCCCTGTATCTAGTCTGTGCTCCAGCTCCCTGTATCTAGTCTGTGCTCCAGCTCCCTGTATCTAGTCTGTGCTCCAGCTCCCTGTATCTAGTCTTTGCTCCAGCTCCCTGTATCTAGTCTGTGCTCCAGCTCCCTGTGTTTAGTCTGTGCCTCAGTTTCCTGTATCTAGTCTGTGCTCCAGCTCCCTGTATCTAGTCTGTGCTCCAGCTCCCTGTGTTTAGTCTGTGCCTCAGTTTCCTGTATCTAGTCTGTGCTCCAGCTCCCTGTATCTAGTCTGTGCCTCAGTTTCCTGTATCTAGTCTGTGCTCCAGCTCCCTGTGTCTAGTCTGTGCCTCAGCTCCCTGTATCTAGTCTGTGCTCCAGCTCCCTGTATCTAGTCTGTGCTCCAGCTCCCTGTATCTAGTCTGTGCTCCAGCTCCTTGCACCTAGTCTGTGCTCCAGCTCCCTGTATCTAGTCTGTGCTCCAGCTCCCTGTATCTAGTCTGTGCTCCAGCTCCATGTATCTAGTCTGTGCTCCAGCTCCATGTATCTAGTCTGTGCTCCAGCTCCATGTATCTAGTCTGTGCTCCAGCTCCCTTTGTCTAGTCTGTGCTCCAGCTTCCTGTATCTAGTCTGTGCCCCAGCTCCCTGTATCTAGTCTGTGCTCCAGCTCCCTGTTCCTAGTCTGTGCTCCAGCTCCCTGTATCTAGTCTGTGCTCCAGCTTCCTGTATCTAGTCTGTGCCCCAGCTCCCTGTATCTAGTCTGTGCTCCAGCTCCCTTTTCCTAGTCTGTGTCCAGCTCCCTGTACCTAGTCTGTGCTCCAGCTCCCTGTATCTAGTCTGTGCTCCAGCTCCATGTATCTAGTCTGTGCTCCATCTCCCTGTATCTAGTCTGTGCTCTAGCTCCCTGTATCTAGTCTGTGCTCCAGCTCCCTGTACCTAGTCTGTCCTCCAGCTCCCTGTATCTAGTCTGTGCTCTAGCTCCCTGTATCTAGTCTGTGCTCCAGCTCCCTGTATCTAGTCTGTGCTCCAGCTCCCTGTATCTAGTCTGTGCTCCAGCTCCATGTATCTAGTCTGTGCTCCAGCTCCCTGTATCTAGTCTGTGCTCCAGCTCCCTGTATCTAGTCTTTGCTCCAGCTCCCTGTACCTAGTCTGTGCCTCAGCTTCCTGTATCTAGTCTGTGCTCCAGCTCCCTGTATCTAGTCTGTGCTCCAGCTCCCTGTGTCTAGTCTGTGCTCCAGCTCCCTGTATCTAGTCTGTGCTCCAGCTCCCTGTACCTAGTCTTTGCTCCAGCTCCCTGTATCCAGTCTGTGCTCCAGCTCCCTGTATCTAGTCTGTGCTCCAGCTCCCTGTACCTAGTCTTTGCTCCAGCTCCCTGTATCTAGTCTGTGCTCCAGCTCCCTGTATCTAGTCTGTGCTCCAGCTCCCTGTGTCTAGTCTGTGCTCCAGCTCCCTGTATCCAGTCTGTGCTCCAGCTCCATGTATCTAGTCTGTGCTCCAGCTCCCTGTACCTAGTCTTTGCTCCAGCTCCCTGTATCTAGTCTGTGCTCCAGCTCCCTGTATCTAGTCTGTGCTCCAGCTCCCTGTACCTAGTCTTTGCTCCAGCTCCCTGTATCTAGTCTGTGCTCCAGCTCCCTGTGTCAAGTCTGTGCCTCTGCTTCCTGTATCTAGTCTGTGCTCCAGCTCCCTGTGTCTAGTCTGTGCCTCAGCTTCCTGTATCTAGTCTGTGCTCCAGCTCCCTGTGTCTAGTCTGTGCTCCAGCTCCCTGTGTCTAGTCTGTGCTCCAGCTCCCTGTATCTAGTCTGTGCTCCAGCTCCCTGTATCTAGTCTGTGCTCCAGGTCCCTGTATCTAGTCTGTGCTCCAGCTCCCTGTATCTAGTATGTGCTCCAGCTCCCTGTATCTAGTCTGTGCTCCAGCTCCATGTATCTAGTCTGTGCTCCAGCTCCCTGTATCTAGTCTGTGCTCCAGCTCCCTGTGTCTAGTCTGTGCCTCAGCTCCCTGTATCTAGTCTGTGCTCCAGCTCCATGTATCTAGTCTGTGCTCCAGCTTCCTGTATCTAGTCTGTGCTCCAGCTCCCTGTGTCTAGTCTGTGCTCCAGCTCCCTGTATCTAGTCTGTGCTCCAGCTCCCTGTACCTAGTCTTTGCTCCAGCTCCCTGTGTCAAGTCTGTGCCTCAGCTTCCTGTATCTAGTCTGTGCTCCAGCTCCATGTATCTAGTCTGTGCTCCAGCTCCCTGTATCTAGTCTGTGCTCCAGCTCCCTGTGTCTAGTCTGTGCTCCAGCTTCCTGTATCTAGTCTGTGCTCCAGCTCCCTGTGTCTAGTCTGTGCTCCAGCTTCCTGTATCTAGTCTGTGCTCCAGCTCCCTGTGTCTAGTCTGTGCTCCAGCTCCCTGTGTCTAGTCTGTGCTCCAGCTCCCTGTACCTACTCTTTGCTCCAGCTCCCTGTGTCAAGTCTGTGCCTCAGCTCCCTGTATCTAGTCTGTGCTCCAGCTCCCTGTATCTACTCTGTGCTCCAGCTCCATGTATATAGTCTGTGCTCCAGCTCCCTGTATCTAGTCTGTGCTCCAGCTCCATGTATCTAGTATGTGCTCCAGCTCCTTTTACTCAATATGAGTTTAGCCTCCCTGTATCCAGTCTGTGCATTAGCACCCCAAAGCTACTTTCTGACACAGCTTTCTTTGACCCAGTACCAAGACTAGGAGACTCCTATTTTCTTCTCAGCACCTGAAAATCTTTCATGCCTAGGCCTGACAGGAAAGAACGCCAATTGAAAACAACAATTTATGGCCAACTTTGTTCTACATAATTAAAATCCAGAGAAAATAAATGTGCAATAATATTGATTTTTACAAATGTTAGGATATTGTGTTACCCTTAAATTATATTACTACACAAGCTACTGAAATAAAAGAAAATATGCTGTGTTATTACATAGTATTGGAAGTCAGCCCATGTTAGCAAATAACAATCAAGGGTGCATTAAAATGTACAACAATAAATACATTAGTATGCTGAAAAGTATCCAGAGACTGAGTGAATCAAACCTGTTAGTACTAACATATCCATCCTAAAATCTCATTCACTAAAAGCCAACGCAAGGGAGTCAAATAGAGATATTTTTCTTTGTGGTTTAAAGATGCTTTTGCTTTTGTTATGTATTTTATTTGTTGCCTGTGTCTTGCCACACTGGGTTTACAGACAGCAACAAGAGTATTGAACTGTTGTATAACCCTTCCTTAGCTGAAATCTAAAATATTGGCCATTGTTGGGCTTTAATTGCTGGATTATTTTTGTCTTAAAAAACAGAGTGTCCTTCAGCGTCAAAATGTAGTGTAAAGCTTGGGAGACATTTCTGCACTGTGCTGTAACACAGAAACATAGAAGGGTGACGGCAGAAGGAGACCATACGGTCCATCTAGTCTGCCCTTATGTATATACTGTATGTTCTCTTATCTTAGGATAGATGTGTGCTTATCCCAGGCATGGTTAAATTCCCTTACTTCAGTTGTTCAACTACCTCTTTCCTGATAAGTTTTAAGTTTAAGTCCTTCCACCATTTTCGTTGCCCGCCTTTGGACACGTTCTATTTGGATAATGTATTTTTGCAGGTAAGGTCTCCAGAACTGCACACAGTATTCTAGCTGTGGCCTTACCAGGGCTCTATACAGCGGCATCACAACCTCCCTCTTACTACTGGTGATGCCTCGAGCTATGCAGCCGAGCATCCTGCTTGCTTTTCCCACTGCCTGGCTACACTGTCCACTCATCTTGCAGCTTTCAGTAATCAGGAGTAGTGAGGAGATTTTTTTCTGTAGTATGGAGATTATTTTTACCAAATGAAATGCACTTTTTGTTTTTAGCATCTGTGTTTGTAAGCTTGTATTGTCCATTTTCACAGTGACTGAAAAATATTCATTTTTTTGTGCATTTAATACATTGCCATTAGCTTTCATTGAGAGTTAAAGCTAACAAATGGGATCATGCCAAGTTTTTGAAAAGTGCCTTGCTGTACCACATACAGAAATACTCTAACCCTGTTGGCTATCATGGCCTTTTCACCAGCGGTGCAAATTCTTTTTATTGTATGTGTTAAATCGGAGGCAGTCACTTATACGTGCCCAGAGCTTTACAGTAACAAAAAGATTAATGCCATCATTGTCCATCTTTAGTGACCTTTATGAATATAATATATTAATACATTTACCGTATATACTCGAGTATAAGCCGAGTTTTTCAGCCCACTTTTTGGGCTGAAAAAAGCCGCCTCGGCTTATACTCGAGTCAGAAGGACTCAGCTGTCTCATACACACTAACACACACACACACACACACACACACGCTTACTTTCATGCCGCCGCCGCTCTCATACGCTCTTATACACACAAACACACACACACACACACATTCATTCTTACCGGCACTTCCTGGCTGTTGCGCGCTGGTCGTCGGTGGGCGTGCCCCAGATGGCCAGCCTCCATTGTTTTCATTGGACGGCGGCCATCTGGGACACGCCCACCGACGACCAGCGCGCAACAGCCAGGAAGTGCCGGTAAGAATGAATGTGTGTGTGTGCGTTTGTGTGTATGAGAGCGTATGAGAGCGGCGGCGGCATGAAAGTAAGCATGAGTGTGTGTGTGTGTGTGTGTGTGTGTGTGTGTGTATGTGTGTATGAGAGCGGCGGTGGCGGCGGTGGCGGTTGCGGCGACGGCGACAGGAACAGCAGGGCCCTCCGACCATCGGTAAGTGTACATGTGACTGGCAGTAAGGCCCGGGCGGGGTGGGACGCAATCTGCCGATTATCTACAGTGCCACACTTGTATCGATCATCAGGGATAAAAGGTGGGTATAGAGTTTTGTTTTCCTGAACAATGACTTTAACATGCTAGAACTCATCACACAATCAGGATGCTAATTTTGTCATGTTAAGGCATGGGCAGGATACTTGCCCAGGTTTGACATTTAGACAAGTTCAGCCATATGAAAATCCAAGCAGCACTACTTATGGCAACCAGGGAACGTGGGAAAATCTATGGGTTTAAATAGACAATCTTTGTGATAACAGAAACATGACTTTCTGTGTTTTCTCTTGTCAATGTTCATTGATATGAATTTAAAGCAGCTATTTGGACGCTCTTTTAATCTAAAAGATAACAGGGCTGGCTGCTGGCCTTCTGCTTGGGCATCCTGATTATTGGTATCTATTTTTATTTTTGAAATTTACCGGTAGCTGCTGCATTTCCCACCCTAGGCTTATACTCGAGTCAATAACTTTTCCAGTTTTTTGTGGTAAAATTAGGTGCCTCGGCTTATATTCGGGTCGACCTATACTCGAGTATATACGGTACCTCAGTTATAAAGCTGTGTTTCAGGCAACTGTTATAAAACTAAAAGGCAAACCAGATGTTCTATTTGAGTGTTTTTTGGACTGTGGTTGAATCTCTATTCCTGTTTGATAATAGAGATGTGCAAATTTGCGATTATTAGATACAATTAGACAATTAGATTCAGGCGATAAGCCAAATTTCCCTTTAAAAATATTGGTTTGTCTGAATCAAATATTTACCAGATCACTGTTGACAAATAAAAAAAAAAGTTCACCTCCCTCCTCATTCCTGCACCGGTTAATGTAATCACCATCTGATGGGCCTCTGCGTCTTCAGTGGCACAGCAGGACATGGACCCTTTGCCCTGGGCTCCTGACACCCACTCCCCACCGCATTGAGGAGCTATTTATAGATGGGAAGTGAGCTTGCCAGAAAGGCCAATCTCACCCCATGTCACAGCGACATCACAGGAAGTGTGAAGGGCTCCCTGCAGTAGGGAGTGAGGCAGGATCCCAATACAGGACAGAGGATCTGTGTCTTCTGTCCCGCTGAAGACAGCAGAGAGTTGCATGGGACACCTGTGCCGGAGTATTTCAAAGGAGGAGGTGAGTTAGTTGGGATTCATTAATGTGCCCTTAGTGAGAGCCAAAACAATGTTGTCCATATGGGAGCCAGATGGAACTTGCAATCAGTTGAATTGATGAGCCCCAGTATCCAGCATTTGGTACTCCATGAATACCAATCCCATAAAAGTCTATGAGAGGGAAAATCCAGATAAGTCATTTTGTCATTTTCCTTTTTTTTTTACCTTGTAAAGTAAAATTAAAACTTCTGATCCCCCCTCCAGCTGAGTTTACTATCCTAGCACACCTGGCATAGGAGCTCACAACCTAGGGCTCAGAGGCGGCCTCTGTTCCTGCAAGTGTACTTAGGCACTTCATGGAGAACCGACCCTGAAAGCTGGACCATGCTCTTAGGCACATGGCTCTTCAACACACACGCCCCCAGTTGGCAGGTGGCTTGCCAGCCCCTCTACCCCTTAAACTTGGGCTCTGAGCCCTGGGCTGCCAAACTATAAACATTCTGTGGACCAGTATCCCCAGGGGGAGGGACCACAATTAAATATATTAAAGAATTTAGAACAATACACAGAATAATTTGATCTATATATTCCCTCTATCCTGGTCTATCAGGATAAGACCAAATGGGCAACATTCAGGTTGAATTTAACACTGACCTAGGTCCAATCTGGAGTCCATCACCACAAGCACCTTTGTTTCCCAGTGGCTCTAAAAACAAAGCAACAAGACTGGCTTCACAATAGTTTAATTGCAATGCATTAGCAATGGATTATGGAAATCCATAGTGCACATGTGATCGCTCTTTACACAGATCTGCAGGTGGATTCTGAACGTCATTTAATACAATGCTAATGCTGCAAAATCCTGGCACTCCAAACTTTTGGTGGCCATTTGTGATTATGTCACAGATATTTAAAAGGGCCCATAGGGTTTACCAAAGTTTTGGGGTGATCGCAAGCAAAGTGATATCGCCCCAAAATCGCACAGATGTGAAAGTCGCCTAAAAGGATTGAGACCTGGAAAATATTAGACAACCTTCTCGAGGATTTGATTTTAGCCTATCCTGTAAAACCTACATTTGTACTGTGCCCATTAGCTCTGTTTTTTTCTCCACAGTGGTGGGGAACTTAAGGTTCCTAAATGGACCTTAAACGTCAACAAAACAATGTATAAGAATCAACCCTTCACCAAAATGTTGAAAAAGTGCCCACGTTTGAAACTCTCTTATGTTTCAGGCATACAATTCAGAGATTAAATAGCATTTTACAAATAAAAAGGTAGTTAATGTAGATAGATAGATAGATAGATAGATAGATAGATAGATAGATAGATACAGAGAGAGACAGAGATACAGGACTGGGTAGATAGATAGATAGATAGATAGATAGATAGATACAGAGAGAGACAGAGATACAGGACTGGGTAGATAGATAGATAGATAGATAGATAGATAGATAGATACATAGATACATAGATAGATGTGAGATAGATAGATAGATAGATAGATAGATAGATAGAAACAGAGAGAGACAGAGATACAGGACTGGGTAGATAGATAGATAGATAGATAGATAGATAGATAGATAGATAGATAGATAGATAAGATAACAAGAGATATAGGTAGATCGGCAGATAGATAGTTATTATATTACATTTATAATGATTATTTATGTTCCAGTGTAAATAAGGTATTTCAAGTGCATCTCATTGTTTGGTTAGACATTCATTGCCTGCTCACTCTTGAAATGTTAAGTGATGTGATATACTATCTGTAATAACAGTCTCTATTTCGATTTTCACAGATACATTCACCATATGTATGCCTAGCTCGGCAATTCATTATGAATCATTTGAGAGTCATAGGTCCACCAACTCCCTCTCATTCACTTAAATTAAAACCACAGCTGGTAAGCATAAAGCATTTGTTTAGTTTTTTGGCCCATTACATTCCTGGTCACAGACCTGCATGTTTAATGAGGAACAAGTTGATGGAAGTATGAAAAAAGACAGGGAGGGAAGAAAGCTCATTATCAAGGTCTGCGGTTTGACCTTCTTCCTCTCAACACACAAAAATATTGAAATGCCTTTCTGTACTGTAATCAGCAAAGAATGAATGGCAGCAAAAGCAAATGCTACAAGCTCCAAATTAAAATTGTATCTATCACAAGAAAATCAACAAATAACACAGCAGAGATCATTTCGCTCAGGTTTTCAAATCAAAGCTAGCCAGCATGTCAACGGAGAATTTAGTACTTAAAGATTTCTTCATCCAGAGATACAGCTATATATAGAGGAATCAATATAAATAGTATTGTGCATTTTGTGAAGTTAAAATTAGACAAGTGGGGGGGGGGTGATTGGTATAATAGATGGGCAACTGTATTAACAAATATAGTGGGACTGAACTATATATTGTTGGGCAGGGGTGTACATATAGTGGAGGCAGGGGTGGCAGAAGGGGACTGGTGCAAGCTAATACCGCTGCCTTTCAGAACCTGCAGCAGACTGGCAGAGAGGCGCCACAAAGAACTTGGCCATCGAATGGTCACCACCCAGGTTGCAGCAGGAATAATTGGCATTCCAGGTATCCAACTGGACTATTTATTTGATATCACCCAGTATGGTAAGGAGTGGGGAATCGTTTGCACACATTGTCACCACCACCAGATGATATAGAAGAAATATACCATCCGACGGTCATGTGCTCCAACACAATGGTGGGGGGCTTGTGACAGAGCAAGCTATGGGTGCCACATCAAGTGTTATGTATGCCCCGGTGTTGCGTATCTTGACTTTTATCTTTGTAATGGAAGTTTCCTTAAGGTTCAAACTACAATGCATCCTTCTACTTTCCAGTCAGTGTTGATAGAACAACGCCCATGTTTGGTAAGTGTTACGCCCATGTTTGGTAAGTAGGATAAATAGAATACACACAGAACCAGAGGACTGTAATCACATTTCTCTCATTGTAGGATACAATTAGAGATGAGCGAACTTCTTGAAAGTTCGATTCAGGCGATTCGCCGAATTTCCCCAAGAAATCGAACTTTCACGAATCGCTCATCTGAAAAAAAAAATGCCGGCATGGTGGGAGCGGGCAGGCCGGCCACGCCTGTTAGCGGGCCGCCGCTCTCAGGCGCCCTCTGATGACGCGTCCTCTGATGACAGCTGAGAGCGGCGCCGGAGCGTGGAGGCCGGCGCCGCTCTCAGCTGTCATCAGAGGACGCGTCATCAGAGGGCGCGTCATCAGAGGGCGCCTGAGAGCGGCGCCGGCCTCCACGCTCCGACCATGCAGGTAAGTGTTTGCTTTTTAAACAAATGCCGGCATGGTGGGAGCGGGCAGGCCGGCTGCGCTGTCAGCGGGCCGGCTTCCACCGCCCGCTGACAGCATAGCCGGCCTGCCCACTCCCACCATGCCGGCATTTTTTTTTTTATTTCAGGGAAAATTCGATCGGCGCGAACCAAAAAAAATTTGGGTTAGTGCCGAATCGAATTTTCCCTGAAATTCAGAGCGAATTCCGGTTCGTCCGAACCGGTTCGCTCATCCCTAGATACAATATTTAGCTTGTCCTTCCCACTCATGACAACCTTGAGGGTACTGTTGTTTAGCAGTTGATAGGAAATGCAGCCCTGTATGCTGTTTACATGTAATCTTGGGGATTCATGCCATTAGGCTTCCTCTTGGGAAGGGATGTTGTTCGCACAAAGCAATCACCAGAACCTTGATCTTTGATCTTGATCTTTTTATGATTTTAGGCTGTGCGTACCCAAACAGTGATCTCAGCTGAGATAAATAAACAGCACATGTATCGTTATTCTACTAAACGGTTAGACCTGAACAGATGTGATGGGCAGGTTGAATGTATTTGATCTGCAATTTGATCACTTAATCTGAATCATGCTTAAGTAATTTGCTTATAACATTGTGCCTCTTGTTTTTGTCTATAATATCCTTGTTATCGGTTGTTTTTCTGCTTATTCTTAGGATAACCCAGTTCAGTCAAGACTGGTATCCGGCCAACAAGCAGGCATGTCTGACATGGTGTAAACAGCACAACTTCATAACACTAGCTAGGGAAATAGTTAAAGGAGTAGATTATCATTTTAAATACTCATCACCCTTTCAGCCTGATTTGGAGCACAAAATGAAGAAAAAAATCACCAGGTACTAGCTTTTCACCTGCTCCCACTGCAGTAATGGGTCACTGTGTCTCCGATGGTTGCTGCTGCCCAGGGATTATGAGTGATGACCCAGCTACTGCAGCAGCCTTTACTGATAATATCCAGCAGCTTGGCATACTCTAATGCCAAGACTGCAGCATTTAACTCCTGGCATAGGATTAGTAAAAAAGCCAGGACCAGGTGGGTTTTTTTTTCCACATAGGGTTTAAGTACATGTTCTAAATAATGATCAGTCCATATACCAATGGTACAGAATAGCTAGTTTAACCACCTCAGTATTTCAGCTAAAAAAAAAATCTATGATGTCACTTATTTGGGATTTTTTTTAATCAATTCGCATTAAAATTTCATGTTAAAAGAGCAATTTTTGAAGCCCTACACACATATCCTTTTTTAATCAGCCACCACAGCTTATTGATTAAAATCTATGTTTCACATACCATGTCCTTTGTTAACTGAATATTGCACACTTTTTGCTCTTACTGATAAAAGTGCATATAACGTTACATCATTACAAGAAGCCTTTGATGAGTTTTCATTACTGCATACCTTTTAGGAAATAGATATGTGTTCTTTCAATTGCTTGACTGCTGCGGTTGGTGGAAAACAGACCTCTGACACTTTTTTACATGCCATTAGTGCATAGTTATCAGTGTTTAATTGTTAGAGACCTATATCTTTATATACACACAGTATATTTGCTGCTCACTAGAAGCAAGCAGTTTCCTATGTTCTTCACTAGTTTATAGAATTTTGTGTGACTAGATGAGCCAAAGACAATATTTCAATGTAATTTGCATATATTATCTAATCGTAATTACCTAGGTAAACCTAGCCAAGGATAAAACATAAAGCTAATGGCATGCCCATATAGGCCACTGGGAAAGAGAACTTTGTGGCCATACATTTCACGCCACCTTGGAACAAAAATTACATGGAGTATGTGCTCCGTGTAATGAAATATTAAAAATTCAATGATTTATTAATTATTATGAGCCAGTTTTTTTTAAATAGAAATGGGATGGGGGCAGGGGACTTGAGCAGTAGCTATATCACAAATGAAAAAAGAGATTAAAATAATCAACTAATCCAAGAGTTCCCTTCCAGTTGTATGGGTAGCACACAAGAGCCTATCAGGTGGTACTCAGCAAGACTTCAGACTATCTGAACCTCAAGCTGACCTGCTGCCTGTCACCTATACTTTCCCCAACTTCGAGTACAAAACTGCTCCAAAAGGTGATGAAAACTATTTATGTGCTTTTTTTGTCCATTTCATGTGCTTTGGTTGTTCTGTGCATTTCTAACAGTTTTAGGTGACGGATAACCCATAGAAATTCCTGGTAAGTATCTATTAAAAAAACAGTGGCTTGTTTCTATTGTCTTGGGTTCCAGAAATACCAAACAAAAAAAAACTTAACAAGAAAAGAAACTTACTTCTATTCCCTAGACAGGGGTTCCCAATATTTTCTATCAAGTACCATTTTCTACTTATCTCAAGGGCTGCTAGTTAAATAAAACCTGTTAAAAATCCACAAATCAGATTTGGGTAAAGAATAAACCAAGCAGTCCTGATTGTCTGATTGTGGAAGCACCCCAATCCTGGCTGCTTCCCCCCACTGCTTCAATGAAAGGGTGGCGACATACCCCCTAACATTCAGGCCATTAAATTAAATATATAAGGTTATTACTTTATATCTAGTGTAACTTTGCGAGTTCGGGTTTCTGAACATGGACTTCAACCAGATGTCTGTGTGGGGTTTTGGCCTAACACTAACGCTGGTTGATGGGCTGCTCAGCTTCTAGCCCTCCCTGTTGCCAATCAGCCAGGAGGTGATGTCTGTGGTGCCTTGTTTTTCGTGCTCCACAAGCCTACTCCATTCATTGCAACAGAGGAGGTGTTAAGGTGGATTCAGCACGCCACCCCTTTATTTCAATGAAGCTACCTTGATAGGTGTGCACCATGTCTGCCCAGATGCTGACTCTACACAGGGAAGTTGTGGGGGACAAAAAGTAAGTTGGTTTTTTTTCATGTTAATTTGTAGAAGTATTTTTTTGTGTGTGTGTGGGGGGGGGGGGCTGAATGCTCAGTTGGCAGCTGAAATCCACTGCACCTAATGTAATTGGCAATATGAGAAGTGGGTTGCTCTCTGTAAAGAAGAGGAAAACTCTAAGTGAGGCATTAGCCTTTCCTGCAAGGGGGTTCATGTAAACCAAAGTGCACTACTCTATGTTGTTTTTTGTTTGTTGTTTTCTTTTTGTTGTTTTCTTTTTCTATCTAGATATTAAAGTGGACCAACACCCAGGATTTTGACTATCCTGGGTTTTGGTCCACTTCGGTGGGGCCCCCCGACCGGGGGTGCCCCGCTGTGTGAAACCCCCCAGAACGCCCGGAAACACTCACCTCACCACACTCCTACGCGGGCGCTCGTCCAATCAGAGCGCTCAGAGCCGGTGGTATGCACATACAAGCGGCATCCAACCACAGTGGCTCTGAGCGCTGGAGGCTGCGTCTCACGCTTCCCTCTAACAGGGTGCATGCCCGCGCCGGCCATTCACAAACGGCCGGCGCAGTGCGCGCCCTGCTAGAGGGAAGTGCGAGACGCGGCCGCGGCCCACGCATGCGCCGTTGGAACGGGGTTAAGGTAAGGTTTCTGGGCTTCCTGGGGGGTTTCACCCCGCGGGACATCCTGATTTCGGATGCCCCGCGGGGAGGGATCCCCCCTGGGTGTTGGTCCACTTTAAGCACCATTTGTAAAAAGGCTACATTCATAGAAAAATAAAATACAGAAATCACAAATCGCAGACCAAAACAAACAAGATGAGTCATACTGAAAAGCCTGCCAGTTTCCTGGTAAGATTTACATTGTGTTACATTGTTATAGCCAAGGAGCAGCTGATGTGTCATAATTGTTTCTATTATGAACAGCTGTGATACATTGTAAATTAGTCATAAGCCTGCTGTTCAAATGTAAATAGTTTACAGCTTTTTGTGATGCATTGTGCTGCTGCGATGGACAGAGTTGTGATGATTATCTCCTCTGTATAACAGCTCTTTTTCCACCTGGTTCCAAAACGTTCCCTAGGTTGTCAAAACATTTTGCACTTTTTTCAGCTGATGCTAAATTGATGTGGTGATCAACACAAGGTGTATAAAGTGCACTACTTTTATTTTAAAGTAAAAAGTGCCATTCTCTTTCATTTTCTACTTTCATTTTCTCTCATTAGTTTCATTATCAGATCTAGAAAGAGCGCTCTAGTTCTTTATTTTTCACCCAAAAACGTGTTTTTTTGCTGAATTGACCACAATGTGTTACTATGATGATGCACTGATGGTTGGGCCTTTGGATTTCTGGGTTTATTTTTTTTCTAAAGGTAAATTGCTTTAATAAATCAAGGTTTGACAGTTGAAGCAACTGCATGCTGGGAACAGGTAAACAATGAATTTCTGGATATCCCACAAAACTTTTGTTCTGACGCATTAAGCTTATTCTCTATCATTCTTGATTGTGGGCAAGAACAAAAGCCAGCTTGCGGGTTCTTGATCTAGATCCAGTTTTTGAAAAGTGTGATTGATGTGCCCGTACTGTGCTGATTACATGTACATCTGCAAAGCATACAAAGAAGCTTGACCACTCCCTTTGTGTTTGCTTGTTAAATCCTCAGTAGTTTAGTATCGTGTCTGCCAACTGTTTTTCATGGCAGGGTCAGTTTTATCTAGAGATACCATATGTGATTACATATGCTGGACACAGATTTAGATGAGCACAAGGTAAGCGGAGAAAAATTATTCACATACTCACAATGTGATAACTCCAGCAAAAATAATGCAAAGAGGTTTTTATTTTAACTTGTTAAAATGAGTTCAAGCCGATATTGCTAAACTAGATAACACCAGTAGAGTTACATAAGAGGCATATGCCGTACCAAAACTTTCTCTAGCATAAAGTTTCGCTTGTACGTGCCAACAATCAAACTACTAGAGCAAGTATATACACTAGGAAACAAAATGTTTTATGGTGTATGAAGAATCAAAAGCACTAAAAGCAGAACACAGATATAAGCTGACTGATTAGGAATCTTTTGTGTTAAAATGACAGTGAAGTGTGCCTGACTGCAAGTTGTTGTTATATGATAATGTTACCAATAGCTAAAACTGGAACTTCACTTTATAAAAAACAAAAACAACAAATTTATAAGAGGGTCAGCCAGGACTGGATCCTCATTGGCTCAATGGTGCTATTGGATGGGCCTACCATCCTTGGGGCCAGTACCAATGAGTGTTCCAGTGTGACCGGCCACCAGGTACGTGCATTGGGCATCCACATATGTTTGTTTAGAGTGAGCACTGTTGGGCCATGGGTTGGTAGCAGGATGAGTGGCAGCGGGTCGCGGGTTGGGGACTCTGCGGCAGGTAGGGGTAGCAAGACAAGTGGCGGGAGGCCATGGGTTAGAGGCACTGAGGCGGGTGAGGATTAGCGGGATGAGGACGGGTGGCGCTGGTGCTGTTTAAATATGTTTATGCTTCTCACAGAGCGAAGGATCACTGCTGCTGCGGCTGCCCCTAGCTCTTCCTGCTCTTTGTCCCATCTCCTTGTGACAAGAAGCGCAAACATATTTAAACAGCTACAGGGTAGACATGGGGGGCAGTAAGGTAGGCATGACATGGAGGAGCAGGGCAGGCATGACATGGGGGAGCATGGAGGGCATGGCATGGGGGAGCATGGAAGGCATGGCATGGGGGAGCATGGCATGTATGGGGGGAGCAGGGCAGACATAGGGGGAGCCTGGCAGGCATGGTATGGGGCAGCAGGGCATGGGGAAGCAGGGCAGACATGGCATGGGGGAGCATAGAAGGCATGGCATGGGGGAGAATGGTAGATATGGGGAAGCAGGGCCTACATGGGGGAAGCAGGGTAGGCATGGCATAGGGGAGCACGGCAGACATGGCATGGTGGAGCATGGCAGGCATGGCATTGGGAGCATGGGAGGTATGGGGGGAGCAGGGCAGACATGGGGAGAGCAGGGCATGGCATGGGGCAGGGCAGGCATGAAATGTGGGAGCAAGGAAGAAATGTCCAGCTCCCAGCAGCAGGATCAATAGAATAAAGTGATTGTAATGGATAGACAGAGAAGTAGTAGGGTGTAAGAAGTAGGGGGGTGTTGGGGGGTGGTTGCTGGTGGAGATGGCAAAAAATAGCAGTGGAGCCAGTGGCGCCATTGAAAGACCAGCAGAGAGGACTGCAGCAGCAAAGGTCAGGATAAATGCGACACAAGTGCGTAAAAGATCTTTTCGAAGCCAGAATGAGATACTGAGCTCTGTATGATGGGGCTGAAAATAGAAGTAGACTGCAATGCTGCCCACCTCATATGTGGTTGCTCAAAGTGCTTTGCTAGGAAATGGTGAGTAGTAGTCCACAGGGACCCTAACCCAATCTAGCCCCCTCCCATGATCCCCACAATTATTAAATGCCTTCCTTTTTTTCTTTTATACACAGAAGAGACAGCCCCAGATTCTAAAAAGAAAAACTGATTAGGGTGCCAGCTTAGTTGTTTAGATAGGGACAGTTTCCAGTGTGCACGAACCTTGTACTTGTGGTGGCTCTGCTCCGCTTTGGTTGTGGGGTGAGACGGTGGGCAACTTGGGGAGTATGGGATGGAGCATGGATGGGAGCCTACATAAAATTACTCCTCCTTACTATGGGCATCTTTAATCAGACCCTGGGGTCAACTCTTAACAACAAAACCAAATCTAGATCTTCTATGGCAGCCACACAGACAGTGCACAAAGGGGCTTCCCCTGCGCCATGCAATATCAATTCTAGACACCATACAAATTAGGTTGACACTGGATAGTGGGAATGCGGCACGACTCAAGCATGCGCAATTGGACCAGAAAAGAAGGTGAGTATAGCAGGCCAGGGGGGGGGTTCACACAGTGGGGCATCCCAATTCTGGATGCTCTATGGGTAGGGAATTAAGTGGGCCGATTGGTGTGGGTTTTAGTCCACTTTAAAGGATTTTGTGAATTTATAAAGTATTCTTTCTCCACTCTTTCACTTCTTTAATGAAGAAGGATCAGATCTCCGTATGATGTAGTCATTATTCATTAAATTCCATAAAAAAAGTGGGTGTATTAATGTGAAATGACAGTATGGATGCTATTGCTATTGACAGGTTGAACTGGGGTGTAGGCAATCTCATTATAAGCAAGTTATCTCACAGCAGAGCAAAAGGTGCTAGAAGCCCCAATTTCAGTACCAGCAATACCAGCTTCCTGGGGAAATGTAGAAATTGCCTTAAATAGAAGTCTTGGTTATGAAAACTATACTCAATAAGGAAATGTCAAACCTACAGCTGACATAGCACCAGCCATACAATACGTATATATTGGAAAATACCAAAAATGATTTTTTCATGCAATTCAATAGAATAGACATTTCACGAATGATAAAAACAACACCAGGCATGAAAAAACGAGATGTATAAACCACATGCAAAAACCCAAACAATGTAATGTTCACAATCATAGAAACCAGTCCAAAACTCCAGTAAGCTGTGACTATACTACAGTACAATCACAGAGATTGGTCCAAAACTCCAGTAAGCTGTGACTATACTACAGTACAATCACAGAGATTGGTCCAAAACTCCAGTAAGCTGCCACTATACTACAGTACAATCATAGAGATTGGTCCAAAACTCCAGTAAGCTGCCACTATACTACAGTACAATCATAGAGATTGGTCCAAAACTCCAGTAAGCTGCCACTATACTACAGTACAATCATAGAGATTGGTCCAAAACTCCAGTAAGGTGCCACTATACTACAGTACAATCATAGAGATTGGTCCAAAACTCCAGTAAGCTGCCACTGTACTACAGTACAATCATAGAGATTGGTCCAAAACTCCAGTAAGGTGCCACTATACTACAGTACAATCATAGAGATTGGTCCAAAACTCCAGTAAGCTGCCACTATACTACAGTACAATCATAGAGATTGGTCCAAAACTCCAGTAAGGTGCCACTATACTACAGTACAATCATAGAGATTGGTCCAAAACTCCAGTAAGCTGCCAATATACTACAGTACAATCATAGAGATTGGTCCAAACCTCCGGTAAGCTGCCACTATACTACAGTACAATCATAGAGAATGGTCCAAAACTCCAGTAAGGTGCCACTATACTACAGTACAATCATAGAGATTGGTCCAAAACTCCAGTAAGCTGCCAATATACTACAGTACAATCATAGAGATTGGTCCAAATCTCCGGTAAGCTGCCACTATACTACAGTACAATCATAGAGATTGGTCCAAATCTCCGGTAAGCTGCCACAATACTACAGTACAATCATAAAGATTGGTCCAAAACTCCAGTAAGGTGCCACTATACTACAGTACAATCATAAAGATTGGCCCAAAACTCCAGTAAGCTGCCACTATACTACAGTACAATCATAGAGATTGGTCCAAAACTCCAGTAAGCTGCCACTATACTACAGTACAATCATAGAGAATGGTCCAAAACTCCAGTAAGCTGCCACTATACTACAGTACAATCATAGAGATTGGTCCAAAACTCCAGTAAGCTGCCACTATACTACAGTACAATCATAGAGAATGGTCCAAAACTCCAGTAAGGTGCCACTATACTACAGTACAATCATAGAGATTGGTCCAAAACTCCAGTAAGCTGCCACTATACTACAGTACAATCATAGAGATTGGTCCAAAACTCCAGTAAGCTGCCACTATACTACAGTACAATCATAGAGAATGGTCCAAAACTCCAGTAAGCTGCCACTATACTACAGTACAATCATAGAGAATGGTCCAAAACTCCAGTAAGCTGCCACTATACTACAGTACAATCATAGAGATTGGTCCAAAACTCCAGTAAGCTGCCACTATACTACAGTACAATCATAAAGATTGGTCCAAAACTCCAGTAAGCTGCCACTATACTACAGTACAATCATAAAGATTGGTCCAAAACTCCAGTAAGGTGCCACTATACTACAGTACAATCATAGAGATTGGTCCAAAACTCCAGTAAGCTGCGACTATACTACAGTACAATCATAGAGATTGGTCCAAAACTCCAGTAACACAGTGGATGTGCAGGACTATACTGGTATGATGTCTGACCTAATGCCTTCCAGACCAAACGCAGTAAGCATCAGTCCAAGCTCTGCCCAAATATCAGATGGGTCATAACTTTTGAAATCACTAGATATTAGGCCGGAATACTCATCTTCTGCCTAAACTATCTTGTAAATTATACTTTACATTTAAAGTTATATATTGCGTGAAAGGCATGCACCAAAGTTTAGACATTTGTAATATTCTGTATGGTTTGCCAGGTGTCAATGTTTCATCCATATACAGAATGTAATACTTCTCAGAGCAGGTTGGTTTAATTGCCCTTCTCCAAACAGCCTACATTTAGCTGCAATGTGCTCATATTAAAAACTGATATCATGCTTATCATGTTTGTACTTTTGCATATTTAATTTTGCTGACTAGATGCAAATGAATAATTGTTCAGTTCATTAAAGTCGGAATAAAATGGATGTATAAGCAAAGCAAAATATCTGAGGTTCTTTTAGTATATAGTCCTGCTGTCATCTGATATTAATCAATAGCCTTTTTAGTGAGATTGGAGTGCTGGCATTTTTACACGTGCTGAGTCAGTGCAAGACTAATATTTAAATGTTTCTTATACTGAATTATCTTAATAGAGAGATGAAATCAATATCTAGTCGCTTGGCAAGAAAACTGTTTTATTTATAACACCTGAATTTAATAGGGAAATAATATCAGATTGGATCCATGAGAACAGATTGTAGGGTATCAACACACAGTACATTCTGATGATAAGGGTTTCATTGAGTTTTGGGGAGAATCCCCTGTGTGGTTTAGCATATGTGGGTATAGAAAATCTTGGGTCATCATACTAATCTGCACATGTGAAGTGAACGATTTTTTTATACAGGGACATTTTTTTTTCTAGTAAATTAAGAGGTCAGAATGTGTCGACAGAATTAGAAAATTAGTCTAGATATAAGATATATATCTTGATTTGGTAGTTGGCAGAATAATCTATTTTAAAAACTCAAACCAAACCATTAACGCAGCTATGTTGTCAGTTAAAAATATCGAAAAACAACAACGTCTGAGCTACTGTAGAGACTGAGGGCCATACAATGTACAAATAAAGCTCCAACAGCATTTCTGTGATTCCAGATTACAAGAGTATTGTGTATTGTAGCCAGGAATACAGATAGGAATAGTTCTTTATTAGTCAGACAGCCATTGGCAGTATAGACTGAGATGAACAAGCAACTAGATATACAGTGAAAGAAGCCAGAAGCCAATAGTGACACCCACAGGCTGGAGGCAAAACACCACAGAATAAAACTGAATTGTACATTTTGCTACAAGCCTAACATTGGGGGTTATTCATTAATGGCTAGCGCCAGGTAGTGTCTCGTAGTGGCAGGCAGTGCCTGGTGAACGCTGGGCGCTGTACGCAATACCACATTTATGAAAGCGAATCTGGTGAGCGCATCTAACAGCGCCATGTAGCGTCTGATTCATCATTACAGGCAGCTCAGCGTATAGCGCCTGCGCTCTAGCTTCCAGAGCAGGTATTACCTGTCGCTACCTTTCGCTCTCCCATACATTTCAATGGGCGTTACCTTTCTTCTGTTTAAACAGGGTGGATATGTGTTCAAAAACAGACTTTAATCACACAGCGTCTGGTGCTCTATGCTATAGCGACCAGATCCAGAGCGCCTACCCTCTGTTTTTTTATTGAATATGGTGTGATCCGCTAAGAGTCAGGCGCACTGAGCTGGCGCTACCTTTCGCTCCCTGCAGCACTGTACTGGTGTTACAGCGCCCAACATACATCACATTCATCAATGCCGCCCGATAGCCGCTTACAGCGTATACCAGCGGTCGCTCTAAGCACTGCTATACAGAAGCTCATCTGCCGATACCTGGCGCCAGTAATGAATCAGCCTCATTGTGACAACAAATCCCACCTTGCTTCCCAGAGAAATCGTCACATGCTATGCCAGCTCTTCACATGACCTGGCTCTTCTGCTTTCTTTTTCTAATCATGGGGGAGTCGGCACTCATTAGGGAGAGAAGTGTGTGGGAATATTGTGAAATTGTGCTAAAGCAGAAAGAAATGTGCTGGGGCACTCAATCTTCTATCTGGAGATAGGCTGTGCAAATGTTGCCCCTTAAACTGGTGCAAAACCCAGAAAACCTTCGCCAGTGCCCTTGCACAAGTACCTTGGCAATGCAGCCTGCTCACTGGTGTCCCGGTTTAAAAAAAAGGGGAGTTTTCCATCACTGAGCCTACGCTAAAATGGTATTTTTGAGATTGTGATTGTCTTATTTCAAGAATGCTGGCTGACCTGACCATCCCACTGCATCCCTGGTTTCCTTGTAGACTGGGGAGCGCCCCCACCTCAGCCTATCTGAATGGCTGGATGCAGGAGCACGTCACAGCTACAGGGAAGCCAGGGATGTGGCCACCAGTAAAGGTGAGTTTACTGCCATCCCTGGCGGTTTCACACAACTGGGCATCCTGACTTCGGAGCTGCTTTTATTACTGTATCTGATAATCAGTGTTGCATCATTAATCAAAGATCCCTTTCACTTCTATCTGTTTCAAAGCTGGCAAGCCATAATTTGTGTGAAACAAACACTATTTTTGTAAAATTTTGTTTCGTCAGAGCAATAAATCTTATGGAACAAATATAGGGCTGGTAAAGGTAAGGTCCACTCACCTTACTGGTGCTCCTGTGCTGCTGATTATGTCCCTGCCACCCTGGTTTCGAGGTAGGCATGGCCTGTGTAGGTACAGCTCCTATTGAACAGAATGGGTGCCTGCCACAGGCCACTCCCACCCACCAGCCCAATCCAGAGCTGCCCAATCCAGAGGATGATTAGCAGGACAGGGGGACAGGTAAGATGAGTAGACTTTTCATTTAAATTATATGTGTGTGAGGAGGGAATCGCTTGACAATGGGGGATGAGCATAGAGCAGTTATACTCACAAACAGGGTCCTATTGCTGTATCCTATGTTGCTTAATCATGTGACAGGTTATGTCACTTGTGTGAGCCACGCAGGATGGGGAGCAGCAATTGCCAATGGGACCCTGTCTGTGAGTATGACTGCCCTGCCTGTCCTTCAGGGTCTGTTATAACTGAGCTGTACTACTCACATACAAAAATCTGAGCTCCCTCGGGACAGGGTGCTTGTTGCACTGCCTATTCTTTGGTTCTGGGGGGGGGGGGGGATCCTGCAAACTGTCTGTTATGGTAATTGGGGGCATTCTGTACCTGTTATGGGGTTCTGAAGGGGGGGGGGGGGTTCTGCACTCTGCCTGTTATGAGGATCTTGAGCAGGGATTCTACCTGTTGCCTGTTATGGGGTTCTGAAGGGGGGGGGGGGATTCTGCACTCTGCCTGTTATGAGGCTCTTGAGCAGGGATTCTACCTGTTGCCTGTTATGGGGTTCTGAGGGGGGGGGATTCTGCACTCTGCCTGTTATGAGGATCTTGAGCAGGGATTCTACCTGTTGCCTGTCATGGGATTCTGAAGGGGGGGGGGGGATTCTGTACTCTGCCTGTTATGAGGCTCTTGAGCAGGGATTCTACCTGTTGCCTGTTATGGGGTTCTGAGGGGGGGGGATTCTGCACTCTGCCTGTTATGAGGCCCTTGAGCAGGGATTCTACCTGTTGCCTGTTATGGGGTTCTGAGGGGGGGGGATTCTGCACTCTGCCTGTTATGAGGCCCTTGAGCAGGGATTCTACCTGTTGCCTGTTATGGGGTTCTGAGGGGGGGGGATTCTGCACTCTGCCTGTTATGAGGCCCTTGAGCAGGGATTCTACCTGTTGCCTGTTATGGGGTTCTGAGGGGGGGGGGGATTCTGCACTCTGCCTGTTATGAGGCTCTTGAGCAGGGATTCTACCTGTTGCCTGTTATGGGGTTCTGAAGGGGGGGGGGGATTCTGCACTCTGCCTGTTATGAGGATCTTGAGCAGGGATTCTACCTGTTGCCTGTTATGGGGATCTGAAGGGGGGGGGGATTCTGCACTCTGCCTGGTATGAGGCTCTTGATCAGGGATTCTACCTGTTGCCTGTTATGGAGTTCTGAAGGGGGGGGGGGATTCTGCACTCTGCCTGTTATGAGGCTCTTGAGCAGGGATTCTACCTGTTGCCTGTTATGGGGTTCTGAGGGGGGGGATTCTGCACTCTGCCTGTTATGAGGATCTTGAGCAGGGATTCTACCTGTTGCCTGTCATGGGATTCTGAAGGGGGGGGGGGGATTCTGTACTCTGCCTGTTATGAGGCTCTTGAGCAGGGATTCTACCTGTTGCCTGTTATGGGGTTCTGAGGGGGGGGGATTCTGCACTCTGCCTGTTATGAGGCCCTTGAGCAGGGATTCTACCTGTTGCCTGTTATGGGGTTCTGAGGGGGGGGGGATTCTGCACTCTGCCTGTTATGAGGCTCTTGAGCAGGGATTCTACCTGTTGCCTGTTATGGGGTTCTGAGGGGGGGGGATTCTGCACTCTGCCTGTTATGAGGCCCTTGAGCAGGGATTCTACCTGTTGCCTGTTATGGGGTTCTGAGGGGGGGGGATTCTGCACTCTGCCTGTTATGAGGCCCTTGAGCAGGGATTCTACCTGTTGCCTGTTATGGGGTTCTGAGGGGGGGGGGGATTCTGCACTCTGCCTGTTATGAGGCTCTTGAGCAGGGATTCTACCTGTTGCCTGTTAGGGGGTTCTGAGGGGGGGGGGATTCTGCACTCTGCCTGTTATGAGGCTCTTGAGCAGGGATTCTACCTGTTGCCTGTTATGGGGTTCTGAGGGGGGGGATTCTGCACTCTGCCTGTTATGAGGCTCTTGAGCAGGGATTCTACCTGTTGCCTGTTATGGGGTTCTTGAAGGTTCGTTTTATGGTCAGGTGCATCTTATTTTGCGAAAATTATAGAAAATGAAATACATTGAGCAGTCCTACTGACTGGATTTCTCTGATCTGGACACTGCATAATACAAATGAAGAAATAAACATTTACATAACTACAAGAAGATGCTTTACCTCTTATTGTTTATTATAATTGTTATGCTTTCAGCTTTCTCGCACATTTAACACCTTGGCCCTTATTTATGAAGGGATAGCGACAGGTAGCGACTGGTGAGCGGCCGGTAATGACGGGCACCGCCACGAGAACGCCGGCTCCCCACCACAATCACACATTTATCAAGCCGATCCTGCTTAGCGACTGAGATAGCGCCATATAGCCACTCATTCATCATTATTCCAGCCTCAGCCCACAGCGCCAGCATCCGACCTTGAACAGCGACAGGTATGACCTCTCGCTACCTGGCGCTCTCCAATGCATTTCAATGGAACAATCTTTAAATATTCATAATTAATTGTTATTAATTGTTTTTTTTTTTTTTTTTTAAATGTGAAAAATTCTGTGACCACTTCTATTTAAAAAAAAAAAATTGTACAGAATTGATATTACAGGTCTGATATTAATGTATTCATATTACCAAATTATTTAAAAAACGTTTTTTTTTGGTTTCCAAAAATATGGTTGTTTGGGGGTTAAAAAACTACTTTTAACCCATCGCCGCCAGCGCTCTGGGATTTAAACATGCATTTTACAGTGCGAGAATTTTTATGAATAATTGTTGATTATTTTTATAATAAATGTTAATGAATATGGTGGAAGCCGGTCGCTAGGGCCAGTCGCTATCATGCGCTCCCATACAGCGCGGAACCTGTCAAAAAGCGACTCCTCACCCAATATTCAACATTACGGCAAACCGACTGAGTCGCTATCAACTACAGAACAACGGCCAAGCACAGCGACTACTAGCGGGCGCTCTGAAAATGCCGCTACAGTCGCTCAACTGTCGCTACCTGCCACTATTAATGAATCGGCCTCCTAGCTCACATGATGTCTTAGGCTACAGTATGTATCTGAAATAGATGCAATTTAAGATATGGGTCTCAATAGTAACAGATTATTTTATACAAAACTGATAGGGTTCATTAACATTTTCTGGTAAAATACTGATGCTGTTAATACCAATAATTTCAACATTTCAGTTGGAGTCTTTCAATATTCATGCTTCCCTCCTTCCACAAGCCTAGTTACATAAGTGCTTCATTGATTGATTCAGTCCTGATGTGTCTAACCAGGGTGACGTGTTATGCTATTGATCTATTTTTATGCATTTCCTTGACCTATGTCACCATATAACATGTTCCAAAAGGACAGCAATGGGCCTATACTTGTGAATTTATTTTACTGCATGATTCCTTCATGTAGCTGTGTTGCCTAAAGACACTTGCTTTAGCTTCTCTTGCAATGTTAGAAAATGTTCTGATTTTACACTGTATATTTGTTACTTTGTAAAATAATAAAAATAGGTATATTTACAACAGACCAATATATATATATATATATATATATATATATATATATATATATATATATAATAAAATGGACAGTGCAGCCTGGGAAACGAAGAAATAGATACTGCATATTGCAATGGTGCTTCCCTACGGTCAGAGGACAAACATTCATCCCCAGGTGAGTTTTACAGAGCCAGACATCCACTAGTTTCCTAATGTTTGTACAACGTTATCTAAAGACAACTTTTATGATGGACTATTATACCAACCTAAAAGCAATGCACATGTCTCCTGTTTTCAGGTTTAAGATATAAGAGAATAGTTCTAACCAAAGAAGATGAATTATTATATTCTGAATGGTCCATTGTGGGGTTTCCCTACACACCCAGAGTTGCCATAGGTGCACTAAGCTCCCCTCTTACCTTCATCTAGTCCCACAGTGATGTTGTGCTGCTGCAGCCCTCTGTGTCTGAAAGCAGACGCAGTACTTATATGCCCCCACAAAGCTGGGGGGGAGAAGAGCTTCTGGTCCATGAGGGTTATCCAGGCTGGTAACTCTCAAGGCCAGGGGCTCGTGCCCTGGCCTATTATCCCGCCCGCCATAGCTGGTGCTGGAGCAGGCTTTACTGGGAAGGGGGAACCCCGTGCCAATTTTTGGGGAAATCAACCCTTGATAGTAGTTGTATTTTATTTGAAAATGTCATAAAGCACTCTTTTCAGTTTGGGTGAATCTCCTGGGCAGGAATGGGGGGCTAAGGATACATATGAGGTAATGTTGTAATCAGGAGAAATGGGGCTTTTACCTGCAATCTGATTTTTATATTATTTCTTTTTTACAAGACATTTCATGTTAAAGCCCAAACCCTGCCGGAAAAAAGAAATATGCAATTTTTCTGGAAATTTCTGCAAAAGACACATTTAAACATACATAGCGCAAAATATTGAAAAATGGTCTTGCAACAGAGAATTACAAGATCTCAAGTAGGCTGGCAATGAAAGGGTTTGAAGGTATGCATATTGGTTATTGTTCTGTTTAGGGGACATGGCAGTTTCAGATTTAGCTTGTTTTTTCTTGTTTGCATTTTCAAGTTTTAGGAAAATGTAATTTTTTTTTTGTGCAACCAGCGAATTTATCAAGTGTTTGTGTGCAGAAAACTGAGCCCACAACAACAAGCCTGGTACACCTAGAAAGCTTGAGAGAGTACTTTGAGAGAATATATATATAGAATATATGTGGGGGTATTTAATTGTAAATGGTTGTTTCTCTTGAACTGCAAGGTGTGCATAGTAGTTGAAATTTCTTTGAAAATCTGTGTGCTGGGCAGGAAAGGGTGTCTGGCAATACATGTGTGGTACTGTTGCAATTGGGAGGGATGGGGCTTTTACACGCAATATGGTTTTCTTGAAAAACATTTTTTTTAATAAATTATTTACATTTTCCTGAGAAATCTGGCCGTTCCTTCAAAAACCATGGTTAAATATGTATAGCGCAAAATGCGAAAAATAGTCTGGCAATAGAGGGTGACTTCATCTTGAGTTAGGCTGGCAGTTAAAGGGATGAAGCATGATTCATAATTCAATACTGCAAGCTTAAACTGATTGACACACAAAACACAAAACAACAAAAGAGTATTCACCTTTTGTCCCCCGCAGGGGAACTCCATTGAACGGCACTTCTGAGTTCAGCTCGCTTCACTGCCATACACCACATGATAGGGCCTTCATTATAATGTCAGTCCTCAGTACACCCCCTTCATTACAATGAATAGACAGGTTGTGAAGGTGCTCCAAGCTCGACATGCCATCAATTCTGACCCCATAATTTAGGATTCAAAAAAAATGTGGCCCCAATAACAACAAATAGCAATCCCAATCAGCACCACCAAACCAAAAAAGTAATAATAATCTACATAATATTCACAAATGTATTAATATTAAAACAACTCACAACAATCTAAAAATCATTCTTTCTACAGGGACATCAAAATCAGTGAAGCATATACAAAAGTAAAACTAGCAAAACATACCAATATTGCACAATGTATACAATTCATCCAAAATATATATAGAAAAAGTGCTAGTGCATGTCTGAAGTGACTATATAAAGTGCTAATGCTGATGCAAAAAATCCAGAGAGAGAAATTCTTTAAGGTGCACAGAAAAGAGAAGAACGTGGAATGAAATCACCATTTAGTGCTGATCCATGATGCCCCTGCTAAAGGTCCTGGCATCCTTTCCCCACACGTTCTGTGAGACTAGCTCACTTTTCCAAGGTGCCCCATGTTTAGGCCTGGGGATGCGTGGGCTGTGGCACGGCTGAGATCCAGTTGCTGGTCCCCAAAATAAGACCAATCAGCTGTGGGGGACAAAAAGTGAGTACCCTTTTGTTGTTTTCATTGGGTCATCAATCACTTTAAAGTGGGCCACAATCCACATTTTTAACTAGCATCTCCTAAATTGTTCCCCCGTGAAAAGTACCTTTTCCCTTCTGTTACTTCAGTCTACTCCCAGTTAATATCGCTTGTTTTAGCAGGTCCTCCCCAAATAATTGCCACTGTTATGGGTGGCAGTAATTGTTGCACCTATGCAATGACCGTTTGCCAGCCATCTCACAGAGAGTGAAAATATCTATTTCTAATTTCACAGATTAAGAAGGGCTTTGCTCTTTTTTCACAGGATTAGGTGGATTTAACTTTAAGAGAGACTGGAAATTGTATTCCTATTTGTAGAGTAAAAATACAGCCTTGTAATAGCATGAATACTGCTATACTCAGCCCTATCACTTTGTTATGTAGTAAGCTAATATCTCAAGTAGTAGTTAAATATAACCCTGCCTATGCTGCCAGCAGATCCATCTGATAGCATTGATACGGTCATATCTGTGGGGGAAAAAGCTATGATATTGCTGTAGTCACTGAGTCCTCTAGAGACTCAACTGCACTTTTTTAGGAGGGCTGAAATAGCATTTAAGCAAATATTCTGGACATTGTGATAGAAAGAAGTACTGACAAATATGAGCTTAACCTTCTAGAGCAACCTTGCTAGGTCACAGAACTATTACCCTCATAATCTGCTGCTATGTACACATAAAAACTGCCGCAAGGACAGACCCACAGTACACATCACATTAACCCTTGTAGACAGATACACACAAGCAAATGGAATAAGGTAAATAATGCATGCATAGACAATGACAGAAAAATGAAATCAAACATGTCTATGAAGGCTGAACCAGTATCAAGTTATTTTTAGACTTAGGCCCTTATTTAACAAGGGATAGCGCCAGGTAGCGAATGGTGAGCGAACGGTAATGACGCTCACCGCCACGAGAACGCCGGCTCCCCTCCGCAATCACACATTTATTAAGCCGATCCTGCTTAGCGACTGACAGAGCGCCAGATAGCGAATCATTCATCATTATTCCAGCCTCAACCCACAGCGCCAGCGAGCGACCTTGAACAGCGACAGGTATGACCTCTCGCTACCTGGCGCTCTCCAATGCATTTCAATGGAGCAATCTTTAAATATTCATAATTAATTGCTATTTTTTTTTTTTTTTTTTTAAATGTCAAAAATTCTGTGACCACTTCTGCAATGTTAGATAATTTTTTTAAGGTTAAAAAAAAAAATAAATAAATAAAAATTGTGCAGAATTGATATTACAGGTCTGATATTAATGTATTCATATTACAAAATGTTTTGAAAAACATGAGCGCCAGCGCTCTGGGGTTTAAACAAGCATTTCACAGCGCGAGAATTTTTTGAGCGTGATTTGTTAATGAATATGCTGGGAGCCGTTCGCTATGGCCATTCGCTGTCATGCGCTCCCATATGGCGCGGAACCTGTCAAACAGCGACTCCTAACCCCGTATTCAACATTACCGCACACCGACTGAGTCGCTGTCAACAACCGAACAAAGGCCAAGCACAGCGAATACTAGCGTGCGCTGTGAAAATAACGCTACTGTCGCTCATCTGTCGCTACCTGGCGCTATTAATGAATCGGCCTCAAAGAAGAGAGAACATTAGCTTAGTTTTAACCTAGACTTTCACTCTGAGCAGGCAAATAGATCACCTGACAGTAAAACTGAAGCATGACTTATGATTAACTTTAAAAATCAAAGCTGTCCTATTGTTCAGATACAGCCAGATAGAGATCTATTTCCCCACAGAACGCTGTGTGATATTCTTTCTCCACACAGGGTAGGCTGTTTGGAGCATGGGACTTGCTATAAACAGCCAGCAAAACCGATTAACCTTAGAAAAGGGATCAGCATGTCTGTCATGTTACACACTGAATCATCAGCTGCTGGAGCGGATAAATCTACCAAGAAGGGTTGTCAAAATTGTGGCAAGATTTCTGCCCCCATGCAGTTCATTAGCATAGAATCTGCCTGCAAGTGGTCTTCTGCTGTTTGGGTGAACGACATTCAAGATCCTATGTTAGATCTGGTGACTAACTAAAACTAGGTGCATTAGGATGGCTAGTGTGTGTGTGTGGGGGGGGTGTTGTTGGGTTCCTTGTTTTTTGGTGGAATTTAGGTCCACTTACAGAAACACATTTCTGAATTTCAAGCTTGACTTTTCAAGATTGTATAATCGAATTCTATTGTATGCGGATGACAAGCTTTATATTAGTCAATAATTATATATACAGTCTTGCGTGATGCATACCACAAAGGATAAGATTATTTAACCCAAGCATTAGGTGCAGCTATGCAAATAAATCTCTTCACACATCTATACTATTGCCAAAAGTTCTTAGAAAGGATGTGCAAAGCCTTGGTATAGTTATATTTTACAAAGACATCTACTGCACTTGTAGACATGTGTTTAGTTCTTTTGGTCCTTATCAGCACAAGGCTAGGGGCCTTATTTATCAAGGGCTAGCGCCAGGTAGTGTCTGACGAGCGCCAGGTACTGCCAGCTAACGGCGGCTACCGACTCAAGTACGCCCGGCGGCGGTCACAATGACGCATTTATCACGCTAAATCTCGCGCCGGCGAGAGCGTCAGCTAGTGCGGGATTCATCATGTAGCCGACTGCAACGAACAGCGCCGCTACTAATCCCATCACAGCGGCAGGTATGACCTGTCACTCCCTGGCGCTCTCCAATGCATTTCAATGGAGCAATCTTTTAATATTCATAATTAATTGATTTTTTTTTTTTTTTTTTTTTTAACTGTCAAAAATTCTGTGACCACTACGGCAATGTTAGATATTTTTTTTAAGGTAAAACAAAATAAAAAAAAATATGTGCAGAATTGATATTACAGGTCTGATATTAATGTATTCATATTACAAAATGTTTAGAAAAACTTGTCTAATTTTTACATAAAAAAAAAAATGGTTGTTTGGGGGTTAAAAACTACTTTACACACATCGCCGCCAGCGCACTGGGGTTTAAACAAGGAATTCACAGCGCGAGAAATTTTTGAGCGTGATTTGTTAATGAATCTGCAGCAAGCCGTTCGCTCTGGACATTCGCTGTCAGGCGCACCCATACAACGCGGAACCTGTGAAACAGCGACCCCTAACCCCGTATTCAACATTACCGCACACCGACTGAGTCGCTGTCAACAAGCAAACGCCGGCCAAGCACAGCGAATACTAGCTGGCGCTGTGAAAATCACACTACTGGTGCTCATCTGTCGCTACCTGGCGCTATTAATGAATCGGCCTCCCCATATATATATATATATATTTGTATGAAGAGTGTGGAATAGGAGCCCCAAAGCATAGCATAGAGTCTATTATTATGTCACCTTTTGCTATCACCAGAGCCAGGTATATTAAGGGCTTTACCCAAAAGTTATTAACCCTCCAGTATCAGATGTGCCATTCTGCTTTGAAGATGCTTTGAGATGAATCCTACAGTTTTGTAGCCATTCTTATTCCCCGTTTGTTGTCTAATGCTTTAGTTGCATTTTCGATGCCTGGCAATGTCAAGCAATTGAGACTTCCCACACACAATAAAGCAAAGAGCCTGTCTGTCTTCACATCATCTCCTCTGATAAAAATCAATTCCATCGCTACAAGACACAGACAAAGACCAGCTCGCTTCCACTGAAGACACTAACAAGAAGAGAATTAGAATCACGTGTAAACAAATATAACAGCTCATAATGGAAAATCACAAAGGATTAGAGGAATTCGGGGACATGTCTGAAAATGTTATTTCTAGCTGTAACAATGGTATAATCAACATACAAAAAACACTTTGGATCATGCATCCAAGCATACCAGGCAAACCGGGGGATACCACAAGGCAGGGCATTACAAATTGGGATGACCTGGGAACATGGAATTGCCTGGCCCTGGAGTCTTAGGGCCTTATTTATCAAGGAATAGCGACAGATAGCGACTGGGGAGCCGGCCAGTAAAGCCAGGTACTGCAACTAGAACGCCGGCTCCCCACCACAATCACACATTTATCAAGCCGATACTGCTTAGCGACTGAGATAGCGCCACCTAGCAACTCATTTATCATTATCCCAGCCTCATCCCACAGCGCCAGCGAACATCCTTGAACAGCGACAGGTATGACCTCTCGCTACCTGGCGCTCTCCAATGCATTTCAATGGCAGAATGTATTTTAATTAATAATTTATCTTTTAATATATTTTTTTTTTTTTCCTTTGAAAATGTATTTTTTGTGGATTTAAAAAAAATTTTTTTTTTTTGCAGAATTGATATTACAGGTCTGATTTTAAACTATCCAGGTTTGAATATTATTTCAAAATCATTCCATTTTTTTTTGGGTGGTTAGGGGGTTAAAAAACTACTTTTAACACATCGCCTACTGCGCTCTGGGATTTAAACATGCATTTCACAGCGCTAGGAATTTTTAAGGCTGATTTTTTAATGAATATGGTGGGTGCCGGTCGCTATGTCCAGTCGCTATCATGCGCTCCCATACAACAGCGAACCTGTCAAATAGCGACTCAGCATCTTGTATTCAACATTACGGCACACCGACTGAGTCGCTATCATCCACCGAACAATGGCCAAGCACAGCGACTACTAGCGGTCGCTGTCAAAATACCGCTACAGTCGCTCAACAGTCGCTATCTGTCGCTATTAATGAATCAGCCTCATAGAGTCTTTTAGACTCTAGGGCCAAGCTCTAAGGACAAAAGTACACCAAACACCCCTCCTGCCACCCCTGACAGTCGTCCATACCAACCTAGGGGACCAGAGGCCACAGTGCACTTTGCAGCAACCAGGGTCTTCTATTGGATTGCTGCAGCGCACATCACAGCTACTGATCTCCTGGAAACCCGGACCTGGAACAGGGATAACTGCACAAATTACCCATAGTAAAGGTGCAGCAAACACCCCTCGTGCCACCTACAGCCTGACAGTTGGCCACACTAACCTGGTGTCCAGGAAAAGGGGGCTGGAGGTCACAGCTCACCCTGCAGCAACCACAGCCTCCAATTGGGGAGGTGCTTCGGCTTTAGGTCTCCTTCAATCAAAAATGTGACATCTGTTTTTGCTTGCCTGTCAATTCGGGGTTATGCAGCATTAAATTCACCTGTCTATATAGATGACCTCTTTCCTCTCCCCTAGCTTGTTCTTTTACTTTCCTTTTTTTACTTCCCTTGTTTTCATCCCTTCCTTTGCACTCCTTTCCTTCCCTCCCTCCTTTCCTATTTCTTTCTATACTTCTTTTTTTTCTTTCTTTCCTTCCTACCCCTTTCTTTCTATTTTTATATATCCTTTCTTATTATTCTTTCTTCCTTGTCTTCCTTTCATTCCTTCCCTCTTTCTTCCCTTCCTTTCTTTCACTTTCCTTCCCTCCTTCCTTTTAATTCCTTGCTTTTATCTTTGTTCCTGTATTCCTTCCTTCCCTTTCATCTTCTCTTTTTTCTTTCTGTCCTTCCTTCCTTTCTGCTGTTTCTTCCCATCTTCCCTCCATTTCTCCCTTTCTTTTGGTTTCATTGTTTCCTTTCTTTTCTCTATCGTTCTTTCTTGTATTCCTTTCTCCCTCCCTTTCCTACTCTTCCTTATTTCTCTTTTTTCCTTCTTCCCTCTTTTTCTTTTCTCACTTGCCATTTCTTTCTCTTTTTTCCTCTTTCTATATGTCCTTTCTTATTTTTCTTTCTTCCTTAATTCTTCCTGAACCAGGATGCCCAACTGTGTGAGCTCCTTGCACAGGCCCACATAATAGCCCCATATTAATCCAACATTAATGTCATGGGTGTCAGTTGGAAGCAGAGGGGTGTCACTCTGTCCAGCCGATAGGTGTAGTGGGTGACCCCTCGAGTCTCGTGATAAGGCATCCCAAGAGGGAAACCATCGCCGAGGAATGGCAAGGAGCTTCAGGCAGGGTTTAGATCTGCTTAAAAAGGAGATTACATAAAAAAATGGAATCGAAAGATTTTCATTGATTGTATGAAATTGGAACATTGTGATGTGACATGCAATGCAGTAGGAAAGATACTGAAGGGAATTTGTGAATTGCTTTTTTTCCAACTAGTGACCAGTGTTTATATACTTGCTGTATTAGCAATAGAAGGAAGCATTTATAAAACACTACCCATATTAGTGGTTTTAATGTGAAATGCAGGATTTGTGTGTATTTACTGAGATGAGATATAGAATCTAGTTTAGTTACTCTATTCATCTCAGGACAGGGGGCTCAATTTAACCAATTTGGAAATAAATTGAGAATGGCTACATCTGTATTTAGGCAAGAAACTGCCCTGTGTGGCCTATACTCACTAAACCTCCAGGAGCATAATAATCTGGAAGCAGTAAAGATCTGAATTTTCTGATATATGATAACAATAAAAATCCACATAAAAATGATATATAACAGGAGGAGGGGGTTACTGAAACAGAAAGTTACCAACCATTTTGGAGCTGCCTCTCCCAGCATCTCAGTCATGCTGCTGCCTGGATTCAACTGACATAACTGACAATGCACAGTAACAAGAAGCCCAGCAGCACTTTCTGTTTGCAGGTGACCTGCAAATGCATGAGCAGCCATTAAAATGCATATGAGCACTGTTTGTTGTGTTGGTCTGGTTTAAGTGATTTTTGACTGTTGGTCTGCTTTGAGTAACAGTATCCTTGAACATTGCATTTTACTCCAAACCCTATTTACTGCAAACCTTAAAAAAATAAAAAGAAAGTTTTTAAAACCCCAAAATTTCCAGGCACTTAACTGGAATGGGGTTAGTAGCCCCCCCCCCCCCTTTTCCTATCAGGTCCATTGGGAAAGCTTTTCTTGTTGCTCGTGGTAACATTTGCTGAAAGGTAGGTCTCCACATCCTACGCAAGAGGAAGGTCAGGAGCCCCCGCCCTTGTTTACAGTGGCTCAAAAACTAAAATCTGGTTGGAAGTCAAAGGATGCCAACATCCTTTAAAGTCAAATTGGTCCCTGTATCTCCCTCCCACGTATTCCTGTTACCAGTCAATGCTCTTAAATGATGCCAAACATTCAGTGATATATTTGCTTCTCCACATTTGTGGAATTTGACCATAAGACCAGTGTAGTAATGGACCTATATCCATGACAGTATACTTAAAATGTTGGGGGCCGCTTACGGTTATTGCAGAAGTAGGTTATCTTTAACTACAAGCCATGCAGCTGATTAGTCCTGGTGTGTTGCTGCACAAAGCTGCAGCCACAACTCATATATCATTAATGCACAGCCTGTCTACAGGGAAAATCTAACTTATTATGCTCCTTGTCTGTTTTGTTTTTTGTATTGTAAAGCCCAATAATAAAGCTTGTTGCAGACATTATATTTTTGCCTGTGTGTTGAGCTGAAACTGACATGAAAGCAGACAGGAAAAGAGACACTACCTTGCTTCAGAGACTAAAATGTAACATTCTGGCTGACCCATACATGCTGCAGAGCCACATGAGTGTAGCTTTTACATATTTTGACCATACCTTTTTTCATTGCCAAGCGTATAGATCTGAAATGTATCTGCCTCCATACCCCTTAGTTTATTTGGTTCAGAGACAATACAAAAAAAAATCCTCTCCTGGCTGATGTGGTGTCAAGAATGGAGGGGGAGGGGGTGTGGGTGCAGGTGATTCTGAAATTGTATGGCATTGCCCCCACGTGGGTAGCAGAATTTTCCAAAATGTGGGGTGCTGAATATAACCATGTAAAACAATACAGAGAGCTATTCCTATAATGCTTTGTTTCAATACCTTTGTCATTAAATGTCAATAAAATAGGAGATCACACATGCCCTGTAACACTTTGGAGTTTAATGCTGTATGATAAACAACAAGTATGGTTTGAAAAAAATCTGAAAAAGTTAGCTGTTCTTTTTTATTAGTGCAAGGTAACTAGTTAATTAGCAGGTCACGGTGTCTGGAACAAAATGATTATTTTTTCATGTTCTTGCCAGATTAAAAGCATCTATTTTTTTCCTTATTCTCAAGAACACATGGAGTAAAAAAATACATGTCAATTTTATAGCGCTCCTGCTGGTGTTTGTTTTGGGAGATTGATATTTTTAGATGAGTAGCTCATTGGAATCTTCAGGATGTGACTTATATATATACACTTTTGAGCACTTTCAAAATAGACATGATTAGATAATGAATTCATGTGTCTTGAGAGTACAGAAGAAAGCCTCCACAGCTCCACGGCAAATTAACATGCCATATGTTGATGAAACAAGAATGGAACAGAGAGGAGTGATGGCTAAAAGGCACAGCAACACTTGTATAAGTGTGTGTATGTGTGGTGGGGGGGGGGGGGGCAGTTAAACTGCAGGAGATGAGTCGAAAACAGGCATCTATTCAGCCTGAAACCTATTTGAGCTTGTGAAGAATATGACATAAAATACTATATTAACTCTCTGACCTGCTCTTCAAACAAATTCAAAATGGTGATTTCACATATGGCCATCCAGGACAAGTAAGTAACAAAAGCATGTAGGTAAACAGATTTTACTCAGGGAAGACCTTATTTGGAAACCTGGCATACCTCAATCTTTCCAGGTCCCCCTACCGGAAGGTCGTGGCTTCAAAGACCCAGCAGTTGACAAGGGTGACATTTAATTATGCATGGAGACAGCAGAGCTAGCACTAGACACATTCCCCTGCTGAGACCCTGCTGTAGTCACACAGCTTCAAAGCATAAGTCCAGCCATGCCGGGGTCAGTTGTTCAAAAAGAATTCTGAGGGCGTCATGAACATTAACCATAAGCTAAACTCATATTCAAAATCTGGAGCTCCTGACTCATGCATACATAGGTTTTATTCCACAATCTATTGTGGAATAATAGAGGTGGTGTGAGAGTGATGTGATGTGGAAAAGTTAAATCAAATTTGCCAGGAAGGTCTGCATGTGTGACATGGTGTCAGATATGCAACTGTCCATGAGAGCATGGTAAACCCGATTAGCTGCCGGAGGTCTTGAGCAGAGCAAGATGTGGGAGCCCAGGCATGCTATGTGATCTATTCGATTTTTGGCTAAAGATTTTTAATAAATCAAGTCCAGTCTTAACTGGTTGGGGATGGGTGCTTAATAAACCCTACCTGGTCCCTGCAATCAAGCACATTTTTCTGATAGCTCTAGACATGGCCGCAGCCATTTTGGTCACATCACCCCAAGGCACATTAACTTGAATAGGGACCAGGAGCAAGCACCAAGCGGGGATGCCATTCTGTGGCCACCCCTAGAAGTGCAGAGGACAGTGCTAGATTTTCTTTTTAACCCCTCGTCCTTCCTCAGAACTGGTGGGGAACTCGTTAAGCCTGAGGTTTAAAAAGAGGAGCATCACACACTCGGATGCCTTGGGAGGTGGGGGGGGTAAGGCAAAACTTTGAGGGAGTAAAGATCAATATACTTTTCCTAACCCCCCTGCATAGGAGCATCCTAATTTGGGATTCTCCACTGTGTCTTTTTGCCAGGCAAGCTCACAACTTGGTTGCTTGATACTCACCTCTTCAACATTAATTGTATGACTGCCAATCTAATTTTTGCCACCGACATATCAGATTGCCCTACAACCCCGCGGATCTGAATAGTCGCTGGTCTACCTACTTTAGGTGTGGATTAACTAGCTTGCCTATATATCTACAGTATCCATCTATCTTTCTATATTTATCCGCATGGTACTCTACGCAGCATCCATTCCTGAACTGGCTGAAACAGACAATGGACAGTCTCTTAAAGTGTCTTTTTCAGTCTTAGCCGGCAGCATTAATGGCACAGCTGCATCTTCAGATTTCCTCCATAGTGTGACAATGAATCTTAACGTAGCCAGTGTGTTTGAACTGCACTGCTGGTCAGAATCTATAAATGTATTCAGTGTTCGGATAAATCACATCATCTACAACCAGTAAAATGCCCTGTAAATGAACCAGTCAACAATCATGTCACATCTACCCTAATTTCACAGGCAGCATCTGAATCATGTATTATCTGCAAAAACACACTTAAGTCTCCAAACTTTAGAAAGGGCACTGTGCACTTGGAATACCTATAATGTCATCATCACAATAAAACTCTTCCTGCAGGTTGGAAAATGTAAAAGCTTGGGTCAGTGTAATCTACCTTTTATAGCACGTTACCGTCAGACTCGCGTCCAGAAATCATTTGCTTCGTATTTCTGAGCAAATGATGATTTATGACAGAGGTTGTTTTTCAGTGACTTTACCTTACTAAGAGTAGGGTATGTTGTGATCCTGAATGAGCGGGGTTCAGAGGATGTAAGAAGGACATCTGGTCAAAAGAACATATTGCCCAAAAAAGTGTCTGAGGAGGCTGCGGAGTGCCAGTCAGTCAGTATATATATATTTTATACATTGAAAATACCTGAGAAGTATGTGTACATTTCTATATTTAAATCGAAAAGGAATTTTTGGCATTTTGTTCATGATTTAATAAACTTTCCTTATAGTGGACCAAAACCCACAGCGATCGGCCCGGTAATCGATTGATTCCCTCCCCCCAGGGCATCCAAAATTGGGATGCCCTGCTGTGTGAAACTTTCCAGGTCGACCCATACACTTACCTTCTTTCCCGTTCCAACGGCGCATGAGCGAGCCATGGCCGCTTCCCCGCTATCCCTCTAGCAGAGAGCTGCCCACGCCAGGCATTTGTGAATGGCCAGTACTGGCATGCTCCCTGTTAGAGGGTAGCAGGGGATGCGACCGTCAGCGCACTTAGAGCCAAGCGCACTGATTGGATAAGCGGCTGCGCATGTGTCGGACTGGGAAGAGGTGATTTGGTTTCCGGGACCTGGAGGGTTTCACACAGTGGGGCACCCCCGATCGGGGTGCCCCAGGGGCAAGGACCAAAACCCAGGATCTGAATGTAACTTTAATGTGGCGTTATCAGCATTATTTTCACTATCCTGCTGATAGGTTTGTTGAACTGGAGCATTTTGATTTATTATGATCTGCTGTGTGAAACCCCCCAGATCGACCACACAACTCACCTTTCCCTCGTCCCATGGCACATGCGTGGGGCTCATGTCCATTCAGTGATTTATGTTGTGCATCCTAATGAATGGGATAAAGTGCTGTTTTGAACAGAGCACTGGCATAGGTATTAGAAACAGCCACATGCCCGGTCTCCCTGCGATCTGTAGTGCGCTCCTGCCCCAGCCTTAGTATGCACAGCATAAAGAGGTGATTGGACAATCGCATGCACCTTGGGAATGGTGGAAAGATGAGTGCAGTGGGCGATCTGGGGGGTTTCACACAGTGAAATATATGGGATGCCCCTGGTGCAAGGACCCAGTACCAGGATAGTGAAAATCCTGGTGATAGGTCCACGTTAAAAGGAAGCTAGAGCCTTGTGTGTCAAGTGTAACCTAGTTGTTGCTCAGGTCTACTGCTGAAATATAACCACAAGCTTATAATAAAGTACTGTAACTAATGTGCTGTGTAATATTTTTGGACAAGTTAGTAGTTACTACCAGGAAGGGCTCCTATATAGTCATCACAATACACCCAAGGTCCCCAAGGTGCCCTGTGGTTGTGAGTTTACAATCTAAAGACACATTAGGTGCCTCCATTGCAGCTCAGTGCCAGGGAGGACCATGATACACGTGAGTACAAAACTAACCTAATCTACAACCTTAAACCATTTGTTTAAGAAAGAGGGGAGTGGTTGAGTGGGGAACAAAACCAGAGCACAAAGTTGAGAGAAGATGACAGGATCTTAGCGATTAGAGGGCAAAAAGGGCACATAGGGTATAAAGACCCCATTGCCCTTTTTTGCCCTATAACTTCTAAACTAACACCCTTCTTGGTGCTCCCTTCAGCCCTCTGCCCTATACCTTCCATGTTTCAGGTCCATCTTTTCTTCCCACCACACACGTTTCTCTCAATGCCACCTCACTTCCCCCACCAAATCACCCCCACAAATCTGCATTTTTTACTGTGGCATCCACCCTTAGTTAAGGTCATGTTAAAAGGACCTGGGACTTATAGACCGAAGGAAGTGGAAGAGGGATGCTGGATGCAGAGGAGGGAGGCTGGGATGTAGTCAGTGACTGAAAAAGCAGGGATGGAGCTAATTTGTAGTGAAGGAGAAGCGGGCTGGCAATAATCCCTTGTAAAAAAACATTATACATGCATTCCTGCAAGATCGATTCATCGCAGCCCCATCCCTAGATTTTTAAATGTGCTTGCTGATAGAGCACTCCTGGGCTGGCTGCGTGAGACCCTAATACCACCCACCTCTAAAATGATGTCAGCAGCGGATGGTTGCTACCATCCTAGCATCTAAAATTAATATATTTTTCGTTTTTTATTCACCTATTCAATTATTCTTTCCTCCCGCTGGGTTTCAACTCGGTTCAGGAGTCTAGGATACGGGGGCCGCCATCTTGCCTCAGAAGCACAATATACATAGTCCTTGTCCACAAGCTTTATAACAGCTCAAAACCTTCAGTGGCCAGCCCTGGAATCTAAAAGACTACTGGTTAACCTGCCACCGAGGCATCCTATACCGGGATGAGTGTTGGGCCCTTATTCATCAAGCGATAGCGCCAGGTAGTGTCCGAAGAGCGCCAGGTAGCGGCAGCTAACGGCGACTACCGACTCAAGTACGCCCGGCGGCGGTCACAATGACGCATTTATCAAGCAAAATGAGGCTAGCGCCGGCGAGAGCGACGGCTAGCGCGGCATTCATCATGAAGCCGCCTGGACCGAACAGCGCCGCTGCAAATTCCCTCACAGCGCCAGGTATGAGCTGTCGCTCCCTGGCGATGTCCAATGCATTTCAATGGAGCAATCTATAATAATTCATGATTAATTGGTAATAATTTTTTTTTTTTTTTTTTTAATGTCAAAAAATCGGAGAACACTTCTGCAATGTTAGGATTTATTTTTAAGTAAAAAAAAAAAAAAAAATATGTGCAGAATTGATCTAACAGGTCTGAGATTAATGTATTCATATAACAAAATGATTCTAAAAACATGTATAATGTTACATTCAAAAAATATGGTTGTTTAGGGGTTAAAAACTAGTTAATACAGATCGCCGCCAGCGCTCTGGGGTTTAAACAAGGAATGGACAGCGACAGCACATTCGGAGCGTGATTTTTTGATGAATATGAAGCTAGCCGTTCGCTCTGGCCATTCGTTGTCAGGCGCTCACATACAACGCTGGACCTGTGAAACAGCGACCCCCCAGCCCGTATTCAACATTACCGCACACCGACTGAGTCGCTGTCATCAAGCTAATGCCGGCCAAGCACAGCGAATACTGGCTGGCGCTGAAAAAATCACGCTACAGTCGCTCATCTGTCGCTACCTGGCGCTATTGATGAATCGGCCTCCCCGTGTGCTGGTGTGTTGTTTGACAGCTGCATCCCAGGTTTCCCTGTGGCCGTGCCAAGCTATTCAGACCACACACACCACAGGGATACCAGAGATGCAGCCAGCCAGCCAATCGACAATCTCAAAACTGCCAGAGGGCGTGGCATCAATGGTGGTTCTTTTTTTAAACTGGACCACTGACAGAATAGTGGTGGGGGAGACAGGGGGACCAAAAAAAGGGATTTGCTCCGCTTTAATATATTAATCTAAAACTAAAATAATTGTTTGATTTTTCAAACCCTGAAATCTATTATGAATAAAGGTTAGATTTAAAGACAATATTAACACATGGTTTGTGGTAAAATATCAATGGAATAAAGATGATATCAATATCATTTTCAAATGTCTTCCTCCGCGCTGGGCTTAATGTCCAGAGAGCGGCTCCATTTAATTTCCTAGTCCTGACATTAGTCACCACTGTCACATTACAAGCCATACCTTATCTATAATCATGTTTGCTTTATGTAAAACAAGAGCTTGCATAGCTTGATTTCTCAACAGGAACTGTGGCTAGAAATTAAAATAATGGCTCTTATGGCAGCACACTGCTGTGATGACAGGAAGCTAATTTTCAGGGCCTGAGAATTTCAAAAATGTTTTGACAGCCAGCAGTGAAAAGCTCTCATCCACGCTTTCCTTTCACAAAAGTGTTAGCTTTTTTATTCAGTCTAATAATGGACTCTCTGAAATCAAGAGCAATTAGAGTTACTAATCCGACTGCGACATAAAGAACACTGACTTTAAAAATGTAAATATTACTCACTCTTAAATGGATTTACAGTTAATGAAGTCTAGTCTTGAAATAGCCAAAGAATGAAAGGCTCCAGTGATTTTTCGAACAAATGAAATTTAAAGGCTTTATTACTTTGTATAAATGAGTTGTTCTAGATGATTCCTTTGCTAATTAGTGGGGTCCATCTCTGTCCAGGCAGGGCTCTAGGAAATGTTAGGTGTTATCCAACATTCCCTGTCACTGCTGGAGAGAGGGGTATTAAGCCAAGCAAAAATAATGTAGAGGCTGATTTAATACTAGCACCACGTATCGCCATGTGAGTGTCTGTAAAGCGGCGCTACAAGACGCTGCAAGCGGGTGTTGAGCGCTATAATGTAGCTTAGTGGGCAGACAAGTGGCGCTGTACTATCCCGTCCAGCATTGATGAATGTGATGTCTGGTGAGCGCTGTAGAAGCGCTCTCCCTGATTCACTGCAGCATGAACGCTAGGTGGTGTTTCAAGGTCATAGCGCCCAAGACGGGGCTACATCTAACAAGAGGGCAACGCTGCAGCGAGCGATAGGTTGCGCCAGCTCAGTGCGTCCGGCACTTGGCGTTTCACACCATATTTAAGAAAAAATAACTCACACCCAGCGCCGGCACTATAAAGCTGGTCGCCAAAAACACATGGAATGACATTGTTTTAACACTAGGACAATAACACTTTAGTGCCAGGCTTGCACATACAATTCTGCATAGAAAAATATATATATATATTTATAAAAGTGTTTGTTTGCAGCCAGGAGAGGTCACACAATGATTTGAGCAAAGAAATACAATTTGAATTGTCCATCACGCTATTTATACACAACCAAATGAAGCCCCATTGAAATTTATGGGAGAGCGACACTGAGTGAAAGGTAATAAGTGGCCCTCCAGAACCTAGAGCGCCAGCACTATACACTGAGCCGCCTCTAGTAATACATCGGACGCTACATGGCACTGTTAGAGGCGCTCACCAGATTCGCTTTCTTAAATGAGGTTTTCACATACAGCGTCAAGTGTTCACCCGCCGCTACGTGGCACTACCTAGTGCTAGCGTTTCTTAAATAACCCCCACAGCAGGGTATTACCTGGTAATGAGCACCCCGTGATGCGTCCAAGAATCAATAATCTTAACGATCTTAAGATTAATGATAGAAAGAGTCCATCTGCACCATCTTGAGATTTCTTGAGGAGTTAACTATCACATCCTACTCTCAAGGCTCATTAGGGCCAGCAGGGATGAGATTTCAGTCTATTGTCAGAAAGTGATAAGCGAAACCCTGTTCCACTCAATAACAATCACGTATAAATAAATAAATAAATAAATGGTTAAATAAAGAGGACCAAATAAAATAAAAAAGATACCTAAAAAAACTTTTCAGAGCAAGCCCTGTCCAGGCACATGCTAAATTCCTCCCACTTTATTCCCCATGGGAACAATGTAAAACCATTGTAAACCATTGAAAAGCATCTCACAATCTTTGATTACAGTATATGTAATTACTTTATGTATTCTAAGCAAGATTTCTTCTCTTCTATTTCTAGGTCATTATTGAAGTTGGAAAGTGCATACCATGGTGCAGCTTTAGGAGCCATGAGCATGTTATGCTGTGGTCAGAGAGGCTTGCAATGCTCTCCATTGGCTTTACAGTCCCTTAAAAAGAATGTTCTCCCTCATTTACCAAGGAATAACTGGGTTCTTGCGAGCTGTAGACTGGAGGTTAAAATTATGTGGGGGGACTGTTATAATGAATATAATGATACACCCCCCCCCCCCATGAAGAGTAACATATAATTCTTTATGTGACTGTAAGTGACAGTCTTTACCTTGCACAACTATTCATCCACTGGCCAACATATCCGCCTGTCACAATGCATTATATTTAATTGATATTTGATTGATTTAACTGATTAAAAAAACTATTCTTAGGACGAAATGAAAATCATAAAGTATTTAGAATGGAATATCTGTATAGATATTACACTAAACTTACCTGCAGCTGACCTCTGGTCAAAACTGACTAAAGGCCCCTGACTGTTGCAGCATGGGGGCATCTTGATTTAGCATGGCCATTGTTCATCCCTCCGCTGGGATGCCAGACACTGGTCAGCAGTACTCACCCCTTTCTTGCTGCCTTGATGGCTGCAGTTCCTGTGATAGCCAAAGCAACTGGAGGCCAGGCCTATGAAATAGGCTGCTGGTGGTCACAAGGAACAGTGAACTACACTAGAACATGGAAGTTGTTATTGGGGACTGTCTGTTATCTACTGTTTCCTGGAGGAGGGGGTGAGGCACAGGGCATCCAAATTGCATTACCTTATGTTGTGCGGGTCAGAGGACCTTCAGTCAGTTTTGCCTGGAGGTAATCTTTAAAGGGCATTCCTACTCACAGTGTATGTGCTAGTGGCTGGTTAAAGTGAAATTCTGGTCTTCTTTTTCCCCGACAACCCCCTGCTAGCAAAACATTGGGAAGCTTTAATTTAGATATAATTTACCATGTCCCAAATCTGATCAGAAAACTAGGCTTGAAAGAAACCCTTACTCACTATGTACAGTCTGTATGTGGGCTTTATCTGCCTTCATTCATTCCAATTTGTTGTTCTCTACAAATCATGTAAATCCCCCCTATTGTTTTTTTTTTCTATTTCAGTCCTTTCTGTTTCTCTCTGTGGGTCTTTTTCTCATGTTTCAGCTCGTTGGAACAGTTCCATGGAAAAGCAGCTAAAACTATTTGGCGAACTTTTAAACCAGGGTTGTACATATGGTTAAACACACAGAACAGCCATACAAATGCATGAACACACAAAAAACAAGCAGTTTTGTGGAGGTATAGTTAGGGTATAAATTGCAGCATATCAGATTGGGGGGTCTTTCTGAAGCCTTGTCAATCTGATAGGATCTCCAGTGTTACCAGAGGCAATAGTACCACTGGCTGGGAACCTCATTTTTGATGATAAGCCATCTTTAGACAGCACCTTGATTTTTTCTCTCCTTGTTGAAATAAACAGCTTATTTTGGAGTTTTTCAAGTGGGTTTGTCAATGCTTTATCTTGGGCAATAGGGAAATGCAAAATTGGGCAATTGGGAGAATCATAGTTATTGTATCGTTCCTGTTAATCAACAAATGTTGACTTTAACTTAATAAACTATGCCATTTCAGAACAGTAAACCAATCTGTACTCACATAATTGGGAAAAAATGATTAGATCCAGTCTGATTGAATAGTCATAAGAATGGGGGTGGGGGGCACACTTTAGCTTCTGCATTTTGAGTGCTATAAATTCTTGCCTTGTGTATGTCCATTATATATGCTATTTAATAGAAAGCTATATTGATTTTGTTAACAATGTGCTCTGTTTGCTAGTATTTTATAACATTTAAGCCATGTTTCTCTTAACTTCAATTCCTAGAATGTTGCTGGTTGCACAACCATCATTTTTCTCTCTTTATTTGAACACCCGTATTTTTAAATATATTTATCATATGCTACACTAAACAAAACTTAAGTTGGTATATTTTTCTTGTTATAGTTTATATGGCAGACTGGCTATACCATCCCAGTTGCTATTAATACTTTCATTGTTATATAGCCTAGGGGATTCAATAAAAATAGCATTCCCTCCACAAAAAAGCTCAAAGCGTAGAAAACCAACTTCTAATATTTGGAGAGCAGTGAAGTACAAATCTCATAAAGTATGCTATTAATATAAATCAAAAACTCCCTCGAAATGCACGACATACTTATACTCAAAATAATATAACACTTTTTTTTTATTTAAAAGCCATGGCATGGCTGGAATAAGCAAATACTATATCTTTCCTAATACAAAGAAAACCCAAAGAGCAGTGTGACCAAACTGGTAATTAGTGTGTGTGTGTGTGTGTGTGTGTGTGTGTGTGTGTGTGTGTGTGTATATATATATATATATATATATATATATATAGACCTTGGCTGACCCCTCTGCTCTGTACAACTTTCCCCCTCTCCTGCTTGCCATAATCCCCCCCCCCCTGCATGGACACAGGGTCGGCTGGAATGACTATGTTCCCTCATAAAACTGAACAGCATAAACAAAGTGTTATCAGGATCACCCAGCCATAGAAAGCAGAGGCAAGGTCCATATCCTGCCCCCTTCCATGGAATGTCCTCCATCCCTCCTCCCTTTGAAATCCCAGGACAGATGGGGGATGTCATATGTACCAACTTTTAGGTACTCCAAGATGGAGAATCCCAGATGTACCCATCAGACAGTGGGTGACACCAATTGCTCTGCCCATAGGAGGGGTCAGAAACTGACCCCTAGTTAGAGGGAATAAGGTGAGCTTCAAAATGGGGAGAAAGACACTCCATCTTACCATCAAGGGTGACACACGCGCCCTTTTAACATCCAAGGAGCAGAAGAAGACCAAAAAGCGTGTGTAGACTGAGGGACAATTTATTTGATCGGACCGCAATCCCAGACAGACACCTAAGAATTTTGCCATTTTTTTATATCATTTGCTATTTATCTTATTTACCATGTTTTATAGTTAATTCTGTTTTTATCACCTGTTTTCTTGTTGTTTTTGTGGTTTCCTGTCTGTGTAAATAAATTCTAAAAAAACAGCAGAGGGTCACTAATGCTTTGAATTGATCTGATCTAAAAAGCTCACACTATTTCTGAAGAGCCTGGCTACCTTACTTGCCTAGGACGCTTGATCGCCCCGCCTGGAAGTGGTTGTGGGTCGATCGATATGTTCGATCTGATTGTATTGTGTGTGGCTTGATATAGAGTTGAACCCTGTATGGGTTCTGGTGGCAGCAGTTTATAGCCACTTGTGTTGCCAATTAAATAATTACAGTGACACGCGTGGGGTACGATTGGCCGGTCTGATCAGATGAACGATCAATAGGTCTGATCAACCCATGCAATCGTCACAAGCAGTGTCACAATTTGGTACTTATCTGGCCAGCGCTGTTTCCAGCCTTGCTACTTCTGACCACTTGCAGTGCCAAGCTCTATTGCTGACCATTGCCACATCTGTCTATGTCATGTCTCACTACATCCATTGCCTAGCACTGCTGCTGACCTGTTTCATGTCTGACTATGCCTAGTGCCTAGCACTGTTGCTGACATGTGCCATTCCTAATCATATCCAGTGCACAGCCCTATAACCAAACAGTGCCATATCTGATATCCATTGTCAGGCTTGTTGCTGGCCTTTGCCCCATCTCACTAGGTTTGATGACATTTACAACCTAAATTGGATGATGCTTCCACAATGTCTATTGAAAACCTTAAAACAAACAAAACTCTCTTGGCAAATACGCTATGCACACTGTTTGGTTCAAATCGTGAAAATTTAAAGGATGAGTTACATTAAGGTACTGTTTCTTAGGAGTCGAAAATAAGCACAGCGGGGCATTAAATCACAACAAATTCAGTTTTGGAACTGTTTTTATGAAATTTATCATTTTCAAACTTGAATAAGATAGGGTAGTTTATTGCTTCTGAACATGAAATTGAGCTCATAAAATAGGAAACAGGCAAAAAAGGCTTGTATTTAAACTTTGAAAATATCTTCTGTTTAAAATGTTTTAGAAATAGATTTAACCATTACAATCTACTACAGTACTACATTTAAATCAGGAACCTATAAAGACATTGAAATGTAACAGATTTGACTCCAGATTTCATTGTCTAGTTAAATAGGCACATCTGATCTGGCTATCAGGCCCAGGCTCACATTAGGAAGAACCATCTTATCATCAGTAGGACATGTTGGGCTGGGGTCAGTTGATGTTGCACTTGATTTATCTGTTCGAGCAAGCATAAAAAAATATGATAATAACAACTTCCCCCACAGCTTCTTTATCGGGGGTCACACAGCCTAGTGCCAATACCCAATGATCGTCTCCCGTGCACATGCCCATGGATTTCTTAGGTGCCCATCGCAAGCAAATGGCCTGTTCACTGAAACAGGGTGGGGCGTGCCATGTACTGCCTCACTCTCTCTGTGTGGGGTGCGGGTGACACTGGGACCAGGTCTTAAGAGAGTGTTAGACAGCCTAACCTTAGCGAAGCAACTGCAATCGAGCAGAGATTAATATTCATTAGCTTTTATGTTTGCCCAGACAGGGCCATAAAGAATAGATACAGGGGTAGCAGCAGAGATTGTTCAACCAGTCAGACTACAAGTTAGAAAAGAATAGATGCTTTGGCTTTAAAGCGGACCTACACTCTTCCTTTCAGCTATGTACCAGGGTGAGTCCTGGTTCATAGGGACACTAAACAAACCTAACCTACTCCCTCATATCATCAATACGTCCTGCATTAGCAAGATACTGGCTTTGTTTGTTGAGGGACATTTAAAAGCTACACGTATGTGGAGTCCACAGCTCATCCAATCGGAGACGTGTTTCATTACTTTAAGTTGGGCACTATCTGGATCACTTCACTAGCGGGAGGATACTGATTACTGCTTTGGTAGCATCAACTACTTAGACAGCCACTATTATATTTTATTTGCTATATTTGCCAAATGAAATATATTTTAAAATCACAGAGGTAAGTTCACTGACTCATATTGTTTAAGCACACCCAATGCATATTATCCCTTCACCCTTAGCATCTTTCATTCTACACTGGTTTCATGATTTCAGGTTTCTCTACTGGCGGCAGTATATGGGATCATAACATGGAAGTATCCACAAAGAAAGAAAAAGACAATTCAGAGTCGCTCACCACTTGGGAAAGGTAAGTAATCCACAGTATGGAGCAGCTACGGGTAGAGGTAGACGATTTCCAAATGCCCAGACAAAGCCAATAGTGTAGACAATCAAAAGGGATTGTTATTCCTGAATCGCGTCACCGACTGCTGACTTCGGCTCTTGCCCCCTTCTTCCCATCATGTGAGCGGCACTACTGGATTTTAAAAGGATGATTATTAAAAGCTAAGTTTTAATGTAATTATTCTGCCTGTGGACCGCAGGGATTTTTCTTTTGTCTGCATCATAACATGGAAGGTCTGTAAACCAGGTTATAATTGAGCAACAGCTGGGAAGAGATGAAAAGCATAGGATATTGAGAGTAAGAAGCCAGCAACAAAACCTAAGACGTTCCCTTGCACAGTGAAGCTGTAGACTCACTCAAATGTACATGTGTCTTTGTGTGATTATCCATAGGTATACAGAACATCAGCAGAAAATGTAGATCACCGCTTCCAACAGGGCAACTTCAATTATGCAATGCCTTTTACTGACTGATCCAATGAATGATTACTTTGTAGTGCAAAAGAAACTGCAACCTTTACTTTTGACCAAATGTCCTAAGCAATGAAGAAGAAACCATAACAAAGATATTAAAATATAATTAAAAAACGATTTCTTCATGTGCGTGTATGTTTATTCCAGTCTTGATAAGTGGCTTAAAGAACTCTGGTACCTATATACAGAGTCAAGGGGTGGACCTGCCTTTATTGACCAAGGCCTTTAAGCTTGCCTCTTGAGTCTCAGTTTCACCCACAACACTGAGCAATGAGATGTAAGGGCATCATGATCGTAGTGTATACACATATAATTGTGGCTGTTTAATTTAATAGAATTTAATAGAATGGCCAGATAAAAATGTCAGCCATATCACTTAACTAACTAAAAATGAAAATTCCAAAAGCTAAATTGCGTGGTTTTAAAACCTATTAAAAGTACGGGAAGGCACAGTTAGAGTTCACATTGAAACTCTATCATGTACTTTAAGAGTGAGAGCCATAGGAAGTGGCATATTGAAGAAATGTTTTCACCAGGGCCTGCTGATGCAGTACTTTTATTTCAGTATCTAATATCATCAGTCGTTCTAGGGAGAGCATTGATGGATCTATTTCAATGAAAATATTTTGAGACCTAAGGGGTTTTCTTGATGTTGGTTGGGATACATTACAATGTTTCTGTATAATAAAACCTCAAAGATATTGAAAATATTGAATTTATATTGAAGTCTATAAATATGGTATATGACTGTAATCCTGATCTTTATGCCATAAACACGTCTCAGATATTCAAGTCACATAGCAAATATTTTCTTCTTTTATTTCTGTGTATGCGTTAAATATGTATGTGAATGTGGCTGGGATTTGAAACTAATTACGTTTATTATTTGTCAATCTATTACATTATTACACTAGAAAATAGTGTCGCCAGATGCTATGGCCCTTAGCTAATAAGCAATGATTAGTAAGATTAAATGCTCAAAGTAAAATAGAGCAACCAGACATGTATCATTTTCATTAGTTGTACTTACCTAATTTAAAATTACATGATTAGTTAGTATGGCTAACTATATGCATTCCAAGCCACAGGGGATCATATGAGACCTGCAATGATTGATTCAGCAGCTCTTGCTCCAGTACCAGGCATCATTAATGGTACAGGTCACAAAAACTGACACCCTCTACTCAGATTGTCTTGGGACCCGAAAATAACATTCTGAAGGTCACCTGTGTACCAAATATATTTATTTTTATTTAATCCCATGCCTAATTCATTACATTCTTTCTGTGTACATTTTATATCACCTGGGGAGGCATCCTGATTGCTGTTGTTAGGTTGTGAGTACTCGCTGCTTCCTCTTACCTTGGCAGGACTCTCTATTGCTGTTCTCAGGCAGCCAGTACTGGCCATTTCCCCTTTACTTTGCTGGGACTCGATCACAAGTGACAGATGAAGAATCACATTCGCTGAATGGCCTTGCACATTATTGTGATCTCCCACCCAGTGATTACACCTACCACCAGCAGTCACATAGAGTTGAATCCCAGTATTCAAAACCATGGAACAAGAAAGGGTTCTGTAAGTGGTGCTGCAATCAACTGTGTTTCATCAAATCGCTTTAGGATTGGTAAGTTTAGGCATGGCAATACAGCCTGAAGACAGAGCAGTCCACTGGGCAGGTGGTATTAGAGGGGTCAATGTCCAGGCATGGGTCAAAGGGCTGGCAGCACAGGTTCAGATTCAAAGTCCAAAGCAGAGGTCAAGAGGTAGGCAGCAAAGATTCAAGGCCAATTTCAAAGCCAAGGTCAACCCAAAAGGTCAATCTAAAATGGTAATCCAAAAACAGAAAGTCCAAAGCTGGGGTCGCATACTGTGTGTCAGGTTCAAGGTACAGGATTCACAGGAATCAAGGAGGCAGGAGAATCAGAAGGCAAACCAGCACTTTGTGGCTGCCAAAGTGCACCTTATAAAGGGCAAACTGCTCATGCCTGTATCTATTACGACAGCCGACATACTTAGTGTCATGGAGGTCTACACACCAGCTCCCCCTTCCATCAGTGTCTCCTGCCATGCTCAGCTGGGCGGCACTTCCTCCTTGGGTCGCTGCTGAACACCATCGAGTGCTGTTGAAAACCTCTGGCCTCCTCCGTGCCACGAGCACCTGCAGCCATCACATCCCTTCTTGCACATGTGTGCACACCCATGGCACTTTTATGCACTCTAGCGGCCATGTGCTGCAAATAAATAAATAAATAATAATAGGCAGCACGGCTGCCAGGGAGAAGTGTGAATGGGCCAATTAGTCCTAAGTGGTTAGTGTTGGGCTAATCGGCATTCACATTACAGTTGGCCAATCTGGCCATCCTGCTCCAGCCAATCCTGGCCCCCATACCTTAATAAAGCTGACACAGCCCATTACCACAATGTCGTGATAGCCAATCACTTATTCGAGTGTGCCTTGTATTATCTCTGTTGTCTTATTGTGTATTGCCCAGCTTTGACACTTGACCTCGCCTTGCCTGAGCCGTCATTGTGACCTGGAACCTTTGACATCGAACACCCTAAACTAGTTTCTGCCTGCTCCTTGCACCAGTGTATGACAGCTTGCTCACTGCTACCTGTGACTTCCCATATACATCCATGAGCACTCACCCACAAGTCCAGCCCTCAGAGAGTATCAGTTGTCTATTAAGACCTGGGGGCAACCATGTCTGGCAAAGCCTGTTGCATCCCGGCAAAGGGGAGGCATGTCTATAGGTGAAGCTTGCAGCGGAGATTGGATTTTACTCTTTGACCTTGACTTGCTAAACGGTGAGCCTTACAATTAGCACTCACCCAGTATGTTTTCTGTGAACTGTCCTTTGCACATGTGCAGATCCTTGTACCCTATTCTAAGTTTCACTTTCTGAGCATTCATGGGTTTCAGCTTGGTGCTTGGAGCATGCACAATCTTCTCCACTGTTGAAGAACAAAGCATTTTCATGTATGTGCTCTTCCTAATGCAAGCTTACTGAACAATGGAGAATCCTGTCGAGCATACAGTACTCCTCTTTACACAACAGCTGAGGCTTTTACCCTGAAACTAAGTCTACAGGATGGGGGAATATTACAGATCTGCTGCACAGGAGATTAGGTTAGTATATGTTCTTTGCATTCAATCCCGGATTTGTACTTTATGTGATTGATTTTCACTACAAGAATGCATTCCTGTTTATGTTTCAGGCCTTCACAACAGGACTATCTGAACTGTTGCCCCATGTGGATTTTAAAGTGCAGTTTAGAATCTGATAGACAGCTATGAGGCTACATTGGCAGTTTGTAGGAAAGACGCTGATAAATGAGGCCCAGGATATGACAGATGCAGGACAAGGATGATCCGTTTCATAGTGTACTTCCACTGCCTCCGTAATTGAAGCTCCATCTTATGGCACTTCATGAATGCTCAAGTGACAGAGAAAATAAAAATAAACAACTTCTTTTATACAGTTATGGCCTGCAATTACATTGAATCCCAGAAAGCCAAGTGTCTCAAACATTTATTTTAAAGAATGTCTTATTTAGATCACACAACTAGAGGATAAACTGCTTCACTGAATAATATAAGATATATTGATTGTATATATTTAACTGTCCAGTCATTTACTTCTTTACTATCACTGTGCAAAACTAAGAGGCCGATTCATCAATAGCGCCAGGTAGCGACAGATGAGCGACTGTAGCGTGATTTTTTCAGCGCCAGCCAGTATTCGCTGTGCTTGGCCGGCATTAGCTTGATGACAGCGACTCAGTCGGTGTGCGGTAATGATGAATACGGGCTGGGGGGTCGCTGTTTCACAGGTCCAGCGTTGTATGTGAGCGCCTGACAACGAATGGCCAGAGCGAACGGCTAGCTTCAAATTCATCAAAAAATGACGCACCGAATGTGCTGTCGCTGTCCATTCCTTGTTTAAACCCCAGAGCGCTGGCGGCGATCTGTATTAACTAGTTTTTAACCCCTAAACAACCATATTTTTTGAATGTAACATTATACATGTTTTTAGAATCATTTTGTTATATGAATACATTAATCTCAGACCTGTTAGATCAATTCTGCACATTTTTTTTTTTTTTTTATTTTTTGACTTAAAAATAAATCCTAACATTGCAGAAGTGTTCTCCGATTTTTTGACATTAAAAAAATAAAAAAAAAAAATAATACCAATTAATCATGAATTATTATAGATTGCTCCATTGAAATGCATTGGACATCGCCAGGGAGCGACAGCTCATACCTGGCGCTGTGAGGGAATTTGCAGCGGCGCTGTTCGGTCCAGGCGGCTTCATGATGAATGCCGCGCTAGCCGACGCTCTCGCCGGCGCTAGCCTCATTTAGCTTGATAAATGCGTCATTGTGACCGCCGCCGGGCGTACTTGAGTCGGTAGTCGCCGTTAGCTGCCGCTACCTGGCGCTCGTCAGTCACTACCTGGCGCTATCGCTTGATGAATAAGGGCCCAAGTATCATTAATCAATTAGGTATATTTTTACATTCCATTGTTTCTTTTTCTTCCTACACTACATCTTCCCTTAAAGGTAGTTATGAAGAAAAAGTGGCTGACTAATCTAAATTTCTCAATGTATTCATGTTCAATAAAACGCTATTCATCAGCTTAAACTCTGCTGTGAGTTCAAATCAAATTGAAACCACCTGGGAGTAAACAAAATTGCTCTCCTTCTCTAGTACGTCGGTAGTGGATAAAAATAACATATTTCAAAAGGAATCGCAATCCTGATTTCTTACTTGCTCACTGGAGAAATGATTTAAGGCTGGTAAAATGGTCCAAGCAAGTCTTCGGTTCTCTGCTTGGACCAGAAATTAGGTAACACCAATATGAAGGATGTGGCTTGCAGGGTCATAAATCTTGTAGAAGACCAATACCTTGCGCACATGTTGTTAAATTACAGTGCAAAGATCAAGTGGTGAAGATAAGTAGTCACAACTAGTAAATCTTCTCGACCTGTCTTGTTTTATATTGCGTGTCATGTTCAAAGTGAGACAAAGGTGAAGAACCATTTCTTTCATGTTACAAAAAAAGGTCTCCCACCATCTCAGTGTGGAAATTCTATAAGCCTTAAGCATAGAAAAAATTTTGAGGTGATATGAGAAAGCTATGTTTTTTTTTATTTTAACCCTTACTAAAAATTATATCTTCTGCTATTTTTCAAAGATATCCAACCTTACAGAATGTTAATCCCCCCCACAGCCTACTTCAGTATGCTTCAAATTGTGCCCCTGCCATCCCCCTGCAGATCATGTAAAGTGGACAAACAAGGATAGTGCTCATTTCATATAGCACGTAGCCAACTCTAAATTGCAATTTGGAATAAAACCCTAAAGTAAATAAAAGCATTCTTAAAAATACCATTCAGCGGTCATGTTTGTCTGAGACTGCACCAAACCATTCACTGGACCACATAGCAACATATTGAGTTTACTAGGCAGCTGTGCACACCAACATTGACCACAGTGGGCCTGTCAGGGACATGAGAGTGTGGTCAGTCCAAGACAAAATGTCCATTACCTTAAGTTCACTTCAAAGGCAGTCAGATCAGATGCTTAGACTAAAAGATTGAAAGAATAATGTTCCTATGCACAGTGTTGGGTGTGTTTTTAACCATCAGTGTTGCTTCTACTTCATTGCTGCCTTGCTGATGATAGAATGGCCTTTGCATAAATAAATATCCAGTGCATACATGATGCCCCTTGTCCTTTGGCCATGACAGCATCATAACAATCACTGTAAGCTTCCAAAAATCTGTGTTTGTACAAAGAGTGGTAGGGTTCTGCCATAACTTCTTTTCTCTGTGTATACTTGTGTATTTCTGGGCACTCTACCATAGTTTAAAAAGAAATGTTAACATTTTTTTGTAGGACCAAATGTATTCTCTATTTATGATACACTACTTGTCTCTCTTGAATAATGTTACCCAGGCCAGAATATATGGGCCCAAGTAAATAGCACACCATGATTTGCATCTTCTCTGCTAGACACGTGAAAACCAAAATATAAGTTAACCATAAAAAGGACAAAAAGAAGGAAATATGAGCCAGCTTTCAGACAGTGTAGATTATTGGAAACACCATTCATAATGACTCAAAGCCAGACCTCACTGAAGGATAATAAAGATCTTTTTATAACTGCCTGTGTGATGTAATTTTTTTTTGTGTCAAACATTTCTTTTTTGTAAGTGAAAGTGTAAATTAGATGTACTTCATTAAAATGTGCTGTTCTCAGGGAATAACATTTCATGTGATAAAAAGGAAATTCACAAGTAAGTGAGAAAAAGAACAGATAAAGGCATAAAGAATTATCTGAAAATATTGTATATACTGGTTTCAGGATTACATTTCCATCTAGGTTTAAAACAGTACAATATAACTTGAAAAATGAACTGGGGATAAGATGAAATCTGACAATTGAAAACAACTATCAATATAATTAAACAGTCTAAAGCCTGGTAATCTACTCTCCAGCAAAATAAGAGCCCCAACAATAGAACATGACTGTTTCTGACAGGGTACGGCGGCATGAAGAGCGCCCAGGGAATTCCAGATGCAAACAATGAAAGGAAGCCCAGAATTACACTGATCCATTTAGCAGGTTGCACTTCTGTAACTAACTACTGGCGGCCATTAGACATCAGTTGGCAGTCATTTTTGTCAGTGATGGATTGCAAAACTGGTAAGTAGTTCTGTCCGGGCTTCCTTTTGCTATTTGCCTGGAGGAGCTTTCCAAATCAGGATGCCCAAGGACTGGAGATTGTGAATGGAGGCTCACTTTAAGACTTGTGAACTAATACAATGCACTTCCACCAGTATGGCTATGCTCATTTCTAATGACAAGCGTTGGATTCGGGTAATTGTTGAATTCATAGCAAATATTGCCTATATAGGAACAATAGTCTGATAAAACGTGTCAGATTTATATTTTTAGACATTTGTATTCTTTTTTACGTAGAATGTTTCTCCCTCCATTTGCTCTACTACTAGGTCAGGCTGATAAGCACCAGGTTCTTCTGCACCACTTACTCCGTACCCCTTACCAGTATATAAGTGTGTGACAGTGAAAAAGATCCCCCTGGCACCTCTGAAAGAGCACTGGATCTTTGCCAAAGTGCAAAGAGGGTGAATGTCTTAGAGCCAGAGACTAAACATTTGGACTTAGGGAAACTAGGGGCCTTATTTATCAAGGAATAGCGACAGATAGCGACAGATAGCGACAGATAGTGACTGGGGAGCCGGCCAGTAAAGCCAGGTACCGCAACTAGAACGCCGGCTCCCCTCCACAATCACACATTTATCAAGCCGATACTGCTTAGCGACTGAGATAGCGCCACCTAGCAACTCATTTATCATTATCCCAGCCTCATCCCACAGCGCCAGCGAACATCCTTGAACAGCGACAGGTATGACCTCTCGCTACCTGGCGCTCTCCAATGCATTTCAATGGCAGAATGTATTTTAATTAATAATTATTTTTTAATATATATATATTTTTTTAAATTTCCAAAAAAAAATCTGTGAACACTTCTTCCTTTGAAAATGTATTTTTTGGGGATTTTTAAAAAAAAATTTTTTTTTTTGCAGAATTGATATTACAGGTCTGATTTTAAACTATTCAGGTTTGAATATTATTTCAAAATCATTCCATTTTTTTTTGGGTGGTTAGGGGGTTAAAAAACTACTTTTAACACATCGCCTACTGCGCTCTGGGATTTAAACATGCATTTCACAGCGCTAGGAATTTTTAAGGCTGATTTTTTAATGAATATGGTGGGTGCCGGTCGCTATGTCCAGTCGCTATCATGCGCTCCCATACAACATACAACAAATAGCGACTCAGCATCTTGTATTCAACATTACGGCACACCGACTGAGTCGCTATCATCCACCGAACAATGGCCAAGCACAGCGACTACTAGCGGTCGCTGTCAAAATACCGCTACAGTCGCTCAACAGTCACTATCTGTCGCTATCTGTCGCTATTAATGAATCAGCCTCCCAGTGTTTAAAGGGACTTACCTTGTCATATCTGCCCTATCCCTTCCTGTAACCTTGCAGCAGCAGCACCTATAGGCAGGAACTTGCCACTGACTTCTGCCACCCCCCCCACTAATTTCCCTAGCAGTAGACAATCAAAAATAGGGCTCGACTTGTGTATAGCTCTTCTCCCTGTCGCCATCTGTGTATGTAGATATAGTATGTTACTATACGCTGCCTGCTACTGTATTGCAGGGCAACCAAGCACTACACGTACATGAAAATGGATCATGTTAAAATTGTTAACAAATAATGCTAAATAAAATACCACCCTCTATATAAAATGTTAAAAAAGTCTGCATTTCAAAAAAAAAAAAACAATATTTGTTCTTTTCTTAAGCTCTAACTAAAAGACATGCCCACTGTAAAATAACGTTTTATTATTATTATTTATTTATATAGTGCCATCATATTCCGTAGCGCTCTACAAAGGTTTTATAACTCAATAAATGTAGGTTTAAAAAAAATCTGAAAAAATGCAGATGTAATAACATGTATCAGAAATGTCCCATTGTGTTCTATGAGAATTAGCCTCACTCAGCCAGAGTAGTAAATATGTAATTTGTTTGAGAGTACACCAAAGCAAATATAGTTTAGCTAATTTCATTCTGATAACTCTTTCATTCTGATGTGCGTTCATTGCCAGGCTATGCCAATGTATGCTGACCTATGCCAGGCCAGAGCAGGCCAGCATATCTCTAGTAAATCACGGTCTGTAAAGGCAAACAAGTTTTTGGAAACCAGGAGGATTCTGTTCATCAGACTTGGAGGAAACAACTGCTGGAGGGAACAAGTGAGTATATATATATATTTTTTTATTTGCATTTATAGGCTCTTTAATTCAGAGCAGTGCATATTATGTGATGAATGTATTTTTATGAGTTGTGTAGGTCAAGTGCATCTTCGCTATCAATGTGAGTTTTCTCTGCAGCTATGCTATTTCTTACCTCATTAGATTATACTTGCAGTAAGCCTAAACTGTGTTCATAATACATGGCCCTATACAAATAAAATCAGGCATGTTAACATAACTGAAAAAGGAGAATAAAAATCAAACGTTTAGGCTGGGTGACAACAGTAAATTGTAGTTGTCTGCGATTACAATCTGTCACCAAACTTGAGAGCTGATGGGGCACAAGCAATAACAGCAGTGTACTTTAAAATACTTGGACAGTTAACACGCCATTAAGGTAATTTATTGTTCTCATGCCCATCTCGGTCAGCCGTGAAAGTGAATTGATTGCAGAATGTCGTTTCTGATGCCTTAGGGTGAAATTATAGTTAAAAACTGAAAAATAGCAAAGAGCTCATGTAGCTTTGACATGGGAGAGTTACACTAGTAAATTAGCTAAAAGGGTTAAACCCTTTGACTAACCTTTCTGCTAAAGGGACAGCTAAAGGCTAATATTAATATTTTCATGTATAAAAATGTGAAGGTAAACAACAACCTTTTCATTACTTTTTGAAAGAACAGCATCCTATTCTAGTCATCATAAGGTGATTTATTGTAATATATTTGAATGCATTGATGTGAGTTTCTTTTTCACTGTAACATAATTCATACCCAAACAGATCTGCTGTCTCTGATCTGTACATAGATATACTGGTATTTACTGTAGAGAACTGTATTTCACACAGGTGCCTCCCAGGTTACACAAATCCTGTGTTAAAGTGAAGCTGTAGAAAGTGTTAACATGGAACATTGCAGTACAGCATAATTAGGCTTATGCAACTCGTTAACCTAATGTTTCGTGTATGAGGAACGGTTGCCAGAATTCTGGAAGAAATTACAGTTTCCACCACAAGATAACACACGCAACAGTGTTCAGTAGTGTTGTGTCGTACATGTTTTTCTTGCCTGTTGTGGTTTCTATTTTGTTTTTGTGCTGTAAAGATACAAAAGTGTTATTATGTAATTATGCAATCATATCCAAAAACTGAAAAATCTGGATCACATGATCATAGCTTTACAACACAAAAAAAAACAAACCAGAGTGCGGAAAGATGACTGTGATAGCCAACACCAGGCCTCTGAGGGGGGATGGGCAGTGGTGGAAGTTTTGTTTTGTTGAGCAGTTTGTTGAAATGGTAACCAGTTTTCAAGACCAGGGAGAAGGAAAGACTAAAAGCTGACTCCCCGCCTCTGGCTAATTAAAGCGTACTGAAAGTCTCAGTAGTTGTTACTTTCACTTCCGCGATTGCCGGCTATCGGGTAAGGTCATTGAGAAGCCTTCAGTAGTTTGCAAGCTTAGTAATGTTCTTTTTTATTTTACAAACGTCAAAAGCAGACTTTCAGCCAGCTTTAAAGTGGAACAAAATCTCTGGTTTTGTTCTGTTGCTCAAGGTCAAACTCCCCAGTTCGCCCCATTAAAACACACCTCTCCTTAACGCTGCATGCGTGTCCTCTTGACGAATCAGAGCCATTTGCCATATATATATATTGTTTGGCTAAGGCCCTCACTGACTTCAATGTGGAGTGAGAGCAGCTGCATCCTCAGCAGTGCATGCTTCTACCTCAGCCTATTGGCTGGGGCAGAGGTGTGCACACAGCCTGAGGTTGCAGGGATGCAGCCGCTCTCATTCCCTATTGTAAACAATCAGAGCTTGCGCATACACCATTTGACTGGAGAAACCTGAGTGATTACCAGCACTCCAGGGCCGGTCTCGTCGTGTTTTGTTCAGCAGAGCACAGAGACTAGATGTCTTGAGGAAATGTAAGTATTGACAGTCACGTGTGATCAGAGGCCGGAGAAAGAGGAGACCACCGCCGCTGGATTCAGGTGAGCATTTTTTTATTACTAGTGGGGTAAAATGCCGAGCACATTGTACAGGGCTGCACTTATGGCAAGTCAACACAGTAGAATCTATGTGCCTGGAATTTAAAGGGTTAAAAATGAATCCCTTCAATCAGGGATTATCATGCAGGAATTTGATGTTAAATGGGTGTCGGCCCACTTTAAAACAGTGTTACTCAGGTCATTTGGAGGCATTTGCTGATTTGGGGCCTTATTTATCACGGGCTAGCGCCAGGTAGTGTCTGACGAGCGCCAGGTAGCGGCAGCTAACGGCGAATACCGACTCAAGTACGCCCGGCGGCGGTCACAATGACGCATTTATCAAGCAAAATGAGGCTAGCGCCGGCGAGAGCGACGGCTAGCGCGGCATTCATCATGAAGCCGCCTGGACCGAACAGCGCCGCTGCAAATTCCTTCACAGCGCCAGGTATGAGCTGTCGCTCCCTGGCGATGTCCAATGCATTTCAATGGAGCAATCTATAATTAATCATAATTAATTGGTATTAATTTTTTTTTTTTTTTTTAATGTCAAAAATTCGGAGACCACTTCTGCAATGTTAGGATTTATTTTTAAGTAAAAAAAAATTTTAAAAATAATTTGTGCAGAATTGATCTAACAGGTCTGATATTAATGTATTCATATTACAAAATGATTATAAAAACATGTATAATGTTACATTCAAAAAATATGGTTGTTTAGGGGTTAAAAACTAGTTAATACCCATCGCCGCCAGCGCTCTGGGGTTTAAACAAGGAATGGACAGCGACAGCACATTCGGAGCGTCATTTTTTAATGAATATGAAGCTAGCCGTTCGCTCTGGCCATTCGTTGTCAGGCGCTCACATACAACGCTGAACCTGTGAAACAGCGACCCCTAAGCCCGTATTCAACATTACCGCACACCGACTGAGTCGCTGTCATCAAGCTAACGCCGGCCAAGCACAGCGAATACTGGCTGGCGCTGAAAAAATCACGCTACAGCCGCTCATCTGGCGCTACCTGGCGCTATTAATGAATCGGCCTCCCGGTTTCTTTCCAAAGCCCAGAACACACAACCTAAAATTTCCTCTCATAGACTTAACTAATATTTGGATTAAGGTGCTGCTGTAAATATTACCAAAAATGTAACCGTACTGCCTTAGTACAGAAGCTTATTTTAACAGTGCTACCCACCTGTATAAATAAAAAAAACACTTGCACTTACATTGCTGCAGTGACAGATCTGGGGAGCCCTGTAGTAATGCTGTTTTAGAATGCAAATACCACAACTCACCACAGCTCATCAGCATGCAAGACGAAAATGTAACTCAGTATTTATATATGGAAAATAGTCATTGCAAACCAAATGGAATATTGTTATAGCAAAAATGAACATAGATCATGTGACTAAAAATAAGAACATTTGGATAATAGACTGGTGTAGCCTTTTAGACAGATTGCTAACAGTCTGAGCATGGATTCTGTCTTACAATTAAAGTTATCATGAAATCTCCCAGTGACTTCGGTAATTTACACATTTCATAAAAAAATAACATTAAAAATTTCGCTAAAGAGTAAGTACATATGGTCATTGGCTTCCAAACTGTCAAAGTAATGGTTTCCAAAATGTTTGTGGGAAATCTATTTAGCATAGTCCTGGCATGAAGCCCAGATGCTGCTGGCAAAGTGTTCAAATGTATAGGGTGAATAAAAGGGTTTTGAAGGCGGACCTGACACTGAAGAGGACTAATGCCATTTGGACTATGTCCCTTAACATGCAAAAAGATGATGTAAGTGCAGCTGCATACAGAGAGGCCGAGAGACGGGAGCAGCTCTCCCATCATCAACAGAATTTACAAAGGATCTCGACAAAGGCTTAGAAAAGGCCAATATTCAGACTTACAGAGGTGCTCATGCAACTGCAGATTCATTAATTTCATACCAGTAATATATATATATAGTCTAAAATCAGCATATCAAATTGCCGAGAAGGTCCGAAATAATATTTTCTATTGTACACAAACCTAAAAAAATAAAGATATTTTCAAGGTGCTGTAAAATTAGAGATGCACGCCTATGTATTCCTCGCTTAAAACACAACTGCAAGGCACCAATACAGTATATCAAATGTTACTGACACATCAGGCCTTATTTGGGGGCTTATATATGAATTGTGCCATTTAGCATCTTTCTGGTGGCTATAGCATCAGTTTTTGAGCACCAGCTTTATTTATATTTTTGGCGATGCTATTGTGACTAGAATGGTGCTGGAAGTCATATCGTCCTGTTAACTAATTTGCTTTGCATTAGGTATTGAGCGGCCCATGTCAATGTCTACAGGAACCGACTGCCAATAATAACTTAGTGCCAGTTTCGGAGCTGCATGGCGTGTTTATTAAGATTTGGCACTCTGGATTGGGGCTGTTTCGAGATATCATTGCCGGGGACAAAGGGGAAAAACAGTGCAGTACTCTATGCTGGTACAAAGTTCCAATCAGCGGCTTTATGCCTCGCTTTAGTATGTGCTGCTGGGAAGGAGGAAAGGTGAGTGAAAGTAGGTGATCTGGGTGGTTTCACGTAAGGGGGGGATCCTACATCAGGATGCCCCTTGGGCAAAGACCAATTAGCATAATCGAAATCCTGATGATTGGTGCACTTAAAATAAGGCCCTTAGTTTATGAAGACAGACATCTCCCCGCAAACTGAACCTGCTGTTGTCCTTTTGCCCCTAGGGGGTAGTGTAGGCTCCAAACATACAAGGAAGAGGGCCAGGTTGCAGGTAAGAATGTTCTAACTGCAGCCACTGTGTGACTGCCTGCCCTTCCTTCTTTCATCCCACTTGGCTTTGTTAATTGTAAACTTAAGGTGTGCACAGCTGCAGTTCAAGGGTCAGTATGGCCCTAATTGGTATCTTGCTTTAGGGGCAGTATAAGGAGTGCTGGTGCTTGTAGTTCTTGTTGCTAAAGAGGAAGCTGTTTTTCCAGCAAGCAGCAGGCAGCCAGGGCTTCTAATTCCCAAACAGTAAGAGAAAACCACAAGCCCCAGCTGCCACCCCTGCTACCTGTGAACTTACATTATAAGTTCTAGCTGCACCACTGGTGCTACTCGAGATCCCATAAGGTGGTACTTGGCAAGGCTGCACAGTGATCCACAATCTGATATGTGGCCATCTATACCCTAACTATCCCTGTACAAAACAGCTTCAAAAGGTGATAAAAATATATGTGTTGCTTTCTGAGTGTTTTATGCACTTGGAATGACCATCTTATACGTTATTACCATGTTTTACCATGTGTTTTTAGTTAAGTGAAATCCCATATGTACCATCCCTGTTATACTTAGATAGATAATTATAAAAAGATAAGTGTCACTTGATGAAAAAAAAGTTAGGAGCCCCTGTTACAGATAGTAGACAGTAAGGAGATATCTGCAGTGGTTTAGAAGAATATTTGTAGATGAGGTACAGGTGTGTACCTACTCAGGTAGGGTGTCGTCATCCTCTATCCCCAGCCCAGTGCCCCAAAATTGCTTGTGTTTCTTTTCTTTACTAAAACCTTTTCCCAATATTTATATATATATATATATATATATATATATATATATATATATATATATGTAGCATGCCATATGCTAATGTATTCAGTTTCAAAGTAAGTTGCCACATAATGGCAGTTATTATAGTTGTTAAGGCTAACTCCAGTGCTGGAATGTGTTTAACTGAAAGCACCAGGGAGCGATATGGTAGACCAATCAAACATTATGCAGCTTCATGTTAGTGTTTTTTTGAATATTGGGAAAATGCTTTAGTAAAAAAAGAAACACAGGCTGTTTTGGGGCACTAGTCTGGGTATAGAGGGTGATGACATAAACTTTGTTTCTGGGTATAGGATCGCTTTAAGGGCAAATCACTCCATTTCTACCAAAATTTTTTTATTGAAAGAGAACAAAAGTAATCTCATTTACACATATGGCAGCCAATCATGTGACCACTGGCAACCGTTCAGATTGATGTGCAAGTCCACACTGCAAACTCAATTGGTCACTGTCAGTTATGGGACTGGCAACCACACAATGAGGAAGTGGTAAGCATGGCTGACGTATGTTCATATTTAAAAAGCAGGACGATAGCTGCTGCTGAGCGTTCTTGCATAACTGAAGAACCGCATTTCATGTCAGCTAATTTGCATTGTCATCACATGTGAAGTAATGTTGCCTTTTTAAATATAAAAGCCATACAGCTTATTAACTTTATTTTCTATAAGGCCACCTGATTACTGTAAGCAAGCAGATCTTTATTGCAGTAGAGTCTTGATTGCCTATCATGCCTTTTATTAATGTGGATCTATTAATTCTAATCTACTGATTATGCTTGAAAGATACACAGCATCAATCAGATATACCTTTGCTATCAATTTTGTGCACTTGCTCATGTTTCCTTGAGTTTAGATCAAAGAAGGTTCTCGATGCTTCTTTAGCCTTGACTCTATTTCCATAAGTGACAGGCAAGGTTGAAAAAAAAATCAGTTGTGCACTTGTCAGATGCTTTCATAAGGAGAAGATCATTAATTAGAAAGCAAGATTGAAGGTTGTATGAACAGGAGATGAGATTGATAGCTTATCTTGTATGAAATACTATGAACACAGGTTCCTGCATGCAGAACATCCTCACTTATTTTTGTTCTATGTTTGATATGTAAATAAAACCCACAAATGGTGTATATTACTCCTTTAAAGCAATAAAAACTAGAGATGGATGAGCCATTTCAGGCAAGGTGGACATGGCGGAGGATCTATTAGCTAACTCCTGACTAGCTGATGCTGTTGTCTCCCCTATGACGGGTTTTCTAAGCAAGTGGAGTCAGAGACATTGCTAGGCTTTCCAGCACTCAGGGCAAAGATTCAAAATGGCACCTCCCACCTGTACTGACCTGCTGTACCCAGGGGAGTTACCCTCTGCCCCCCCCCCTACCTAAGCCACTGCTTTACCTGAATACTTCCTTGTTGGAAGTATTCAAAGGACACATTGCTATCACAAGGGTTAACTCCACACATAAGTTCAATGTAAACTCAAGATACAACTGTTCATATAGGCTGGGGTGGGAGCGCTCTCCAGATTATAGGGAAACCAGGGATTCAGCCAGCAGGCTGGTCATGTCATACAACATTCTTGAGCTCAGACAACAGGGGATCTCAAAAATTCCATGTCGGTGTGGCCTCAGCTGTGGAAAGCTAGCTGGCTTTCCTAAGGAACTTGGTGAGGAAGGGTGAGTGGGGGTGAGTCTTAGGGCTGTACGATAGCTAAAGAATAAAAGCTATTCATGAATCTATCAGTCTTGGTTGGTATGAGTGGTTCTCTGTACCTTCAGCCACAGAGGAGAATGATAAAAGACATGTGGCAGGGGTGGGTGGTGTCCCCAATGATCTTGTAGGCTTTTAACTCTCAGCTCAAACAGTTAATCTAGTGTTGGATATGTAGCATAAATTATCTTCTTTGCGGTTCTTTTAATTCTACATTCTGAGTTTGCTGGTACCCCCATACCAGATGGGACTAATTAGATGATAGCTGTTTAATAAAATTACCATGCACTTCTGTGGGAGGTTGTATTTTCTGAGCTGTCTCAGGAAATAAGGACTTTGATGTGTGCAAGTCCCATTTGAGATCCTGGAACCTCTACACCATCAATCCAAATTGGGGACTGTGATGCCCAGATGATCACCAGCCTTTGTTCAGATTCCAACCCCCAATATAACACTGCCTTCTTTGCCTATAGTCAAGCCCCCGTTTGCCAGGAGACATTACATTCCTGCCTGAACCTGGTTGCCCCTCAGACTTAAGGGCACAAAGGATGGCACCTGGGGCTGCAAAGGCCCATGTAAAGCAGGGCAAAACAGTAGTAACAGATACACAGGGGAAGTCAGAGATAGCCAGGTCTGAAACAGATTATCATTCCTACCAGTGTCTTAACAGAAGGAGTAAACAAAGCCGAAGTGCAGGGAAAGCAAAGGTTGAAGCTGTATATCAGAAAGTCACAAAGGGTCAGGCAAAAGTGTAGTTAGGATGCAGAGCAAACTAATCCGGTCAGCAGGAGATTACCAGACAGAGAAACACCACACAAGCTAGATGCTATCAAAGGCAGTGTGTGCTGAAGCCTGAAAAGCTTGATGAGATCACTGACCAATAGGAGGTTGGAAGGCCGTGGTTGCACAGCAGTTGCTTAATTGACACACTACTCCTAGGGAGCCAGACAGAAAGTCTGATGTTAACCCTTAACTGGCCCTTAAGCTTCATTGACCACAACGAGCAGTAATACACTGTCGCAAGTAATATGAGTGACAGGGCCCTGTCGACGTGAACAGTGTGGCCAGGAGTATAGATTTAACTGGGATAACTTTGGGGAAAATTTCTGAAAGTTGTTCAGCAACTACAATTTCTGCAATGTATCTGCAATGTAGGTGCGACAGTCCACTAGGATGGTTGTTGAAGACAATTCATTCACACTGAAGAAATGTTGTATTGTATCAGTATATTAAAATATTTGCGATATCATTTTAAATGTTTACTTAAATACCTCTCAGCCATGTAATTCAATTGGCCTAACCCATACTTCTGCAGCACTCCATGATAAAGGAACGCACTCTACTTTGAAACATAAGATTTATATTTGATACATACAAAATTAGGGAGAGAACATTTTGGATGTATATTGGATGTACGCACCAATTAACATTCCAATATACATTATTGTAACTAAGAATGAGGAAGCCCAGCAAGACTGACTTGAATTATCAAGGGAATTGTTCAGCCTATTTCCAAGCTTATTGCAAAAATGGGTAATTAAAGACTGTTCTGCATGTAACTGCCAACAGTCCATGAGCAGTGGCATCCAACATGTATCCAGCACAGGCTTCCCTTTCCTTTCTTAAAGCAGACCTCCAGTTGAAGTTTAGTAAATTGCTCCCCTAAAGCCCTCTCAGGTGAGTTTTGAGAGGCCTCAAGTCCATGCAGATATACTGGAAAAGTATGCAGATACTGTGATCCTGAACTACATGGAAATGGGCATCTTGCTATACATCTGACAGTCCTGCTTACACTTAAGCATGAGGGAGAGCTGCGCCAGCATCAACCCACACCAAACTGAGAGAGAGATATGCCTCAGAAACAGAGAAAATCATGTCTGTCGTGCTACACACACACACACACACACACACACACACACACACACACACACACACACTGAATAAACAACTGATAGAGGAATTCTGTGTGAGGGGAGAAGCAGTTAGCATGTATCTTCATGTTATCTTAACTGTGCAATAGTTGGCAGCTAGCAAATACAACTTGCTGGACCTAATCTCACCTAATCTCAATATCATTGAGAATTGCTGGTACATCATGAAGACAAAAGTAGCAGACAAGAGCTACTGCTTTGGGGTCTGGCTATCTAGGTGCAGCGTTCCCCTTGATCATGTGCCATGAATTCATTCTCTACTGTCAGTGTGCTGCTGTTTCTAACATCTCCTCCACTTCCTGCCACCTGTATTTTCACCACACCCCATCCCTCCTGACAATGCTGTATGCCCCAGCCGCGATACCCAGCCCCTACAATGCTATAGCCTCAGGATCATTGCTGAAGAGGGGGCTATATGGATCCCTGCAATGACCTGCCACAATAATGCTATAGCTTCAGTACCATTACTTTAAGAGTGGCCATAGCCACCTTCCCCCACAATCTATCCAATCAGTGGTATAGCCTAAATTATAGAAAGAGCTGAACTCAAACGCATCTGGGGTCAAATACCAGGCTGATTTTTGGTCTACCACTTGCCGGGTGGCAGTTGATTTTCTGAGAAACATCAAACCACTTTTTGTGAAACAAATGATTTTAGTAAAGCACCAAAAAATTATAGGATGACTGAACTGTGTTTTTAAGAAGCACAAACGTCAATAAGCCCATAGGACATAGTTTTGGCCTCTTACTATTTTGATTTTTAATTACTTAAATCTTTTTGAAAGAAATCCTCTACAGCGACACAACGGTTTTCGCCTCCCAATTGAAGTAAAAAGCCTCAGAACAGCAATAGCAAATTTAATTCTTATTAGCAAAAGAACACTTGACATGCAGCACTGTAAATGCGTAAATTGAACTAGAATTGAAAAAATAGATCATATTTTTATAGCTCCCAGTACTCTCAACAGACACGCCGTAGTATTTTGAAGAACAGAACTGTTCTAGCTTTGAACAATATTGCCAAGTGCGTCTATTTGAGGTTCCCTTAGTAATTTTTCAAAGCACACTGTTCGGTAAGCAAATATACACTTACTAAGTAATCATAATGCAGTTGGAGAAACTGGTTCTTAGGTGTGTAGCGATTATGCAAAGATATAGACACAAATATTGCTGCGCTACCAATAAAAAACAAAGCATGTGCAAGTTAAATAGGGAATACTACAAAAGCATATCATGTAAAAAAAAATTGTGGCCCTGATTTAAAAGAGCACTATTGCGAAAAATGAGTTAATAACATAAAATCCATAGAAAGAGCAGCATCAAGAAATATCCAGCCAGGTCCTTTTAATTTAAATGGAAAGAAGAGGAATTGGGGGGTGACATGCTCTCTCATCTCTGATGCACTAAACCTGTCACCCCTGGATTTTATTCCTATCATTCCTACCATTTTTGGAATATTTGGAATTCCAGTTCCCTGCTGGATCAGCTGTGCAGTTCAGCCGCCAGCTACAGTCACCGGCTCCTTGCTGGCTAGATCACTCACAGCTCTGCCCCTGAGTGCCTTGGGGGTTCACCTGTGTTCAGTCTGTCAGTATACATCCTTTGTCATTATTAGGTCCTGGGGGCAACTGTGTCTGGTTTACAGCATTCTGACATGCAGGGACTTGTCTATAGCTAGTAGTAGCAGAGATTGGGGGTTGGGGTCTGACTAGAAGGCAGGTGTCCAACTGGGCATTACAATGGGATTATAGGTCACATACCCTTAACACTAAATTAACTGAGTAATAAGTTGTAGGATTGACAGTGATCCCTTGTGACCTCTTTCTACAGGTCTGCTTACATTCCCTTCTTATGTTACAATTTTATGAATTTGTACACATTCCTCTCAGAAAGCCAATGCATTAGTTTAAAGGGATTTTTCAGGCAAAAGATTTAAAAAAATACACAATATCTTAACTTGCCAAGCGTTCCTCCAGCACTGTGCCCCCTCTCAGCTCTGCGCCCTGAATGAGGAAATTTACTTCTTTATCAGTCCCTCCAGCGCCACCCAGACATTTCTTTTTCAATTTCAAAACAGAAAACAGTTTAGGACAGTGCCAAACGTAGCCCAACACAATGGTGTAACAATTGGCTTTGCCTGAAATATCACTTTAATGTCCGAGCTTAGCATACTCAATATCTTGATAGCAGATTTAGCAAATGTTATCCTGTAATAACTGAGTGACAAATTGAGCAAAATAGTATACATTTTCTCTGGTGCAACTAAAACATGAAATGTTATTGATTTTGTGGCTACCGCGGTTATAATCAGTTTCTAAGGAAACTACCGAAATTGTAAAATAAACTATTATAACAAATAAAATAATGAAAATAACTCAATAACTTAATGCCTATTAGTAATGAGTATGATTATCATTTTCCGTTGACAAAGTAAGACTTGTTTGTTGACAATGTATTAAAAAGGCTCAATGAGCCATACAAGCTAAAATTGTTAATTTAAAGAAGGAGTGTAAACAAACACCCCAGAAAGTCACCCCAATAAGGGCATCTGGATCCAGGGTGCCAAAACGGCCCAAACAAGATATCAAAATATAGTAAATCCATGAAATCTTTGTTTTAATTACAATCATCAAAATCTATTTCAAAAACAAAGAACTAAGTCATGTACACAATGCAATTATTATAGGCAGACGGAAAAAATAAAAAATAAATTTGTCATTTGATAATACAATATATATAAACAGGATAATAGTATTGAACTTAGTCAAGAAGGGATTTAATATTTATATTTAGCACCATTATATACACAATTTAGGCTACTACATTAAGGGGTTTTCTTTAGATTTTAAAGAAGCAAGGAAGTTCCTGCAAATTGCTAAGTAGCTCATAGTGTCTCTAGGCACTCTTTCAAAAACTTCATCTGGATTTACTGAATCTGGTAGCTATGAATCTGGAGTGCACAGGTCCGAAGATAGTCAAACTAACCAGAATACAATCTGAAACCAATAGCAAGAACCATTAGATGTAGACTTTTTGACAGTGGTCTCAAATCTTACAAACCAACCAAAAAACCATAGCTGCCAGCAAAGTACATTGGAAACATAGAAACATAGAAGGGTGACGGCAGAAGGAGACCATACGGTCCATCTAGTCTGCCCTTGTGTATACTGTATGTACTCTTTATCTTAGGATAGATGTGTGCTTATCCCAGGCATGTTTAAATTCAGTGACTGTTGATTTTTCAACTACCTCTGCTGGAAATTTGTTCCAAGCATCTACTACTCTTTCTGTAAAATAATATTTTCTAACATTGCTCCTGATCTTCCCCCCGACTAGCTTCAGGTTGTGCCCCCTTGTTCTATCGTTAAGTTTCTTCTTAAAAACACTTCCCTCCTGAACCTTATTCAATCCTTTCACATATTTAAAGGTCTCAATCATGTCCCCCCTCTCCCTTCTTTCCTCCAGACTGTACAAATTAAGTTCTTTAAGTCTCTCCTGATAAGTTTTAAGTTTAAGTCCTTCCACCATTTTCGTTGCCCGCCTTTGGGCCCGTTCTATTTGAATAATGTATTTTTGCAGGTAAGGTCTCCAGAACTGCACACAGTATTCTAGCTGTGGCCTCACCAGGGCTCTATACAGTGGCATCACAACCTCCCTCTTCCTACTGGTGATGCCTCAAGCTATGCAGCCGAGAATCCTGCTTGCTTTTCCCACTGCCTGGCTACACTGTCCACTCATCTTGCAGCTATCAGTAATCAGTACCCCTAAATATCTCTCCTCCGAGGTCCTGGCTAACACAGTGCTGCCCATACGGTACTCAGAGCAGGGATTCCTTCTACCCAAGAGCATGATTCTACATTTAGAGACATTAAACTCTAGTTTCCACAGTTTTGACCATCTATCCAGTAAAGCTAAATCATTTTCCATGTTGCAGACACCTCCAGGAATATCCACCCTATTACTAACCTTTGTATCATCAGCAAACAGACAAACTTTTCCTACCAAGCCTTCTCCTATGTCACTTACCTTCAATAACTTATCTATGAGCTCCTTATGTGGTACAGTGTCAAAGGCTTTGCTAAAATCCAGATAGGCGATATCCACAGCACCACCTTCATTTAACACTTTAGTGACATTGTCAAAGAAATCAATAAGATTGGTCTGACATGATCTGCCCTCAGTAAAGCCGTGCTGTTTTGGGTCTAACAGGTCATTAATTTTTAGATGGGAAATTATCTGTTTTTTTAAGAGTGTTTCCATTCATTTGACCACTATAGATGTTAAACTAACTGGCCTGTAATTACTGGCTTCTTCTCTACTCCCTTTTTATGGATTGGTACGACATTCTCCAATCATCTGGAACCTCACCAGTTGAAAGGGAATGGTTAAGTAAATCAGTCAGAGGGGCTGCAATCACAAACCTAAGTTCCCTTAGAACTCTGGGGTGGATTCCATCTGGACCCATCGCCTTACTTACCTTTAGATGTGCCAGCTCGGCTAAGACATCAGCCTCCAGAAACTCCGGAGCTGTGCCCTACCAGCGGGATGCTGTGCTATGACCATGCCTGCTACTATCTGAAAATACCGAACAAAAGTAGCTATTCAGATGGTCAGCCACAGCCTTATCTCCGTCAATATATTTATTTTCCCTATTTCTAATTTTTGAGACTGCATTGTTTTTCTTCTTTCTGTCACCAATATATTGGAAAAAGGTTTTATCTCCCCTCTTCATAGATTTGGCCATTTCTTCCTCCTTTTGCCCTTTAGCAGTACTTATAATCAGTTTTGCTTCCCTCTGTTTAAGAGGGAGATTGGAGGTAGTTTAAAGATCATCTAAAGTTTTGTTGTCTGTACAAGATTTGGACACCTGAGCAAAATAAATCAGTCATGTTTTCTGACCTTTACACAGTTCTGTAACTACAACAGACACATTAGGAAACCAGTTGGCAATTATGTCAATCCAAAAATATAGAAAGTAAATCCCCATAGTTAGAGTCCGCATCCACACCCACACCCACCCACTGCATTGACCCGGGTGGCTTTGTGGGATAAGCGCTCCGCCCTTGAGAAGCCTGACCCCTGCTCCTTCATCTTCCAGCTGCGGTCACAGTGGCATTGCCTCTAATGCTTCTTCTTGGGGCTGGCATGCTTACCCACACACCCCCCTGAGTCTGTGCAGCAGGTGGGTGTGGATGCGGACACTACCTGGGGATTGCAGAGGAGAATGCCACACTGTCTATGGGGATTTGGATGCCAGCTTGCCTATGGGGAATGGGATAAGGAAAATGTCGCCACCTATATTGAAGATTGGGAGGGGGGAATGCTACACTGCCTATAATGGGTAATGGGAGGTGGAATGCCACCCTGCATATGGGGAATGGGATGGGGGAATGCCACATTGCCTATGGGGAATGGGAGGGGGGTGCCACACTGCCTATGAGGAATGGGAGGGGGAAATGCCCCACTGCCTATAATGGGGAATGGGAGGGGGGGAATGCCTCACTACCTATAATGGGGAATGGGAGGGGCGAATGCCCCACTACCTATAATGGGGAATAGGAAGGTGGAATGCCACATTGCCTATGGTGATCAGAAGGGGGGAATGCCACACTGCCTCTGGGTTTTGGAGGGGGAATGACACTTTGCCTATGGGGAATGGGATGGGTGCCACACTGCCTATAATGGGGAATGGGATGGGGGGATGTCACAAAGCCTGTAATAGGGAATGGGATGGGGGGGAATGCCACACTGCTTATATGGGAACTGGAACAGGGGAATGCCACTCTGCCTATGGTAATGGGAGGGGGGAATGCCACACTGCCTGTAAGTGACCTAACCTAAACTCTCTTTTTGAACTGTAGCACTGTGCAGGCAAGTAAAGTATTTTTTCATTGTGTGTGTGTGAGCAAGCAAGTTAAGTTATTGCACTGTCTTTAGACAGGCTGATTCATGTTGTGCATTGCCAGTGCACACACAAGTAAAGAAGTAGCAATGTTAGCACAAACTTTTAAACTTAGTAATGTTAGGGACGGGGTAACAATTGGACGGCCTTGACGTGGCTACCTCGCTTTTACATTCATTGCAATCTATGTTAACTAACAGTCCATGTTCTTAACAAGTGTTATCTAGGTTTTTCAGTTTTGAGTATGAGTGTGCAGAGGGTTAACTTTCTTTTTTGCTTAGTGTGTGTGGTCACACCCCTCTAGCACCTCTTGACTGCTATATATTGACTGGATGAGCACATCCTACCTTCCTTTTTGCTGTTGCATTTGCAGGTCAGTGGCCAGATCTGCTGGATTGTAGCTCTCCCAATGTAACAGGGAGTCCAATTGGCCTCTACCTAAACTCTCTTTTTGAACTGTAGCACTGTGCAGGCAAGTAAAGTATTTTTTCATTGTGTGTGTGTGAGCAAGCAAGTTAAGTTATTGCACTGTCTTTAGACAGGCTGATTCATGTTGTGCATTGCCAGTGCACACACAAGTAAAGAAGTAGCAATGTTAGCACAAACTTTTAAACTTAGTAATGTTAGGGACGGGGTAACAATTGGACGGCCTTGACGTGGCTACCTCGCTTTTACATTCATTGCAATCTATGTTAACTAACAGTCCATGTTCTTAACAAGTGTTATCTAGGTTTTTCAGTTTTGAGTATGAGTGTGCAGAGGGTTAACTTTCTCTTTTACTGCCTGTAAGTGGAGAATTCTGCACCTTGCCTATTATTTGGCTATTGAGGGATGGTGTTTAGCACAACATTTAGTACAGATTTTTATTTCTTATTTTCCTCCTCCAAATCCTAGGTGCCTCTTATAGAGTGAGAAATACAGTAGTACAATATTCCTCAGATGTTTGGTGGTGTGTCCACGTAATTTGGAGAAATGTGACTGCTTTAGTTTCTTTTCAGAGCTCAAAGCATACAACCAGAATAGGCATATTCCAGTTTACACTACATCTAAGCGAGTTAAGGAATGTTTATGATAGACAAAATGCTAGAATACTCAGTAATGTACATGTACATGTGAGGTAAAACAGCATGGCAGCATAGATGGTTCTATTATTTGCTGAAGCTAACCTGCCTACCAAACAGGTAAAACAAAATAAGCAATTGTTCAATAAAACAAAATTACATTTTAAGACATAAACCAAGCGTGCCAGAAAGGAAAGTGAATTTTGACATGAGCACTGGGACTAAAGAATAAGCTTAGCAAAGAAAAACACAATGGAATGGCATCCTAATCCGCTCAGGCCAAAAAGAAAATCAATTAGTCAAACAACAGAGATCTACAGATGGACAAACACAGACTATTGAAAATTCTGTTTTACAAAAAATTGCAATTATGATGTGCTGAAATCTTCAACTGATATCTGCAGTTGCTTCTGCTTTTCCTTTATATTGTTTTCTGATATTAATGTACCCTTATAGGTATAGGGGTTACTTTATTCCACCTAATACCTTAAAAAGAATAGAGAAATTATAATAATTCAAATTCTTCTACACATTATGGCTGACAATTTGTTTTTTTACTGATTTTAATTAGGCCAATTAGCAAAAGTAACTTAAAGCCACTAGCCGGTATATTCTGATTAGTTACAGAGTACTTTGTGATCTGTGTCACACACCTTTTCTTCTCTATTTCTGTGTGCAAGGAAATATATCCAAGTTCAAAAAGTATTGTTTGAAAACCCCAGGAGGACTGGATTATATGTCTTGAACAACTTTCATCACGTAGACAGGCATGGAATCAATACATACGGGAAGACAATGAGCAAGACATATAAAATATTTTTCAATACGGCAATAAACATGTCTCTTATTCTGGATAATTATAAGGTATTCATGAGTTGTTACATGGCCCCCTCTATGATTGCTGAGGCCTATCCTGAACCATCTCTGCTTTACTTTAGAGAATGTGGATCTGAGGGAAACATATACCACATCTGGTGGACATGTTCAAAGGTATCAGATTTCTGGCAAATTCATTGAAACAATATATGATTTACATGGGATGCGGATCCCCAAAACACCCAGGCATATTCTACTTAGGGATGTACAAAAAAATACACTCCATACCAAAAAAGCTGATCTCATCCAGGCAGGGAAAATATCTATCACAGCTTTTTGGAAACAAACCAGTATTCAAGACTACCTTCTAGTAGCTAATGTGATCTGGATCATGGTTAATGAATGAATAAAAGTATCCTGCAAGACAAAGAGATTTACAAACATATGAGCACCTTGGGTGAGACACACTGGCATTGGTAAGATAGGGATTAAAGTGGACCAAATCTCCCTCGTCCAATTATCACACTCGGATCTGCTCTTGCCCCTTCGTCTAACAGCTAGTCACAGACATGATGCCCATTTTTAATCATCTTAATAACACTACATCTAAGCTAAAGTCATTTTAATAGATTTTCCAATGTATCACTTAATTTTTGTAAACATTTATTCGACAATACATGGTGCTACTAAAATTGTTGGAGTTAAGTTGTCATCCTTAATATATTGTGGATGATGCTTCTATGAATCTTAACTAATCATTACTCAAATTAGTCTGCTGAATTAAGACTTGCATGACTGGCTTTATTTCATCAAACTTTAGAAGTGGAACAGACAAGCTGCATTGATTAACTGAAGTATTTAATTTGGTTAAAACCAGCCAGAAAAAAGAAAGCGGTGGGCTGAAACAAAATAAATAAATAAGTTACAACGTGCATTTAGCTACATTTACTATATACTATTTTTGGACATTATAGGAGCATAAAATAAATTAAAAGTGTGCACCCATTTTCTTTATAATGTATGGGGGCGAAATGTGTCCCTGGGTTTGGTGACCCTGGACCACTTGACCTCTGGCCATAGCAAGGGCATATTTTACTGGCTGATTGAGATTCATGTAAGGATTGCTGCGGGGGGTCTATGCGTGGGGGCTCCACAATCTGTATTCCCCCCTGTGAAGGAAAAAATCAAGTTTAAATGTGTAATAACCCATGGATACAAGCCTGGAGTTCCCCTTTATTTCCCCCTGTGGCATTAAGGCTTTCTAGCCATTAGAGAACAACAGAATTTTTCCCTATATAGCACCACCTGATTATCAATCAATGAGGGGATAGTTAGTGTGCCAAATCAGTAACCCAAGTTGCTACCACAACACATATATATAATTTCTATAGCTCCGGCCTACTATAGACACGATTACTTGAGAGGCACCACTCTAACCCACAACAAATTAATCAATAATGCCAACTGATCTAAATAATCATTTTGAATTAATCAATTCATCTACAAAAAGTATATAAAAAACATACAACAAATTCATACAACATCATACCATACATTTAAAAACATATATGTATACACAACATATCTACAATATAGCACCAGCAGGAGCGAGCCCCATGTTGTCCCGTATACCCAAATAAACCCCTATATTGAAAAACCTATTACCTAATATAAAGTGCCAATACCTAAAGTGACCAGTGCAAAATATGATCTATTATTCAAATCAATAATCATTCACCTCTATATGTGCAGTAAAACCTCCTGCTGGGCCGATCAGATCACCCACGCTTTCCGTAGCGCTGTGCTACTTTCTCAAGGTGCTATATATGGCTTTCTAGCCATTAAACATGCACAGGACCTAATCTCCCCTGGAAGGTGAATTAGCATCTGTGAGTTGAGCCAATCCCAGATCACAGACTCCCTGCTGATTCTCTCACACCTTTGGGCCGGGAAGGCCCCAATGGGTCTGAAGCAAAGTTGATCCCAGGCTGTGAGCTTCCTCACATCAAAGACAAGCACCTTAGACATCGGCCGCAGATGGGCCGCTGTGTGTCCCAGCACCAAGCCAGATACAGAACCAAAACAGGCCCACAAAACTGCAAGTAGACGTACAATTCTTAGGGCCATGCAACCAGGGGACCCTAAAGAAACAGAGATCTCGGGTTCTGACTCCACCTTTGGGCTCATTGTATGCCCGGCATCCAGCCCAGTTGTTTGGTGCCATATCCAGAGCCATATGATCCCCCCCAAAGGGTTTAGGTTTTAAAGCAGGTTCCGTAATGGGGGGAGTGATCAGTCCGCCCCACAGAAGGGAGGGAGTGAAAGGATCCCTAGGCATAAAGAGGGATGACCCTCTCTGGAAGAAGGTCATGTTGCATGCGTGCTGGAGGTGCCCGAACCATCTATAAGCTCTTGACATACCTCCTTGTGGGAGTTCATCATCACTACTCAGCATCTGCATTTTAAGGTAACTCTGACTGTTGTATCTCTGAGTGTAACTCACTGTAACCTGTAGCCCACTTCTCAGAATTACATTTGTATTAATTTATATTCCATCCTAGTCAAATGTATGTTATCACTGCCTAGTGTGCTTATTGCAGTAAAAGCCTTATTTAACTTGAGCAATCTTTTTGCCTTAGCCAAGAATCTGTGTGTCCGTAGACTTTGGGCCTGGTAGTCTCTCTAGGCGGGCGACGGATGGGGTTTTGGGAAAGCGGACTGTATGTCCGGAGGTCCCTGATCATTATTTGGATCACGTGACCAGTGGTTTCCTGACACCCCCCAAGACCCATGTCCTCAGATCTAGTATGTGAAAAGTGGGCGTGGGCGCTTTATGGTCATTACAGTCCACTGTAATTCAGATTTGTTGATTTGGAGTTTCTTCATGACATTATGCTGATAAAAATATCCAAATAAAGAAATTACAAAAGACAAAACGACTCTCTCCACCCAAGTAGCAGGGGAGCATCACACTGAGTCTACATCCGCAACATCTGCTGATACATCTGCAATTATGGGAAGTCCTGTAGTCTTTCATACCAAGTGACAAGTATGGTTCCCGGGGCAGGAGTGCAGGTGTGGTGCATCCTTCCCATCTGCCAAATTTGATTGGTTTCCAGCAGTCGTGGAATTGCTGCCATCCAGATATAAATTGTAAGTGTAAGTATGTGGCAACTTGGGTTCTAAGCGTGGAGATGGGGAGGGGGTGCAGTAAGGTGTCCTAATACCCATCTCTAAAGAAAGCACTGCAAATAAACAGGGAGGAACATTTAAATCATACACAATAATCTGTGGCGGCTACAAATTATTACATTCATCTTCCACATTGTCCCAAAATATATAATAGCCTGCTTATGGCTGTTGTCCTGTGACCACATTTGGAACTGGTAATAAAGGAATGTAGGAGGAGGAGAGCACATGGGACAGGCTTCAAATTAGCTTCTTGCTGCCTTATTATTGGAATTGCCTAGACTGATCCTTCAAAGAGAATGTAATTGCTATCCTATTTTATATTTTTTTAATCTCATTCACTCTAAACCTTAATTACAGATATGTTGGGTTGCAGCTATTAAATGCACCCCAGTAGTTCATTGAGAACCCCTCAAAAGAGGTCCTTGATTTAGGTCTGGGTCCAATTTACTTAATCCTCTGTGAGCCTGTAATGTGAGTGCTGGCTACATGACCTGTCAATCATCAGTGGGGTTCATGCTGCCCCCATTGGTCACCAACAGCTCACAGAGCATACCAAAGAATGGAGTGGTGAGTAAACTACACATGCCCAAGGGGTGAAGGGAAAGCTATTTTAATGATTACTGTAGGGTGTAAGTCTTCTTAAGTTTGCCTTTCAAATAAGAGAAAAAACAGAAGCCCAAAAGAGTTATCAGTAGCTGTGCCTGGACAAGTAAAATGTACTGTTCCTGTTTTGTGAAGTAGTGAAGGGATGTGGGCAAATATGTGCAGGGGTAGACTGACCATAGGCAGACCAGGGAGAAATCACGCTGGGCTGTAATGCTTTAGGACCACTTGGGTTGGCAGTAGCCTCCAGCATGGAGCCTATACACTGCTACACCCCTCTCCACTGCTAGCCTCTCTCCCATTCCTAGACCCACTATAACAAGGCACTGCAGCCTACGGTATGCCCCTGCAATGCTATTGATTCAGCATCTTGCCTGTGGGGGCCATACCCACCCCTGCCACATTATCTGCCCCTACAATACTAAATCTTCAGTACCTTTCTTCTGCCCATGAGCTGTTCCTGCAATGCTTTATCTTCAGAGGATAAACACACTGATCAGCTGTGAAGTTCCTTGGGGGCAGGGACTGGTGGTGGGCTAGTCAGGGCCTTTAAAATCCCTGGCTGATTTTTGGTCTAGTCTGGCTCTAAGTATGTGCATGGCTTAGCAGATAGGGGAGTCTTTGCTGAATTGCATGTAGGGCAGCATGGATTGTAATTACAGCCCTGTTCATGACAGTTACTAATTGTATATCAATAACAATGGGCAACACATGGTTTATAGATTTACAGTGCCAGTAACATTTGATTTCCTCTATTTGACCCACTTAAACTAGACTAACCATTTGTGTGTTGGGTAAAGTGTATCACATGTCTAAGTGACAGGGCAACACTAATGAGATCCCATAATAACAAGTGTGAAACAACAAGGTGAAAACAGCCTACCTTCTCGCGGTTTTAAAGACAGAAAACAAGCTTACATTTGGTGGCTTATGTAAATAGCGGGATTAAGCAGATGCTTATTAATTAAGTGTAGGCAGGTGATGACAAGGCACAATGGCACATTGCAACAGCTGTGAAGACAGCAGACAGCTTTGCCTTACTAGTACAATCACGTATAAATATACTTTGCAAGTGGCAAAAAAAAGGTGTCAAAAACAAACCGGTGGTGCGAACAGTGAATTAATTCTGCTTAAATTCTTTGATTCTGGAAAAATCCAGTTACCCACTTCATGAACTACAAGCAAACTTTTCATCAGAGAAAAAAAAAAACCTTACATACTTTGCCTATAATCACATCAAGTTCCTGGTTAGATGGCAACAGATATGATCCTTAGACATGCTAATTTTCCACAGCACTAACCTCAGCTAATAGGAGCATGCCTCAAGACCTCTTGACTTTTCCTGTCTGTAAATAATCAGCAAATGATTCAGGCATTAGCCTCCACTTCCTATCAATAGTCATCTATTTGAAAAAGTAATCTTAATAGTTAATTATATGATTCGAAAACCTAGGCATGCACACATGCTGGGTTCCAGTATGCAGTGTACTTTCATGCTATAGGGTCAATGATCTCTTAGTGTTTAAGTGCTGTCTCTGGCAGGGGGTAAATGAAAAATGACAGATGTATTTTTAGCTCAGACTCCTGCAGCCCCATCAAAACTATTTAGGACAACTTAATGGTAACGGAGGAGCAGGCTGTGAGGAGGAGGGGGGTCAAAAACAGGAAAAGAAGAAAGGATTGGGTGTGAAGAGAGGCAAAAAGCGAAGAAGAGATGTGACATGACAAAGAATATTCAAAACAAGGGAGGAAAGTAAGTAGGCAAAGAAAAGGTAAAAAAGAGGAAAAACTAGTGCAGTGGTGGGTGTCACTACTGCGCTAATACCACTGGCTTGTCACTACTGGGGTGTGCCCTCTTTTCCCACAACATCCTCTAAGCACTGGGGTGTGCATACTCTGTTATCCCGCAACATCCTATAAGCACTGTGTTGTGCCCCCTTATCCCACAACATCCGCTAAGCACCTGGGGTGTACCCTCTTATCACACAACATCCTCTAAGCACTGGGGTGTGTGTATTCTGTTATCCCACAACATTCTCTAAGTATTGGAGTGTACCTTTTTATCCCACAACAAACGGTAAGAACTGGGGTGTGTACTATGTTATCCCACAACTTCCTCTAAGAAACAATGTGTGTGTGTACTCTGTTATCCCACAACATCCTCTAAGCACTGGGGTGTGTGTACTCTGTTATCCAACAACATCCTCTAAGCACTGGGGTGTATGTACTCTGTTATCCAACAACATCCTCTAAGCACTGGGGTGTATGTACTCTGCTATCCCACAGGATTCTCTAAGCTTAGGAGTATACCCTTTTTCCCACAGAAAACTCTAAGCACTGGAGTCTGTGTGCCCTGTTATCCCACGACATACTCTAAGTAACGGTGTGTGTGTGTGTGTGTGAGTGTGTGTGTGTTTGTGTGTACTCTGTTATCCCACAACATTCTCTAAGCACTGGGGTGTGTGCATCATCTTATAGAATATTCAAAACAAGGGAGGAAAGTAAGTAGGCAAAGAAAAGGTAAAAAAGAGGAAAAACTAGTGCAGTAGTGGGTGTCACTACTGCGCTAATACCACTGGCTTGTCACTACTGGGGTGTGCCCTCTTTTCCCACAACATCCTCTAAGCACTGGGGTGTGCATACTCTGTTATCCCGCAACATCCTATAAGCACTGTGTTGTGCCCCCTTATCCCACAACATCCGCTAAGCACCTGGGGTGTACCCTCTTATCACACAACATCCTCTAAGCACTGGGGTGTGTGTATTCTGTTATCCCACAACATTCTCTAAGTATTGGAGTGTACCTTTTTATCCCACAACAAACGGTAAGAACTGGGGTGTGTACTATGTTATCCCACAACTTCCTCTAAGAAACAATGTGTGTGTGTACTCTGTTATCCCACAACATCCTCTAAGCACTGGGGTGTGTGTACTCTGTTATCCAACAACATCCTCTAAGCACTGGGGTGTATGTACTCTGTTATCCAACAACATCCTCTAAGCACTGGGGTGTATGTACTCTGCTATCCCACAGGATTCTCTAAGCTTAGGAGTATACCCTTTTTCCCACAGAAAACTCTAAGCACTGGAGTCTGTGTGCCCTGTTATCCCACGACATACTCTAAGTAACGGTGTGTGTGTGTGTGTGTGAGTGTGTGTGTGTTTGTGTGTACTCTGTTATCCCACAACATTCTCTAAGCACTGGGGTGTGTGCATCATCTTATTGCACAACATCCTTTAAGCACTGGGGTGTGTGTACTCTGTTATCCCACAACATTTTCTAAGCACTGTAGAGTACCCCCTTATCCCACAACAAACTCTAAGCATTGGGATGTGTGTACCTTGTTATCTCACAGCTTCCTCTAAGAAACAGTGTGTGTGTGTGTGTGTGTGTGTGTGTGTGTGTGTGTGTGTGTGTGTGTGTGTGTTTGTATACTCTATTATCCCACAACATCTTCTACGTACTGGGGTGTGTGTAATCTGTTATCCCCAAAAATCCTCTAAGCACTGGGGTGTACCCCCTTATCCCACAAGCTCTAAACACTGGTGGGTAAACCACTTTGATTCCAATAGTTTAAAGCACTTGTGCTCTTTTATACCAATTGTATCCACTGGTTTAGGGCACTTAAGACCCTCTTGGAGAAAAACAAATTGTGTGATTACCAATAGTTCAGGGCACCTGTGTGTTACTGCTCTTCAATATCAATAGTTCAGGACACCTGTGTATTAATGCTCTTCAATACCAATAGTTCAGGGCACCTGTGTGATAGTGCTCTTTTTGGTTCAGGGAACAAATAACTTGCCCCACTCCAACACCCTTGGTTGAACTTGCTGGACATTTTTCAACCGCATTAACTATGTAACTTAAGGGGCATTTTCCTGCTTATTCTTTTTGTATTTGTCCATTTTGGGCTGATGTTACTGCAGGTGTCCAACAATGCAGAAAGCAGCAAATAAGAGACAGGGGCATGGCCATGGTGCTTCTGCTGCTGGTAGTAGAGCTGGTGCTGGTAAGGTCACTGGTGCTGCAGGGAGGGGGCTTCTTTCATCCTTGCCTGCTACACCTTCCTCTGGTGCAAGCAGATGCCAGGGTTTGGAGGGCATTTTTGTAGGCCCCAATACTGCTGGCAGAGTGGTGAGGCCAGAACAAAGTGAGGCAGTCGTAGATTATATGGCACACAGTGCTACCAATTTCATGGGATGGATTTTCTTCCACCCACTCCACAGCTGCAGAGAGTGCAGAGCCCTCCACCTCACCCTCCCTGTAAAATCTGCAAGGCCATCCCAGCCAGAAGTCATGGAGTCACTAATGCTCTATGATGACACGGCTGGCTGGGATACCATGGGCCCCAGTAGCAGACCTCGGATTTCATGGATGTCCAAGAGCTTTTGTGGGAGAACATGGCCAGTGCAGGACACCCTGGTTGATCATGAGACCCAAGACTGCTGCAGCTTTCTGCAATGTTGAGGTTGAGGGGGTGACTTGGACTGAAGGTCATCAAAGTTTGGGTGAAGAGACAGTGGTCACACAGCCCCAGGCAGCCAGCAGAAGAAGGCTGCAAACCCTCAGTGGTCAGCCCGATGCTACTTCTGCCTGCAGCGCTCAGGGACTAAACACGGCAAATCGCGGGGGCGTGGCCAAGATGGCGACCTGAGCAGACGTGCCTGATCGGGGCTCCCTGCTAATATCCTGACTTTTACCTTTATTCATCGAAGACTGGGCGGCCAGAACCCCTGTCGAGGCTCTCCCTGACCTAGGGATCGAGCCTGTGTGCAGAGCAGCAGCGGCGGAGACAGCCATCGGGAGTGGCGGCGGGGCACACGTGAGGTGCGAAGGTGGCAGCGTGTGAGCGGGGGAGAGAAGCCGGCGCCCAAGACCTGGAGGCGGCGGCCCCATCCTGATCCGGGCTGCGGTGGTGGTGAGAGGGCAGGCGCCCGGACACGCTGCGGTGTGGAGGAGGTGACTGACCCCGGGCCCACGTGAGAGGCGGAGAGGCGGCGGCCGGCGTGTGAGCGGAGGGGAGGCCGGCACCCCGGACTCGGTAGCAGCAGCGGAGGCCTCATCCTGACGGCGGGCGGCGGTGGCGGAGCAGGAAGTGGGGCACCCGGAGAGTAAGAGCCACATCCCCGCAGTAAGGTAATCACTGCGGTGCGCGAGGTGAAGCGGGCGGCGGCGGGCCCTGGACCCACGTGGAGGGGTGACGGCGGGAGGCATCTCCGGTGACACCAACCACAGGTCCCCAGAGCGCTGAAGAGAAGGCGTGTAATAAAGTACAGGCAGCCGCCATCTTAGAGGGTGTGAGGGAGGGAGAATCTGGCCAGAACTACTGAGGATCCTAGAGCTAATCCGCGGCCTGGGCAGAAGTCAGGGGAAGAAGGGAGCAGCAACATAAAACCCTGCACAACCATATCTGCTGCCTGTTGCTGGGTCTCCCCTTCTTCTTCCCCTCCCCTCCCATCCTGCTGGCCCCCTGTCTTCCCTGAGTGATAAGCCTCCACAGCCCTGTGAAAAGCAATTATAAGCTTCACCGAACATCCTGGGAGCAAGCCGCAGTAGTGCCACCAGCAACAGAGAAACCCCCTAAGCCAGTCTTGGGGCCTGAAAAAGCAATTTTGCACGGGAGCCTGGCACCGCATGCTCTGAGAGGGCAGGTGATCCCTTGATATTTGCTCCTGCGCTGCGTCCGATTGGGATGCCCGGGCGCCTCCTACCCGGGACAGAAGTGACACCCGTTCGCGGGCTTGAGGCACATCAGAGGGGGCCAAAGACACAAAGCACTGCCCTGGGGCCAAGACCCCCTTTCCTGTCTGTGGGGTTGGTCTGGGACTGACTGGACGCTCTGCTGCTCACCGTACCCCCCCACAGGAGAACCCTGAGTGCTCGGAGGGGTTGGTGGACCCCTGCCATCGGATCCTACCCCAGCAGGGCTGTTCCTGCCGGGGGGCTCCCCTACATATGAGAGGTAACAAGAAGCGTAGAACCGCTGTGGTCGCCTGTAGTACGCAAACAATGGAGACCCCGCATGGGGCTGAGCAGGGAACCTCCAACCCTGATACTGCAGCTATAATGGCAGCTATTGCCTCATGCCAGAGTGTCCTCACAGCTAAATTTGACACTCTACAGGAACAATTTAACTACTTCCGTCATGACCTGGATAAAATCCGTGACCGCGCCGGGGAGGCGGAGAGGAGGATCGGAGAAGCAGAGGATCGACTGTCCACCCATACAGGGGAAATTGCCACCCTGCGGAGGCAGGTGACCACTCTTATGGGGAGAGCCGAGGACGCTGAAAATAGAAACCGGAGGAACAACGTCCGGATCCTAGGGCTGCCCGAAAAAGCGGAGGGAGCCTCTCCAGAGCAGTTTGTGGAAAATCTCATAAAAGAGACTCTGGCACCGGTGAACCTGACCAAGTTTTTTACGGTGGAGAGAGCGCACAGGATCCCCATGAGACCCCTCCCGCCGGGGACACCGCCAAGGCCTTTTATATTCAAAGTCCTCCATTATAGGGACAGAGACGCTATCCTGGCTGCGGCTAGAATGAAGGGGGTGGTAACCTTCAACAACGCCCGATTGTCCTTTTTCCCGGATTTCACATCGGAGGTCCAAAAACTGAGGCGCTCATTTAATGGCGTGAGAGAGAGGCTCAGACGGAGGGGAATTAAATACGCCATGATGTTTCCAGCTCGCCTGCGCGTGCAAGATGGAGAAACGACCAGATTTTTCACATCGGCTGAGGACGCTAATGCATGGTTGGACTCTCTACCCGGAGCCTGACACCCTGGGCCCAGGGTGGAGACAGCATCCCTCTAAACTTAGCAATATTGGAATTGATGGTGGTGCCCTTGCCAGGGGACCCTCCCCTCTGCTGCGATCCTTTTGATGCTGGGGGGTCTAGTGTCTAAATGCCACCCGGTAACAAAGATCGCCCTGTTTAGCTCATTTGTTTGATGGCTGCTGAAACCGCTGTAAACTGTTGTAAATTGTTGAGAATTGTTCTGGCTGCTCTAGTCGCATTGTACCCTAATATGATCGTTACAGGAGAGCTGCGGCTCTGGATTCCCACGGAGTGATGCCCCTCCCCTATTGAGGCCCCCCCCCTCACCTTCCTATCACTCCTGTTAACCTCCCTGTCCGGACTACCCCCCTCCCCCCCCGCCCATACTTTCCCCCCCTTCCTAGCCATTCCTGCCGGTTGTTCCTGATTACCCCCAATCGCCCCCCTGGGAACCCTTGGTGACCATGTCACCATCCTGTACATGGTTTGGGTAATGTTATGTTATGAGCCCACAGGCAGTGGGTTTCTGCACCCCGGTGCAACTAGTTACACCGTTGTTGTATTGTATTGTTGGGGGGGTATGAAGCTCGCCAAAGTTGGGGTGTGGTGGAGCGGGGTGGGGGTGGTTGGGAATGGTATTTGTATGTTTAGTATAGTATTGAATAGTTTGTGTACGTTGTGTTGTTATGTTGGTATGCATGGGATGAATGGCAAACGGACCCTAAAAGTTGGTCGACCACGGGCGGAGGGGCGGAACACCTGGTGCAGTTTGATAGTTGATCACGAGATTGGCACTCTGATCTTTGAGAATGGGTGATTGTAAGATTCTCTCCTGGAATGTCAGGGGGCTAAACGATAAAATCAAACGGTCTACAGTCCTCCAATTTGTTAAGAGATATAGACCCAATGTGGTGATCCTTCAAGAGACCCACCTGGTGGGACGGAGGGGACTCGCTCTTAGGAGACCCTGGATCCAGGACTCCTTTCACGCTCTCTTCTCGTCCTACTCTAGGGGGGTATCGGTATTGATCTCCAAGGGAACCCCATTCGTGCTATATTCTGTGCAGACGGACCGGGAGGGTTGCTATGTAATCCTCCACGCCAAGCTTATGGATTCAGATGTAATTATAATCGGCATTTATGTCCCCCCGCCTTTCAATATACATGTGTTGCATCGGATTATGGAGAAGATAGTGACTTACCCCCCGGCTCCGACACTGTGGGTGGGAGATTTTAACATGGTGCTGGACCCCGCGTTGGATAGACTGGACAGGAGATCGGGCCCTAGGACACAGCTGGCGTCCTGGGCAGAGGCAATGGGCCTCCAGGAACTATGGAGGTGGAAACACCCAACTGCTAAGGCTTACTCCTGTCACTCGGCCACACATAGGTCACTGTCCAGGATAGACCTCGCGTTTTCATCACCTGATTTACTGGCGAGAGTGGCGTCCTGTGACTATCTCCCGAGGGGCATCTCGGACCACTGGCCTATGTTGATGGAAGTTGGGCTGCTGCGCTCGCGGGCGAGCCGTGTGGGATGGACCCTAAACCCCCTGTGGATAGAGACTCCTGAAGTTAGGGATAGTCTGGCCTCGGCTGCGGAAGTTTTCTGGGAGTGTAACACGGATGAAACGTCCGCGGAAGTGAGATGGGACGCCTTTAAGGCGGTTACGAGGGGATGCGCCATTAGTGCTATAGCGGCGGTCAGAGGGAAGAGGGGGAAGGAAAGGGCAGACCTCGAACGTAAACTTGCGAACGCGGAAGAGGAATTCATTACTTCAGCGGACGATAGGGCCCATTCGAATCTGATGTCTCTTACTAGGGAGTATAATCTGTCATTATCTGACTCAACTAGGAAACTATTGCTACATAAACAGGCGACGATATTTGACAAAGGGGACAAAAATGGCAGGACTCTGGCCTATCTGGCGAGAGCTGAGAACAAGTCAAACAGTATTGCTGGGATAACGGGAGCAGGAGAGACGGTAACAGCAGCTGAGGAAATTGCACAGCAGTTCCTCAGATACTACTCGGCCTTGTACTCCTCCAGGGTAAACTACGGGATGGAGGAGCTGGAGAGCTATCTTGATCAAATTAAATTCCCTGAACTGGCTCCGGCTGATCGGGAAGCTCTTGACTCTCCCACCACTATTGATGAAGTCAGGAATGCAATGAGAGCACTCCCCAGTAGAAAGGCGCCAGGGCCCGATGGACTGCCGGCCGAGTGGTATAAGCAAGGGATGGACAGGATCGCCCCTAGACTATGGGAGGTTCTGAAGCAGGCACTGGATAATGGAGGTCTTCCGGCTTCCTTCCGGGATGCGCATGTGGTCCTAATTCACAAGGAAGGGAAACCCGCCGATATTTGTGCATCATATAGACCCATCTCCCTCTTGAATCAAGATGCCAAAATATTGGCTAAAATCCTGGCTATGAGGCTAAACGGAGTCATATTACAACTGATTGGGCCTGACCAGGCAGGCTTTATGCCGGGACGCACAACAGGGATAAACCTGCGCAGACTGATATCCAACCTGCAGATAGTTCATGACAACTGTGGTAGCCGGGCGATAGCCTCATTGGACAATGAGAAGGCCTTTGATTCGATAGAATGGGTCTATCTCTGGGCAGTGCTGGCCAGATTTGGGCTCCCTGCAGGTTTTATATCATATATCAGGCTATTATACGATCGCCCGACGGCCAGAGTACGGGTCAATGGCTGCTATTCTGACCCATTTGTCTTGCAGAGGGGGACTAGGCAGGGCTGCCCGCTCTCGCCGTTGCTCTTCGCGTTGGCCATTGAGCCGTTAGCAATTATGATTAGAAGTTCTCCTGCCATTGCGGGATGGAGGCTGGGGGAGATAGAGGAAAAAATTTCGCTTTACGCGGATGATACCCTACTATACCTAGCGGATAGCCATGAGTCTCTGGAGGCTGCCCTGGATACCATCGGGGTGTTTGGGAGATTTTCCGGTTTGAAGGTTAACTGGGACAAATCCAGTCTGATGCAAGTTGATGGGACCGACCCTCGGGATGTCTCCCCAAGATCTCAACTAAAGAGAGTCCGACAATTTAAGTATCTGGGGATTGTGGTCAGTGGGCGGACCGACGAGTTTGTCTCCCTTAATATCTCCCCGGTAGTGGCGAAATTAAAGCAAAGAGTCACCCAGTGGGCGAACCTTCCGCTGTCGGTCATGGGCAGAATCAATATATTTAAAATGATTTTCCTCCCTAAATTCCTGTACATATACCAGGCCTCCCCGGTGATGCTTCCTGTCTCCCACTTTAAAGCACTAGAGTCAATTATCTTTGGCTTTATATGGGGTCACTCCCCCCCAAGGCTAAATCGGCAAATAATGAAGGCGCAAATAGATGCCGGGGGCCTGGCGGTGCCACACATGCAAATATACTTCTATGCAACGCAGCTCTTGTTTGTCCACTGGTGGCTATGCCAGCCGAAGGACAACCCTGTGGTATGCTTAGAGGTGGCGCTTCTGGGCTCCCCGGAAAAGTTGGCCTCCCTGGTATACAGGGGTACGAGAGGGATCCAAGCGGCGACCACGTGTATGAGGGCGACGTGCAACATCTGGGAGAGGGCAGCGAAGTTGGGGATGAGGGCCGGGGAGACTCCGATGTGGTCCCCATATACCCCCATATGGGATAATCCCAGGCTACCAGAAATGAGTGACATGCAGGACCCACTGTTCTGGGTGAGGAAACACGTTCAGCAGATTGGGCAACTATATAGAGGGGAGGTGCTGGTGCCCTTCGATCAACTTAGAGCAGAGTTCCAGTTGTCCAACCGAGACTTTTTTCGATATCTACAACTCAGACACGCATTGCAAGCCCAATTCCGTAGAGAGGGCCCAAGGATCTCGGAATCCAAGGTTGAATATGTACTCAGAGATGGGAACCTTAAAAAGCCTGTGTCCGTGTTGTATAGATGTTTGATGGGAGAGCTGGAATCCCCTAGGGGCAAGATTGAGGCTAAATGGCAGGACTTGGACCCAAGCCTAGATCGGGACGAATGGGAGGAGATAATGGAGAACCTGCATACGTCGGTAGTAGAAGCTAGGGACAGATTCATCCAAACTAAATGGATTCATCAGGCTTACATCACCCCGGTTCGTCTGCACAGAATGGGCTTAACAGATACGGATGTATGTCCTAGATGCGGGAAGAGTAGTGGCTCATGGATACATATGATCTGGTCGTGTGAGGTCCTGATGGCCTTTTGGGAGGGGGTGATGGGTCTGATTAGTAGGGTGGTGGGTTTTCGGTTGCAGGGGTCTGTCTCGCTGTGCCTTCTTGGGGTGGTGGAGTCGCTCTCGGAACAGAGTGCCCTGAAGGCGCTGGTCCGGTTGCTGCTCTTCTACGCCAGGAAGTGCATCCTGATGAACTGGAGACACCCGGCTAAACCATCAGTGCAATACTGGAAAAGACTCATTAATCAGAAACTCACCATGTATAAATTGACGTATGCAGCAAGAGGAGTGCCTGATAAGTTCGAAAAGGTCTGGGATCCATGGCTTCAGAGCCAAGAATCAGCATATGATGCCGAGTGAAACCGGGGGGGGGGGGCCTGGCGGGGAATCTATGGGGTCAAGGGTGCCATCTGCGTGATATTTGGGGGGATGAGAGGGGGAGCTGGAGCCTGACCAGCGAGTAATGAAGGAGGCTTTAGAGAATGTAAGCCCCGACCAATAACTAAGGTACATCAGCTTCCGTGTCCGCTAGAGCACCGTGAGGGCAGCAAGAATTACCAGAGGTCCGGTATGAAAGTTGTGTGAGTGGTTGTTAGTATTGTCACCTATATGCCAGTTATGAAGTTGGGTGCCTACGGCACCTTAAATTCTTATAAATGATTGTCTTGTTATGTCATGCTTGTATGTTTATTGCAAAATAAAAACTTTAAAAAAAAAAAAAACACGGCAAATCAAACTCAAAGGAACTCTGCAGCATGGCATTTTGCTCAAACAGTGCAAAGGGGACAAGACAGAGGTCACCTGCAAGCTGTGCCAGCAGTCATTAAAGCGTGGGAAAAGTGCTAATCATCTCTGCACCTCGTGCATGACCAGGCATCTGCAAACAAAACATAAGCTGCAATGGCAGAATCACCAGAAAACAAACACTTGAGTCTCTCTCTGTCTCAGCCTCCAGCTCCACCTCCCCAACATCAAGGCCACCTGTCTCCCCCCAAAGAAAGGATGTAGGAACCCCACCAGCTCCAGAAGCAGCAGCACCAAACATGTCCACATCATCCCAGGGAAGCTTTCAGCTTTCCATCCCACGAACAGAGCCTTGGCCCTGAATGCGAGCATTTCAAAATTGCTGGCCTTTGAAACGCTCCCCCTGGTGGAGATGGACAGTTTTAAAGATCTTATGGCTGTTCCACAATATGCCGCTCCTGTTATTTTCTCGCCAGTCCATCCCTGTCATGCATCAACAGATTGTGAATAAAATAAAATGGGCAATGCCATTAGTTCCAGGGTCCACATCACAACGGACACATGGACAAGTAAGCATGGGCAGGGATGTCACATCTCTCTAACTGTCCACTGGGTCAATGCAGTGGTGGCTGGGACTGAGGCCAGAAGCACTGTGGCAAATATCCTTCCACCATCCAGGGTTGAGGGACATTAGTTGGTGCCTCTTGTAGCATTCTTCTCCTACTCTGCTTCCTCCTCTGCTTCCTCCTCAGGCAGTCAGCCAGCCCCTGCACCACCAAGTTGAGCACTGCCATGGGGAAATGGCAGCATGTGGTACTAAAACTCATCTGTCTGGGCAAAAGACCCCACACTGCCCAGGAGCTGTGACAAGCATCCAGGACCAGACAAATGAGTGGCTGCTGCAATTACACCTGAAGCCTGGCAAGGTGGTGTGTGACAATGGGCCGAACCTTGTTGCAGTTGACACACATCCCTTGCCTGGCACATGTGCTCAACTTGGTGGTACAGAGTTTCCTGGCCCATTATCCAGAAATGCCGAAGCTGCTCCATAAAGTGCGTAGTGTGTGCTCACAACTTGTGTGTGCTCAACCGGTGTTCCTACCCTGCTGTCGCTCTCCTCTGCACTGCAGAGGGACTTTGGCCATCCCACCCCTTACCCCATATGTGACTTGTCCACCAGGTAGAATTCCACGTTGCACATGCTGGAAAGGGTGTGTGAGCAGCAGCAGGCAATAATGGAGTTCCAGCTACAAAATTCAAAGTGCAGGCCAACAGCACTTCACCACCAGTGAGAGGGCCTCCACTGCGTGGTGCTGCAGTGCTTCCAGTACGCCACCAATATGGTCAGCGATGAAGCCTTCATCAGCGCTACCATCCCCATCCTCTGAAAGAGGGGGAGGAGGACTACTTTCTCTCACAGCAGTGTGGCACCCAGCACGGTTCATGAGCATCACTGGAACGTGCCTGGATGGAGGAGCAGAATGAGGAGCGGGAGGAGGCCCCTTACTCTGATGACAGCTCCTCCTTGACTCAGGGCAGCCTGGCTCAGTGCCTACACAACAACTGCAAAGTTGCCTGCATAGTTACCAGTGCTGATTACTGGGTTGGCCACCCTGCTTGATCCCTGCTATAAGGACAACATCCCCCCTTGATTCCAGCACTGGAGCAAGATATAAAAATGATACAAACACACGCTGGTTGACGCACTACTGACAGAGTTCCCGGGTAACTTTGAGGGCTCAGTGGTGGCACGAGGAGGAGTAGATGGAGCAAGTAGCCAATGCAGCAGGGGCATCACAGGGAGGGTAAGCATGGCCACAATGTGGAACAACTTATTTCATTGCCCACCACATCCACCACCATCGGAAACTACAGCCCGTAGTACCAGAAGGTAGACTTTGACTTGCATAGTGGATGACTACCTGTCCATGCATCTCCTGGTACTGAGCAATGGGTCCTCCCTGTTCAATTTTTGGGTCGGTTAATTGGACCATGGGCAGAGCTTGCCCTCTTATGCCTTAGAGGTGCTGGCCTGCCCTGCGGCAAGTGTCCCATAAGAATGTGTGTTCAGAACTGCAGGGGGTGTCATTACAGACGAGATGATCTGCCTATCCACAGCCAATGTGGACATTCTTACATTCTTTAAGATGAACCAGGCGTGGATCCCATGGGACTTGCCTGTGCCAGTACCTGAGTGACTGGTTAAATTGTTTGCTACCTCCCCTGCCTCTTACGCTTAAACTGCTACATCCACCTCCACCACTCCCCCCCCCCCCCCCCCCGACCTCTGACACAAAAAATGTCATATTTTTATTTATTTACTTATTTTTGTATTTAGGTATATAATTATTTATTGATGTAAATATTTATTGATGTAAATATTTAATTATTGATGTAAATTTTTATGTATTTATGTATATATTGATTGATTCATTTATTTATTTGTGTATTTCTTTAGTTTTTTACATTTTTTGTTAGCCCTCTAGCCCTTGCAACCCCGATTTTACATCCATTTTGGGCCCCCAAGTTCGGGTTGACTTCAATGGGGTTCAGGTTGAACTTCAATGGGCCTGCTTACCCCTAGTAATATACAAAGATTTGTTGCAGGACCAACCAGCAACCTCCCCCGTAACTATGTCCTAGGTACAGGCTTACACTCAACTAACCCAACCTACCCCTTAATTACATCAGTGAGAACTTCAATGGAGTGATACCTTTTTTTAATGGAGTGTCATCTGATGAGGGAAAGAAAATAGCTGCATGTACTTCAGGCAGTTGTGCCTCCTCTAGAAAGAGGCCTGCTTCACTCCAGTGCACTTCCTCTCCCCAAATGAACAAACTTCCCTGTCTGATTTTCCAGAACCCCTTGAGATGATTGTTAAAAGGGATCAAAAGTAATTTTTGACTGAATGCGTTAACCCTTTAAACGCCAAGCATGTAAAACACACGTGGTTGTCTATCCGACTGTTTTTTACATGCCTGTCATTTCCCCATATTGCGGCCTCCCAAAAGCACACCTCCATCTGGAATTGAGTGGATTCCGGGGATCTCCGCTTTCCCTGGGGGGTGGCTCCAATCCCTCCTGGGGTCTTCCCCTGGACAGAAAACATTCACTCTTTGCCCTGCGCTGTCTGCACTGCTCATCTTGGTATAGGATGAGCACAAAAGACAAGATTTTAGGAGGATCTTGGGAGAATGGAGGGGGAGCACAGCAAAGCCTCTCAGCATGGCAAAGCCCCCCGGCATCTGTCACAAACAGCTAAGATGCTGGGGTGATGGAAAAAGCATTAGGACTATGGTGATCCATAAGGTATATAGCATTTCAGGGGTTGGGGGGGGACTATCAGGACTTCTTTAAGGGATATACAGTAGGAGTTGAATATTTGTGATCACTTTATAACTGAAGTAGTGAAAAAGAACAAATGGGTCTAAGATATTAAAGTCTGTCATTTAATTTTCTTGGAAAAAGGTCCAATATCCCTTATTTGTGAGGGACTTTTTTAATAGGAGATCATGGCAGTGTGTGCTGTGGCTTCTGGCCCTACTGTCACACAGAGAGACATCAGAGCTTTAAAGCCACCAGAAGCCACAGATGCACACTGTTGCTGCCTGCTATTAGAGGAGGTGTCAGTTTCCAGTGTAAGGAAGCAGCCGGCATGTGTGATGTGGTTTTCAGTCCCCTGAAATTACAGCTTTACAATGGTAAGTTAAGATAAGACATTGAGCAGGAACACATCTCTCCACTGGGTCTGTGCAATTCAAAGCATACAATGTAGCAACAAAGTTTTCTATGAAAATATTGACAGTAAACATTTCAGCCCCCACCCCTGAAGATCCTTTGATCTTCAAGGGTGCACCCCTGAGAACCTGACTGCTAAATCAAACTAAAAATGAAGAACCCTTGGTAGATATGTGCTTCTACCTAAAATGGGTGTGAGATGGAAAAAGGACCCATGCTCATAACCAAAATCACCCCTTTTGGATTTGTCTAATTTACCACCCTTCTACTAATTACTAAATGAAGAGGACCAAACCCTGACTAAAGTCTTAAATACTCTAATCTGGGTTTAACCCTTTTCTAGGTCGCATCCCAAATGAGTAAAACTCTGAAATATACTCTGCTTGTTCCATGATCCCAAGGTAGCGTGTTGCAGCAAAAAGCCGATAAACAGCTATTTTAACACAATATTGGAGCATAACAAAGATAAAGTTAGAAACAAAAAAAACAATGTGAGTTGCTGGAACTTAATGGCACTACAATCTGTGAAAGCAATAGTAAAGGAATTAGTAATGCAAAGTAATAAGTATAGCCAGCTAGGTTACACAGTCACTACTAATAACTAGACTAAGATAGGGAGCTGTATTTTTAACTTTTCAAATCCCTTCTTAAATGCAATGCTTTCCCCTTCCAGTCTTATAAGATCCTCTCACGTAGAGCTGATTTCGAATGATTTCAGGGCACATTAGTTCAGTCTGTCAGAATTTACCTAGCCAGCACTTTGCAGTGCGCTAAGACAGATTCAGAGGAGCTTCCTATGTAGGTTAAAATTATTCATACAAAGTTTTACTAGGTAGCTGAATTTGCTCATGTCATATGTGGCCTTAATTGCTCCAGCTCAGCAGTGGTGCTTCCCTAGAGAGATGCAGCTATAAATAGGGACGGGGAATTGCTCCATTCGATCAATGTCCATGTGATTTTTTATCACTCCATGTTTCCCATTAAATTACAAATATGGTGACAAAAAAAACTCGACTATATGCCATGATTTCCTCATCTGCAGTTGCTTAACTGGTTTATAATGAGTTATTCATACAGGAACTTGTTGGCAGGTGCTAACTAATTATTATTCTAACTAAGCATATGAGTAACCTATGTATTCGAATAGGACATCCATTGTTTGTAGCGCATCCTACCATATATGTTGTAATCAATTTAATCAGCTTGGGAAATAAGCAGTTATGTAACATAACAAAATAAACAGTAGGATAATTTATAGTAACATAAACCAAAGTCTCGTAGCCCAAGCTTGCCCATTCCAAGAAGTATGTGCACAAAAGTGGCAATTCATGTTTGGTATAAGCTATGATTTTCCACGGATCCTATTGCCCATCTTGTGCCACAATAATCTAAAAGGAGCTTTAAAACACTCATCTTTGTAAGCAGGAGTTTAAAAAGCCTGCTGGAAAAAGCTGGTGGCTTGTTGATACACCCTCCTGTATACTGGCAACCCCTCCTGGGCATCAGAGATGGAAGAGCTTAGTGCCCATTACCATGTCTGGTGCCCCTGAAAGAACACCAGGGAAGGGGCAGCCTAATGGCCTCCAAGCTCTGATTTACCATGCCTATGTGTATGATATGCCATCTGCTAGCTTGCAGAAGTGGCAGCTATGCTTTTTTTGTTTGTAGAAAAGCAATAAAAAACATAGAAGGGGTTATTGTACGACTAGATAAATGATTCTGAACCATTACAGACAGAATCTAGGTAACACTCAGCTGTTGCCTGATTAAATACACTAGGGGGGCACTAGATAAGCCAAGATTGTCTGGAAATACTCATCATAGCTAAGTAAATTATATTTCCTTCCTACACAGAAATAAAACGTTGAAAGTGTTTATTTGAACTACTCTAGGTATAGTTCTAAGAATAATAATTTGGTTGTGTGGGTTACAAAGTGAAGTGGATTAGGGGCAAAGTGGTCAGCAGTTTGCGCTCCATTCATCTTTGCATGCTTGCAGAGTGGCAAAGTAAAAGCGAAATGGAACACAAGCCAGTGATTGGCTGGCAGCTCGCACATGTGTCATGGGATTGAAGGTTTGTGACAAGTTATCAGGGGGGCACAAAGCTGGGCATCCCAAATTCCCCTGGATAGGGAAAAACTGGGCTTTATTCCTATTTAAATAGGTTAATAGAAAGGTAGCATATTAACAATAACTGAGTAATAAAAATGCCCATTTCCCTTTCAGTTGTCAATATAATTCCCCACAAGAACATTAGCCAGAGAGAAAAGCTCTCAACAGAATTCCTAATAAAACTCTTTTATACCACAGCGTGTATAAGGCAGACAAACAATTTCAGTGACAATCAATCCACTAAGCTAAAAAGCTTCAAAAAGATTTGTATCAACAATGATTAGCATGTAAACACAGCTTGCCTCACATTCATTTATGCTGTAATTTGCCCTCAAGGTCCTATTGAGGTAATATTTGTAAATATATACAGCGTAGATTTGTTACAGTAATTAGATTTGTAATTTCAGTATGTAAATGTGTCAATGTCACAGTCCTTGTAACGTGCAATGTAAACCAAAAATCTCACTGCTTGAGTATGGAACATGTCTTTTCAGCTAATGTACAGTAACAGACTCCACTCCTCCCCCTGGTGTTTAAGGTAATTGCAGGTGGTTATTTCCTAAGTATTTTGTAAATCTTGTCAAATCTGACCACTTTCCATTTTCCATTTTTCTGATCAAGTCCCTGAGCCTGTTGCCAAACTTTGCAAATGTCATTATGTTTAAGTCCCTGAGCCTGTTCCCAAACTTTGCAAATGTCATTATGTTCAAGTCCCTGAGCCTGTTGCCAAACTTTGCAAATGTCATTATGTTCAAGTCCCTGAGCCTGTTGCCGAAACCTGTCACATCTCACTATGTTCAAGTCCCTGAGCCTGTTGCCAAACCTGGAAAATCTCATTATGGTTAAGTCCCTGAGCCTGTTGCCGAAACCTGCCACATCTCACTATGTTCAAGTCCCCGAGCCTGTTGCCGAAACCTGCCACATCTCACTATGTTCAAGTCCCTGAGCCTGTTCTCAAACCTGGAAAATCTCACTATGTTCAAGTCCCTGAGCCTGTTGCCAAACCTGGCAAATCTCATTATGTTCAAGTCCCTGAGCCTGTTGCCAAACCTGGAAAATCTCACTGTGTTCAAGTCCCTGAGCCTGTTGCCAAACCTGTCACATTTCACTATGTTCAAGTCCCTGAGCCTGTTGCCAAACCTGGAAAATCTCACTATGTACAAGTCCATGAGCCTTTGGCCGAACCCACCACATCTCACTATGTTCAAGTCCTTGAGCCTGTTGCCAAACCTGGCAAATCTCACTATGTTCAAATCCCTGAGCCTGTTGCTGAAACCTGCCACATCTCACTATGTTCAAATCCCTGAGTCTGTTGCCGAATCTGCCACATCTCATTATGTTCAAGTGCCTGAGCCAGTTGCCGAACCCACCACATCTCACTCGATTCATGTCCCTGAGACTGTGGTCATACCTGCCACATCTAAGTTCAAGTCCCTAAGTCTGTTGCCGAACCTGCCACATCTCACTATGTTTTAGTCCCTGAGGCTGTTTCTGAACCCACCACATCTCACTCGATACATGTCCCTGAGACTGTGGTCAAACCTGCCACATCTCACTAAATTCAAGTCCCTGAGTCTGTTGCCGAACCTGCCACAACTCACTATGTTCTAGTCCCTGAGCCTGTTTCTGAACCCACCACATCTCGCTCGATCCATGTCCCTGAGACTGTTGCCAAACTTGCCACATTTCACTATGTTCAAGTCCCTGAGTCTGTTGCCGAACCTGCCCCATCTCACTATGTTAAAGTCCCTGATCCTGTTGCCGAACCTACCACATCCAACTAAGTTCATGTCCCTGAGACTGTTGCCGAACCTGCCACATCTCACTATGTTCAAATCCCTGAGCCAGTCGCCGAACCCACCACATCTCACTCGATTCATGTCCTTGAGACTGACTGTTGCCGAACCTGCCACATCTAACTATGTGCAAGTCCTTGAGTCTGTTGCCAAACCTGCCACATCTCACTATGTTCAAGTCCCTGAGCCAATTGCCAAACCCACCAGATCTCACTCGATTAATGTCCCTGTTCCTGTTGTCAAAACTGCCAAATCTCACTATGTTAAAGTCTCTGAAACCTGTTGCCAAATTTGCCACATCTCACTAAGTTCAAGTCCCTGAGCCTCTTGCCGAACCTGCCACAACTCACTATGTTCAAGTCCCTGATCCTGTTGCCGAACCTGCCAAATATCACTATGTTAAAGTCCCTGAGCCTGTTGCTGAACCTGCCACATCTCACTATGTTCAATTCCCTGAGCCTGTTACCGAACCTGCCACATCTTACCATGTCCAAGTCCCTGAGCCTGTTGCCGAACCTGCCACATCTAACTATGTTCAAGTCCCTGATCCTGTTGCCGAACCCACCACATCTCACTCGATTCATGTCCCTGAGCCTGTTTCCGAACCCACCTTATCTCACTATGTTCAAGTCCCTGAGCCTGTTTCCGAACCTGCCACATCTCACTATAGCCTCGATTCAGAGAGACAAAAAAAAACTTCAGTTTTAGTTCCGATCTGTTTTTTTTTGTGAAATGTTTCCGTTCTCGTATGAGCATACGAGCGATTCTATGCATGCATTGAAAACCTTCTGTAAAGTTTCCGTCCGTTCGTATGGCAGATTACGAATACGAGGATGTCATTTTCCATCCAGACTTTTCCGTTTCACATGTTACAACGTAGGCTTTCGTTTTTGCCCTTTTCCCATTGTATCCTCCAACGAATCCTTTACGTTTCCCGTTCGATTCTGTTTCCCTTTTTCAATAAATATTCGTCCAGACGGAAATCCTTACGATCTTGCGCCTGCGCACTACAAACTTAACTCATTAAAGTGCTCGCCTACATATTTGCCACCCTCTACTACAATGTTTAGCTAATCGCTTAGCCAATCACTTAGCACTGTCCTCCATCTTCCCTTTTGGACCCTTAAAGCTCACCCAAACCACTTAGCACTATCCTCCATCTTCCCTTTTGGACCCTTAAAGCTCACCCAAACCACTTCTTGGTTAGGTTCTTCTTCCATTTTAGCCCCCTAAAACTTACCCAAATCACTTCTCGGTCATGTGAATATTCATCTTTAAATATTTCTGGGCCCATTAGTTTTGTGTTAATGTATTTTGTAAATGAAATGACAATGTAACATTTTTTTTATACCATCATAAAATCTAAAATGTTTAAAAAATTTTGAAAATTTCAAATTTTTACAACTATAAAAAACAAAATACATAGCAATGGCAGGCCACAGAACATTATTCTTCATCTGTGGTCCCCAACGAGTTGCGCAGCTCCTGCATCTCGCTCACCAACTGAAGGACCCTGACACTCAGTTGTGCCACTCTGGCACGTGGGGTCCCTGTTAAAAAACGTAAATTAAAATTTTGGTATAACCTTGTTGGGGTCATACTGCAGTGCCCCCCCCCCCCCCCCCTGTATGGTCCAAACACCTAAATCTGGACTTCAAAAGCCAGAGGGCCCTCGCCACCACGGCCCGGGTTTTGCATAGTGCCCGATTAGAGAACCCCTGGCCCGCATTCTGCAGGCAAAGAACGGGCATAAGGAGCAAGGGCGAGTGGCACATCTTACAGTTCCTGCAACCAAATATAAAATAATTACACAAAGCAAAGGTAACCAACTAAAACAATAACTCCTACAACAAATTAAAATTCAAGTTCAACAATCCAAATATAATTCACAAAGGACATAAGTCTAGAAAAATATAGCAATTATATGGGTGTGTGGAAAAATAAATGTTTACATGCTAAGGACTAATTAAGGTCAGCATTAAAATGCATCTATAAGGCATACATGAAATGTATTGATTCAGGTATGCATTGCTATACAATGTATGGCCTCGGCCATGCTGATACATGCAATGCCTTGGTGCTAAAGGCGCGCAGACTCCTCCACATAGCCGCAAAACATGTTCAACAATAGCAATCTGAGCCCTCAAAGGTCTCGTAAGTGGATCGGAAATGAAACGGATTTATAGGGTGGTGATCCGTCGGAAATCAGCTCTCTGAATCAGACAGAAACCATCCCAACAACGGAAGTTATCTGAACGAACTGAAAATTTCCGATTTTGTTTGAAAAATGATCCGAACTAACGGAAATGTTACGATTTGCTTCCGTTCATTCAAAGCGCATTCCCGAACGTTCGTGCGAGTAGAAAATGGACGAAAAAAAGCAAAAAAAATGACAAACACCCACCAAAACTTTCATAGACAGCTACGGAAGTCCGGACGAATGTATCTCTGAATCGAGACTTATGTTCAAGTCCCTGAGCCAGTTGCCAAACCCACCACATCTCACTCGATTCATGTCCCTGAGACTGTTGCTGAATCTACCATATCTCACTATGTTCAAGTCATGTAGCCAAACCTGCCAAATCTCACTACATTAAAGTCCCTGAACCTGCTGCCAAACCTGCCACATCGCACTATGTTCAAGTACCTGAGCCTGTTTCCAAACCTGCCAAATCTCACTATGTCCAAGTCCCTGAGCCTGTTGCTGAACCTGACAAATCTCGCTATATTCATGTTTCTGATTCTGTTGCCGAACCTGACACACTTCATAAAGTTTAGGTCCCTTAACCTATTGCTGAATTTGACACATCTCACACGTCTCTGTGTGACCCTGTTGCGATCTCCATGTTTGACCATATCTGCACTCTTGCCTCTGCTGTTGATCAAGGCCAAGTACAACCAAGCCCAGAGTTGCCAAATTTCCAGGTCTAAGAAAGAAATCGCACAGCTCACCCAGAGTCTGCTGTCAGTTTGGCGTGCCCAGAAGCGAATGCTGTCGGTCCCAATTTGCAAGAAAAAGAGTAGTCCAACCTGCCTTCCCCTATAGTAAAAAAAAAACATAACTTTTAATAAAATAATGTTAAAATGCGCATGGCTTAATTGAAACGCATTTCGGGGGAATGTGCCCCCCTTAGTTGTGCATGTTTAACCAGCCCTACAAATTATTTATATACTGTCAGTCCGGCAATCAATGCTGCCGACCTGGAAGTGGAGTATATTGCTATGGCTATAGTCAAGCATGTCTATGGATGAGGGTAAGGGGCGGGGGCTTCCCAGCTGCCTACTGTGATAGAATACTATTGACAGGCCTACTCCTATTTAAATGGAGGGCACTGCAATGCTGTGTTATCAATATTAGATTATTTAAATCCTGACTATGTGTACCACCTTCATAAACATACACATAATTTTTTTAATTATGCCATGCACATTTTAACATTATTGGATTAAGAGCTATGTTTTATTTTTGACTGCGAGGGAGAGAGAGCTGGACAACACTCTTTCATGCAGATTTCCAGGTCTGGTCATTCCCCAACTGACATGGCCTGTATCCCACTGCCTTTGCTCTAGTAGCCCTCAGTGTAGCTAGGACACCACGTCACCAAAGCTTAAAATCGTGGTATGGGTCTGTTTACATAAATTGTAATGGTGACAACGACAATGGCTGCACCTATGTGATGCAGCCAGCCACGCATTCACTAAAAGGTAGGTTTGCAGCCATATCACGGGTCCCGTTGAGAGCCATTGAGATTAAAGGGTAAATATTTATTTATTTGTTTATTGGCAGGGCTTCCCAGTAGCAGGAAGAAAGCTGTAGTAAAAAACTGCCAGACTGTAGCAAAATACAGACATCAACAGAGTACGGTATTTTTCACCCTATAAGATGCACCTACCCATAAGACGCACCTAGGATTTGGAGGAGGAAAATAACAAAAATAATATTCTGAACCAAATGTTGTGAACCAAATAATAGGCAAAGCGCAGAATCCCAAAATTACAGGCAAAGTGGCCTCCAACCTCCTCATAGGCAGTGTGGTTTCCCCCCCTCCCATTCTCCATAGGCAGTGTATCATTCCCCCTCCTATTCCCCATAGGCAGTGTGGCATCCCCCCCTCCCATTCCCCATAGGCATTGTGGCATTACCTCTATCCCATTCCTATAGGCATTGTGGCATTCCCCCCTCTCATTCCCTATGAGTAATGTGGCATCCCCCCTTCCATTCCCCATAGTCAGCGTGACATCCTTCCTCATATTCCCCATAGGCAGTATCACATTCCCCCATCCTATTCCCATAGGCAGTTACATTGTTACATCTCCCATCCCATTCCCATTCTCATAGGCATTGTGGCACACCCTCCCATTCCCCATAGGCAGTGTGGCATTCCCCCTCCGACAATGTGGCATCCATCTCCCATTCACTATAGGCAGTGTGGCATTTCCCCATCCCATTCTCATAGTCATTGTGGCATTCCCCTCCCATTTCCATAGGTAGTGTAGCATCCCCCCACCCATTCCCTATAGGCAGTGTGGTATCCCTCCCATCCCATTCCCATAGGTGGCAGAAGAAAATGAATAAAAGTCAACTCACATGTCCTGGTCCCCGCCGTCGCTGCTTCTTACTAGGCTTTTTACAGCGGGTGGGCATGGCATGCACAGACTCGGTGCAGGCCACACCCACCTGCTGCACAGAGCCGGGTGTTTGAATGTGTCCTGGGCCAGAAGAGGCAGCAACAGCGTCAGCAGTGGCTTTTTTTACATTCGCCCCGATAAGGCGCCTTATGGGGTAGATGTAGATGTTCTTTATATGTTACATGGGGCATGCTTCAAGGAATACTAACCTTTTGGCAGCCTTGTGTACATAAAAAAAACATATTTTTCGCCCTATAGGAGGCACCTGCCAATAAGACGCACCTAGGGTTTGGGGGAGGAAAATAAGAAAAAAAATATTTTAAACCAAAAAATGCACCACTACAGACAGTGTGGCATTCCCCTATCCCATTCCTATAGGCAGTGTGGGATGTCCCCATTCCATAGACAGTGTAGCATGCCCCCATCCCATTAGCGGTATACCCAGTGTGGCATTCCCCCCTCCCATTCCCCATATAGGCAGTGTGGCATTCCCTCTCCCATTCCCCGTATACCCAGTGTGGCAACCCCCCTCCCATTCCCATAAAGGCAGTGTGTACCCCATTATCATAAGCAGTGTGGCATTCCACCCTCCTATTCCCCATTTGGGCAGTGTGCCCTCCCCCATTTCCATAGGCAGTGTGGCATTCCCCCCCTCCTATTCCTCATATAGGCAGTGTGCCCCCCCATTCCCATAGGCCGTGTGGCATCCACCTCCCCCCATTATCATAGGCTGCGTGGCATCCCTCTGCCCCCATTCCCATTGGCAGTGTGGCATACCCCTCCCCTCCATTCCCATTGGCAGTGTGGCATCCCCCTCCCCCCATTCCCATTGGCTGTGTGGCATCCTCCTGCCCCCATTCCCATTGGCTGTGTGGCATCCCACTCCCCCCATTATTATTGCTGTATGGCATCTCCCTCCCCCCATTCCCATTGGCTGTGTGGCATCCCCCTCTCCCCCATTTCCATAGGCTGTGTGGCATCCCCCTTTCCCCCATTTCCATAGGCTGTGTGGCATCCCCCTCTCCCCCCATTTCCATAGACTGTGGCATCCCCCTCTCCCCCCATTTCCATAGACTGTGTGGCATCCCCCTCCTCCCATTATCATAGGCTGTGTGGCATACCCCTCTCCCTCCATTTCCATAGGCTGTGTGGCATCCCCCTCTCCCCCCATTATCATAGGCTGTGTGGCATCCCCCTCTCCCCCACATTTCCATAGGCTGTGGGGCATCCCTCTCCCCCCATTCCCATTGGCTGTGTGGTATCCCCCTCCCCCCATTATCATAGGCTGTGTGGCATCCCTCTCCCCCCATTTCCATAGACTGTGTGGCATTCCCCTCCCCCCATTATCATAGGCTGTGTGGCATCCCCCTCTCCCTCCATTTCCATAGGCCGTGTGGCATCCCCCTCTCCCCCCATTATCATAGGCTGGGTGGCATCCCCCTCCCCCCATTTCCATAGGCTGTGTGGTATCCCCCTCCCCCCATTATCATAGGCTGTGTGGCATCCCCCTCCCCCTCCCCCCATTCCCATTGGCTGTGTGGTATCCCCCTCCCCCCATTATCATAGGCTGGGTGGCATCCCTCTCCCCCCATTCCCATTGGCTGTGTGGTATCCCCCTCTTCCCATTATCATAGGCTGTGTGGCATCCCTCTCCCCCATTTCCATTGGCTGTGTCGCATCCCCCTCCCCCCATTATCATAGGCTGTGTGGCATCCCTCTCCCCCCATTATCATAGGCTGTGTGGCATCCCCCTCTCCCCCCATTATCATAAGCTGGGTGGCATCCCCCTCCCCCCATTTCCATAGGCTGTGTGGCATCCCCCTCCCCCCATTATCATAGGCTGTGTGGCATCCCTCTCCCCCCATTCCCATTGGCTGTGTGGTATCCCCCTCCCCCCATTATCATAGGCTGTGTGGCATCCCTCTCCCCCATTTCCATTGGCTGTGTCGCATCCCCCTCCCCCCATTATCATAGGCTGTGTGGCATCCCTCTCCCCCCATTATCATAGGCTGTGTGGCATCCCCCTCTCCCCCCATTATCATAGGCTGGGTGGCATCCCCCTCCCCCCATTTCCATAGGCTGTGTGGCATCCCCCTCCCCCATTTCCATAGGCTGTGTGGCATCCCCCTCCCCCATTATCATAGGCTGTGTGGCATCCCCCTCCCCCCATTCCCATTGGCTGTGTGGTATCCCCCTCCCCCCATTATCATAGGCTGTGTGGCATCCCTCTCCCCCCATTTCCATAGACTGTGTGGCATTCCGCTCCCCCATTATCATAGGCTGTGTGGCATCCCCCTCTCCCTCCATTTCCATAGGCTGTGTGGCATCCCCCTCTCCCCCCATTATCATAGGCTGGGTGGCATCCCCCTCCCCCCATTTCCATAGGCTGTGTGGTATCCCCTTCCCCCATTATCATAGGCTGTGTGGCATCCCTCTCCCCCCATTCCCATTGGCTGTGTGGTATCCCCCTCCCCCCATTATCATAGGCTGGGTGGCATCCCTCTCCCCCCATTCCCATTGGCTGTGTGGTATCCCCCTCCCCCATTATCATAGGCTGTGTGGCATCCCTCTCCCCCATTTCCATTGGCTGTGTCGCATCCCCCTCCCCCCATTATCATAGGCTGTGTGGCATCCCTCTCCCCCCATTATCATAGGCTGTGTGGCATCCCCCTCTCCCTCCATTTCCATAGGCCGTGTGGCATCCCCCTCTCCCCCCATTATCATAGGCTGGGTGGCATCCCCCTCCCCCCATTTCCATAGGCTGTGTGGTATCCCCCTCCCCCCATTATCATAGGCTGTGTGGCATCCCCCTCCCCCTCCCCCCATTCCCATTGGCTGTGTGGTATCCCCCTCCCCCATTATCATAGGCTGTGTGGCATCCCTCTCCCCCATTTCCATTGGCTGTGTCGCATCCCCCTCCCCCCATTATCATAGGCTGTGTGGCATCCCTCTCCCCCCATTATCATAGGCTGTGTGGCATCCCCCTCTCCCCCCATTATCATAGGCTGGGTGGCATCCCCCTCCCCCCATTTCCATAGGTTGTGTGGCATCCCCCTCCCCCCATTATCATAGGCTGTGGGGCATCCCTCTCCCCCCATTCCCATTGGCTGTGTGATATCCCCCTCCCCCCATTATCATAGGCTGTGTGACATCCCTCTCCCCCATTTCCATTGGCTGTGTCGCATCCCCCTCCCCACATTATCATAGGCTGTGTGGCATCCCTCTCCCCCATTATCATAGGCTGTGTGGCATCCCCCTCTCCCCCCATTATCATAGGCTGGGTGGCATCCCCCTCCCCCCATTTCCATAGGCTGTGTGGCATCCCCCTCCCCCATTTCCATAGGCTGTGTGGCATCCCCCTCCCCCCATTATCATAGGCTGTGTGGCATCCCCCTCCCCCCATTATCATAGGCTGTGTGGCATCCCTCTCCCCCCATTCCCATTGCCTGTGTGGCTGTTAGACTCTTACCTGCTCGCCGTTCCGGGTCCCGCGGCGCACCGTTGAGGGGGCCTCAGCGGGCCTCTGCTCGGCCGTCCCTGGGTCGTCCGTCCCCTCGGCGCCCCTGTGAGGTCCGGGGGCTGTCGGCGCAGGAGGCGGCTGATGACCTGCGCCGGCCGGCTGGGCTTCCGGGTAGCGTGACGCTGCCTCCTCCGGGCGGGGGCGCGCCTGGCTCACGTCGTGCTCGCGCGCGCGCGCGAGCACGTCTCTCTTATGCCTCCCGGCGGCGCTTCCTCCAGCGCGCCCGCCGGGGGCGAGTGTTAAGGTAACCTATGGGCAGCCGGATCCTGGGATCGTGCCCAGGGACTGGTCGGCCTGTCTGGCCTGGGCCGTCCAGCTCCTGGGACCGATCCCATTTCTGATTGTACGCACCAATCACTATTGTTCCCTCCGTTTCCCCTTTTCCCCACTGGCCAGTACTCCCTATAAAGCTGCACTGCTCCAGTATCCCAGTGCCCGTTATAGCTTCTGGGTTCTGGATGTGCGTTGCTGTGTCTTTGTGAACTTTTGGATTTTGGACTTTGACTATTCTTGCTTGCTGCCTGCCCTGACCTCCTGCTTTGCCCGACCACGCCTTTGCCTGACCCTTCTGTACCTCGCACCGTGACCTCCTGGATTTGACCTCGGCTAGCCTCGACCATCCCTTCGTTACCTCCTTTGGATACCACGCCCCGTGACCTCCTGGTTTGACCTCGGCCTGTAATTCGGACTCTGCCTTCCGGCATCCTCATTCGGGATTCTCTGCCTAACATCTTTCTGCACCTTAAGCTGGTATCCTTTGCGCCTTATAAGTCCTGGGGGCAACCGACTGGGAGAGGCATTACCTGCGTCTCCTACAAGCGGGGGCTTGTCTATAGGCAGAAGTGGCGGCGGAGATTGGGGGATACCAGTTCAAGACAGACGGGTGTTTGGTACAGTCCTGACAGTGGCACCCCCTCTCCCCCCATTAGTATAGGCAGTGGGCTTAAGTAAAAAAAAAAAAAAAAAGTAAAACTCACCTGTCCGCTGACACCTCCGCTGAGCGGCCAGCTCCGTGATACGGGTGGGCGTGGCATGCGCCGACGCTGACACCCACCTGCTGCACGGACCTGGGTGCTTGCTTGTGCCCCAGGCGGAAGAGGCAGCAGATGGAGGAGCGGTGGGCGCTGTCTCTGGCCCCGCCGCTGCTGTTGCTGCCTGAAAAGACAGCGATCGCAGCCCGCTGCTCCTCTGTCTTTATCTGGCCTCTTGCAGTAAGGCAGACAACGCGGGAGCGCCGGGAACGGGTCAGTTTTTTTTTTTTACATTCGCCCGATAAGGCGCATGGACATTTTTCCCTCACTTTTGGGGAAAAATAAGTGTGCCTTATAAGGCGAAAAATACGGTAAATACCAAGTAGATTCCTGGCTAAGTTAAAACATCTGAAAAGCCTAATAGACTCCAGGGCTGGCTGCTAATCTGATCAAAAATTGCCCCAATGTGTGTAATCCCCGGGGCTGCCTGCTGTCATGTCCCCGGCTTCTTTGCAGCTAAAGCACACTCCTTTGCCCAGCTACTCAGATAAACTGGGGGCAGGAGCACTTTCCAGACTACAGGGAGGTACTTGGGCAGTGAAGGTGGTTGGTGGGGCTTGAGGGAAAATAAGAGTTTTTGTGTCGTTTTTATAAATGAATTCATTAAAATTAGTAATTTATTGATGTGATGTTTTTGTCTGTTGCCTTTCTCTATACTTGCTGTTTAAATGAAAGTAGGTCATGTGGCAATGAACAGCCCTTCCCATTATCTCTAAGCAGCTATTGATGTAGGCTCTTCTGCTAAATTTTGGAGTTTAGAACCTATTCTGGGTTTCACGGTCCACTATTACCTAATACCCTTTAAACAAATTAAATTAGTCTGACCCCTTTTATTTTAGATAATTCTGCTATTTTTAGTAAATATGTTAATATTTTTTAAATATATGTAAATATTTTTTGTAAAAATTATTCTAATAAATGAATAATTTAATAATAAATAATTAGTTGACCTGTGTACAGAGAATAGGTGGCGGAGATAGAAAGATACGAAGGCATAATCGCAGCCCGCAACGAAACCTCAGAGGCACACCACCACCGGTGGTCTGGGTGTTTACATTCTCTCAGGACTACAGGGCACTGGTAGAAACTAATCCATAAACAGGCTGGTCTACACTTCTCTTCTCTTTGCTCTCTCTTCCAAACCTATAATTTTTACGCTTACCTGATCTTTCTTGCTTTAGTTCTCCTGCTTAGTGTCAGTCCCATGGTTATCTGATTGACCAAACGAGGGGCAAGTTGTAAACATCACGGTGGGGAAATGGAGTGGGGGGGGGTCGGCCGCTGGGCATCAGCGCGGTACATATGGGCAGCAAGAGCCAGCTCTGGGAAAAGTGCTCTGGTCGATCAACACTTGCGGATGATTGGCGAGAGGTGCGGTGCCCGGGGGGAACAGCCTTCCACACAACAAAAGTAGTAGAATTGCCCCAATGGTTTCAGCAACAAGGTCAAATATATAACTGCACTTTTTCAAATTGCAACTTTTTTCGAATTGTACTTGTTGTATCTCTAAATGCGTTTTTCTTTTAATAAAGAATGTCTGTAATTTTCTTTTCTTGAAAATTTTATAAATAAAGAATATAAAAAAAAATAATAATAAATATTATAAGCACATTTCAGGAAAGTAAACTGCCAGAGATATTTATGGGCTTCTATGTCCGTAAACCTAACTAGAATTTTGCAAGTCACACAAATCTCTTATCCATTCTCCTCTGGAAAGCTGTCACTTTCACAAAGAAATAAATGCACGAGTACTAGTTAGTGTGACCCAAATATTTGCATCTTAAAACTATGCAGTTATTTTACTGGAGGAAACCATGTTGCACACCAGTAACAGCTGGTTTCTATGCTTTCTGCCCCCGATGGTGGGAATCCGTGACTCTTCATGCTACAAACTTCCTGTAGTAATGCTAAACTAAGAAAAAGCAGACAATGTGACCAGGACCAGGGTGGTTATCACTGACTTGGGGTGTAATTTGAACCTGACAAATGACAAGCAGACACTGTGACCCTGACCAGGGTGTTTAACGCATCATTGCCTCTGCCTGGGGGTGACAGGTTGTCACGGACCGGGTGGAGCGGACTCAGGTGTGGATCTGCTTTAACTGTGGGACCGATGGCGGGTACCGTGTCAGGGGAGCGGAGTCTAAGAGGCCACCGCTATTCACCAGAGCCCACCGCAAGGCAGGTTGGTCTTGTGTGGCGAGTGACCCCCAGGTCGCTACCCCCCAACAGCGGCCCAGTCCCACAGTCAGCCGAGGTTCAGCGAGGTACACAAGTGGCAGGCAAAAGGCGTAGTAAGTACAGGCAGAGATCGGGGCTGGCAGCACAGGTTCGCGGTAAAGGTGAGTAGCTGAGGTCGGGGCAGGCAGCAAAGGTTCAGAGTCGGGGACAGGCAGAGGTCGGTACACGGGTGAGCAATCCAAGAATGTCTGACTTTCAACATGCATGGAGAGACCAAGATCCGGCACTGAAGGAAGGAAGTGCCTCTTTAAATAGGAGAAGTGGATGCAGGATTGGATGACCAGGCACCAATCAGTGCTGTACAGGCCCTTTAAATCTCAGGAATCTAGTGCGCTCGCCCTCTAGTGGACGGAGACGTGCGCGCACCTGAGCATGTGAGAAGGAAGCATTGGGGGAAGGGAGACAGCTGGGAACAGCCATGAGGGAAGTGCTGCAAAATGGATGACGGCTGGATGCAGCCATGGATGTAAGTGTAGTGCTGCTAGATGGGTGTGAAGCGCTTGCCCTAACACAGGTGAACCTGACATCGTGACCCCGACCATGGTGTTTATCACATCAGAGCTTCTGGCTGGGGGTGAACCTGACAAAGGACAAGTAGGCACTTTGACCAGGACCAGGATATATATTGCATCAGAGGATTGCAGGGTTAATAGCAGTATCAGAGCAGGGGAGACAAAGAAAAATTTAGCCAATGTGACCAGGACCAGAGTGGTTGTCTCATCAGGGCCTCTAATATGGGATGATATTTTAGCTAGGGAATGGAGAATCAGCAAATGTGACCAGGACCAGAGTGGTTGTCTCATCAGGGCCTCTGATATGGGATGATATTTTAGCTAGGGAATGGAGAATCAGCAAATGTGACCAGGACCAGAGAGGTTGTCTCATCAGGGCCTCTGATATGGGATGATATTTTAGCTAGGGAATGGGGAACCAGCAAATGTGACCAGGACCAGAGTGGTTGTCTCATCAGGGCCTCTGATATGGGATGATATTTTAGCTAGGGAATGGGGAATCAGCAAATGTGACCAGGACCAGAGTGGTTGTCTCATCAGGGCCTCTGATATGGGATGATATTTTAGCTAGGGAATGGAGAATCAGCAAATGTGACCAGGACAAGAGTGGTTGTCTCATCAGCACAGTTAATTGCACCATTGCAGAGCAGAAAGGACAAAAGAAAAATAGGCAAAAGGACCAGGATCAGTTTGGTTAAAGTCAGAGGTTAAAATCAGAGCAGTAAACTGGGTTATCTGGTCTTATCAATTGTCAGTAAGTCAATTTTCAGGGTCCCCTTTTTGAATTCACAGTCCGCTATAAAGATACATGCAGAGCTCAGCTAAGTTTGGGCAAAAATAATAAATGATACATACTGACCAATAGTCCAGAATGGCTGATCATCCCTATTCTGGAAGATCCAGGCCACATCATTTCTGCTCATGATCACAGCCATTGCTGCCTACTCGCTGACTTCTCACATCAGTCCTTGTGATTGGCCACACTTTCTTCATTCATTTCAATAGAGGGGTGGTGCCATGGGCTGGCACACCCCCTTTACTGTCGTGATTTGGGCAGGTACGGCCAGTAAGAGTGAGGAGGTGGACATTCAGCTCCAGGCAGCTGGAATGGCAGTGACAATATTGCTGATACCAAAAAGTTTCAAACTACCAGTTTTGTGCGAATCAGCTGCATAAGACTATAGGTGAGTGTGTTATGTTTGCCTGAGCAGGGACTTTAAATCAGTTATCCAGAGCATAGGTTAGCTTTGTTAAAAAAAAAAAGGTTTGTGTATTGCTCATCTAAGAAAACAAAGCAAGTATGGATATATAGTAATAAGAATATGTTACACTGCAAAAATCCAAAATATGCTAAGATCCTCCACTTTTATGCATCCAGGCCCAAAGGCATTGCCAAGAAAAAGGGGGAAGGCAGTCTATCTAACAAAAATGACTGGGAACTGAATGCCTATTTGTCCGTTACCTGTTTGTTTGAAAGGCAACTACTATTACTAAATATTACTAAATAAAAACACTTGTTGTAGCTTCCCTCTCATCCCAAATAGTAGGAATCCGGGCCACTATAACTCACCAGGGGGTTTTATTATGCAGTTCCAATCTTCTAAATGCAAGTTTTTATATACTACGTTACAAAGCTCCCTGTTGCGGAAAGAGGAAATGGAGTTTTACATTTAGGCCCGCAAATGACTTTCCACGCTGGCCCCGAGCCAAAGAACATTTTCCTGGAATGAGTTTGAAGATACCTATGACCTCAGCCACAGGCATATTTATATACAAATGTGCATCATTACAAACTCATTTGGGGCCTTCTAGATATTTACACTTCTTAAAAGGAGTAGCCAAGACATTCTATGCCATTATCAAATACAGAAGCGTAATCTTTGTGTTTGTGTCAAACTATGAGATTTACGAGTTCTGTATATTTAATATTCCTTTTAAAGTACTATTCATAAGAGAATATGTCCTCCTGCTGTGTGGCCCGACATTCACTTTTGGGAATGTTTAAGGATGACTGGCAGATTCACATACAACTGAGTTCCCCAAGCCCTTATGTCGGGCTTAATGTAGAAGGCAGCAGGGAAGCAGAAAAAGACAAAAGTGACTATACACATTTTCTTCAAAGTAACTAAATATGCAAAGACCTCAGCAGTAAAGCATCAGAAATTCAGCTTTTTTTTTACCTTTTTCACCTTCCAATAAACATTACTCCGCAAGAGATCTGACTAAACAGTAAGCGTCCTTCCCCTCTTTGATTTTAATAATGCATTGCAGGAAGTGGACATCAGCAAACAAAAAAAAAAGGTTCACATGTCCTGTCTTCTAGATATGTATATTTTGAGGCCGGGTAACTTACACACAATATAAGCACCCCATGGGTGGCTCACCTGTGTTGTAGCATTTAAGCAGATCTCCTGTCTAAAATATTTAGTAACTTAAATAATTATAAAGTAAGAAATCCTCAAAGGTTATTCAATTGTGGCAAAGTTTTCCAACAAGATGTAGGGGCTTTCAATATATTACTGATTAACCCATTAAAAAAAATGCTTCTAAATGTGTGAACAAGTGTATCTGAGCAATAATGATATCATGCAATGTGGCAGTTAATCCCCTATTGTGTTCTAAAGATTTAGCTGAATAACTGTCTTTACACTGTCGACTTCAAAAATACCCATTAACTGCTCAGCTAAAGCCCTTTAATATCAGGTTTGGACCAATCAAAACTATTTTAATAAAGCAATTCATTATTTTAAAGTGACGCATGATGATTATTTTATTGACAGTATGCTTTTTTTTTAATTAAATAAGAAAAAAACTTCCTGGCATCTCTGTTGTGAACAGGGATCTAAAAATATGTCAAGCCATGCAAAGCGCCTGAATGTATATTCCATGAAACATGCAGCAGGTAAATTCTCAATTACTAATGAAATCGGTATCAAACAAAAAAAAAAAAACAGTAGTGTGTTTTGTGACCCAGTTCTATCTCGCGCCTCTCTCATACATACACTGAAGAAATCAATGCTCTCTGAATTAGCAGAGACTTGTGCTCTCCTCCAGCCTTGATGTCTCCAGCCATTCTTCCCTGGAGAGGAAAGGGAGAGACTTAAGCTGGACTCAACATACCTGCTGCTGCACTGCAGTCCCTTTCCTTCATTCCCTGCAGCCACTGTCATCTTGTCTCTTAACCTCTGCTAGGACAGGAGGAAATTAACGGCCTCTTAAGGATTCAAACTTGTCCGATAGATTTATAGATGCCTTCCCGATGCTCTGAATGTACAGAATATTTAGCTAGGAGCAAACGGCGTATCACAGTCCTTTGTCAGCCGGGAAACAGTTATGTTTAGGATGATTTATTTTTATCCCTTCTTACTAAAATAGCTGGATGAATTCTCTGTGTTTGGTGTTACCAAAGTGCTACTTTTAACACCTGTGGGTATTTTTGGTTAAGTATAATTCTGGGGCTATTTCACTTCTTCAGTAGTGAATCATTTGTGTATTACGACACTAAGAGGCTGATTCATCATTAGCGGCAGGTAGCGACAGATGAGCGTCTGTAGCAGGCATTTTCGGAGCGCACGCTAGTAGTCGCAGTGCTCGGCCGTGGGTCGCTACTTTATAGCGACTCAGTCGCTGTCCAGTAATGTTGAATACATTGTGAGGAGTCACTACTTGACCAGTACAGCGCTGTATGGGAGCGCATGTTAGCGTCTGCTCATAGTGACCGAATCACACCATATTCAGCTTTATAGCGACTCAGTCGCTGTCCAGTAATGTTGAATACATTGTGAGGAGTCGCTAGTTGACCAGTACAGCGCTGTATGGGAGCGCATGATAGCGACTGCTCATAGCGACCGACTCACACCATATTCAGCCAAAAAACAGCCTCACAAATCTCTGGCGCTGAAAAATACTTGTTTGAAGCCCAGAGCGCAGGAGGCGGTGTGTTTAAAGTCTGTTTTCAAGAATCTATCCACTAGTAACAAAGCGAAAACATGGAATTACATTGTAACAACATTGTAACATGAACACTTTAATGGCAGACCTGTAATGTCATTTCTGAGGAAATATATAAAAAAATGAAAACATTATGAAAAAAACAGCTATTTCAATGCCAGAAGAGGTCACGGAATTATTTGTGATTTTTTTGAAAAAAAAAAAAAACCCGTTTAAAGAGAAGAAAAGGATCGTCCATTGAAATGTATGGGAGAGCGTCAGGTAGCGAGAGGTCATACCTGGCGCTGTGCAAGGCTGAACGCTGGCGCTGTTCGCTGAGGCTGTGAAAATGATGAATCAGACGCTACATGGCGCTATCCTAGTCGCTAAACAGATTCTGCTTGATAAATGTGTAATTGCGTGCCGTGTCCAGCGTTCACCAGTCGCTACCTGTCGCTACCTGCCATTAACCAGCCACTACCTGATGCTATCCCTTCTGAAATAAGGGCCTAAATGTGTGTGGTTGTGTTATGCAGTGGTTTTAAGAGTATACCAAGCCATCTCCATCAGCCCCTTACACCAGGCAAGTGCTAGGCTTAGAGGCCAATTTCAAACTTGATCCCTCTCTAGAAAGCTTACAGTTTCTTCTCCATTCCTTTAAATGGTCTTCTAAACAGCTATGGGGGTATGCTCTGTTCATATGTTGTGCAGTATTTGCTTATAAAAATCCTAGAATATACTTTATATTTTAAAATGTAATCAAATGGCTTCACTAAACTTGAAAAGGGATAGGTATTATTCATTGTGCCTGATGCAGGAGCACTAAATGGGCTCAAAAATGTGTACTTGCAATGATAACCCAAAGAGACAAAACACGGATATGTGTCTGAGGGTAGTTTCAATGTAAGACCTGGGGCATGTGTCTCTTGGGTAATAGCCAAGATGCAATTTTGGCTCTTCTTTGGATTATATTTTTTTAATTTAAAGCCCCTTCACAAAGGGCATCACCAAGCCTGAAAGATGGGGTGATGTGCCTGGCTGATGGGGTTGGATTAGATACAAGACCTGGGGCACGTGTCCTCTTTTTACAAACTTACTGTTATTTTATTTTACTACTTTTCATAGGCCTTAAGGGGGAAAAAAACTGAAAGTTGACTTTTTGGGGTTTAGCTTCAGTCTTCAGGAGCACCCTGAATTGGGATGCCCCGCTATGTGAAACTCCCATATGGGGGGGCACATGCATGTACATCAATGAGAGCCAGTTGCTTAATGACGGGGAGGCCGATTCATTAATAGCGCCAGGTAGCGACAGATGAGCGACAGTAGCGTTATTTTCACAGCGCACGCTAGTATTCGCTGTGCTTGGCCGTTGTTCGGCTGTTGACAGCGACTCAGTCAGTGTGCGGTAATGTTGAATACGGGGTTAGGAGTCGCTGTTTGACAGGTTCCGCGCTGTATGGGAGCGCATGACAGCGAACGGCCATAGCGACCGGCTCCCAGCATATTCATTAACAAATCACGCTCAAAAAATTATCTCGCTGTGAAATGCTTGTTTAAACCCCAGAGCGCTGGCGGCAATGGGTTAAAAGTAGTTTTTTTAACCCCCAAACAACCATATTTTTGGAAAAACAAAAAAACAAGTTTTTCAAAACATTTTGTAATATGAATACATTAATATCAGACCTGTAATATCAATTCTGCACAATTTTTTTTTTTTTTTACCTTAAAAAAAATATCTAACATTGCAGAAGTGGTCACAGAATTTTTGACATTTAAAAAAAAATAAAAAATAATAGCAATTAATTAAGAATATTTAAAGATTGCTCCATTGAAATGCATTGGAGAGCGCCAGGTAGCGAGAGGTCACACCTGTCGCTGTTCAAGGTCGCTCGCTGGCGCTGTGGGGTGAGGCTGGAATAATGATGAATGATTCGCTATCTGGCGCTCTGTCAGTCGCTAAGCAGGATCGGCTTGATAAATGTGTGATTGCGGAGGGGAGCCGGCGTTCTCGTGGCGGTGACCGTCATTACCGTTCGCTCACCATTCGCTACCTGGCGCTATCCCTTGTTAAATAAGGGCCATAGTGACGGAAGATGGCTCTCATTGGATGAGAGCCTGTGCATGCACCATTGTAGCATCTTTTAGATTTCAGGCCAGCCGCTGGTGGGTTTTGTTTCACTTTAAAACAAGATGTGTGTTTCTACTGGCTAGTGTACAAGGGCAGACCATAATTTAGCAAAAAGATATGCAGTGACATAACTAAATGTGATGGGCCCTCATGAGAACAATAAATAAGGCCCTATCAGGGCTCATACAGTCTTTTTGTCTTAACCTAAATTGCATGCAACTAGACAACTAAAGACTGAAACAGTTGAGACAATGATGTTTTTTTTCTGTACCCAATGCAATGAGAGCATAAATCTAATAAATAAGGTGAAGAAACAGCAATGGTGGGGCCTTCTAACCTTATTGGCCCCAGTGTGATCACACCCTTGCCCCCCCCTATAGTTACGCCCCTGTATATATGCTATATAAAAGAAATAGCAGCCAGCAGGTGTTTTTCAGCATCATATGAGTTATTCATTTTTGCTTTGAAAGAAATATTTGCAAAAGTGAAGAAGAAACTATTGTCTGATCAACTTTAGGTAAGTGAAGTGTAAATTACTCATCTTCACATTTCAAGCCATTGGGAATTACAGATGTTTGGTTGATTTATATCTTGAGAGTTTTTCCTTTTATAAAATACTATAGAGATGTCATCCAAAAGAACAAGAAAACTTCTTGAAGGAGTTACTTATGAAATATATTAATTAGAGGACTTTGGTGTATTCCCTCTGGCATTGATTTACTGGTCATAACTGTATGTGTGTGCTTGGCCAGAAATGGAAAATGCTGATATAGAAAAGAAGGTTGCATACTCACCTTACCCATCAAATACAATTTTAGTTTCAGTCCTAAAAATCTATGGGGGACACTAAGCAGCTTGTCTTTTTATTTAAAGTGAAAAGTCAATACAATGCAATAAATAGAGAGGTCTGCATTGTCAGGGAGAAAGTTATAGATTCCAACTTTAAAGCCAAAAGATATACAGGGCTGAATTTATAAGGCTGATTTCTATTACAATGTGTCTGCCATTTCTATAATTTTATGGCACTTTATAGCAGCAATACCAGTACAGAACCATGCCTGAATACACATGATTATATCAAGCTATGTTCACACAGATGCTGGATGCATTGGCCCACCTGGAACATGAATATCGCATCACTCATTCCTTTTGGACCATGAAACCTGGTGGTGGTGTGCTTAAAAGAAACACTAAGCCCATGATTTCTAGGTAAAATGCAAGGTTAGAAACACGTTCTGCAAACTAGTACAATGTATATTTATGAATACTACAATTTTCTAAATCCCTGTGGATTTTAACATAGGAAAACTTCTTTATACAAATAAAAGGTCAGACCTCTTGGCCTGTTTGTTCTGTATTTTTTGTTTCCTAATACGGTAATTCAATTCCTAACTTCTCCACCCTTACCGTAGCTTGGCTAAAGACTTGGTTTCTAAGAATATCCATTTCAGCACAGTGCTATGATATCATAATCTAACCAAATCTCTGAAAGTCTGGAAGTCACCAATTGGCCTTGCATAAGTAAAAAGAATAGATAAAAGATACTAGATAAACAATGGCATGGCATTTATCAATGAAAATCCCCAGGAAAACCAACTCCATACCCCTCCTTTCTTGTGGTGTATGCAGACCCATGGGGGTAAATCCTCAGAGGCTCCACATCTGAGGTATAAAGGCCTTCTACTTCCTCCGGCAGAAAATGTCAGACTCTTGGCTCTCAGCAGGGGGGGCTATGTCCCACTGTAATCCAGTTTGCGGCAGCAGCATCTTCTTTTGATGCTGTCTCCACCTAAAGAAGACAGCGGAAGGGCACTGAAGAACCCTGAAGATGGTGAGGAGACCTGGTGCAGGACCCTGGTGGACCGCAAGGAAGTCGGCACCTGGCGGTGGACATAAGCTTGAAGACAGGTTCCGGAAACGAATGAAACGTATATTATTAAAATAATTAGCATTGTGTCTTTTATTTATTTACAATTGGGGTGAACATGTAGAAGTTCCAGGGGACCCCCTATACCAGTTCACAGGGTCGGAGGTTGATATGGCATCTGCATGCATTGGTGGGTGACATGGCAGCGGCATACAGGCTTGTATACCGGCATGGGCAGCCTTTGAGTCTTGGGCGACCATCCCTTATACATGGTGCCTGGGCTGGTTTTAATGAATAAAGCATGTCAGTTAGTGAAGTCAGAACACTCCCTGAATCATACGCAATGTATGTGTGAGATCTGGCTCAGTGCACACATTGAATGCGCAATCACTTGTGCAAATTTGAAATGGATTTTACTAAAAAAAAAAACAAATGGTGCCGAATCAACTCTACTGTTGTTAAAAGTTGCTCATCTTGCAACCCTTTAGCTAAGTTTATTTTTGTTTAGCTAAAATACACTTTCCAGAAACACTTAGGCTCCGTTCCCACCTGTCCAGTCTTGTTTGCAGCCTGGCACCAGATAGGTGTGAAAGGGGCCATAGAGGTGCCGTTGATGGATATTTTTTGCGGTACCGCTGTGTCTGCCGCGAACGTAGAAATGCATGTGGTACTGGACAGGTATGAACAAGGACTTAGGCTCTATTCACACCTATCCAATTGTGCTGTATTGGGAAACACAGTTACAAAGCACAGGAATATGCTGCCCATTGTTTTTATTGGTCCAATTCACATATAAACTAAAAAACATTTCCTAGTTTGACTTTCCTTGCTATATAAATTCATTTAAAATAATTGTAGATTTTATGCATGCTAAAGTTGTTAGCTAACAATTTATGTAGACCAATCCCTAATTTGTTTACAGCTGTTTGGTTACAGAATGAAGGTTAAGGACAGTCTTTATAAATTGGCCAGCTGTGAAATGGTTACACATTTTGGGTATTTGAGCAGACAGAAGTTGTAAAATCCTTCATGTTTACTACAAAAATAAAATCCACACATTTGGAGAAGACATCACTTGTGCTGTCATACCTGGGTCTCTTTTTTCCAGATAAACTGTATTAAATGATCAGTGTATGAGCAGAATTATTGACAACCAAAATGCTGCCTGCATGGAATTCTGGTTCTGCAAATGTCTGACAAGTTACAGTAATCTGAAGCCAGTAAGTATATCTGCTGATCTTGATCTATTGTTTAGCATATTTAAGTACTATTTACAACAATAAAGTGAGAGGTAGTTCTGAGGTTTTAAAGCACTGCTAAAGCTGATATCTGCTTAGTAAATTGCAAATTCAGGAATGCTCAACATTTGCCACCATAATGCAGCTAAACACTAATTCGAATCTTTAATATTTTTTAAATTGAGGTAAAATCTAGAACTAGTAAAACATGCCAATACGTAACATTTGGCCTGATGCAGAGCCTCCCCTGATCTGACCTTATTTTGTTCCGTTTTTCCTATGGCCCGTTTTCCTTCTGTTTGTCTCGAGGTCCAAATGTGATTCAGAGCCGCCGTCGGGAGAGCTCCGTTACTGTTCCGTTTATGTGTCTTCAATCGGGAAGTGTTTTTTCCCCTCTCGGGTGCTTTCCGTGTGGTCGTGGGTTCCGTTGCCGTTCACACGGACGATCCGTTTTTGCCTCCTTTTAAATCGTTTCCAAACGTAGCTTCTTGCCATTTGTTTCCGTTTTCACCCCGATTCCGACTGTTTTTCCATGTATACTTACATTTCCATGGATTTCCTGTTGACAATCTGGGTCCACGCAAGCGCACATCCCTAGTCCTCCCTTAAGCTTCCCTCGTACATCAAACTGACACTTTTACCAACACCAAAACTTGCCTTAAACTACTATCCTTCTTCTTCTTCTTCTTCCTCCTCCCTGTGTTTAATGCTTACCTTATTCTGTTCTCCTTCTTCTTTTTCTTCTTCTTCTTCTTCCCTGTGTTTAATGCTTACCTTAATCTCTTCTCCTTCTTCTTCTTCTTCTTCCTATTCCTTGTCCCATATACTTACCTTTTGGGACATGTAAGTGTATGGTTATGTTGTGAGAACGTACAGTGCCAGCAAAGAGAACACACCACACATTTTTTTTTTTTTAATCAAACTGTCCATTTTTAAAAAGTTTAAAAAAAATAAATTTTGGTGCCAGGGTAGCCATGCCCTCCAAAAACGTGGTAAGGCTGCGACTCAGCGTAGACTGGGACATCCCCACGGAGAAGGCACCCAATCTCTGGAACGAGCCGTTTGCCAAAAACTGCAGGCAGCCAACCAATTTGTTCATACCTGCAATTGCATGCCCCTTCCTTGTGGTGCGGGCTAACCATGGCCGCAGCTGGCTATACAAGTCCTGGAGAGAAACACGGTTAAGGCGGGTGAGCTCGAATAGCTCAAGGTCATGCATGCCATCGATGTCCAAACGTGTTCGGTGCAGCCTGGTTTCTGCCATGCTCAAAAGAACCAGCCCGCGGAGCTGACGCCTTTGATGCTCGAGCACAGCAGAATGCATTTTCAAGTCACAAAGACCAAATACGGCTGCTAAGACTGCCCGTAAGTGAAGCGTCGACACCCTCGTTAAATTGGGCTGGTTTCAATCGGAAATCAAGGCTCTGAATCAATGCAATGTAGCACCCTTTCATGACCCGATCACAGCCCAAAACCAACAGGAAAACGTACGGGATAGCTGAACGGGGAGGCTCTGCATCAGGGCAATTAAACGGGACCTTCCCCTTGATTTATTGAAAAGCCCAAACCCTTAAAAAACGATTCCCCAGCATCTAAAGTTAATATATTTTAAGTTTTTAGTCACTTACTTATTATTCTTTCCCCCACTGGGCTGCAACTCTGTTCAAAATTCTAGGATAGGGGCGCCGCCATCTTGACTCAGAAGCATCACATACTGAGGAGAGGAGAGCAGGCTAAAGTGCAGGGGGTGGGGATATAGCTGTGCTTTGCACAGACAGAGCAGAGCTTGGGTCAGGAAAAGGACTGCAGTCCCAGAATGCAGAGCGACATAGTCAGAAGACACTTCCTGTTTTCAGGCTGCCTGAAGCCCCATGAGCCGCTATCTTGGATGTTTAAAGGCTCATAACATGCAGTAGATGCAGGTAGGATACTTTTTAATGTGAGCAATCTGTATGTACAGGGTGTGGGAAACATATAAGATAGACTCTTATTCAGAGTGAAGGTCCGCTTTAAGCATTAATATTAACTAGTTTGTCCAGGCAAAAAGAAAAGTCAATATCCTCTCCTCCCCCTCGCAGTTTCCCTTGTTTTATTCTGGCTTTATTCTGTCTTCTAAATTTTACCTTGGATGCTTGTCCATTTGAAAGCAAATTGATCATGATGGAGACCTTGTCTAATCTTCATCAAAGCACGTTCCATTTAATATGACAGAGGGGGGCACCAGATAATACCCCAAAAGAGAGAGGGAGGGAGTGCCAGGCTGCCGAGGCACACATGGATGCCATAGGACCTGATCTCAAGACCTAGTCATTTTTGGAAAGCTCCTGTAGAACTAGAACAAGAACTAGATGACAGAAACATTGATTGATTTTTACATCTGGACAAAGACTTTAACTTTAAATATTTTATTGTTTAGCATTCAGAGTCTGTTTTGTATATAAATATATATATATATATATATATATTATGTATATTTTGTATATGTAGGGTAACCCTTTGTAGGGCCATTTGTAGGCCTGTGCAAGCAGTGCTGTCATCCTGAGTGACTGAATGGCAATGGGCATCTAGCTTACTTCTAGAGCCTTCTGGCTCTGAGCGTAACCACTTTTATTGTACTGGTGCACCTCTTGGGTACTTTCAATTGCTCCTGCTATGTCCCTGAAAAGTATGTGTGGAAAGGGGGGGAGCATGTCATCATACTCACCTTGGCTTCTGCAATCTGCTTCTGCTCCTCTGTGGCCTATGTCACCTGCCTAGGGAAGAGTGCACTTTCCTAGTATGCATTCTACATAGGTCAGTCAGCTGTGTCTTATATGTACACAAGGAGAGATCCATGTGAATCCATGTGTATTCTGGAAATAAATAACTGGGTCTGGGGTGTATGCTATTGTTTGTGGTGTGGTGGCTACAATGGTGGGGGAGTTTCACTTCCTTGACCTGGGTGCCTTTTAGCCTAGAAATTGTGCTAGTTACCCACATTTAGATTTTTTTTGTAAAATATATTAGAAAAGCCAGGGAAGGGGGAGTCAAAGCAAGTGGGAACATTTTTCTTTATAGGACAAGTAGTATGCCAACTGTTCTGGCGATAGCCTGTGTGTTTATTTTCATTAATGACACTTCTCTTCCTCTTAGCTGATAAATAACGGCCTAATTTTTCAAGCACTTATGCCAGACAGTGCCGCATTGGTGCAAATTAGAGTAGTAAAGAATATAGTATAATATATTTTTCACACTTGTGCATGTTGCTGCACTACAAGAAGCACATATACTAAAACATTAGAAGTGCAGCAACATGTTGAAACATTTATAAATCATATTTTGCACTACTCTAATTTGCACTGAAATGGCATTGTATGGCAGAAGTGCTTGATAAATCAGGCCCTAAGTTACTTCTTCTACAGCATAGGAAAGTGTCAGGTCCCGTGGGACGCCCACCTTCCAATAAATCAGCAACCCCCAATCTCCGCTGCTTTCTTCGCCTATAGCAAGCCCCCGTTTGCCGGGACGCAAGACACGCCTCACCGGACACGGTTGCCCCCAGGACTTGTTAGCACAAAGGATGCTGACTTATGCAGGGGAAGGCAGATGAACCAGGAACTAGACTGGGTAGCGACAAACGGGCAGAGGTCATACACGGGTGGTCAATCCTAGGAGGCACGGTACAGGAGGGTTTAGATGAAAGAATGGTCAGGGTTAGCCAAAGGTCACAACGGGAGGTCAGAGATACGCGGTACAGAGGAGCAGGCAGAATCGTGGTCGAAAAACAGGCAAGGTCGGTCCAGGCGGCAATCAGGGATGGTCAAAACACGGCAAGATTCACAGGGAAAGAGAGATCCAAAATCACACCCAGCAGCACGCTATCACGGGCAAGGATCAACAGCAGAGGGAACACTTTTATAGGGGTAATGGGACCAGGGAAGGGACGTGATTGGTGCACACAGAACCCAAGGGTGATTGCCCCATTCAAATTTAATAGACTAGGGCTCATTGGCCCAGAGCAGATCACCTCCGGCGGCTGCGCTGTGCATAGCGCCGCCGGAGGGCATAAACAGAGGACAGACGCGCGCGCGCGCGTACACGATGCTGCGCGCCGGGCTGAGAGTGACGCGGCCGCTCCCGACGCCGCCGAAGAGGAGGCCGCCCGAGCAGCCGCTCGCGACGGACAGAGCCGAGCGGCTGCTCGCGGCGGAAATAGCCGAGCGGCGGCCGGGAAGAACACACGCCGGCCCGCCGCCTGCTGCAGAGGTCGCCCAGCCCGTGCTCCGGTCGAGGGAGAGGAGCCGACGTGGGACCGGAGGACAGGTAAGGAGGTGGTTCCCGTGACACTACCCCCCCCCTTCACGAGGGGCCTCTGGACCCTTACCAGGCTTATCCGGATTCTCACGATGGAATCTATTAATTAGGGTTTTGGCATGGACATCCTTGGCCGGTACCCAACACCTCTCCTCAGGACCAAAACCCTTCCAATCTATTAAATACTGTAAAGAGTTTTGAAGCACCCGAGCGTCGAGTATTCTATTAATTTCATATTCAGGCTCATCTCCCACTATGATCGGAGGAGGAGATGACACCTGAATATTTTTGGCAGATTTTAACAAAGAAACATGAAAGGTCGGCGGAATTTTCATGGATAAAGGTAACTTGACTTTAAAGGTAACATCGCTCAGTTTGTTAACAATAGGAAAAGGACCGATGTATTTAGGGCCTAGCTTAGACGAGGGTTGTCTAAGGGCAATATTTCTTGTAGATACCCAGACCCAATCACCCACCTGAAATGGTGGTTCTTGCGACCTATGTCGGTCCGCAAAAACTTTATAAGTTCTGGAGGCTTTCTTTAAGTTAGTCTGTATCTCAGACCACACCTTAGTCCTCTCCCGTAGCCATTCCTCCAAGGCCGGCAAGTTGGAGGAAGGACCAGAGAAGGATGATGCCTTAGGATTCCTACCATAGTTACAAAAAAAAGGTGACGCGGCCGCTCCCGACGCCGCCGAAGAGCAGGCCGCCCGAGCAGCCGCTCGCGACGGACAGAGCCGAGCGGCTGCTCGCGGCGGAAATAGCCGAGCGGCGGCCGGGAAGAACACACGCCGGCCCGCCGCCTGCTGCAGAGGTCGCCCAGCCCGTGCTCCGGTCGAGGGAGAGGAGCCGACGTGGGACCGGAGGACAGGTAAGGAGGTGGTTCCCGTGACACTACCCCCCCCTTCACGAGGGGCCTCTGGACCCTTACCAGGCTTATCCGGATTCTCACGATGGAATCTATTAATTAGGGTTTTGGCATGGACATCCTTGGCCGGTACCCAACACCTCTCCTCAGGACCAAAACCCTTCCAATCTATTAAATACTGTAAAGAGTTTTGAAGCACCCGAGCGTCGAGTATTCTATTAATTTCATATTCAGGCTCATCTCCCACTATGATCGGAGGAGGAGATGACACCTGAATATTTTTGGCAGATTTTAACAAAGAAACATGAAAGGTCGGCGGAATTTTCATGGATAAAGGTAACTTGACTTTAAAGGTAACATCGCTCAGTTTGTTAACAATAGGAAAAGGACCGATGTATTTAGGGCCTAGCTTAGACGAGGGTTGTCTAAGGGCAATATTTCTTGTAGATACCCAGACCCAATCACCCACCTGAAATGGTGGTTCTTGCGACCTATGTCGGTCCGCAAAAACTTTATAAGTTCTGGAGGCTTTCTTTAAGTTAGTCTGTATCTCAGACCACACCTTAGTCCTCTCCCGTAGCCATTCCTCCAAGGCCGGCAAGTTGGAGGAAGGACCAGAGAAGGATGATGCCTTAGGATTCCTACCATAGTTACAAAAAAAAGGTGAAAACTTAGTTGATTCGCTAGGCGCATTGTTAAAGGCGAATTCCGCAAATTCGATGAATTCCGCCCATTGTTCTTGGCGGTCGGACACGAAACAGCGTAAATATTGTTCTAAACTCTGATTCACCCGTTCGGTCTGTCCGTTAGACTGGGGGTGATAGGCTGTAGAGAGAGAAACTTTAATACCTAAGCGATTACAGAAAGCTTTCCAGAAACGGGACACAAACTGGACTCCTCGATCTGAAACAATATTCTGCGGTAGACCATGGAGGCGAAAAACATGTTTAATGAATAGTTGTACTAAGTCTGGTGCCGACGGAAGTTTTATCAGTGGAATAAAGTTTGCCATTTTACTAAAGCGGTCCACCACCACCCAAATTACAGTATTTCCCTGCGACGGAGGTAGATCAACAACAAAGTCCATGGATATGTGAGACCATGGCTCACTGGGGATTTCTAAAGGAACTAATAATCCCGCTGGGGACCCATGGGTAGTCTTACTCCGGGCACATACAGGACATGCTTCGACAAAGGCGGAAGTATCACGTCTGATGGTGGGCCACCAGACATGGCGTTTGGCGATGGCCAAGGTCTTCCGAATACCTAAGTGACCGGCAGACTTGGCATCATGAAGTTCTTGTAAAACGGCAAGACGTAAGTGAGGTGGAACAAATAAACATTCGGAGGGTTTGCCAGGAGGGGAATCAACCTGGAATGGCATTAACGAGCTAGACAAGTCAGGGAGAAGAGTGGCCACAACACAACCTAAAGGTAGAATCGATTCAGGAGGACCAACCTGGTCCTTACAATCCCCGAAGTTTTGAGATAGGGCATCTGCTTTGGCATTCTTCTTCCCTGGTTTATAGGTAATAATGAAATTGAATCGAGAAAAGAAGAGTGCCCAGCGAGCCTGACGGGAGTTGAGTCTCTTAGCGGACTCTAAATATTCTAGATTTTTGTGATCAGTATATACAGTGATGGGGTGTAGGGAACCTTCTAGCCAGTGACGCCATTCTTCAAAGGCCAGTTTAATACCCAATAGTTCCCTATTCCCAACATCGTAATTGCGTTCGGCGGGCGAAAATTTACGAGAGAAGAACGCACAAGGATGCAGTCTCTCAGGACTGCCTGAATACTGAGAGAGGACCGCTCCTACTCCCAGTTCCGAGGCATCAACCTCCAACAGGAATGGAAGCTGGGTATCGGGATGTATCAAAATTGGAGCAGAGGTAAAGGTTTCTTTTAGTAATTGAAAGGCGTTTTTTGCTGAGGGAGGCCACTCCTCAACAAAAGCGCCCTTACGAGTAAGGTCAGTTAAAGGACTCAAGATGGACGAGAAACCCCTTATAAATTGTAAAAGTTCGCAAATCCTAAAAATCTCTGAAGCGCCTTAAGGGTTCTAGGTTGTTCCCATTCCATTATAGCGGAAACCTTGGAGGGATCCATAACCAACCCACGCTTGGAGATTATATATCCTAGGAACGGAATTTCAGACACTTCAAATATACATTTGGAGATCTTAGCATACAGACGATTCTCCCGTAACCTCTGCAACACCGCTTTGACATGTTGACGGTGCTCCACCAGGGAACGGGAAAAAATCAGAATGTCATCCACATAGACCACCAGAAATTGACCTAGAAAATCACGAAATATGTCGTTAACAAAATCTTGGAACACTGCAGGAGCATTACATAAACCGAAAGGCATCACCAAATATTCATAATGCCCATCTTTCACATTAAAGGCTGTCTTCCATTTATCCCCCTGGCATATGCGAATTAGGTTATATGCCCCTCGAAGATCTAATTTGGAGAAGACCTGAGCTCCTGTAACCTGGTTAAAAAGGTCATTGATTAAAGGTAGCGGATACCTATTCTTCACCGTAACCTTATTTAACCCTCGATAGTCTATACAGGGGCGTAACCCGCCGTCCTTCTTCTCGACGAAGAAGAACCCTGCACCGGCAGGTGAGGTAGATGGACGGATAAATCCCTTCTGGAGGTTCTCTGTAATATAATCTTTCATAGCCTGCTCTTCAGACCGTGTGATATTATATATCTTCCCTCTAGGGGGCATAGTCCCTGGGAGTAAATCGATAGGACAGTCGTCGGCCCTATGGGGGGGAAGAATGTCAGCGGACTTTTCTGAGAATACATCTGCCCAATCTGCGTAGGCTGGTGGTAAACCATCAAGGATGATAGGTGTGGATCTAAGGGATATGGAGAAGCAACGATCCTGACAGGAAGGACTCCATTTTACAAGGTCCCCAGACCTCCAATCTATCACTGGGTTATGGGACTTTAACCAAGGAAATCCCAACACAATCGGGGAAACGGGACTTTCAATAACAAGAAACTCTAATTCTTCCGAGTGAGCAGAACCTACAGTTAAATTTACCAAGGGAGTCTTGTAGGAGACCAACCCTCCCTCAATGGGCTTATTATTGACCGCCAGGACCCGAAGGGAATTTTCTAATGGAATTAAAGGTATTCCAAGAGTGGTGGCAAGTGATCTATCCAGGAAATTGCCAGCCGCTCCACTGTCAATGAAGGCGGAGGCAATGGTCCTGGAAGGACCCCAAGAGAGCATAACGGGTAGAAGTACTCGATTATCAAGAGGGAATGATACCTGACCGCCTAGACGAAGTCCCTCAGCAGGATCTAGGCGCTGTAGTTTCCCGCCACCGGAGCTTTGTTTGGGCAGCTCTTGGCGAAGTGCCCAGGATTGCCACAATAAAGGCAGAGGCCTTGGGATCTACGCCGAACCTTCTCTGTCTGGGAGAGATGGGTTACTCCAAGCTGCATAGGTTCTTCAGGCGACAAGGGAGAAGAGGAAGCGACTGCCCCCCTAAGGCTTGGCGTGAGGGTCCCCAAGGTTGGTCCTTGCCTCTTTCCTGGCGTCTCTCCCTGAGACGTCGATCCACTCTAATGGCCAGCTGCATATACTCATCCAGGCTCTTGGGTAGTGGATAATTTACTAGGATGTCTTTGATATTTTCAGAGAGTCCAATCCTAAATTGGCTACTTAAAGCTGGGTCGTTCCACTTGGAATCTATGGCCCATCGCCGGAATTCTGCGCTATACTCCTCTGCAGAGCGTTTGGCCTGTTTTAGATTCCGTAGTTTAGAATCAGCTGTTGCAGCCCGATCAGGGTCAGCATATAAGAGTTCCATAGCCGAGAAAAATGAGGTGACCGATTGTAGGGCTTCATCAGTAGGAGCTAGACCAAATGCCCAGGTCTGAGGGTCACCCTGGAGAAGTGATATGACAAGGCCGACACGTTGAGACTCTGATCCAGTCGCGTGGGGTCGAAGACGGAAGTAAAGCTCGCAAGAGTTCTTAAAGTTGGAAAACTTCGTCCGATCCCCGAAGAATTTCTCAGGAAGAGGAATCTTGGGCTCGATGGCTGGGCCAGGGTCCACTGGCGCAGGAATTTGGCGACTCTCCTGAGTAGCCACTCGCTGGGCCAGCTGGTTGATGGCGGTGGCCATAGCTTGAACCTGCTGTATTAATTCTTCCATCTAGGATAGTTTTTGGGCCCGGGATAATGTCAGGTCCCGTGGGACGCCCAACTTCCAATAAATCAGCAACCCCCAATCTCCGCTGCTTTCTTCGCCTATAGCAAGCCCCCGTTTGCCGGGACGCAAGACACGCCTCACCGGACACGGTTGCCCCAGGACTTGTTAGCACAAAGGATGCTGACTTATGCAGGGGAAGGCAGATGAACCAGGAACTAGACTGGGTAGCGACAAACGGGCAGAGGTCATACACGGGTGGTCAATCCTAGGAGGCACGGTACAGGAGGGATTAGATGAAAGAATGGTCAGGGTTAGCCAAAGGTCACAACGGGAGGTCAGAGATACGCGGTACAGAGGAGCAGGCAGAATTGTGGTCGAAAAACAGGCAAGGTCGGTCCAGGCGGCAATCAGGGATGGTCAAAACACGGCAAGATTCACAGGGAAAGAGAGATCCAAAATCACACCCAGCAGCACGCTATCACGGGCAAGGATCAACAGCAGAGGGAACACTTTTATAGGGGTAATGGGACCAGGGAAGGGACGTGATTGGTGCACACAGAACCCAAGGGTGATTGCCCCATTCAAATTTAATAGACTAGGGCTCATTGGCCCAGAGCAGATTACCTCCGGCAGGTGCGCTGTGCATAGCGCCGCCGGAGGGCATAAACAGAGGACAGACGCGCGCGCGTACACGATGCTGCGTGCCGGGAGTGCGCCGGGCTGAGAGTGACGCGGCCGCTCCCGACGCCGCCGAAGAGGAGGCCGCCCGAGCAGCCGCTCGCGACGGACAGAGCCGAGCGGCTGCTCGCGGCGGAAATAGCCGAGCGGCGGCCGGGAAGAACACACGCCGGCCCGCCGCCTGCTGCAGAGGTCGCCCAGCCCGTGCTCCGGTCGAGGGAGAGGAGCCGACGTGGGACCGGAGGACAGGTAAGGAGGTGGTTCCCGTGACAGAAAGCTTGTTACATTTACTGTGTACCTATGTAACACAAAAAACAGTCAATTGTATCCAAATGTAACAGTTTCTCCTGAAATAGAAGTAACATATCAGCTGAGAGCTGAGATTAATGAAAATAAACGTATTTACAAAAGTTAATTAATTTGCCAAGTAGAAAATCCTGATTATTCCCAACAACATATGATGTTGGCCACTATTAGTGAGCAATAAAACCCCAACTTCCTATAGCAACAATACATTTTATTTCCTTTACAAGAAAAAGGTCCTAAATTATTAACGTGCAAAAAAGAAAGGTGTTTTTCTTCCACAACAGCCAATTACAGTGAAGCCTGGCATGACACATGACATTGACATTTGAATTAAATATGGAGGTGGGGAAGAAACACTTATTTTTTCTTATGTCATGTTGATGAGTCAGGACCCTTGTACTGTAAACATCATAAGAAAAGAAATCAATGAAAAAAATGAATGGGTACAATATTCCAATTTCTGTCTTTCTCTTTATTTTAAATTGCACGCTATTAGCTCTGCTGTGATAAAAAAAAAGGTCTATTATTCCTCTAACCTGTTTTTTTTGTATAGCAAGCATATGTCTTAATCAATGAGAACAGTCTATTGTCTCCATAACAGTATAATATGACAATATGCCATGTCATGTCTCTTTAGAATGTTTGCACATGTTTAAAGACACAATAGAATGGGCAAATAATACATTGCATGGAAATTGTGCCTACAATTACTATTGTCAGCTTTTATTCTTCCAGAAATGAGCTTCTGCTAACAAGAAACCAACAGTGAATATATGCCTTTGACATGCCTTTGTAAGACAAAGTCATTGTGTTTGCTGCTGCATGTACTGTGTCTCTAATGAAAGAAATACCTGTGCTTTTCAGGGAAACCGAGCTTGCGAGAATGAAAAATGTGGCTTCCATTTCATCTATTTTAAGGTATCACATCCTAAGACTTGGACATCCATTTCTTATTTTAAAAATAATCCTTGCTTTATCTAGGTTTGAATGCTCTAACTTTGGGAAGCATGAGAATACTGTTACCAAGGATACCTGTTAAGCAATGTAATGTTAACGTGTTGTAAACCCAAACAAAAGAAATAGCTGAGATAGCTCTCTGCTCTTCCTACATTTATGCAGAAGCAATGATGTTAAAACATAGGCAGCCAAAAAAGGGTTTGGGCTTAATTTAAATTCGACCAACACCCTTACAAGAAGCAATGATCACACGCTTCCCTCCCCAGGGCAATTAATATTGCTTTGCATAAAAATGAACGGACCTTTTTACAACTCCTGCTGTGGTCAATTTCCCCCCTCCCCTAAGTCTGGTCCTATGGATCTGCCAGTGGCCTGCAGAGAAGAGGGGCTGCTGGGTTTCGTGCTTTCCTGCATTGTGGGTGTTGGTTAAGTCCAGGCAGCTGCATGGCTGGGATGCTAGAAAAAGAAGATGCCTCAAGGGTGCTCCAAGATGGTAGCGGCCAGGAGAAAATTGGTTAGGTATAGCAAGCCCTGTAATCCTGGACTCTGTGTCTGCTGAGCTGCATGGGAATGATGACTGTCTCATCCCCAAATCACAGCAGCGGAAGAAATATAGGACACAGATGCCTCACTTCTACCTTGAAAGTGGCCCAATAGCCAAGACTGGATGAGTTTTTTTCAAATTTGAATCCCAGTAAAGTAATTGGAGGGAAATTTCAAGTAAAAGATAAGGGTATTTGTTTCCTTTTTCTGCTTGCCCCCCTTCCCCCATGACTGCCAGTCTCAGAGACATGGCTTAGTGGGATTGCCCTAGCATCAGAATATATGATACTGATTTTAGGGGACACTAGTGGAACCACAGTAAGCTATACCAATATAATGTCATTGCTTAGACATGAAGGAAGGGAAGCCTGTGCTTCCCTGGAGAAAAATGCTCTGGTAGCAACACAGAAATTGGTAGGAAGCCCACAGTATTCATTGTAACAAAGTTAGGGAGATATGTATTTATTCTTTTTACACTACTAGTGGTCTAGCAATAAGGAACACATATAGCAGTTCAAAGGTGGCTTGCTGATACTCCCTCCCAAACATAGAACCTCTTTCCTGGGCCAATCAGGAGGTGCTATTGCAGGAGTTCTACTATATACACCATTTTTGAGCTGGCTGTTGCAAAGAAAGAATTGCTCTTAGAGCAGGGACAGTTTAGGGTATTTTGAACCACAGCATAAGAGAAAAGAAGGGACAGGAAGTGGGCACAGTGGGACACTGAGGGGGTATGTGCTGCACAGAAAAACTGCATCTGCCTGTGCTGGGATCTGCTGGTCATTGTAGTCCACTCTTGTAAAATCTGAAAACTTCAGTGAGGGTTTTTTTTTGGCCACTTCTGGTTTAGCTGATCCTTGTCACTGCTCTGGGGAACTTGGGGTACACAGTGCCTCAGTGTTTAAAACTGTTTTAAAAAAATCAATATTTTTCACCTGCCAAGGAATTTTTTTTGGGGGGGCAGCTCTGTTTTAATTGTGCACGCACCATCTCGCTCTAACTTGGGGTCCACATTGCCTCTTTATTAAATGCAGTTTAAAAAAAACAATCTTTTTCCCCTGCAAGGAATATTTTAGGGAACATCTATCTGTTTTAGGAAATACTAAGTAAAGTGTCTGGGAAAGAAAGGGTGGAAAAGGATAGGGTAGAGGAAAAGACATGCCTGCAATTCCTTCTGCCACTAAGGATAAGCATGTCGGTGCCAATACCAACACCGTGGTTAGTAGCCATGTGTCCAGGCCCAGTAAAATTAGCACCAGTCATTTGCCCAGGCCCAGATATAGTAGTGGTGGCATCCATTTGCCCAGGCCTACCACTGCTAGTAGTAGCAGTAGCAGCAATGTATGTGGTAGAAGTAGCAGCAGCAGTAATGTACTTGGTAGTAGTAGCAGCATCAGCAAGCCAGAGTTGTCCATTTCCTCCAGTGGGTATGTTATTTTGGACAATGCTTCCATTGTGGACTGGTTGACTCACTCTCGCTCAACTCACGAGGAGAAAGACTCTGACACAATGACTTTGAGCCAGATGGAAGAGAAGCCTTTCTCTTCCATCATTTGTCTCTTCACTGCCCCCCCCCCTTCCTAGTGGGGCACCAGCTTTTCTAAGCAGCCTGGTTGCTATGGATTGTGATGAGGAGAATTTGTTTGACAACAGTCAGCCTTTGGAGTGTGTTGCGAAGGTGGAAGAGGTGTACAAGACTTATAGCTGTGGCAGTGGGGGTGGCGGTAGACATGGACATACTGGTAGTTATGATGGTGGTTGTGGTTTGGGAAGGTGAGTAGACCATGATGAAACATTAGATCAGGGAAGTGGCGGGGATCAGGAGGAGGAGTATGAGGACCTGGGAACCAGGCAACAAGGAAAGCACATTGTCAGTGGGAAGGTACTTCTGGTACTGGCAGTGAGAAACAGCCAAGCCCAGGTAGGGCCAGATCATCTGCAAAATGGCACAGGGTTAGGTTCTGTTGGTATGATCTATTCAGAAGCAGGTGACGGCGACACTGATGCTGCTTTTGCAGAATCCAGAAAAAAGCCTGCCAGAGGAGGAGTCTGGTGGTGGTGTGGGAATTCTCTTTACGGTACTCTGCTGTGTGGCAATTCTTTTCTACCTTCCTAGAGGAATAAAGCCTGGCACAGTGTGGGAGCTAGCCACGGCCAGGGCACAAAACTTAGGAACTATGGCTCTACTTAAGCACTTGGAGCGGCATCACAAGACGGCCTGGGACAATCCAAATGCCTCGCAAATGCCCAATCAAAACCTTATTGCTCTTGCCGATGCTGCAGCTCCTATAACCTGTCATCTGTCTATTAGCTAGGCCTCATCCACAGGTAGTACAGTCTCAATTTTGTCATCGTAATCTATTGCTCCTCCTCCATCAATGCAGTTATCCATAATAGAATCTATATCCACCAGACAACAATAGGTGCCCAGTCATCCATTTGTCGTGCGGCTGAACTCACACCTGGCCAAGTTGGTGGTACAGACGCTGCCATACCACCTGGTTAAGTCCACCACCTTTAGGCAACTAATAGGATGTGTCAAGCCCAGGTGAGTGTCCCCAGTCACCATTTCTTCTCCAACACAGCAATCCCTGCTTTGCACAGTTATGTGGAAGAGAAACTGGGGCTGTCTATGCAACTGTCAGTGTGCAGCACAGTGCATGCAACAGTAGATACTTGGAGCAGTAGCTACGGCCAAAGTCAATACATGTGTGTCACTGCCCACTGGGTCAACCTTGTGGAGCACGATGCTCTGATGCAACAAGGGTAGGCATTAATTAAACCTTCACGTTTGTGCCGATCCGCATCAGCTTTTAACACCAGGTGCCCATCCTCCTCCTCAACAGATGAGAGACAGCAGGGTGTAGCTTACTCACCTCCTTCTCCTTTCTTCATCACTGCAAGGCACAGCACTGCCATGCTGTATTATACATGCTGAGCCTAGGAGAGAAAAGCCACACTGCCGAGGAGTTTCTGCCATGCATGCGGAAATCTGCTGCTGGTTGTCTCCACATCAACTTAGATTGGACAACGTGGTTGCAGATAATGGGACAAACATTGTGGCTGTTCTGCGCTGCATGACACATGCCCCATGTCTAGTGCACGTGATCAATCTGGTCGTCAAACACTTCTTAAAAACATATGTTGGTCCGGCAGATGTTCTGGCCATGTCCCAAAGGGTACGTGTTCGCTATAGCCGATCCTGTGCCTTCCAACACGCTCTCCTAGACTTGCAGTGCCAGAATGGTCGTCCCAAACATTGCTTGGTCTGTCCCCACACGCTGGAATTCCACCCTACATATGCTAGACAGCCTCCTACTACCAGCACAAAGTGGTGAATGATTTCTTCATGCAGTAAACAACCAGCTTTTCCAGCCAGTCTGATTTTCAGCTCTGGCATTGGAAGATGATCACAAATACATGTCGCATGCTGTGGCCTTTTGAAGAGGCAACAACATTTGTCAGTAGGGACAACAGCAGAATGAATGATGTTATGGCTGGATGTTATGTTATGGATATTAATTTTGAAGCAAACGCTCCTGGCCATGATTCAGCAAGGGACGGAGGAGGGATCCCATCTGTCTCTTGGCTCTTTGGATCTACAAGAAGAGATGGAGGAGGGTGAAGAGAAGGAAATCAGATCACAGGAGATGGAAACAACCAACTTATCACAGGAAGGTATAGGGGAGGAGGCACACGATGATGACGATGATGATGGCGGACATCATGATGGTGGTGGTGATGAATAAACATGGCAATATGGAGTGGAGGTGGAACCAATCAGGCCCTCGGAAATGCTGGGCAAAGATGGCGAGCTGTATACTCGGGTGCTTGCGTGCTGACTCGTTGTTAGCAATAAACGAGCAAAAAAACAAGTACTGGATCGCTACACTTTTAGACCCTTGGTATTAAGCCAATCCGAAAGGAAGGTAAAAATGGCTTATTATCGAGAGAAGACATGCAGCCAGTCAGCCATGGCTGTAAGCATATATGACTGGGTGTCCACTCTCCAGTCCCTGCCGAGTCAATGTGCTACCTCTCCAACAGGGGGTGGCAGAGGCATGCAACTCACTCTTGGAAATATGATGTACAAGTTTTTACATCTCATAACCCCACCTGACACACATCGTCATGGAAAAGATGTTCATCACCAGCAACACCACCATCACCTTAACTGCCAGGTGCACTCTCGACTGTGGCCTTTCTCCAGGAGATGCACTTAGCTCTGACCCCTTGAACTTCTGGGTGAGCAGATCGGACCATTGGCCAGAGCTAGCACATTTTGCTATGGGGGTCCAGCATGGATAGGTGACTATTTTAAAACCCCTATGCCTGATGCCACTGATTAGAATGCCACTACTACCACCAACAGCGCCATCGCTGCTAACCTGCCACTCTCTGCTACTGCAAGGCCAACACACATGCAGGTCAACCTGTGATGCCCAAAATTGTCACATTTTCCAGGACTTGCAAAAAGCCATTGCTTCTTCTTTAGTTACAATTTAAGGGTGCCAATCTCTCTGCTAACCCCCTTTACAAGTGGAACAATTTTTTGAGGGCCTGCCCACTAACGGCAGGCCTACCCAACCATCACAGTTTCCTGTGCCATGTCCTAGTCTTTCTTCAACAGCTGCAGGCTCTGCTAATGCTGCTGCCACTGCTACCACAAGCAGCTCTTCCGCTGCCAGCCTGCCACCCTCTGCTACTGCCAGGCCAACACACACGCAGGTCAAACCTGCCTAAAATGGGCACATTATTCAGCGCTTGTAAAAAGCCATTGCCTTTTCTTCAGCTGAAATTTAAGGGTGCCAATCTGGCTGCTACCCCCCATTACAAATGGGCCAATTTTTATAGGGCTTGCTCACTACTGCCAGGCTTACACAACCGCAGGTCTACCTCCTGCGATGCCCAAAATGGGTACATTTTTCAACACTTGTAAAAAGCCATTACTTCTTTTCACTTTCAAGGACTGCCAACCATGTTGCTTCTCCCCATTTGTTATGTGCTTTAAACTATCAAAGACAGCCATAGGCTATTGAAATGCTAAATTAGTTCACTAAAACATGTTTTTATACAGCCTTTTATACAGCCCCGTACAGTAACTTCAGAGCCATTGTTTTCCATGGGGTTTATATGAAACTTCATTCCAAACTAGTTCGGACAGAAGCAACATTTTTCAGAAAAGTTCAGCGAATTGCTGAACCAAACTTTTGAAAAGTCCCCTCTAGTTGTGATGACTAGAAAAATGTCCTCAGGGAGTTAAGATGCCTGATGTACTGTTAAACATGTATTCCTTAAATTTCTTTAGATTACGCATTATTCTGTGTAAACTCTAGTTGTGTTCGAGAATTCCGGAGGAGATGCAGTTTGAGAAATATTCAGAACCATGCAACAGTCACTAAAGTCACATTTTCTTTCCATTCTAATGTGGACATTATGGCGATTATTGATAGTGAAAGCTGTGTGTCTCTTTGGTAGACACTTAAACCAGACCAACAGCCTGGTACAGATGGAAAAGAAAGGTAGTGTCCATTTTGGAGATCCCCCTCCCAGCATCTCAGCCATGCTGCTGCCTGGATTTAGCTGACATAACTGACTGTTCAGGATGTCTTAGCTTTGCCATATATGTATAATATATTTATATATAGTAAATGTGTGTGAAGGTGTTGTACTTAATGATTAGTTTAAAGAAAATGCCTCACACTAACGTGCACTGAAAGGCTACTCATATTCAATGTAATTGTCAATAGATTAGATTGACAAAGTAAAGGCCATGAGCTCATATAGAAAATGGTAATCAATATAATCTAAACTTAGAACAGCACTTCAATCAATGCTGCTTATCAATTTTCTGCTAGATGAGCTACAAGTAGTACAAGTATTTTTCTACCGAAAATTAAAACAGAAAAAAAGATTACGGACTTAAAGAGAATCTCTTGCATGAGATGCAAGATGACTGTGTTGTAGAGCAAGAGCAACAATTATTTTCTTAACTCTGTATGAACCCTTATGGATAGTCAACTACTTGGGTAGTCGGTTCTTTAAAATCTGCATTTTATTTTTTAAATCAACAGAAGAAAACTGAAATTAATTTAGCATTTTTTGTCTTGCCTGATTGTGAAGATCTTGAATCCTTGATTACTGATATGATGAAGTTCCTTATCAGAAAATAAAGTAATGCCATTGGGACACAAAGGTGATGACTGGCTGACTTTAGGTTGTGAACCTTTTTTCTATCATTTACAGTAGTTTCTTCTTAAAACACTTTCCCCCTGAACCTTATTAAATCAGGTTTTGATCATGAGTGTTCTTTCATTTTTTTCCTCCAGACTGTACATATTATTGCATCCATTGAGGACATGGACACTACTGCAGGCCATGCCCACCCGCTGCACAGACCTGGGTGTTTGCATGTTTGCGCACACTGCACCTGAGAAGCAGTGGCGACAGTTCCTCTCCCTGCCCATCCACCACTCCTCCATCTTCTGACCCTCAGTGGCTACGGCAGCCCAGCCAGCAGCAGGGGAGCACCAGTTATCTGAGTTAAATTACTTTTTTTTTTTTTTTTTTTTAAATTCTTTATTTAACTTTTTTGCATAAAGACATACACAATGTAAAAAAGACAAAAACAAAGAACACACGAGGAGGAAGAAAAAGAAATAATGACAAAAAATTACAGGGTACATTCCAATACAATACACAGTGGGTCAGTGGGACAGGTACTCCAGGGGTATGGATTTGGGTTCAGGGGAGGGTAAAGTAGTGGCTGGAGGAGACGCACATCACACTTAAGCCCTCACACAACTAACTCAGCTGTATATGGAGGCCGTCCGTCGAGAGGCCTCCAAATGCTGATGTCTCACCCTGCAGGGCACCCCATAGGCTGCTTAGAAATAGGGTGTATCTCGTCGCTAAGGTATCCCGGGGGGGGGGGGGGGAGCGGGGGCGGTCCCCTATAACATCATAGCGGTTTAGCGGTACAGTACATGGTCATCTGTTATCTGACTCTGTGAACAACTGTTTAAACTCTTCTGACTCCTGATAGATTAACCAGGGCATCCATGTGCACCTATATTGCTCATCCCTGTCATGTAGTGCGAGAGTGAGATCCTCCATCTCAGAGATACTTGACACCTCCTCAACCCAGTCTCTCACAGTGGGGGCCCTTTTTTGTTTCCAATATCTTGGAATCGCTAGTTTTGCTGCATTCAACAAATGAGCTTGCAGCGATCTCTTATACTCGCTCACAGAACGATTCGTCAAGTGCAGCAGGATCTGAGCTGGGCCCGTAAGGGGCAGGTCCCCGGTGACCTGGGAGATTATGGTCAGCACTCCCTCCCAGTATGCGCGGATCTTGGAACAGGACCAGAGGATGTGCAAGAGAGTGCCCCTCTCAGTCCCGCACCTCCAGCAATTCGGGTCCACCGAGGTAGACATTCTGTTGAGCCTGTCGGGCGTGTAGTACCAACGGGTCAGGACCTTATAGTTAGCTTCCTGTACTCTGGTGGCGATCGAGGATCTGTGAGCAAGGGACGCGATTTTCTCTCTCTGACTCTCATCAAACTCCATCCCTAAGTCGGCCTCCCAGTCCCTCCAGAACGCCGGGGGGCTATCCCACTCCCCCACCAGCATCGAGTATATTTTGGAGGTCAGGTGGTCGTTTGGCGCTTCGCCCAAACAAATCCTCTCTAGCATGGTGTGAGTCCGACACCTTTCCCTCTTCAACCCCTGCCCAGCTACAAAGGCTTGCAATCTAAGCAGGGTCCATGGGTCAAGGTCTGTGTTGCCCCATCTGGATCTCAAGTCCGACAGTTGTGTCCATCCTCTCTCTGAAATCAGGTCCCCAGCCCTCAACTGATCCAGCCCACTCCATTCCCTGAGGTCTGCTCTGGATGACCCGGGGGCCAACAACGGGTTAGTGATTATGGGCACCATGGGGGAAGGCCACGGAGAAATCTCCGAGTAGGATCTGTACTTTCCAAAGACCCTCATTGAGGCCTCAATAGTCGGGTGCCTTCTCATGTCTAAGGGTAGATCCCCCCTGCCCCCCATCCAGACATCTGGCGGTGTGGAGGTCATAGCACGCTCTAGCTGCACCCACCGTTTTGTGTTCTGGCACGTCGCCCACTCGCAGGTTCTCTGCAGATGCGAGGCCACCCAGTAGAGCCTAATGTCCGGCAGTGACATGCCCCCTTGGTTCTTGGGCCTGTAAAGCGTGCGTTTCCCGATCCTCGCTCGCTTCTTGTTCCAAACAAAGCTCAGGAGGGACCTGCTGAGATCAGTAAAGTAGCTCAAAGGGATCCAGACCGGCAGGGCCTGGAACAGGTACAACAGTCTGGGCAGTATCGTCATCTTTATTATGTTAACCCTCCCCATCCAGGAGAACGTGGGAAGGTCCCACCTCCCCAGATCAGCTCTAATCCTCCTGGCCAGAGGAAGGAAATTCAGGGTTACTATATTGTACAGGGAGCGTGGCAGCTGGGTTCCCAAATATGCTAGAGAGGCGTTGGCCCACCTAAAGGGGAAGGACTGCCGAATGGCCCCGGCGAGGTCTCCTTGAAGGGAAACATTCATGGCTTCGGACTTATCGAAGTTGATTTTTAGGTGCGAGAGCCTCCCATATGTCTCAAATTCCCTCATCAGAACTGGGATAGTTACGGAAGGGTTAGTAATAAAAAAAAGCAAATCATCCGCATAGGCGGCGACCTTGTGGGTGCTCTCTCGGGTAACCACTCCCTGGATGTCGTTGTTTTCTCTTATTCTACATAGGAATGGCTCAAGTGATAGAGCAAAGAGGAGGGGTGAGAGGGGGCAGCCCTGGCGGGTACCATTACTGATCCACACCGGGTCTGAGAGGTGGCCATTGATCCTTATTCGTGCCGAGGGAGTGGTGTACAAGGCCTCTATGAGCCGTCTCATATTATCCCCCAACCCTATATACCGTAGAGACTCTTTCAGGAAAGACCAGCTTACCCTATCAAAGGCCTTTTCGGCATCAGTAGAAAGAATCATCAGGGGGGTCTCGGAGGTTTTGGCTGCATGAATAACATTAATGGCACGGATGACGTTGTCCCTGGCCTCTCTATGTTGTACAAACCCAGTCTGATCCAGGTGCACAAGACGAGGGACCAGAGGCGACAGTCTATTGGCCAGGACTTTGGCATATAGCTTCATATCTGCGTTAAGCAGAGAGATGGGTCTATAGCTTTTACAAGATAACGGGTCCTTCCCTGCCTTATGTATGACAGTGATGTGAGCTTCTAATTCCCTGCTGGAGAAAGCTCCCGGGTTCTCCTCATCTATTATTGTGTTCCAAGCCCTTACCAGTCGCGGGCCCAGCAGAGCCTCAAAGATTTTGTAGTATCGAGATGTAAAACCGTCCGGTCCTGGTGCCTTGCCCGAAGGCGAAAATTTAATAGCCTCGGCTAGTTCCCCCATGCTAATTGGTGCTTCGACTAGGGCTGCGGCCTCTTCAGAGACCTTCGGCATATTAGAGCCTGCCAGGTATTGTCTAATCCTCTCCAACTGCCTCAACCCCGATGTGTCCCCGGATAGGCCATAGAGACCCGCGTAATAATTCTTAAACGTGCCCGCTATAGACTCTGAGGTGTGCTGCTTCCGCTGGAACTCATCCATAATTTCATTTATGTAGTTTTGGGCCTGCTGCTGTTTGAGAGCTCTAGCAAGTAGGGCGCTGTTTTTGTTACCAAACTCATAATATCTCCTCTTACATTTTCTAATCACATGTTTGGCTTTCTGCCTTAATAAGGCGTTGAGTGCCACTCTAGCTTGCGTGAGCTCACCAAGTACACTCGCTGCTTCTGACTGTTTGTGGGAAAGTTCCAGGTTGTTGACCCTCTCCGTCAGTTTCGCCAACAAAGCTGTGTTTTCCCTCTTTAATCGGGAGGCATGGTTAATCAGAACTCCCCGAATAACGCTTTTATGAGCCTCCCAAAGGGTCAGGGGCGAGACCTCCCCGTTATCATTCTCACTGAAGTATGAGGTGATACCGTCCCTGACAGCTTGCAGCACCACCGAGTTCTGGAGGAGAGACTCGTTTAGCCTCCAGGTAAAGGGGGAGGGGGGCCTGTTCCTGACCCTGGTTGGGAACCTGACCCTGGTTGGGAGCGTATATCGAGGCCAGAGTATAGCGTTTCTGATTGATTGTACCTTTAACCATGACCACTCTCCCCGAGTCGTCAGCCCAGGAATCCAGCAAGGAGAATGGGGTGTCCCTTGCTATTAAGATTGCTGCCCCCTTTTTCTTGCCCTCTGCAGTGCAGCTGGTGAAGACGTGCGGAAAAAATTTACTATTCAACTTGGGAGAGGCTCCTTTTTTGAAGTGCGTCTCCTGAATAAAGATTATTTTGGCCGCATACCTCCTGAGCTCGTGCCACAATATCGTTCTTTTTTCTGGCGTGTTAAGGCCTTTCACATTTAGGGATACGACCTTCAGCGTGCCCATATTGTGTGAGTGCCCAGAGGCAGCGCTCTAGTAGAGTGGGTAGAGAGGGGCAGCCGCCCGAGCCGCTAGGGTTATGAAGGAACGGGACGAAAGGGCAGGGCTTTAGGGTAGCACTGGAGACCTCGGGGGAGCACGAGGAACAAGGATATGGGGGCAGACAAATGTGTAAAAAAAAAAAAAAAAAAAAAAAAAGGGGAAGGGGGGGGAAAACTAGACTAAGTAGTAGTCAACCGGTATATCACGATGCACGTGCTCCGGGGAAGGTGCTTTTTAAGCGGAGAACGACAGAATTCCACTCTATCTCCCCAAGTATGGGGTGGGATAGAGGTCCGCCTTTAACTTCCCCTCCACGAGGGCCGGGCCGTCACTAGAGGGGTGCACCTGATGTACAGGGGGAGAAGAGGACTAGGTTCCCAATCCGCGGGGAGTGAGCTGCACTATATTGTAAATTCACATTCTGGTACACTCTAAGGCGTTTGCGGTATAGAGGCGGAAACAGATGATATAATGGCTGGAGACCGTGCCACGACGTGGGAGGGCCAACAGGGCATGGCCGTATAGGCAACATCACCGCCAGGCCAGATGTCTGCCAATCACTCAGGACAGCGACCAGTGTCTAAGAGAATGAGACGGGCCTCCTGTCAGAGCGAAAGCAGCACACTAAGTGTCCGTTTAAAGGTCCTCGCGCAGCCTAAGCCGGTCAGCAGCCACGCACATGTGTTTAATCAGGGATAAATCCAAACAAACTTAGCTTAACAACATAACATCTTATTATTAGGAAGGCTAGGGGAACGAGCCCCTTCACCCCCGTCCGACACAGTGGAGCCTGGTTAGCCCCACCGCGCGGGGGCGGCGAAAAACCCGTACTTCAACATATATCTTAACAACTTAACTCCAGGAGCCCGGCTGGTGATCGCTGGCGCGAGCCCCCAGTCGGGGCCCCGGTGAAACCAAATCCATCTCAAACCAACAATGAAGAATCAAGGTGCCTCTGCCGCTGCGCCACCTACCTCACCCACCACGGCCGTCCACCCCCAGGCTTTAAATCACAGGGTGGTGTGACTCACCGGTGCAGGGAGGGGCCGGGCGTCAGCGCAGCAGGATCAGCGACCACGTCTGCTTTTTCTGCCACCTCCACGGGGGGGACCTTCTGCTCCCCGTGGCGGTCGGCCACCGAATGCCGGCAAGTCCGGAGCAGTCCAATCAGGCACGTCCACCGGGGCTGTTTCCAAAAAATGGAACAAGTCCGGGAGTTGACTCGGAGATTTCAACACGAAGAGGGTACCATCTTTCCGGACTCTCAGTTGAAAAGGGTGACCCCACCGGTAGGTAGCTCCCCGATTCTGGACAGCTTCCAGCAGAGGTTTTAGGAGTCTCCTCATTAACAAAGTCCTGCGGGACAGATCCTGCAGGATAGTCACCTGGGCGCCCTGGAACAGAATGGGCCCCTTCTCCCACGCTCGGCGGGTGATCTCTTCTTTGATTTTGAAGTAGTGGACCCTGCATATGATATCTCTGGGTCTGTCTCTCTCCGCCGGGCGGGGGCCCAGTGCGCGGTGCACGCGGTCAAGTTCAATGTGGTTGGTGCTGGGGAGATCCAAGAGCTCGTTGAAGATAGTTGTTGTCGCGGCTGCAAGGTCTCGGGGTTCCACAGACTCTGGGACTCCCCTCAGCCGAAGGTTGTTCCGCCGGTTACGGTTTTCAGCGTCGTCATGTGCTAGGAGTAGGTCTGACACGTGTCGTCTGTTTTCGGTTTGCTGTTGTTCCAGATTAGCCACGCGAGCTGCCAGCGTCCCGTGAGAGTTCTCCACGCCGTCCACTCTAAGCGCGACATCCGCCACAGCACTCTGAAGTGTCGCCAGCTCCCTTTTGAAAGCTCCTTCCATCCTGGAGACGTATCCATCAAAGTCACCCTTGGTAGGGAGACCACTTAGGGCCTCGTTGATGTTGACTCTCACCGCCTCTGCAACTACTTGCGTCAGAAGGTCGAGTGGAATGGACGGGCAGGAACCAAGGCTGGGTCCTGGAGGTGTGTGGCTGCGCGGAGCTACTTCTCCGATATAGGGATTTGACTTGAAAGCACGGGAGCCTTGCTCTGCTTGAGTGACTGCGGGTCGGGAGGGGCAGTTCAATCTCTCCGTGACTGAGGGACCTTGCTCACTCCATCCTTGCCGCGGTAACTTAATTGTATCCCACAGGGGTTGGTCACATAGCTCATCATCATTCTGGGCAAACTCCCTGCGGACCTGCCAAGATGGGATGGGGCTTCCCGGGGGTGTCGGGGCGCCCGGTGTGTTTCTCTGTTCGGGCGAGAAGGCAATGGACCCCGGTGAGAGCCGGGACATATCCCCACTCGCCTGGGGCATGCACGTCACCCCCAAGCTACGTGGAGGCGAGTCTGGGGTGCTGCTGACCATATCTGGGGGCCCAGCGCCTTTAGCATATATTTGTGGGTAGGATCCGCTGTTACTCCACTGCTGCCCCTCACACCCTTCTGCAGGATGGGCCCCTTGCTGCTGTGGGCTGGTAAGGATCAGGCTCTGGTTGGGGTAATGGGGTGCGGGACCCAGGGGATAGGTACTGACCTTGGCGCCGCCAGGTGCTCCTCCAGTAGTTCCTGTGCGCCCGTCCGCCTCGCTGTGCACCTGCGCTGTCACGATCTGACAGTGCCTCCCGCTCTCCGAGGGCACGTCCCTGCCGCCACCCCCCGTCGGCGGTATAAGGGCATCTCCCCCGCCAGCAGCCGAGACACTTCTACCGCCGCCGTCTTCCAGGAGCTGCGGGAGGAGGCTCCCCCCGCCTCTCGCCAGTCTGCTGCTCCTGTCCTCCGAGGGCGTCGCGTGAGGCTCACCTCCACGGGGCTGCGAGACCTCCACATCCAGCAGGTGATCGGGGCTGCGTCTGTCAGTGTGGGTGGTTCGGGTCGCGACCTCGCTCAGCCTCGTTCCTACCGCCGCCATCTTGGAGCCCACCGCACGTGTTGCGTCTTCCTCACGGGTGCCAAAAAAAGAAGGGATGGAGCGGTCCCGGAGTTTCTTGGGGGCTCCCCTGCTTCTCCCCCTCTTGGGCATCTATTTTGCTGGCACAACTGGATTGCCTGAGTGTCTTGATATGTAGGGTCAGTGCGGAGCTCTCCTCACATGCGTCTCTACGGCGCCATGTCAAGCCACGCCCCGTTAAATTACTTTTGTTTTATCTTTTTCTATCTGCACCATAAGATGAAGGTACATTCCCCCTCACACTTTTGGGAGAATAAAATTGTGTCTTACGGGGTGAAAAATATGGTAAGTCTTTTCTGATATGTTTTATTTTATTATGATATTTTAAAGTCCATTTTTGTAGCGTGCCTTCTATTTACACAAGTTTTTCCCTATTTTGTAGATGAGGTCTTCAGAGTCCTATATAGTGGCATCAGAACCTCCATTTTCTTAATGGTGAAGCCTGCACTAATCTCAAAGTTGTCAGTAACCATTATCCTTAAATCTCTTGCTTCCAAAGTCTTGGTTAATACAGTACTGTCCATACAATATTCAAAGAGGGGATTTCTTCTGCCTATGTGTGTGATTTTACATTTGGAGACATTGAACGCCAGTTTGCATTGTTCTGATTATTTAATTAGTAAAGCTAAATCTTATGACAGGGGGGCACTACTTGCATGACTTAATAACTGTACTTATGAAATACAAGTAGAAAGGATGTTTCCTGCACATGGGAACCTCATTTAAAAAAAAGTTGGGTCAAGCCCTTTGCTGAGGCCCTGGATCCTAAATAGCATTGGTTGGAAAAGATGGTATAGCCTGGGAAAGCCCTGAGATAGTCCAGCATGTTCTACACTGGTCAGCGTTTCGCATTTCTATTTGGAAATGATGTGCTATGTTCAGAGCCTGCAACATGTTTCCCATGTGTCTGTATATGTTTTCTTCCACCTAAAACACAAGTTTAATAGTGTCTAGCTGAGTTAATTTTGGGGACTACAAAAAACATTTAGCTCCTCTGAGGGACAGGGTGGACATAGATGCTTGTGTCCACTGTGAATCATAAAAGGGCTATACAAACAGGAAAAATTCACAAATGCCTCTTATAAAATGTGTGGTGGCATTATGGCTGCTTTATTGAGATTAGCACCAATGCCTCAGTTAAATAATGAATGTCTGTGCATATATATGGCAAATGTATAGACCAGACCATTAAACCGAATTTTCTCAATAAATCTTTCTATGAAATCTAAGTTTAGTTTAAACATAGCCTCCAGTAAAGAACGGTCAGCACCATTTAGAGTGAACTTTTCTTATTACTGTTATTAAGGTATTAATTATTCATCAGTGGCAGTAAATACAAATCCTTTATTTACAACAATGGAAAGCTGAATGAGAAAATGCACACTTTGCTACATAATGCATATTCTATCGTTTTGTTATCCTTTACATCATAAAACAGGGTAGAAAGCAAACATACACATTCATCTGCTTTTTTTTGTTTCAAAGACCTCTTTTTATCTTCCCTTTCATATGCATATACTGCTTAGTGTTCTCAGCTGTATTAGATTGTTTTTAGCTGTGTTTTAATTCATGCAAAGAGATGCAAAAGCTCTGCAAAACAAAACACACTCTGATTTCATAGTGAATGTGTGTACCAAATAGCATTGACACATCTGCTCACCATCTCTAAGAATGATACAATGAAAGCAGAGCGCTATGGGATTGCTAAGTATTGTATTTTTATGCTGGGATAATAATGGTTGGACTATTTAGTGCTTATTTAATGTGTGTATTTGGGGTTTATACTAGTTGCATCTGTCATTCATTTATTATCTTCAATAGGACAGTAAAAAAAAAAAACATTAAATAAGCACTTACTCCCCACACACTTGCTCGAGCTATTATACCCCAACAAGCTGTAGCAGTCTCATTTTAGACTCATTTTAGACCTATCAGCTCTAAAGCTGCCTGGCCTCCAGCCAGTGTCCACAGCAGAATTCATCTGTGTGGTGGACACCCCCTGTGGCCAATCATTAACGTAGTCTGCTCTCTTGTGATTGGAGTTTGTATGAAAGTCTGGACGGGGGGAGTACACTCAGACAGCTGCTACCTAAAATTCATGGGATTAAGCTGAGACGAGTTTTACAGCTTTTCTACAGCAACAGAAACACATTAAGCCTTTCAAGTCAAGGCAAAGAGTCACTACAGTTGTTCAAGCTATTATTGATTAGTTACAAACCCTTCATTTGTATAAAAGGAGTGTTACTATGCCCATTAAAACATTATGTAGACAACACTGCATTGCAAAAATCAGTACAATGTTCACATAATGGTGAGAAAAGGCATTTAACAAATTAGGAAAGAATGACAGACCATTATAAGAATTGCTAGGATAAGTACAGTTTCCTGCTTCATTAAAAGGCACTTGGGAGTAGGAGATGACAGAAACAGATCTACCAGTTCCAAAACCATAAAAGATTCAGAAGACATGTTTCTAAGATTCAGCAGCTTGTGCAATGAGAGCCTCATAAGACAATGGAGGCAAGCAAATCACTGGTCGGCGCTTACACATCAAGAGGATCGCAGTTGCCCCTGGTGTGAAATTATCCCAAGGCTGATTGCATTGTATTAAATTGCAATCATAAGTGAAATTGATTGCATATCATCACTTTTCACCCCGGTGTGAAACCAGGCTTAGGGTTGTCCATTGATACCACTGCAAGGCTGCGTTGTGCGGCATTTCCTGCTTTGTGCGCGCTTCTGGCCCAACATTTTTTTTATTTTTAACCCCCATCCTATCTGAGAAAGGCTAGCAAATCGACTATCCTTTAAACTTATTGGCTGGAGTGTCTCTTTAAAACTGGAAGAAAGACTTTCAAAGGAGTTAAAGTGAACCCACATTCAAATAAGGCACCAGTTGTGCTTACATCCCCACCCCAAGGCATTTCAATTTGGAATGCTCCTACAGTTAGCCTAGGAAATGGTCACCCTTTTGCTAGTGGCTATCAGCTGTGCATTCACCAGTCTAGTGTAGAGAAGTAGAGTTTACCAGGTGGACGTAGATGAGAACCCTGTTGGCTATCTGTGGTCACATGGGGCTTATGGTATCTCAGAAGATGCACAGAAGTGGTTGGCACAGATAATTAAACATAAATGCCAGGGATGTTATTTTTTATTCAAATGAGACCTAATAATAATTTTTTATGTAGCCTTGCATTGTGTAGTTACACCCATGTTGATTAGTGAAACTATCACCTTGCATATCAAAACAATCGAAAAAGCTTTATATAACAACAGTACATTATCAGTAAAAAAGTAATTTAGTTAAGCCCACTGTACTAAACATTTTGAAAGGGATGCATGCTGATATGGCTAAAAAGGCAAGTCGTTAATTACTCTGCACTATCAAGCTCAGCGAAGGTACCGCAGGCTGAATTGTAACTTGGAGCCGATAAAGAATGCAAAGCCGCATTTGTAGTTTGTGACATTTAAAACGTTCTGAATACCTAAAGTTGAATTAAATGAAATAATAGATGCGCTGAAATTTGTTTAACTGTTATTTGAGTAAATAGTAGATCAAATTACTTTCAATTTACTTCTTGGATCAAGATCAGGTCTAGCGGAGGGTGCGATGAATGCTAATTGTTTATCTCACAGCAATTACAAGAGCCAAGCTAAAATACAGTTTTAAAAGCCTCAGCAGATTTTCTAATGCCATTTGCATGATCAAATAATTCCCATTAACAGTTCGAAACTCTCATTACATAAATGCCCTGGTGCCTTTTTTAGATTAAAAAAGAAAGAAATTTCTTGTTTTCTGGATGCTTACATGTCATTTAGGGGGAAAATATATTGTAAATCGGCTGTTAATAATGCATTAACAAAGCAAACTGGCTGAACATTTCTGATGTAAATATATGTCAGCCCAAGAAATGAATTTTTCTGAATAGTAAAAGGAATATCAGCAATCTACAGCAAGGAAGATCCTTATCAATTAATTATGTAAGTTACATTTTTTTAAGAAGAATGGGAGATAATATTACATAGGTAGGTCAAGCCAGGTTTTTCTTCGGGTAGCTTGACAAGAAAGCCATATGCTAAAAGTAGGTCATGCACAATGGCAGGGCACACATGCTTTTAAATTATGTTACACCTTATGCGCAGACCTAGAATGAATACCTCAAACTAGTTAACATTTAAAAAGCAGTGAAACGCAGATAAGCCTCTGTGAGAAAAAAAATACCTTGCCATGAAATATTCCTGCAGAATATTTGATGTAAATGTACTCCGCATCATTATAAAAATAGTATTACATTTATGATTCTCTACATATCATTCTGGGGGTCACAAGATGCCAGATTTACCATTTTCTGGACCTAGCTATGCTTATGGTAATGCAATCTAGGCTTGTACTAATACTCTGTCACAACGGATTGATAGGACACTTATTTATATATTATATAAAACTCGCTCACTAAAGGTGGACCTAAATAAAAATGACTTTAAACCCCCCCAGACATTCTGATTTAGGATGCATATCTGGGGTACACCTCCACAGTCCATCCAAAAGGTAAAACATAACAGGTATGCCTCCACAAATGTGGCACATGGAACTAGTGTGCAGATCCATTCTTCGAGCCTTATTTATGATGTGCGCTATTTAGCATCTTTTTTGTGGCTATAGTGCCAGTTCCCGAGCGCCGGCATTTCTGTCTTATCTAGCGATATGCTGTGAACTACATTGGTGCTAGCAGTCAGTATGCAGAATGCTAACTAATTAGCTTTGATTGTTGCCCTATTGGTCCGCCTATGTCAATGCCTGTTGGACCCAGCTGGCTGGCTCCCTCTTTTGCTTTTCCCCTTTCCATCTTACTCACCTCTTTCTGTGGATGCCTCCCCACTCTCTCCCTCCGCGCTGGAGTCCCGCTTTTCCACCCCCTGGGGCTGACTGCAGTCCTGATTTGTGAGGATACAGCGATCTCACTTTCATGGGGCTGCAGTCACCATCTCTCAGCGCGCGGGGTGGGATGCGGGTGTCTGGCGCGGATGGGGGCCGAGGCTTGGCTCATACACTCTGCGGGCCTGGCGCTGTCTGCGTTGGGTGGCGCAGCCCTGTGTCCTTGTGACGAGCACGCCCCCCCGTGATGTGACTTCCTGGTTTGTGGACTGAGACGCTGAGTATGCTCAGCCTTGTGTTAGAGGTCTGAGGATGGGAAGAATGCAGGTGAGTATAAAAGAGCAATGCCTTTGTTGTTTTTTCACCCTCACCCAGCAGAAGTGGCACGGGTAGCCACATGCGCAGGTGCACCCTGCTGTTCCTTCCCCTTCCCCTGGACGGTTATGCTGGCCATTTGCTTCAGTGTGATACCCTTTGTTTACATGCACAATTGCACTTTGTGTTTATAACCACATGAGCAGTTTTTCGTGGTCTTGTTCATTAAATATCTAAAGATTAATAAGCCAAATTTTTGTATTATTTTTATATTTGTATTTAGGATTATGCATTGGATTACTTGAATATGGGGTTTGCTTATAAATGATTTTCCTGTTTGCACTAGTCACTTTATTAGGGTACACTGTCCCCCTCCTCTGAATTAGTAGTAACTATAGATATCTTTTTGTGCCGCCACAAAAATTATATAAGGGCCTCATTATTATATCTTTGAGGGGTCCTCCGCCCAGTTATTATTACTATCAAGTTACTTATTGATTAATTCGATATATTTTAGGGGAAGGTCCAGCTTTGTTTTAATGTGTCTTGTGTAGTATGTTTGTGTTTTTGGTGCTGTTGTTTTCTAATAAGGTGTTCAGATTAATTTTACTATTTTGTGGTGCTCCTTTATTGAGGTAGGTGTGGCATTTGGTCCACACCCCCTCCTTTGCTGTTTCATTTGGATTCATAAGTGAGCACACTTTATTTGGAAGGTAATGCATTCCCATAGTGTTGGACCCGGCTGCCGATTCAGTGCCAATGAGCACCACCATTTTTCTGGTGGCTAACAGCATATTTATGATTTTTTTTCCACCTTGAATTCTTTGGAGCTGTATTTTCATTTATTGACAAGTCCAAATGCAAGTTCTGTACAAATAAAGGTGTTTAATATTAATTATAAGCATTGAACAGTGCAATCTATTTCTGCCCATTGTGCTTATCTTGACCTACAGAGCCAGGTTTCATCTGGTGCTGCTTCAACCAGAGCACCCGACGCTACCCCCTTTTCAGCGCTAGTGTTAAATAAGAAGCTAACTGGTAGCCGCATTGGCGCTGTTGTTTTCTATTTTCTTAAATCGGACTCCGAGTAACACTGAAGCCAGAAAAGTGGCACTATGTGGCGCTGATGCTTCTTTAATAAGACTCCCCATCTCTCTTAAGATGGAGCTCTTTGAGCAATATTTATTTTTTCCTCTATATGCTGGGGGTAGGGAATGTAGGAGCACCAAGGGCTGCAAGTGAAAGATTCCCGAACTAAGACTGCGAAGACCAGGAATTGCTACAATATCAGACAAAGAAAACAGTGTTTTATTAAGAAGAACTTTCTTTCTGGTTTCTGTACATGTAAAAGACTGTTCAGTCAAAAACACAGGATAAAATGCTTTTAAGAGAATGTCCCATAGACTTAGGACACAAAGCTAACAGACTAAAGATTAAGCTGAGGCTTGGTTATGCATTGGGGCTGCAATGGCGCGTCTGGCACAAGATGCCTTAAAGTTGTGCAGGGCACAATCTAATCTAAGGGCCATCAATGACCACCATTCGAAGCAAATACTGCTCGGTAAGGAAAAGCTCTTTTCCGGTGACAAATAATGAGCCCCCCCCCAGCTACAAGCATGGCTACACAGACTTTCTGTGAGTCCTATCATACTTAAAAAGGATGAAACCTGTGATATTCATTAACCTGGGTTGTGTTCCTCCTCCCTGGTAAATGCCAATCTGGGATGTCCCATTGTATAAGCCCCCAAGATTTCCCATCCAACTCACCTTTCTGGCAAACCCATGGAGCATGCGTGGGCTGTCAGTCACTGGCTTGTGCTTGTTCAGAGCGGCAAGTAAAGCTGAATGAAGCATACCCATTCACCCTCTCCTCTGCATGACTTTAGCCGGAGAGGTGCAGAGATGCAGCAGTGGTGCATGTGCCTTGGGATTGCCAATGATGTGAGATTATGGGTGATCCCAGCGTTTTACACAGCTGGCCACCCCAAATCATGATGCTCCACAAAGAGGGAGACCGCCGGCCCTAGAGTCTTATAGACTCCAGTGGTTACTGCTTTATTATACATGATCCAAGTTGAAATATTGTTTTTTTTTTTCACTATTTAAAACATTTAGTTGAATAATTTTCTAAAAGTTGCAAATTGGAATAAACATTGAAATGCCAGTTACTTTGGTCGGTTTCAATGTATTTCAGAGGAGCAACTCCCCTTAGGTAGATACCCATGTTGGGGAAATATAGTGGACCAGAATAGGGATTCCCAACTGTTTTTCATCAAGTACCAAAGTGGTGGGTGGTGGTGGGTATGGGTTATCAGTGATCTAAAATGCACAAAAGCAGTTTTGTACCCATGTGGCAAAATAAGACTTGAGTAAATAGCATTCTGTAACTACCTGATAAGCTGTTGAGCGCCACAAGTGGTACCCGTACCACCTGTTGGGAACCCCTGGACTAGAGAGTATTAAAGGTATTACATGGTTCATACAGACCAAGAATAGCAGGCTACACCCATTATTAATGAGTAGGCCCAGGGCAGACCCTTACCAGGCACTTAAGATACAGCAAAGATATAAAGAGATCTTTACAATGTATTTCAATATGTTTTTTAGGGGGGGGGGGTACCACAAATTTGAACACATCTATACCTACGTTAGGATGAAAAAGAATGCTGGAGAGGATCAGAAATCACTTTTTTTACCTATTTAGCTATTTTTCTAATGTACCTACTCTGTATCATTTCTACAAGCACAGTAAATGTTTTCACCACAGTGACTGATTTCTATAGTCTGCATGTTCTAACATAATTCAGTCCTTGGGGGGAGTTCAATTCAATGTTAAGAGCCTTCTAGCCTTCCCACGCCATAGACGAGCAAGTTGCATTTTGTTGATAGGTCTATTATGTTGCATCACGCACTGTATAAGGATATGAATGTCAAAGCTTTATACTTTGTTTTGACTGTTTTTGCCTTTAAACATATAATCTCTATGTTTTAGGATTGCCTTGCTGTTTAATGCGTGGATGAATTTTGTGTGCCTGGGGGGTATGGACAGTATTGTATAATACACATAAGGACAAGGTATTGAAGACTATGCCTGGGGCAGCCATACAGATTATAGATGACCCTGTTATTCGAATATGTCCTGAGAGTTTTGTGTTTCCTTTTTTCCTCTGTATTTTCAGTACAGTAAAGCTGTGTGTTAAAACTCTTTCCCCCCTCTCTTTCAGTTTAGAGATCTCTCAGGTATTTAGACATCGTTTTACTATTCATCAAACTGCCCCTGATATACAGTGTTGTATTAAAAAAAATCAAGACTGAATATAAGAAGTTGTTGCCTGGAGCTAAATCTATAACAGGAACCTCTTATTCTTTATGACAGCTAAAATATTCATTTATTTTACTGAAATATCAGGTGGATGAGACAGATTATGCCACTTTATTTGATATTAGCTCATTCACGAGGGGGTACTGGTATATGCCAAATCATTGAACTTGATCAAAGTAATGTATATTTGTAGCTAAAGGTATGCTCCCGAATGCTCCTCTGTACTTTATAAAGTCAAGCTTGAAAATACTGTTTTAAAAGGTAAGTATGATTTCGAATATGATAGATCCACTGGTAAACTTTACATTTTGGTGTAGTTTTCAACAGATGGTAGATGGAACACGTGGCTGGCATGGGGGGCAAATGTTTAGGGCATCCATCCCCATAGGGGCCCCCTGCTGAAGCAACTGAGCCCTCTCTATAGTTGAGCTGCTTGCCAAACCTGTACAATTCAGAAGGGCTTCTTATGTATATTGATGAGGAGGAGCATCAACAAATTTTGGGGTGGGTGGCATTGATGTGTATTGCAGTTTGCAGCAATAAACACTCACAATGATTGCCTCTGCCTAGACTGATATTCATGAGATGCACTGATTGTAGCAGCTCCCCTCGTTCCCAACCCCTATTATGTGACTGCAGTGACACTCAAGCAAACAGAGAATACCACAGTTGTGCAGTAATACAAAATACTGGGTATAAAGGAGATAAAGGTGGGACGAGACACCAGTGTAGGAAACCCTCCAGATCCACACCACCTAAAACCAGTAATACTTACAAAGCCAAAAAAATAACTTTCTTTTACTAAGGTATCCTTAATCCCAAATGCATAAGCAATTATGGACTTTTATATATATATATAATGTTTTGAATGACCTACTGCATATATCATATCTGTAACAAAACAAATTAGGAGCAATTCGACAATTTGGAAACTATTAGAACTATAATTAAAGACCAATCTGGATAACAATTATCAGATTGCCACTGATAATAAATCAGTAGTATCATTAGTGCACTGTAAACAGTACTGTAAACAAACTACTTCTAATTGTACAAAATATGCTATTTTGAGCATTTTGCAGATCTTAATTTTTCCCAAGACACTTTAAAGAATGATAGCATGGTATCAAGTACAAAGCTGCAGGCTTAAAATCTCCACAGTTGTGGTAGAGTATAATGTAAAGAAAGGGTTACTCGACAGTTTCTGACCTTTTTCAAGCCTGACTCTCTAACTAACGGTTACCTTTTTCATTTTGATGCCTATGAATTATTTATGGTGAAGTGCAGATCAAGAGACCCAACATCTCTATGTTGCAGTAAAAAAAAGGCTGAAGCAATCAAGACAATGGCCCTGAGCTTTAACAATTGGTGAACAGAGTATGAGCAGGCAACAAAAAACAAGTAGATCTTCTTTATTTTATCATGGGAACTAGAAAAAGACACCTCAAATTGAATTAAATTATTAGAAGTAACTACAACACATTCCTGGTAAATTCAAACCTGATGCTTAACCCTTTAACTGCCAGCCTTCCTAGAATTTTTGTCACCCTTTGCCAGACCACATTTCACTATTTTGCGCTACATATGTTCAACCTTGATTTTTGAAGGGATTTCCAGGGATTTCCAGGAAAATTATATATTGTTTTTTTCAGCAGAGTCTGAGCTTCAACATGCAATATCTTGTTTGGCCTTTTTTAGTGTATTCTCAATACGTTTGGGTGAAATATGTGCAAAAAAATAAAAAAAAAAAAACTATTTTTTGCAATTTGTGGTTGTTTTTTTGTAATATAAAATGTACGTTTGTCAATAAAATTTTATTGCGTGCAAAACCCCAATTTCTTCCGCTCACAGCAGTACCACATGTGTATAGGTAGACACCCGTTCCTGCCCAGGAGACTCCCCCAAACTGAAACAGCGCTTTAGGAGATTTTCAGATAAAATACAACTATGCTACGCACTAAGTGCACCTTGCAGGTTTTCCAGAAAAACAACCCTTTATATTTGAAATACCCCCCACAAATGATATATTCTCTGGAAGTACACACCTCAAGATTTCTAGGCGTACCAGGCTTGTTGACATGGGCACAGTTTTCTGGAAGTAATCCCTCAATCAATTCTTCGGTTGCACAGAGTTTCCCTAAAAAAGAATAAAAAAGAAGAATCAAAGCCCCATTTTCCTAAAAAAAACTATATGCAAACAAAAAAAAACAAGTAAAATCTGGAAAAGCAACTTCCGCCGAACAGAACAATACCCAACATGCATAGGTAGTGTCAAGGGAAGAGTTGCCAAACACCCCAAAGTAAAGCATGCGCATAACGGTAATTGTACTTGAAATTGCACACCTTGCAATTTTTCAACCAAAACAACCCTTTACATTTGGAATATCCCCTATAAACCATATAAACCATTCCCTGTAAGTACACATGTTAAGCTTTCTAAGCGTACTGAGCTTGTTGTAGTGGGCTCAACTTTCTGGAAGTAATCCATTGAAGAATTCTTAGGTTGCACAGGGTTTCCCTAAGAAAAATTATAAAAAAGCAGAATAAAAAACATGTTTTCCTAAAATATCAATATGCAAACAAGAGAAAACAAGCTAAATCTAAAAGCGCAAGGTCCCCCGAGCAGAACAATACCCAACATGCATAGGTACTATTAACCCTTTTAATTGCCAGCCTACTTGAAGTTTTGTCACCCTCTGTTGACAGGTCATTTTCCCCATTTTGCGCCATTTTTAGCCGTGATTTTTGCCGGAATTTCCAGAAAAATTATATACATATTTTTTTCAGCAGAGTTTAGGCTTTAACATGAAATGTCTTGTTTGTAATTTTTCTATTGTTTTTTGAATATTTTTGCAAAAAAATAAAAAAATAAATAAAATAATATTTTAGACAATTGTCTCCGTTATTTTAAATAAAACATTTGTTTTATTAATGAAAACCATATTGCATGTGATATCTCCATTTCTCCTGATTACAACTGTACCGCATATGTATCGGTAGCCCCCACATTCTTGCCCTGGAGACCCCCCAAACTGAAAAGAGTACTTTACAACATTTACAAATAAAATACAACTACTATCCACACTATAAACATAAGGGGTTAATTGAAGAAAATGACATATGGCCCCCCTCCCAGGGGGGGGGACCCCATTTTTTGGGAATTTTAAGGTATAGGGTTAGGCTAACCCTAACCCTTAAAACCCTAGGCTAACCCTAACCCTTAAAAATCCCACAAAAATTACATAGGGCTCCCCCCTCCCAGGGGGGGGGGGAACCCATTTTTGGGAATTTAAAGGGTTAGGCTAACCCTAACCCTTAAAAATAAAAAAAAAATGACCTAGGGTTCCCCTTACCCATCATAACCAGCACGGGACCAGCTATGGGGGCTTGTAGGAACAGAGTGGAGGGGCCAGCTTTTGTGGCCCCCCACCCTGCAGCCTACAAGCCCACATAGCCTGTGTGGGCCCGGGCTCTTCTGCCCCCCCCCCCTTTGGGGAGGCAGGTAATTGAGGGTGCGGAGGTAAGTAAAGTAAAAAAAAGTTTTTATTTTTTAATAAAAGTAATTTTTTCTTATGTGTCAGTGTGTTTTTTAATGTTAACCCTTTGTGAACTAGTAAGGGGTCCATGAGACCCCTGTACCAGTTCACAAGGCTGGGGGCTGGCAAGTCACCTGCAACTAGTGGGTGACTTGCCAGCCCACAGCCTTGTGAACTGGTACAGGGGTCTCATGGACCCCTTACTAGTTCACAAAGGGTTAACATTAAAAAACACACTGACACATAAGAAAAAATTACTTTTATTAAAAAATAAAAACTTTTTTTTACTTTACTTACCTCCGATTGTCAGCTCCTTTGTCCCTCGATGTGATGACAGATGTGATCATGCTGGCTACAGTAGCAGAGGGGCAGGTGATGATCTGATCACCTGCCCCTCTGCTCCTGTGGCCAGCATGATTGCATCTGAAAGAACAGCAGCAGGGAGCCAGGATGACACCCGGTGAGTGACGCCATAAGCCCCACCCCAAAGAGGCGGGGCTTAACGGCAAGATGGCGGTGCCCGTCGGGAGAGGAGGGGGAGAGCCCTTTCAGGCTCTCCCCTGAAGCTGAAGAGCCAGGGGGGGGGGGGGGCAATCGGGCCCCCCCCCCCCCAGTGAAGAGGAGACCCGGAGGGAGGCAGCGCGACTGCAGGTAAGTAAATGTCACTTTTAATTTTTTTTTTTTTTACAGTAAGCAGCTGCTGCTGCCGAAGCGGGGGGGGGTGCTATTCCGGGGGCTCTCCTGGAGCCATGCGAGCCCCCACGGGGGATCGGATTGCACCAAATTAAAAGGGGAGACCCGGCTGGATCCAACAAGAGGTCAGGTGAGTATTATACTTTTATATTTTTTTTACTGTGGGGGTTTAAAGTCAGCTACGTGAGTCTCACGTAGCTGGCACTTAAGTGGAGTAGAGGCAGCTACATGAGACTCACGTAGCTGGCACTAGAAGGGTTAAAGCAGACCAAGCATCCCCTGAATTGCTCCCCCTATGAGGATTACCTTTTGCCAATTTGCTCCAGCTTCACTCTAATCGCAGATAATGGTGCCTGTTTTAGCTGTAAAGCTCCGCCTCCTCCATTCATTGGCACTGTTGTGTGTGGCAATTACATCATTGCTGCACCTAAGCAATGACTGGTTGCCTGCCATCTTGCAGAGAGGAACAACAAAAATTCAAATGTTCCAGGGCGATTCGAAAAGCAAAAATATCTATTTCTAGTTCTACACCCCAAGAAGGGAGTATCGGCAGAGGTTTTGGCCAAATGTATTTTACAAGTTTTGTTCTCCACTTGTTCACCTGCGATTTTTGGAGGGATTTCCAAGAACAATTATATATTGTTTTTTTTCAGCAGAGTCTGGGCTTTCACATGAATTGTCTTGTTTATAATTTTTTGGTGTATTCTCAATATGTTTATGTGAAATATGTTAAAAAAATATTAAAAATCTATTTTTTACAATTTGTAGTGTTTTTTTGTAATAAAAAATTTACATTTGTCAATAAAATCTTAGTGTGAAATCCCAATTTCTCCCGGTTACAACGGTACCTCATATGTATTGGTAGACATCCTTTCCTGCCCAGTAGACTCCCCCAAAATGCCACCCACAAACTATATATTCTCTACACACCTCAAGCTTGCTAGGTGTACCAGGCTTGTTTACATGGGTGCAGTTTTCTGGAAGTAATCCCTCAATTAATTATTTGGTTGCACATGGTTTCCCTAAAAAAAGAATAAAAAAGCAGAATCAAAGCCACATTTTCCTAAAAAAACTATATGCAAACAAGAAGAAGCAAAACAAGTCTGAAAAAGCAAGGTCCCCCAATCAGAACAATACTCAACATGCATAGCTACTGTCAGGGAAAGAGTTGCCAAACACCCCAAAGTAAAGCATGTGCTTACAAATAATTTTACTCGAAAATTTCAGCTCTGCAGACAAAGTGCGCACGTTGCGCTTTTTCTACCAAAACAACCCTTTACATTTGGAATACCCCCCATAAACCATATATTCCCTGAACATACACATTAGAAACATAAGAAAAAAAATAGATCAGCCCAGCCCATTCAGGATATCCTTTTAGCATAAAATAAAATATACACCTTCAAAAACTCCATTGCAATTGAATGTCCTCTTTAAGAAGCTTTGACTTACTTGAAAGATGATTTGCCCTTCATGTGCCCAAATAATCCCGTAATCTCTTTAATAGTAATTTATAAAAGTAATTTATGACTGTGAAGCCAGATGACCAGACAGATATAAACTTCTATCTATTTATTTTTTGAAACTTTTAGGTGAAACTCTACCTTAAAAATGTTCTATGAATGGCTGAGCTTGGACCATGCCTTGGACTGGGTAGTAGAGTGTTACATGATTTAAACCCAACTACTCATAGGGCTGCTGCATCCCCAATTCCCGGGATATTGCAATGCTATCCACTATGTATCCATTAGAAATGCCCAAATCATTTTAACCCCTTCCACATTCTATATATGTTTTCGTTATTTGATTGGATCCAGCTCCTCTCCTTGTGCTTCGTTGTATGATTATAAAAGGTCACAAAGGTTAAGTTTACAAACTGACTTTAAGGATAAAGCAGGGTTCTTATATATTCATTAACATTTGCTGGGAATTAAGTCAGGCCACGGACTTATCTAAAAGAATAAATATACTGGTAATATTATATCCTGTTGAACAAACAGAGGAGTTGCTATTGAAGGACAGTAATTCATTTCAATTAAGTAACCAGGTGTGCTATATCATGGCTTTCCAGCATAAATGGAAAGTTATTTTTTAAATTACATCATTTGCATAATATTTTCACATGTCCTTACTGTACCTCTCCAGAGAATTGATTATCTTGTGAGCACATATTGAGCAAAAATCTTCTATCTGTCACCGGTCTGCGGTTTATTTTTTTCATTTATTGACAGAGCCCCTTGTATGTTACATATTATTCCTACAAACATTTTTAGAAAGAACCCCCGTGCTCAGATAGACATTTCCCCTTGAAATGTCTTTATACAAGATCGATAAAGTTGGACAGGGCAAAAGGCTGCTATGCCAAAAGTATGATAAGCCTTTGATTCATCATCTATAAATCCTGAAGTATAGAAAAAGTCAGCAATACGTGGTTGAAATGCCCATATTTTCTTCTTATAAAACAACGAAAATGTCTAAATCTGATACTCTAACCTTTCAACCTCATTCTCAATATGTATATATATATATATATATATATATATATATATATATATATATATATATAGCAATTCATGAAGGATAGTACAGCAAAAACAAAAACTTGAGCAGTTCTCCTTCACAACTAGCTTCTTGCTTCAGTTTACATGGTAAAACCAAAAAAGACTTGTTCAGGGCATGCAGCTGGTATGAAAATTATGTATTATGTAGTATTATGCAGTATTATAATTATGCAGTATCTTAAGGGCTTGGATATGTTAGGTGGAACTGGCACCTAGTTGTTCTGAGGTATTGCCCAACATTTTTCTGCTTGTCTGGCCAAACATTATTTTTCATCTGTTAACCTTACATGCAAGTTAACAGGTCTGACTTGTGAATTATGTTAGTGACCAGGTCCCCTATTTCCCAGGTCTCACATGCTTGTCTGATGACAATATGTTTTGACAGAATAACCGTGTGTCAGCATACTGCAAAGGAGTAATCTTTGCCAATTGAATTGACTCTTTAGAGAACAATTACCGATAATCTTGCAAGGGATTGCGTGAACTTTGTATAACATTTGAGACCCTATTTTAGACGTGGGTATATCACACAGTAGGACAACAATTGTTGCACCAAAGCTACAGAGCAACTCAGGTTTTATTATCACCACCACTGCCTGAAGAAGATATTATATGAGTTCAAATATGCATTAATTCATCTAGAGGTGTGCTAGTGTATCATACACTGCCCATCATTAATGCTTCATTTAAGGCATAATAAATTGGAGCTACTGGGGGATCCTTGAGACTCTGGGTCCAGTGTAACCCATAAAGTATTATCGTGGAACACAGCGGATTCCCTCAAGGGCAGCAGTGAGGTTACCGGACTGTATTAGTACCTGGCATTCTTGTTCTCTGAGCATTTAATTGCTATCTTGCAGGGGGTTGGATGAATTTTGTATGAACTTTGGAGAACAGATTTTAGACCTGGTAGGACAACAATTGTTACAACAAATGCCAAAAGGACAACTCGTGTCTTGTTGTCAGCACCAGAACCTGAGGTTCTGGCATATGCATAAATTCATCTAGAGGTGCGCCAGTGGACTATATCCTGAATGTCCTGTGCCCCTATATCAGCCTTGAAGCTTTAGTTTCTATGTTTTACCCAATATTCTAAAAACTTTATTACCGTATTTTTCGCCCTATAAGACGCACTTATTTTTCCCCAAAAATGGGGGAAAAATGCCCGTGCGCCCTATCAGGGGGGAATGTAAAAAAAAAAAAAAAAAATTAATAAAAAAAAAACTCACCCGTTCCCGGCGCTCCCGCGTTGCCTGTCACACTGCGGGAGCTCTGTCCCGGCCCCGCCGCTGCGATCGCTGTCTATTACAGGCAGCGATGACAGCGGCAGGGCCAGAGACAGCGCTCCCGCCGCTCCTCCGCCTGCTGCTTCTTCCGCCTGGGGAACATGCGAGCACCCAGGTCAGGGCAGCGGGTGGGCGCGGCCTGCACCAAGTCGGTGCAGGCCACGCCCACCCGCTGCCCTGACCTGGGTGCTCGCATGTGCCCAGGAAGAAGCAGCATGCGGAGGAGCGGCGGGAGCGCTGTCTCTGGCCCCACCGCTGTCATCGCTGCCTGTAATAGACAGCGATCGCAGCGGCGGGGCCGGGACAGAGCTCCCGCCGCTGCTTCTTACGGCCAGCTCCGTGAATGGGGTGGGCGTGGCATGTGCCAACGCTGAGGTGGCGCAGGCCACGCCCACCCCATTCACGGAGCCGACCGCTCAGCGGAGCGGTGTCAGTGGAGAGGTGAGTTTGACATGTTTTTTTTTTCACTTACGCCGACTGGGGGGAAAGTTCTGGTGCCACGCAGCCTATGGGAATTGGGGGGAGGGGGGGGATGCCACACAGCCTATGGGAATTGGGGGGAGGGGGGGATGCCACACAGCCTATGGGAATTGGGGGGAGGGGGGATGCCACACAGCCTATGGGAATTGGGGGGAGGGGGGGATGCCACACAGCCTATGGGAATTGGGGGGAGGGGGGATGCCACACAGCCTATGGGAATTGGGGGAGGGGGGATGCCACACAGCCTATGGGGGGAGAGGGGGATGGCACACAGCCTATACAAATGGGGTGAGAGGGGGATGCCACACAGCCTATGGGGGAGAGGGGGATGGCACACAGCCTATGGGAATTGGGGGGAGGGGGGGATGCCACACAGCCTATGGGGGGAGAGGGGGATGGCACACAGCCTATACAAATGGGGTGAGAGGGGATGCCACACAGCCTATGGGGGAGAGGGGGATGGCACACAGCCTATAAAAATGGGGAGAGAGGGGGATGCCACACAGCCTATGGGGGGAGAGGGGGATGCCACACAGCCTATACTAATGGGGTAGAGGGGGGGATGCCACACAGCCTATGGGGGGAGAGGGGGATTCCACACAGCCTATGGGGGAGAGGGGGATGCCACACTGCCTATGGGGGAGAGGGGGATGCCACACAGCCTATGGGGGGAGAGGGGGATGCCAGGCAGCCTATGGGGAGAGGGGGATGCCAGGCAGCCTATACTAATCGGGGGGAGGGGGAATGCCACACAACCTATGGGGAGAGAGGGGGATGCCACACAGCCTATGGCAGAGAGGAAGATGCCACACAGCCTATGGGGGGAGAGGGGGATGCCACACAGCCTATGGGGGGAGAGGGGGATGCCACACAGCCTATGGGGATAGAAGGGGATGCCAGGCAGCCTATACTAATGGGGGGGATGCCACACAGCCTATGGGGGAAGAGGGGGATGCCACGCAGCCTATGGGGGGAGAGGGGGATGCCACACAGCCTATGGGGGGAGAGGGGGATGCCACACAGCCTATGGGGGGAGAGGGGGATGCCACACAGCCTATGGGGGGAGAGGGGGATGCCACACAGCCTATGGGGGGAAAGGGGGATGCCACACAGCCTATGGGGGAGAGGGGGATGCCACACAGCCTATGGGGGGAGAGGGGGATGCCACACAGCCTATGGGGGAGAGGGGGATGCCACACAGCCTATGGGGGGAGAGGGGGATGCCACACAGCCTATGGGGGGAGAGGGGGATGCCACACAGCCAATGGGAATGGGGGGGCACACTGCCTATATGGAGAATAGGAGGGGGGAATGCCCCGCTGCTTATGATAATAGGGTGTACACTGCCTATATAGGGAATGGGAGGGGGATGCCACACTGGGTATACGGGGAATGGGATGGGGGCATGCTACACTGTCTATGGAATGGGGGCATCCCACACGGCCAATGGGAAAGGGGAATGCCACACTGTCTGTAATGGTGCGTTTTTGGTTTAAAATATTTTTTTTCTTATTTTTCTCCCCCAAATCCTAGGTGCGTCTTATGGGCAGGTGCGTCTTATAGGGCGAAAAATACGGTATATGCTTGTTTCATTACTGTTCACTCTTTTTTACAACAATAAAATAATTTGTCCACAACAGGTATATTAATTTGCAGTAAAACAGCTCTCATCAGCCTTTATCATATTAACCATGCTTACATTTGCAGGAAAAAAACCTTTATGTACTGATTATAAAGAAATAAGAGAGTATCCTTTTAATAATACATTTGATTTGAAATTAATGAAGTTATAATAAAGCCAGACTTAATTAAAGATAAGAAGATATTAAATCAGAACTCGGTTAAAAGGATAGGTTTTATTTCTTTAATTAAAATGTCCTTCCATTATGATTATAATCAAATTAAACAATTTAACAATTGTCTTTGTTTTACTTTTATTTGTGATTATATTTTGCTCTCATTTAATTGCATAATCTCAATCAGCAGAGTTTAAGCTTTCTCTCTTGATCACTACTGTTTCGGAAAGCAATACCATAACTTTTTAATAGTATTTGAAGTCTGCTTAAATTATAATAGCCCATTTTATTGTTTAATCTTCCATTTTTTTATCCTACGCTACTTGACTGCACAATGGATTTATAAACATTTCAAATGCATTTTTTATTGACTAAATGCATTGTTATGTTTAGCTTTGCTTTTGATAGAGCCTAGTGAGAAGTTTGCCAGATTTACTCTAGAAATTTCAATGATTGGGTTTGTATTTGCAGATCTTTCTATTTTTCTTTACCCCATTTAAATCCACAAGCAGTTTAGGCCAATATTTATATACCATATATACCCATCAGTGAGCATTGCTTCTCAGTTGTTGACATTAATACTTTAAAGGTAGCCACTAAACAGCCTATGTTTGTCAGGAAGTTGGAAGGAAGTTGTTGGCAAATTTAATATAATACAATAATTGCAATAAATATGATAATAGTGAACACTTCATTTTCATCTATGAATGGTAGTTGACTTTAGTCAGTGAACTACCCCCTTAAACCTTCCCTCTGGAAATCAGTAATGTAAGCTATTTCAGAGAGAATTCTATGCAGATGTTGTGGAATAGCAGGCAGATTCTGTGCTTCTGAACTGCATGAGAGCAGCCATCTTGGCACAATTTTCACAGGCCTGCTTCTGAATAACACAGTCCCAGAGTCAAAATGACCCTAAATCTCATTGAAGTTATGTTTTAGCTCTAGCTAGAAGTAAAAAAGCTATAAACTGTAATCACGCCACACTGCTCAGAAACCTCCTAAAACATTGTATTAACATTGTAAATAACTGTTGCAATGCTCTGTAGCAGCCAATGTAATTTCTTACATTGATGCATAGTTACATTCATCCCCTCCAGTAGCTGGTGATTCAGTGTGTGAGAGTGTATAACATGACATACATGCAGAACCCTTTTATGAGGCAAATCCCTCTCTCAGTTTGGTATGCACTGCTTATAGCACAATCCCAAGTCCCTACTGGGATTGTCTGCATTTTGTGGGGAAACAACATCTCACAGACATGCTGCAGCCATGCTGATCATTGCATCAATGCAGCCAGCTAGAGAAGGATTTTATCTTCTTCTTACTTTCTGTGTGAAAACAGATAAAAGCTCTCTCTGGCTGCTTAGGCTGATTATAAGGAAACTCCCAGCTCAACTGCCATGTGTTTGTGTCCTAACAAAGGCTCTCCCCCATTTTTCCACTCATATACAAGCAGGGCTTTAAGGTGTGATCCTTGATTGCTACTCCCATGTAATTCTATGAGTGCACATATTCCACAAAATCCCAGCAACATTTAAGGGGGCCCCCACAAGGTTGTTTTTTAAATTGTTATAGTTAACTGCAAAGTGCAATTGTATTTTTTTTTTAAATCATCACTCTTTTCAGTTTGGGGGTGTCTCTTAGGTAGAAACGTATGTCTACTGATTAACATGTCAATATGTATCTATAATTGAATGTTGATAGAACAGCACTAAGCACTTTATTGGTATTGTGTGTTAGTTGAATCTAGTTTTATTAGGTTTTAGGATTTAGTTATGGAGTTTTACACTCCCTCCTAGTTGCACTGTCAGTTACTTTGTCACTTATATAGAGCACATTGTCTTGTATGTATTTGCTTATATGTTTGGGTGCTGGATTAGTTATATAAAGGGATACATTTTTATAGAGGGCTTGCTTCACAGCTAATATATATATATATATATATATATATATATATATATATATATATATATATATACCGTATTTTTCGCCCTATAAGACGCACTTATTTTTCCCCAAAAGTGTGGGAAAAATGTCAGTGCGCCTTAGCGGGCGAATGTAAAAAAAAAAAAAAAAAAACTCACCCGTCACGCGAGCACGAAGGTCCCGGCAGTGGGTGGGCGTGGCCTGCACCGGCGCAGGCCACGCCCACCCGCTGCCCGGACCTTCGTGATCGCATGTGGGGGAGCAGATGGAGGAGCGGCGGGGGCTCTGTCTCTGGCCCCGCCGCTGTCATCGCTGCCTGAAAAGACAGCGATCGCAGCGGCGGGGCCGGGACAGAGCCAGCTCGTGAATGGGGTGGGCGTGGCCTGCGTCGACGCTGCGGCGCAGGCCACGCCCACCCCATTCACGGAGCCGGCCGCTCAGCGCAGTGGTGTCAGCAGACAGGTGAGTTTAACTTTTTTTTTTTTTTACTATGGCGCCTGCCTATACTAATGGGGGGAGGGGTGTGGGAATGGGGGGAGAGGGGCCACACTGCCTATGGGAATGGGGGGATGGGGATGCCACACAGCCTATGGGAATGGGGGGAGGGGTATGCCACACAGCCTATGGGAATGGGGGGAGGGGTATGCCACACAGCCTATGGGAATGGGGGGATGGGGATGCCACACAGCCTTTGGGAATGGGGGGAGGGGTATGCCACACAGCCTATGGGAATGGGGGGAGGGGGATGCCACACAGCCTTTGGGAATGGGGGGAGGGGGATGTCACACAGCCTTTGGGAATGGGGGGAGGGGTATGCCACACAGCCTATGGGAATGGGGGGAGGGGGATGCCACACAGCCTTTGGGAATGGGGGGAGGGGTATGCCACACAGCCTATGGAAATGGGGGGAGGGGGATGCCACACAGGCTATGGGAATGGGGGGATGGGGATGCCACACAGCCTTTGGGAATGGGGGGATGGGGATGCCACACAGCCTTTGGGAATGGGGGGAGGGGTATGCCACACAGCCTTTGGGAATGGGGGGAGGGGTATGCCACACAGCCTGTGGGAATGGGGGGAGGGGGATGCCACACAGCCTTTGGGAATGGGGGGAGGGGTATGCCACACAGCCTATGGGAATGGGGGGATGGGGATGCCACACAGCCTTTGGGAATGGGGGGAGGGGTATGCCACACAGCCTATGGGAATGGGGGGATGGGGATGCCACACAGCCTTTGGGAATGGGGGGAGGGGTATGCCACACAGCCTATGGGAATGGGGGGAGGGGGATGCCACACAGCCTTTGGGAATGGGGGGAGGGGTATGCCACACAGCCTATGGGAATGGGGGGATGGGGATGCCACACAGCCTTTGGGAATGGGGGGAGGGGGATGCCACACAGCCTATGGAAATGGGGGGAGGGGGATGCCACACAGGCTATGGGAATGGGGCGATGGGGATGCCACACAGCCTTTGGGAATGGGGGGAGGGGTATGCCACACAGCCTATGGGAATGGGGGGAGGGGGATGCCACACAGCCTTTGGGAATGGGGGGAGGGGTATGCCACACAGCCTATGGGAATGGGGGGATGGGGATGCCACACAGCCTTTGAGAATGGGGGAGGGGTATGCCACACAGCCTATGGGAATGGGGGGAGGGGTATGCCACACAGCCTATGGGAATGGGGGGATGGGGATGCCACACAGCCTTTGGGAATGGGGGGAGGGGTATGCCACACAGCCTATGGGAATGGGGGGAGGGGGATGCCACACAGCCTTTGGGAATGGGGGGAGGGGTATGCCACACAGCCTATGGGAATGGGGGGATGGGGATGCCACACAGCCTTTGGGAATGGGGGGAGGGGGATGCCACACAGCCTATGGAAATGGGGGGAGGGGGATGCCACACAGGCTATGGGAATGGGGCGATGGGGATGCCACACAGCCTTTGGGAATGAGGGAGGGGTATGCCACACAGCCTATGGGAATGGGGGAGGGGTATGCCACACAGCCTATGGGAATGGGGGGAGGGGGATGCCACACAGCCTTTGGGAATGGGGGGAGGGGGATGTCACACAGCCTATGGGAATGGGGGATGCCACACAGCCTATGGGAATGGGGGGAGGGGGATGCCACACAGCCTATGGGAATGGGGAGAGGGGGATGCCACACAGCCCATGCTAATGGGGAGAGGGGGATGCCACACAGCCCATGCTAATGGGGGGAGGGGGATGCCACACAGCCCATGCTAATGGGGAGAGGGGGATGCCACACTGCCTATGGGAATGGGGAGAGAGGGATGCCACACAGCCTATACTAATGGGGGGAGAGAGGGATGCCACACTGCCTATGGGAATGGGGGGAGAGGTGGATGCCACACAGCCTATGGGAATGTGGGGAGAGGGATGCCACACAGCCTATACTAATGGGGGGAGAGGGGGATGCCACACAGCCAATGGGTATATGGGGAATGGGAGGGGGGGATGCCACACTGGATATACGGGGAATGGGAGGGGGGGATGCCACACTGGGTATAGGGGCAATGGGATGGGGGCATGCTACACTGTCTATGGAATGGGGGCATCCCACACGGCCTATGGGAATTGGATAGGGGAATGCTACACTGTCTGTAATGGTGCGTTTTTGATTGAAATTTTTTTTTTCTTATTTTCTTCCCCCAAATCCTAGGTGCGTCTTATGGGCAGGTGCGTCTTATAGGGCGAAAAATACGGTATATATATATATATATATATATATATATATATATATATATATATATATATATATATATTAGATTAGCTTTTCTAATAATTTTTTTTTCTTTTTTTTTTCTCCGCCAGTATATATATATATTTTTGATGTGTAGATAGTCCATTTAAAGAAAATTTGGTATATATTGAATGTATTTATTTAGAACAAGAGACCTGGAGGCCATGTATTAGTGGTTTTTAATGTGTCTTGTGTGTTGATGTTGTTTTAATTGGTAAATGTCACAAGTGAAATAAAATCTATTGTTTTTACATGACCTGGTGGTGTGCCCCAAAAAATCTTTTGGATTCTATGTTTTCCTTGGTTTTGTTGCTTGCACATATATTTCTTAGAATCCAAGGCGCACCCACCTGGGGAAATCATTGTGGTATAGCATATTGAGTGGTGCTCCTACAGTCTAGTCTTAATACTGATACATACATGGTACCATTTTGCAATATGATTTTCTTGAAAACATACTCTTTTACTTGAAAAAAACGCTATAAAATAACAAAAAATATATATACTATATATACATATATATACTACAAACAAGGCATTTTATATGAAAGCCCTAAGATGAAAAAAAAATATAGAATTTTCTTAGAAATCCCTGGAAATTTCAGCAAAAATCACAGTTAAATATACATAACGTAAAGTGCTGACAACAGAGGGTGACAAAATCTCCTAGGTAGGCTGGCACTGAAAGGTTAAAGCCTATTATTAAAGCGGTAGTGCCACCTGCAATCAAGACGCTACAACAGTACGCAACAGTACACTCTCTCACTGTACAGTGTGACAAGCAGGAGGAGTCATGCTCATAGATTGTAAAAAGTCAACTAGCTCCCTACTCTGTGTTACATGGTTAACAGCCAGGCATGTGGCTGATATACATTGCAACAAAAGCAGCACCCAGTTGTGTTACATTGTGTATCAGATAAAAATCTGCTATGACCATGTAAAGCTTAAAGCTCAACCAGAGCTGAATCTGATGCGTGAATAATCTCTCCATCGCACTGGTGATGGATCCATCTGAATAACTGTAATCTGAAGAGCTGCAACTGTAAATGTCTTTGCCTATTTCCTTCCAATCCAAAAAATGCACACTAATAGAAAACTAGTTTCGAATGCCATTCTTTGTCCCAAGTTACAATCCTATTCTCCATGAAGGTTCCAAATATCTGTAGCTATCATAGTCAAGCAATGACATTGGTTTGGGAATTACAGTGATACTGTAGGCAAAGGGAATTTTTACACCATTGCATCGGGCTACATTTGGCACAGTCCTAAACTGTTTTCTGTTTCTAAATTGAAGAAGAAATGGCCGAAATATGGGGGATTACAGGTTCAGCCAATGACATTCCCTTTTTCTTCCCATCCCCCAATCAGCTCAGCAGAGCAGGATTGCTGGTGCCTCCCGCCCCTAACTTCGCCCCCTCCTACTTGCTGATTATAATGCAGCATCACAGTTCCAAGGGCCACAGATTCAGAGGACAAATCATGAGGTGAAAATATAAGCCTCTATATCTCAGCCAATTATTCTTCAATTTAAAAATGGAAAACACTATAGGACAGTGTCAAATGTAGCCCAACGCAATGGTGTAATAATTACCTTTGCCTGCAGTATCACTTTAACCTTTCCCTTAAAGATTGGATTTCAGCTTGCCAAGGAAAGACGGGGTTCCACCATGTACTGCATTGTTTGCAGGGGATTTCATTTTTAACAAATTGTTTAGAAAGCTTCCAGATGGATAAATGGTTTATGCCATTCAATTTTAGATATTATAGCTCTATATATAGGAAGCGAGGGGGGAGGGGGGAGAAGCACGAGTGAGAGAGATTTTTTCACTGATAATAATCTTTCTTTGTAAGTCATTTGTATCCCCTTTAATTTTCATGTACTGCACGATTTTCTTTTAATTATCTCCCTGCTATTTTCAAATACCTTATAGATTCAGCCAATTAGAGCTTAGTGAAGCTGAAATCTTTAGAGACCCCTAGTCTACACAGCTGCTAAAATATTAACAAATAGACCACTTAAGTAATGTTGACAATGTTGGAATAACTAGGCTCTCAATCTAGTCCTGCTGAACTGATGATTGACTATAAGAATCCACTGGACAAGTTGATTACTGCTGCAAGAATTGCTCATGCTCTCAATACAAGTTTGATGCAGTGCCTGATTTGTGTATTAACATTATTATTCTCCATATCTAAGTAATTACTGGTGTTTATTTAGCTAGGAACCTACCTAAGCCTAGCAGTAAGTGATGGATTGGGCAACAGATTGATTTGTTAGACAGCTCAAAAGGAAAGTAGTTGGAGAGGCTGGTATAGTTAGGGTGCCACAGAGCAGAAACTTTGTATTGGTGGTTTAAAAAATCAGAGCTGCATTATCTTTCCCTGCTGTTATAAATGTAACAAGCAAGATGGGTCATTCTGAAAAGCCTACCTGCTTTTTGGTGAGTGAGTGAGTGAATTCAAAAAGAAATTAAACCAGTAAATGAAGAAGCCCAGAAGGACCAAATTCTCTGGCCAGGACTTAAATGTGAAGGACACAATTTTGATGACAGTGAAGTTCACTTTTTACATACTGAAGCTGGCTGGTTCGAAGGATAGGATATGTGAAAGTCACTTATGTGAAACTAGGGCTGGGATAGAGACTATTGTCTTAGACAGTGTAAGCCAGCTCCAGTCATACTAATACTTTCAATAACCTCTGTTGCTTTCTATGATTTATTGTAGATCAGAGGTGTCAAACTCATTTTCACTGAGGGCCACATCGGCATTCTTGTTACCTTCAAAGGACCAGTGAATAACAAACTTGAAACAAAATGCAAACACGACTATTCAAATATATGGTTATAGACACAGACTTATTCTGCCCATACCACATGTAGACAGGCACTGAAATATTTTGCAGATGCTAAATTATTTTTCCCATTAGAGCGACATCATTATTTTGCCCAGGAAAAATGCAAACACTGAGTTACTTTGCCCAGGGTAGCCACAGAATTATTTTGCCCAGACCAGTTGGAGAGGCAGAATTATTTTGCCCAGGATCAATGCAGTTGCAAAATTATTTGCCCAAGACAGATGCAGAGGCTGATTTATTTTGCTCACGATAGCCACAGAAGTATTTTGCCCAGGACAGATGGAGAAGCTGAATTATTTTGCCCCAGAAAGATGCAGAATATATTTTTTCAGAATAGATGTAGAAATATTTTGCCCAGGACAGCCAATGAATTTTCCTAACTCACCACTGTAGCCCCCTCTGCTAAGCAGTCAGTGGGTTAGGTGGGCCCCCTTGCACAGATAAGCTGAACAATTGCAGATACTACTCTATTCTCCCCAAAACATTAAAAAGTCACCAGCCACATTTATAGGCTATGCTTCTATGGGACGTATTAAAGGCAAAACAGCACATCACTGTGCAGTGCCACACACAGGCACAAAGGTCTGCTGCTGGTGTCAGCATTCTTGGAGTGACGGGGCAGCTAGAAGGGGTGCTGCCAAGCCGCTTTCCTCTAGCAGCTGTCAAATGGCCACATAAAAAGGTTTAGGGGGCCGTATCCACTCCCGGCCCTTGAGTTTGACACACGTGTTGTAGGCAGAGAATGCGGATTGGAGTTTTCGATTATTGCTAGATTGACTAGTATGACTAGTAAAACACCTTCCAGTAAAATAAAACAGAAAGTCCAGTTGTGATTTGTTCCTACAGATATACCATCTGTAGGAATGGAAGAATGAGAACAAAATGATTAGAAACATTTCTTACTTGCTAAATCTTTCATAAGACTCTTATGTGGAAGAGAAGATTTGCCCATTCAGTTAGCCAGTCACCATACATCTTAGATATTATGACGGCAAACAAATAGTGATAATGTTTCTTTCTGGGAAACAATTCTTGCCAAATCTTGTTTAAGTTTAGATAGTGGGAGAAAGAGAGGTAGCAGTGTCTGTGTGCTTGGTGGCAATCTGGCATCCCAAATAGTATGGTCAATACTTTATATTCCCAGCATGTAGCAGTGTTTTGTTGGTAGTTCAAGCATATAAAGAGCATCCTCAATTATACTTTGAAAAAAACAAGCTCCTTACAGCACATTTCATGCCCTCTGTGGTCAAGATGATAGCAGTATCATTTGATTATGAATAAAGGTGCATAATGTTATTCTGCAGTTTTCTTGCTGTTTTACAAAGCTTGCTTAGCTAAGAGCTAGCAAAGCAAAAATGTGCACCTGCAAATGATAGCAACTATTGCTGGCACAGGGGCAGAGGTTTATTGACTGGTTTTACTAGACGTAAGACAACAATGTAGATTATGTTACTGTGGCTATGGAAAATGAAAGTATAAAAAGCAAAGGGGACTTGCAATACAAGATATTAATAGTAACTTCTATCGCACCTTTCTATGATCAACCTATGATAAAGACAAAGGCATTCAGTTCTCATAAGTATGTACAGCTGTATTATCGCAAGGCTAATAGTGTTCTTAATTTCAAAACTTTATGTACTCTATAATAGGATAATACAAAAATGAAACCTTGACAATATTCCAAGCTATGTTTTAATACTATTTAAGTCTGCAATAGGGCACAGTAAAATAATTCTATATAAGCAGCATGCTAACGATGTACCCAATACGAAGAGCAATTGTTAAAAATATTTTTTTAGCAGTTTACTGTAAGTTGCGTTGGAAGGTTTTTCCAAACTCAGTGCACAGGTTTGAAATTAAAGCGGATCAAAACCAGGTATATGATGATTGATTTACACAAATTTACTTTCAATGATCAATAAAAAAGGGGTCTGGGTCAAGCAGATAATCTGATTAGGTGAAGGGAAATTTATAAGTGTAAAGATACAGTATCAGTGATAAAAGAGAACTTCTTCTAAATTCACTGTGAGCAACAGGGGGCCTGAAGGGCTTTCTCCAAGCCAGCTCACTGCCCACCGATAAAATAGCCCCTCCCTGCAGTGGGGAGTGATCTGCAGAAGCCCAGTGCGGGTTGGAGGGCCTGAGTCCTCCTTCTCATTGAAGATAGCATAAAGTGGCGTGGGACAGTGGCAGACAGTGTTGTACAAACTCGGCAATAGATAGGGGTGAGTGTTCTATTAAAAGGACTTTTTTGGTTATGTTTGTGTTTTTTTTTCACTTAACCCTTTGTAAACTGGTAAGGGATCCTTGGGACCCATATACTGGTTCAAAGGGCAGGAGGGGGCAACAAATCACTTCTCGGCAAGTAGGTGAATTGCCAAAACCCACCACCCCTTTGCCAACTTAAACTGGCCAGGGGGATGCCTGGTGCCCATCTGTGCTGTGTGCAATGGTAAACTTTAGTGCTGGGGGCTGGCTGGCCAGCATCTGTGCCCTGGCTGGTGACTGGGTTAGTCTTGCCAGAGAGGGGGGAACCACACCATTTTCTATCATTTTAGGGGTTAACACCCACTTAAAAATTGTTAATGGTGTGGGGTCCATTTTTCAAATGTTGTCACTTTGAGTGATAAGCGACATGAAGGGCTTACCTTGCTGGCTCACTCCCGCCTATAAATAGTTGCGGTGGAGAGTGAGCAGCGTGGGCCCAGTGCAGGTTGGACCGTGTCCCCCTGTCCTGCTAAAGATTTTGAGGCTTGTTGGACTATGAGCTTTTTTTTGCTTTTTTTAACAGCGATTTGTTAAAAACGAATTTGAATATCCAGACCCTGAGTAGCATGTAACAGGGGAGCTATAATCATTTTTCTTTTGCCTACAGTCAGTTTTTGATAAATAATCCATTCAACCTGGAGAACATGTGATTATGTGGGTAAAATTATAGATTACAGGTCAAAACTTCCATTACAAACTGCATATTTCCTAACACATTGGGTGGATCAAGAATGTATTTGATTACAATAAAAAATTTTTTTCATTATGGAGGATAAACTATGTATCTCTCCTCTTCTTCTCTACCTTTATGTATAATTGCATGGCTGCCTTGAACTGTCACTGTACATGTTATCACCTAACAGTAACTAGGGAATCATGGAATTTGAAGGCAGATAAGGATATTATGTAGGAGCTAATATACACCATCAGGTTAATTTACTGAAGCGATATTGGGTGATCATGCTAATTATTTGGTGAGGCCAGTTTGACTTGCAGTGTACATTGTGGGGTGGATTGCAACCTGTACCTGTGTGGATGTACCTCACCTGTAACAATGCCCCATCAAAGGTACAGTTCAATTTCTGAGAAAAAAGGTAGAAGAAAAAAATGTATTATGTACTTTATTGTTTCTAAACACTGAAAAGCTCACCGGACGATTTACTAGAGGAATAATTCATTTCCTCCTCTAAAATAAGAAGCAATAGTATTAAAAAAGTAACCTTGAAAGCTACACATGGTTGAAAAAAGACATATGTCCATCAAGTTCAACCAAGGGTGTTGGGGTAGGGAAAGTTATTTTTTATTTTATTTATTTTTTTTACTGATAACAGCTAATAGTGCCTGTTAATGTCATTGTGACTGTTAATGTTATTAATATAATAGTGGCTGTGTGACAACTGCATATACTAATCTAAGCATCTCAATATACAAAGGCAGCAGTGTTGGAAGTAAAGAAAATCAGACTGGGAGTTCTATAAACTCACACTGTCATCTCTCTTAGTCACATTGTACAAAGTAACAAGCAGGAGAAGTAATGTTCATACATTGTAAAAACTGCATGTTGTGATACATTGTATAGATGTTACATAGTATAGCTGCCACAGCTGCTAAACATCTTAGAGCTGACTGTGATGTGTAAGTCATCTCACCATTACACTGGTGCGATGGAGAGATCAATTTCAAGAACACTGTATCCTTCCTACCAATGGTACAGTGGAGAAAAAGATAGATGGCAGATATGAAAAAGTCTGGAGAGTGATTTTTAAATAACCAAAATCAATGCAATGACTTTCTTTTCAGAGATTTAGCATAGGAAAATAGGAAATATGTTCAAAAGGACAGAATTCTTAAAGAAAACACTTTTAATATCGATAGGACAACTAAGAAAATGCAGTTACTTTTATTATTGCTACTTCGGTAGCTACAGCTCCTTCACATTTTGCCTAATAGCACAAGCAAATACAATTCACTGCAACAAAAGTAATTATCCTGCAATGCCATCGCTCAAACAAGAAAATAGATCACATTACATCATAATTTTGGAGCAGAACAGGAGCAATGTGATGCATTTCAGCTTATGGTTGTCACTTATTAGTGAGCAAACTCAATTGTGTAAATTACATTTTAAACATGGTTTTAAATGAACTATGTAATGTCATGCTGAGCATATTTTTAATGCTCACTGCTGGAATGTAAAAACATTTTTCATTGTCACCTAAATGGAATATTGTATGTTTGCAAATCATTCTTTAGCTAGAGATAAATAAAGGGTACAAATATAGAGTAAACTAAGGGTGGATTGTGTTCGCTCTCTTTCAAAAGTCTGAAAATTGCTCTGCGGCCTTAAAAGAGAACTAAAAGTGAGTCCAAAAAGGACAATAAAGTCAAGCCCCTTTGCAATGCATGGTATCAGAATTAGAAGTGATAGGCTAATAGTAGAGCTAATTTAAAGGTTGGAGGTCTTGATGACTAAATGGTGATTAAATAGTAATTGTTGGGCAACACGAGTTCTTGGTAAATGATGGATTCATTCCTCCTGACTGCTCATTAAATACCCAGAGTGCTTATTAACCCACGCAATTCAAACAAGAATGTGACTAAGGCCTTAGTGTAGAAGGAAAAGGTAAAATACAATGAATGTCTCAATGTCTTTCATTTATACCTACTTATAAGCCAATCATAAAAGAACAGCATAAGCTTTATGGATAGCAAAGGTCATATTTTCCATGATTCTACTGATCACCACACTTGCCGTCGCAGAGAGGGGCCTTTTATACCATGAGATGACGTCATCTCACTTAGCCAGAGTCAGAAGCCAGGAGTGATCATCAGAAGCAAAGTGGGCAGCAGAGGGCCCCGCTCCCAGCTCCTGCTGATGAGTACTGGTATGCTGCAGCAGCAATCAGATGGTGCGGGGCACCGGTAGTAGCAAAAAAAAATAAAAGCCTTTTTTTCTGTTATGTGAGCATGTTTTTTACATTTAACACTTTGTGAACTGGTGAGGGTTTAACCCTTAAAAATAAAAGAAGCATGGGGTCTGCCTCTCTAGACTCACATATATTTTTTTTTATTTTAAAGGGTTTAACCCTATGATAGTGCATATAGTAGTTGTATTTTATTTCTAAAATCTCATAAAACACTCTTTTCAGTTTGGGGTGTCTCCTTAGAAGAAACGGGGGTCTACGGATAAGTATTTTGTACTGTTGTAATCAGAAGGCAGGGCTTTTGCACACAATATGCTTTTTTCCCCACATATTTAACCCAAAAATATTGAGACCACCGAAGAAATTACAAAACAAGACATTTCATCTTAAATTCCAAACTCCGCTTAAAAAAAAATATATAATTTTCCTGCAAATCACTGAAAATTCCTGCAAAAATCACAGTTAAGCATATATAGCGCAAAATGGTGAACAATGGTCTGGCAGCAGAGGGTGACAAAGAGCTAAATGTTGCCAGCAACACTTTACAGGGTACTAAAGGATCCAGCCACTCTCCCCCTTGGACACATTGAAACCCGTGGGAGACTGAATGGACCCCCCCCCCAACCCCCCATCTTCCTATCCATAATGTTTATGTCAATTTTTAATTAGATCATTTTCAATCAAGCTTCATTAAGGCTAATGCTACAACTCATTTTTTTAACATATTTTAAAGTGAAAGTGTTATTTTTTAAAAGGGGACCTCTAGAATTATTTACAGTTGTACACAAATTATGGAATTCATCGTTCACACCAATAATAATTGTATTAGTAGTAGTAATAGTAGTAGTAATAGTAATTGTATTTAGCAAGGAGGGGCTACTTTCAATGCTTTCTGGAGACCTCACCACAATACCAATTTTCCATCTACATACTAGAATGATATTCAGATTATATTAGGATTGCTGTTGAACAAAAATTCCCAAGAATTTGGCCAAACTGCATCAAACCTGAAGACATGTTCCAGCAATACTACTCTTCAACTTTTCATTGAATACGTATGTGCTGTCTTTCCTACTCATAAGCGTTTAACTTAAGCAATAGAAAAATGGCAGTGCCAATGAGGTCCCCAGCTAGCATTTTATTAAACACTAGCACTGAAAAGGTTGGGACTTGTCAATAATTAAAAATGTGGTCTGAGAGGTCGCAAAATGAATTTTCTTTGGGGGCGGGGGTTATTAAAATTGATTTTAATGTCTTCTTTTGCTTAACAATGTGTAATCTGGAGACCAACAACTAAAATGCAGCCTAAAGTTTGCCCCCTTTGTCCCGTGACTTAAGTGTAATGATGAAACACTGACCAGTTCCGGGAAAATATAGTGTCAAAAATTTCAAGGTGGAAAATCGGCAGCTGGGTCCAATAGGCACTGGCATAGGCTGACCAATACCTAATGCCTAATGCAACAATACCTAATGCAACAATCAAGGCTAATTAGTTAGACTTCTAGAGTCAATGTAGTCCACAGCACAGCTCCAGATACCAAAATGCTGGTGCAGTGGAACTGACGCTATAGCCACAAAAAATATGCTAAATAGCACACATCATAAATAAGGACCAAGTGCACATGCAGTGGATTTAAATACACACCCTTTAAAACTAACCAGACCAAGAAGAATAATTTCAGAATGTTTCCATCTTTATTGGGTTACAATTGCATTAGAAAACACACTTATTGTTGAATCCATTTAGAGGGGGGAAATTAAATGATCAAAATTCAAATAATGTAGTTATGTGAAGTGTGTTTATAATTGAGAATGTAGTTGTGTTTAGAATTAACCAATTACATTTAGAACCTGATTAATGAAGTGCATATGCCATTTTGTGTGATTTTGCATGTGCATGTGTTTTCTTTCCGTAAGCAGTTATTGAATGGCACTGCAAGTAAGAATATTATTATTATTATTGTTATTATTATTATTATTATTGTTGTTATTACTATTAATAAATAATAATTATTATTATTAGTGTTTACTTATAAAGCATTATCATAGTCCATCATAGTTCATCATAGTCCGGGCTGCTGTACAACATAGAAATTACAGAGGAGTAAGTGAAGTAAAATACTTGTAATACAACATTGCATATAATAAACATGTTATTATGAGTCAGATGTAAATTCAGTGTAACTAAACACATAAAAGCAGGAATAAATTAGAGAGCCCCTGTGAGCTTGCAATCTAAATAATCAGCTTGCAATGCAGGTTTTTCCCTGTAGGCCAGCCTGTGTCAGTGTCCATTTGTGTCCTGTGTGCTACTCTATGGGCCCTGTGTGCTACTCTGTTCTGCCAACTTCTTGGTGCTGCATGGCATATTTTCTGCTTTTTAACATGCTGCAGATGTTGGTGGTGTATCTTATAGGTTCTGGTTGCTGAAATATCATTTAAACTATATGTAAACACTGTTGTGATATAGAGCCTACTTCATAATTTTTTCTGATGTTGATGCTCATCTAGCACCCGCACTGCTGAGCTGTCTGAAGCTTGTTCTCAGTGTTGGAGCACTCCTGGCTGGGCTATGTCCAGAGCACAGGGCTATGCACTAGTGACCCATAGACCTGGCTGGGAGCGCCGCTAATCATCACAATTTATGAATGAAAGCACACAGCACCTGTATGGGCACTGTAAAAAGGAGATTCAAGGCACCCAGCACCTGTTGCAATACCATTTTTTTTTTTTTTGGGGGGCGTGGTAGGTCCAAAAAAAAGCAGGAATTGCACTGTGAACATGTGAAAGGCATGGCCCAAATCACAAGTTTACAGCGCAACACAAAAGTGTCAAAAATGCATACAAAGTCATTTACAAACAGCCCAGGGATCCAGTAGTACAAAAAATGAAATATAAAATTAATAAAAAAATAAACAAAAGTGGACAAAAAATGCAACCATTCCAGCCCATTGAAATGCATGGGATAAGGCCACACAGTGCAGAATGAGTGCCTGGTCTTATCTGGCACTGTAAGAAACTCATCCCATTGCTGGGGCTCATCGCATTGCTGGCGCTGTTGATAGATGGGCCAATACCTGGAACTATCAGAGGCTCTCTGGATTTTTGATTTGAAAACTACACCTGATATTTACCTGACGCTCATCTGCATTGGTTTGAAAATCTGGAAGAAAAAGTGATTTTTGACTATTAGCAAAAGAATAACTATTTTTGTTGTTTTTTATGGGGTTTTTCATTGTAAAACACTTCAAAGATGTGCTGTGTGTGAGTGACACAGTGGCCAAACTATTGATGCTAAATGGCACAGAGACACTATAAATTCGCCCCTCAGACTCAAGACACTCAGACACTGTTAAATAGTAGTTACTACACAGCTGCCATCATTTAAATTGCTTGTACTTAACCCTGTAAAAAGGTCAGCTGCTTTAGTAGGAGGTTCCTGAAATTTTCCTAGTTGCATTTTACAGAAAAAGTCATGGTCTGTAAACAGCCTACAACACATCAAGGGGATCTTATTGCTGAAAGGTATCAGTCAATGCCTTAGATATACCAATACAAAACAGTGATGGTGTCCATTAGTGGAGGAATCGGAAAGTGGAGGGGTTGGAAAGTTACCAACACTACGGGCAGACTGATTCATTACTAGCGCCAGGTAATAGCAGATGAGCGTCTGTACTGTGGGGCTAGGAGCGAACGCTAGTGGTAGCTCTGATCGCCCGTGAGTCGCTATTACAGAGCGCCTGACTCGCTGTAGTAACATTGCCGGCATTGATGAATTTGATATGTGAGTCGCTATAACACCAGTACAGAGCTATATGGGAGCGAACGGTAGCAACTGGTCAGTGTGAGCGACTCAAACCATATTCATCAAATAAACTGCCACACAGCGTCAGCGCTCACAATGGTGTAGCTGTAGCCCAGAGCGGCAGAAGCTGTGTGATTATAGTCTCTTTTTGAACATATATTTACTAGTAACAAAGCAAAAACTTTTGGAATTACATTGTTGTAACATTGTGACATTAATACTTTAATACCAGACCTGTAATCACAATTCTGCATAAAAATATCAAAAATGTATTTAAATAGGCCAGGAGAGGTCACACAATGATTTGATACAAAACAACATTTTTTTTTAAAATAAAACCCTGTTTAAACAGAAGAAAATAAATGTCCGTTGAATTGTATGGGAGAGCGCCAGGTAGCGACAGGTAATGCCAGGCGTTCTGAAAGTCAGAGTGCCGCCAGGATCCGCTGAGCCGTCTGTGATGATGAATTGGTCAGTACATGATGCTGTAAGAGGTGCTCACCAGATTCGCTTTCATAAATGTGGTATTGCCTGCTGCGGCTGGCGTTCTCCTGCCGCTACCTGTCGCTTACAAGGCACTACCTGTCACTATCCTTTGATGACTAAAGCCCTAACAACTGGACGTCGCTCAATAAGTGATGAAAAGTCAAGAAGAAAATTAGTCTAGGTGGCTTCCAAAAAACCTACGTTACCATTAAAAAAGTTACAGGAATTTATGATGAGTAATGGTTGTGAGCATAATGTGACATATATACAATCTCTCATATTCTTCATATTGTATGCCTAGTCTGTGCAGTATGGTAGCAAGACAGAAGCCTTTTCTTGCAAGGAAAAAAAGTCCAGGCCAGGATACGTTTTTCCAAAACTTAAATCTTAAAAACTTAAATCTTAAAACTTAAAGTCTGCTAAAAGTATGTGGGAAAAGGTGGGAAAGGGTAATAAGGTGTGCAAAGCCAATACTGTACGCCAACACATGAAACCACATCCACAGTGAGTCCCCATTCACACCTAAGAAGATGCAGTTGCCGGTTCTGTTTTAGTTGCATCACAAGTGCATTATCCGAACAGGTGTGAAGGTCACCAGACTGGAACAGCATATGCCACCTGATCTGCATCTGCATAGGTGTGAACGAAGGCAGAATTATGCTTTGAGGATGACTTGCTACAGCTGGAACTGAGGATCTAGTCAAGGGGGAGGAATTATAAACAAGTCATTTTTGGCACAAAACCTTTAGACTGTTACTAAAATGTTAGATGAAGATGAATTTTGTCTTTCAGAATGTCAATGACCCAAAACACACCTCCACATTAACAAAAGAATGTCTTCACCAGACGAAAATAGTGGCACAGCCAGAGCCAAGGCCTGAATCCAAATGAAAACATATTGTTGATGTGAAATGGGCTGTATACAGGAGAGTCCGCTACAATCTGACAGATGTGGAGCACTTTTGCAAGAAAGAATTGGGCAAAGACTGCCAAGACTAGATGTGTCATGCTGATAGATTCCTCCCCAAAAAACTGAATGTCAAAAGGACAAGAGGGTTGATTCAGAGCCCCTTTCTCGCCAATTCTTTGCTTTAAAGTTTCCATTCTCGTTCATTTTTTCCTCTCGTCTAATTCAGCAGAGCCTTTTTTTTCTGCGAGACTTTTTGTGTGAACTGTTTTAATTTTTACATGATTTTTCGTTTGGTAGCAACACCTCCAAAAAATGATGAGAAAGGGGCTCTGAATCAAGCCTAAGATGTTAGTTTAGGGGTGTACATATTTATGCAACCACACTATTTTACTTTTATTTTTTCCACCCCAAAAGATTTCAGTTTATTTTACAATTAAATCATACAGATTCAAGTGAAGTGACATTACAGGTGGAAAAGTTTGGAAATTATTGGTCTGATTCTCTTACATGACAAACACCTGCCATTTGAACAGGGACATGCAGACTTTATATCCACTGTATATTTAATTAAAGGTTGGAGAGGCTCTCACACTGTATTTACTCCCAGTTTAGCCTAATAAACGTTTTTGGGGTAAAAGAAACTTAAATAGTTAGTCCAGACAGCCTGCCAAGCAGCCAATCCATCCTGCTGTGCTGCTGAATTAACATTTTCTAGCTCCTTTTCCTAGCTAATTGTTTATTTTAGCGTGGCCTTTATTCAGAAGGTGGACTGTACCTCACCTTCTCTAGCATCACACTGTGTGGAACATAATGTTCCTTCTGCGTGTGGGGGCTACTTTATTCATTCATCAGCTTGTCTTGTTTTTTATTGCAAAATACGCGGCACCCCTCTTCCTTCACATACTGAAATGTAACATTCTGTCCAAGAATTACACAGCTACATTACAAATGGCAGGCATAACTAGGAAACAGAAAATTATAATCATACAAAGCTAGGATGACAGGCAGGTGCTGTGGGATCAAGGAATAAGGTGGGTTTAAGGAGGATTCATGCGACAGGCAACTTTTAGACTCTAGGGCTGGGATCCTCAGGTTTTGGCCCTTTTTAAATATTTCAATGTATTTTCAGCTGAAAGCAATAAAGTGAGGACAGGAAATACTAGAAAGTGTCCTGCTTTTCTTATTCTTGTCAGTATGTCCATAGAAATGTACAGTTGCTATAAACTCATTTGTTTGCTACAGTATATATCCATACAGCAGCATAGCAGCAAAAAATCACCCCCCCCCCCATTATATAAGATGGGTGCAATATCATAACAAGGAATGAATGACAAACACAATCAAAAAATTAATGTTTTTTTTTTCAGATGAATTCAACATTGTTATGTGGATCTTCTGCATTGAAGAATCTTTAACTAACAGTTTAGGCTTAAACATAGATTTTAAGTTTTAAAAGAATGTAGAGCTGCTTTGTTCTTCATACTATTTAATCCTTCAATCACTTTTATATTCAGACCAACCTTTTGCTTTTGCCTATTTTGGGGGTTATCTGTTTTTCATTGAGAACATGCTTTTAAACAATCGGTCAAAATGTTAAACTGTGCCCTCATTACAGAATTGTATGCTCTTGTGAACGAAGGGTGTTCTGAAGTTCCACAAGCAAAAGAGTCATAAGCAACATAAGGATAATAGTAAAAAGAAATGTATTATCTATAGCGCAATTTCTGTTTCCACATGTCAATGGTCATACGAGGATCGAGCGATATTTTATATCATCGCTCGACTGCAGCAGGCATTTCCACACATCTATTTTTGACTTATTGTGGTCGACTTTGTGATTTATCATTCTCAAAATGATCCATGGAAATGGGTTATTAGGAGAGAATATGTGACCTATTGACCTTAATTCCTTGACCTACTCTTTGTTTAGCAGCTGGCTGTGAGGCAATGACAGGTACAAATTACTACAGGTGATCGAATTTGAACTACCAGTGATCGCATTTACTATTTACACATGCCGTAGATAGTCTAATAAAGCCAAACCATGGATCATTCACAAAATAATTCATGGAAATGGGCCATTAGGAGAGAATATGTGACCTATTGACCTTAATTCCTTGACCTATTCTTTGCTGGCTGTGAGGCAATGACAGGTAAAAACAGGTGATCAAGTACCAGCAATACTAGTACATTTACTATTTCAATATGCCATAGATAGTCTAATAAAGCCAAACTATGGGCCTTATTTAGCATCTTTTTGGTGGCTATAGCAGCAGTTTTGGAGTGCCAGCAATTTTTGTCTTTACTGGCGCTGTGGACTACAATGACACTAGAAGTCACAGCGCCGGATGCTAACCTATTTGCTTTGATAGTTTCACTAGGTATTGGCCGGCCTGTGTCAGCGCCCATTGAACCCAACTGCTGATTATACCACCACCAATGAGCACCACTTTGTACCGCCAGCTTTTCGGCACTGCACAGCAAATTTATGATTTTTGTCCTCTTTGAAAAGATTGGCGCTGTATTTTTCCAGTACTGATCAGCATTTCATCATTGCAGTTACAGGATATCACTGCTGGGAACAAGGGGGACAAACTTTACAGTGCATTTAGGCTGCATTTGAGTTGCTGTTGTCCAAATTACACATTGCTATGCAAAATAAGTCATGGAAATCATTTTTACCAACAAAAAAGACATTTGGTGACATCTAGGTACTGTGTTTACATTATTAACAAGCCCCAATGCAAGTTCTGTGCAAAACAACATGTGTGTAATATTAATTATAAGTAGAGATGAGCGAACTTCTTGAAAGTTCGATTCGGGCGATTCACCGAATTTCCCCAAGAAATTCGGGTTCGCCCGAATCGAACTTTCATGAATCGCTCATCTGAAAAAAAAATGCCGGCATGGTGGGAGCGGGCAGGCCGGCTACGCTGTCAGCGGGCGGCGGAAGCCGGCCCGCTGACAGCGCAGCCGGCCGGCCTGCCCGCTCCCACCATGCCGGCATTTGTTTAAAAAGCAAACACTTACCTGCATGGTCGGAGCGTGGAGGCCGGCGCCCTCTGATGACACGTCCTCTGATGATGCGTCCTCTGATGACAGCTGAGAGCGGCGCCGGCCTCCACGCTCCGGCGCCGCTCTCAGCTGTCTTTAGAGGACGCGTCATCAGAGGGCGCGTCAACAGACAGCGTAGCCGGCCTGCCAGCTCCCACCATGCCGGCATTTTTTTTTTTTATTTCAGGGAAAATTCGATCGGCACGAACCAAAAAAAATTCGGGTTCGTGCCGAATCGAATTTTCCCTGAAATTCGGAGCGAATTCCGGTTCGTCCGAACCGGTTCGCTCATCCCTAATTATAAGCATAAAACATTGCAATCCAGTTCTGACCATTGAACACTATGGTATTTTAACCACCAGCGCCATGTTAAAACTGGTTCTGCTTCGATCAGAATGCCCGGCGCTGCAACCTTTTGGCCACTTGTGTTAGATAAGAAGCTAGCTGTCTGCTGCACTGGTGCAGCCATTTTCTTAAGTGCCCCTAAGGCAAATAAAAGTGACACCGTGTATATATTTTTAGTTATTTATCTCTTTCTATATTCCAGCTACATCAAATATTGTCTCATATTCTTACATCCAGTTGCCTTAAATTAATAACACAAGCATTCAATAGGCTGCATTTCATCTATTGTAAATGCTGCTTTGTTAAAAATATGTCCACTTTTGAACCCTATGTATAGCTAAGAAATTAAGCTAAAATAAAAATAAATAAACGCACTAAATGATTTTGGTTAGCATTTTGATTGTGATTTGTACAATAAAATATAATAGCTCAATTGCCCAATTGCCTAAGAGTGGCACAAAACCCTTAAGGTAAAGGAAACCCAGGACTTTATCTGAGGACTGCACAAAAATAACGTTAGCTTTTAATTCAGTAGAGTGGGCCTTTAAGCAATTCATAACTTGTATCAATCACTGGCACTATCAACCTATTTAAATTACCACCCAAGTTTAATGTATGCATAATAAAAGCTAATTGATTATAAGCTTAAAAAAGTTATATTCAATGTCTTGCCATAATGTCATCCCAACTATTTGACATACCGTATATACTCGAGTATAAGCCGAGTTTTTCAGCCCACTTTTTGGGCTGAAAAAAGCCGCCTCGGCTTATACTCGAGTCAGTGTGTTGTGGAGCATGCGGCGCCCCCCCGAAGGCAGCAGTGACTGGGAGCGGAGGAGCGGCTGTGTCGGCCACGTGCGTCCCCGAGGTGAGGTGCGGGCGGCTGCGGATCTGCAGCACTGCTCCGGACCGCGGCGGTGAATCGAGGCGGAGGAGCGGGGAGGAGGCGGCTGTCCCCGGCGGGCGGCGAACTGCGGGCGGCTGAAGACCCGGGCGGCGGCGGTGAGTTGGAGTGGAGGAGCGGGGGGGAGGCGGCTGCCGGGCGTACACTAGTGTGGTTACTTTGTGTGCCGCACATTTGCATAGATGGGTTGAAAGTGGGGCACAAAATACTTTGTATGCGTCTGCATAAATTGGTCATATGAGCACATTATTATTAGCTTAGATTAAAGGTGCAACTACAGTCCTGTCCTGTGACCCACCCAACTCTCCCATCCATGCCTCTGCCCTGATTTGTGAAAGCAGAGAGCTTCCAGGGTCTGCAGAGATTGTGGGGAAATTAAAAGTCACCCCAACATAGCTGCTGCTGCAGTGATTGGGCGACTAACAGTCACCCACAATCCTATTCCCCACAACTGCGGCTTCCTGTGCCCCCCCCCCCGTTTGTAGTAGTCATGCAGGGGGCTTGTGTGAAGAAGATGCTGCTGCAGGGCAGATAGAGAGGCTGCTTTAACTAAAGCAAACATTAGGGCTAGAATATCTCTCATCCTGTCATCAAGCTCTGCTAAGACATGGGTGAGGAAAATGCTGCTTCCTGATTGGGCACGCTCCTGTGAATTGCCTGGCTGACAGTGCGGGGGGAACAGGGCGCCCTCGGCTTATACTCGAGTCAATAACTTTTTCCAGTTTTTTGTGGCTTATATTCGGGTCGACCTATACTCGAGTATATACGGTAATTTGAATAAGAAAGTTTAAAGCAATCAGTGTGTAATATCTACATTGCTTTGGGCCAAACAGACAGTATGTGAACACTATATGATCTGTAATCTAGTTTTAGCTCTAACCTACTATTAATGCCACCTTGGGGAGGCCAAACTGCGGTCTTCAGTATCCATGCCTAAGGTTAAAGTTCAAAAGATTTTTCTATGTTATTAAAACCCAGGGTGTGACACTATGTTTTATTAAAGTCTAGAAAGCTAATTGTTTTGAATAGTAATTAGTAAGCAAATTTAACATGGTAGAGTAGGCAGTTTCCCTGAAAATACATTTGAATAAATCAATGGGAAATCACCCTGTACTGATAATGAACACTTTATTTGAGGTACATTAATCTGCAAAGATAAAGCAATGCAGATAATCATTGTAACAAAGTAAATATGAACAATATGCACACATTTATACATTTAAAAAAATGGATTATACGTTTTACACAACACGTTTAAACAAATTACAGTGTATTATATTACTATTAGACAGGATGGAAAAAAGTTTGATGTTCTGTCAGTAATTGTGTACAAATGCAGGGTTGGGCGACTCCCCCAAAGTTTGGGACCAGCAAGTTTGGCCAAACTTTGAATAGTGGGGATCCGAACTTTGGGGGGTGGCTGGGGGGGGGGGGGAGGGGTTCGCAGAGTGTGCAGCAGTAAGGGTGTTGCTGTGACTCGCCTCAGCCGGCAATTTTCTCTCTCTCTCCGGTGGAATGGCAGCGGCATTTGAATTTGGCCCCCAGCTGGCAGTACTGGCACTAGAAGTGTCCTCACTCATGGTGGCCATCATTTTGTAATCGCGGCTGGGGCCAAATTCAAGCACCGCTGCTGCTCTGCTGCCACCGCTGAGGATTGCGGGCTGTGATGAGTGCACCCTCAGCAGCCCATCAACCAGCTTTTCTGTGTTTGCACCAGACACCGAACTCAAACACAGACTTTTGGCCGAAGTCAACATTCAGGTTTCAGAACCAGAACTCGCAAAGTTTGGTACCAACCCAAACGTTGCGGTTCGGGTTCACCCATCTCTATTCATGAGCAATAATATCGCCCTAGTCACTAGTGACAGTGATATTCTTCATCTGCAGCCTTTGCAGTATATTTATTATCCAGCATTTGGCAGTAAAATCCACTGAATATATTAATTCCACTGATCCTTAGTGAGCATTACATTCTTTTTCATGCCTTAACTGTTTGACCCCAATTAATTGTTTTTCTTTCATATCTTTGCAGATATGTGGCCACATGCCGGAAGGACCAGAAGCCCTTTCACCACCCATAGAGTCTTATTGAAATGTTTATGGCCTTTATGGCTTATTTACCATAAAATAATATAAGGCCAGGTTATTCCCTATCCTTAGGGCATCCTGATTTGGAAAGTCCCACAGAGAGAAACCGAATGTGTTCACACTGCAGGACATCCCAAATCAGGATCCTCTGGAGGGAGGATTTAAAGAGGGTAAACACATTTTAATGCCTTCTGGCGTTATACATACATTTTATGTGAACATATTAGAATTACAAATCATGGACATTGTTGTATCAGCCTATATACAGCTTATTCATAACTGTACAAGCTAAGAGATAGCTAATATGCTTTATTATATGCTGCCTTGCTTGGATTGGTGATACATATAATGCCTGGTTCTCCCTTTGTTTTATAAAGATCTTACTGGTTAGTACTGTGATGCTGCCTTAAAGCGGACCTCTAGTCAAAAAATCAAAGCTTAGTAAATTGCTCCCTAAAGCCCCTTTGTGGCAATCAGTGACAAGCTTATTGAGAGGGATCATACCCTGCAGATGTTTGAAATAGCAGACAGATTCTGCACATCTCAAACATGCATGGTAGTGGCCATCTTGCCACTAATTCTGAAAAACAGAGCCTCTCAGTCAAAATTGTCTCATAGCTCTGTGCAATCATCTCTAGCCAGATGTAGTAAGCCTTCAGCTGTAATGTCTCATCCTTGAATAAAATACATTGTATACTGTTTATTCAGTGATTGTGCGTGGGAAAAATAACAGGCAAGCTTCTCCTTGTTTCTGAGGCATATCTCTCTCTCAAATTGGTGTGAATTGCTGCTGGCACAGCACCTCCCCCTAATTATCATGAGTAAGCAGGACTATCAGGTGGGTGGAAAGATGGCCGTCCCCATGTAATTCTAGAGTGAATAATCTTCATGCCATTCCACAACATCTGCAAGGGGGCAAGCCACTGATCATACCAGGGGAAACAATTTACTAAACTTTCTTTTTTTGACTGGAGGTCCTCTTTAAAGGGATATTCTTCCAGTTGTTATAATAAACAAGCTCTACAGGGCCATTTTTCTGTAATGTCTTTATATTTATATTTATTTATATTGCAGATCCCCAATCCAAGAAAGCCAAGATGTTTTTTCATGCCCATCAAGTTTAATGGAAAAACATTAGGATATGCACAGCCTGAAATAATAGGGTTGCAGGCCTATGGAGTGATATTTAAGGATTGAATACACATTGGATGGGGTTCTAGAGAATTTTGGGAATCTCTAGAACCCCATTCAACGTGTATTCCATCAAGTTTAAAGGACAAGTATCATTCAAAACATCATGTTGGGCTGTCTATGAGATGCTGTTGTATCTGCAGTTTGCACTCTTGCTGCAAATGCCAGAACTACATAGAAAAAAACTGAAGCACCTCATAGATAGTCCACTGTAATGGAATAAACAAATGCAAATTCCGCAAGCGGGGGGTCGGTCCGGCAGGGATAACTTCCTTACTTATGCCTGTGACAGTCATATCCAGAGGGAGCAGACAGGGACTATAAAGCACTCAGGGTGTGTGATTTACACGCAGAGCAGCATGTGCACACACTGCAATTAGGTGAATATCTGTGTCGCATGTCTGCTCATATATGATAGTAGTTTAATTTCTTTTGCTTCAAATTATAGTTGTCCTTTAACTCCTGTTAGTCCCCTAGAGGTTTGCCTTCACTCTAAAACAAACTTCCATGGACAAAATAGACATTTATTCCTGAATATGGGGGATTCCAAGTAGTATCAAAACCATAGGCCAGAAGACCTAGAATTCATTAGAAGCATAATGCTAGGTCATGGTTTTGGATTATGTTAATAAGATGAAACAATAAAGTTACTTTTATGATTACCTTCTGGATTTAACCCTAACTCACTGGGATAACAGTTGAAATGAGGAAGTAAAAACCCCTTTTGTATGTTAACAAGAAATTTGTTCTCACATAGAAAATATAATACCACAGAGGGATTTATACAGCTCTTTAACACGGTGCGCTGCACTATTGCGGCTGACCTTTAACCAACTACTAGTAATACAACACATAAATAGACAAATAGTCAAGGGAACCTCACAGAGTCACCAAACAAAAGGTTAAATCCTGTAGAAATGCACTCTCTAGGGACACAAGGTGTGTGCCCACATACTTGGGCTCAGTCCATGGTAGGACATAGCGGAGGGATCACCGGCACTTTATATATGGCCTTAGGGGTTAATAAAACAATATTCTGTGGGGGTCCAAGCAGTAGAACTTACCACCACACAATGACCGCTTGCGCTCTTAGTTTACCTTGTCTTTTTTCTAAACAAGCTGTATTTTCAAACCTTTCTTTGTCAGCAAGAACTGGCATTATCACATACCTTAGGGGTGGTCAATAGTATTTTGCAAGATTTGCCCCTTTTTTCATTTTAAGGACACGTGGAACTTACAGGCTTGCTTTTTAAAACAAACGAAAATCTAAGACTACATAACACAATAAAAGAACCAGAAATTGCAGATCTACACAAAATATTCTCTGCAATTCACACCATCAGTCAGGCAAGTAGTTAAAAAAGAAAAATACGAATAAGATTACTGCAGATCCTCAATGTGCTTGTTCAGATGCTAAAAACAATTTCATGCTGTCTTGAAGCTTAAATATTCTCCTATAGCTACCACTTTGAAAATCCGTTTTTATTATAAATATATGAATACACGAGTAACATAAAAAGCAGAAAAAATACATTGATTTGAAAACATCTCCGATATTACTATTAACTACAACAGTGAAAGCTTAGAATAACATTCTTTTATCTTACAAAATGTATTTAGCAACAGATAAAAGCAAGCTTTATGCTCTGATGAACATTTCCTTCACCTAAACATTCCCGGTTTACTATATCCACTTACTATTCGAAGCATGGCTATTAACTAGGCCATAGTATACAATCAGCCCCAATACCGTCATTAAAGAAAACCACTCAGCATTGTATCATCTAAAATAATGCCTTTATCTATTTCAGAAACAGAGGCCAGTATCTCCTAAAGAGCTGGTTCTAACTCTAAAAGCTCTTCAGCTCCAACCAGCCAAGCAGATTTAGACAGTTTAAAGATATCATGAACGCTTTTTGTATGGCTAGATGTTTGTCAGAAACTTTTATGAAAACCTCATAGCACTCAATGAATGAATGAGCAGGGGTTCATTGTTTGAACTCGGGCAGCTTGTGATCCTCAGATTGCAGAAGAATCTGCAGTAGGATATAGTCAGTAGTTTATCGCCACAAATGAAATGTAACTGTATTAAAGCGAACCTTCAATCAAATAATCAAAATTGAGTAAATTGCCCCCCTAAGGCCCCCTCTGGCAATCATTGATAAATGCTTATTGAGAGGGATTAACACCATGCAGATGTTTAGAATAACAGGCAGATTCTGCACTCTTAAACATGCATGACAGCAACTCATTTGCCGCACACATGAGAGACCTGCTTCTGAAAAACTCCTTCAGTAAAATTGCATCATAGCTCTCATCTCTCATTTCTAGCCAGAAGCTAGTTAGCTGTCAAATAACATCACTTAAAGTGGACCTCCAAGGTACAGCTGATTAAAGGTGCCTCACTGTGTGAGCCCCCAATGCAGGCTCACAATCATGTCACCTTTGCGGCCCGGCATCCCTGCAGTTAAGGCATGCTCCCACAGCCAGGCATTAGGATAGGCTGAGCATGGGAGCACGATGCACACTGCAGGGAAACCGGGGATGTTGTGCACTCCTACTCCCTATGCCACTGCTCATTTCAAAAGCTTTACGCCCTGTATTAAAATGGGAGGTTACCATGCATGCACAATGGGAACAGCAGAAAGGCGAGTTGTGTAGGAAATCTGGGGGGTTTCCCACAGTGGTGCATCCCACAATGGGATTCCCCAGGCCAGGGGCAAGGGACCTATCACCAGAAAAATACCCTTTAACAGACAATTGTAGACCTTAGCATTAAAGCCCCCATTATATCCACCTTATATCTCAATATATATATTTTTTTAATTCTATATTTATAGATTTTTCATACATGCATTACAGAAAAGAAAAGAAACAGTGCTTCTGATACATGACACAATCAAATCACTTGAAAGAGGCATTGATAGTGCATACATTGGTTCTTAATACCCGTAGCCAATCTCTTCATCTTAAGCCTGTGTCTAGGCAAACCAACAATAGACAATACACCCAACAGTAGTGATGGGAAAAAAGGAGGGGAGGGAAAGGGATGTGAGGGTCCCTAGGCCATCCTTAGCATCACCCTGTATTCATCAGATTCAGAGAACACCATCCACTTATACCAAGTACACAAAAAGCTTTCCTGCCTGCTATCCCTTGAAAGCATAAGGCTCTCAAAGTGCATGATCTCATTGCTAGCAACACCCACATTGCTATCGAGGGGGGCTCCACCCTTTTCCACATTTGGGGAATGCAAGTTTTTGCAGCGTTCAAAAGATGGCACAACAGTGATCGCCTGTACACTTTTACTGAGGCCCTTGACATGTGGAGCAGGTATATGGCTGGGTCTTCTGGTAAGTCTGCTTCCGTTAGGCTCCCCGCCACCTGTCTAACCATGTCCCAGAAGGATTTGAGTTTAGGGCAAGCCCAGAAGATGTTCAACAGGTCCCCTCTCACCTTCCCACCCCTCCAACACTTTGCTGCAGTACCCGGGAACCATCTGTTGATTATTGCTGGCACCCAGCACCCACCTTATATCTCAATATTACAATGTATTTCAATTTTGTTATTTATTATTTTGTGGTTTTGGCTACTTCTCATATAGTAGCTATTCCACTTTCAAATATTTAATTTTTTGCATATGATCCATTGCACAAAACTCTCCTGGTTGAACTATTAGGGGGCAAATCTGGGCTACACTATTGGGTTGATTCAAAGAAACATGTAACAGCTTGGATTTGGCTCACGATCATCCTATTTTTCACGTCCGCTCGTGCGTTCGTATGAACTTGCGAGTGATTCAATAAGCAAATACGTTTCTATCCTAAAAGATACGTCCGTTCGTATGATATCTCCCGAACTTGCCTCAGTCAGTTGACAATCGTAAAAATCACGTTCATGTGCTCACCTGTTGCGGCGGCAGCCTGTTTTTTCGGCTGCTTCCATCGTCAACCTCTTCCAATTACTTGCGTTTGCCTCTGGTTTTCATTGGTTTTTGGCCTCTTAGATTCGTGCGTTCGTATGTTTATAAGATCTTGCGCATGCGCACCCTCAACCAGAAACTTACCTAAACCTCTTACATCCAACTTCATTTCTCGGTCCCTCAAACTTACCTAAACCTCTTAGCGCTTGCATCCAACTTCATTTCTCGGTCCCTCAAACTTACCTAAACCCTTTAGCGGCTGCATCCAACTTCATTTCTCGGTCCCTCAAACTTACCTAAACCCTTTAGCGGCTGCATCCTTCTTCATTTCTCGGTCCCTCAAACTTACCTAAACCCCTTAGCGGCTGCATCCAACTTCATTTCTCGGTCCCTCAAACTTACCTAAACCCCTTAGCGGCTGCATCCTTCTTCATTTCTCGGTCCCTCAAACTTACCTAAACCCCTTAGCGGCTGCATCCAACTTCATTTCTCGGTCCCTCAAACTTACCTAAACCCCTTAGCGGCTGCATCCAACTTCATTTCTCGGTCCCTCAAACTTACCTAAACCCCTTAGCGGCTGCATCCTTCTTCATTTCTCTGTCCCTCAAACTTACCTAAACCCCTTAGCGCCTGCATCCCACTTCATTTCTCGGTCCCTCAAACTTACCTAAACCCCTTAGCGGCTGCATCCTTCTTCATTTCTCGGTCCCTCAAACTTACCTAAACCCCTTAGCGCCTGCATCCCACTTCATTTCTCGGTCCCTCAAACTTACCTAAACCCCTTAGCGGCTGCATCCTTCTTCATTTCTCGGTCCCTCAAACTTACCTAAACCCCTTAGCGCCTGCATCCTTCTTCATTTCTCGGTCCCTCAAACTTACCTAAACCCCTTAGCGCCTGCATCCCACTTCATTTCTCGGTCCCTCAAACTTACCTAAACCCCTTAGCGGCTGCATCCTTCTTCATTTCTCGGTCCCTCAAACTTACCTAAACCCCTTAGCGCCTGCATCCCACTTCATTTCTCTGTCCCTCAAACTTACCTAAACCCCTTAGCGCCTGCATCCCACTTCATTTCTCGGTCCCTCAAACTTACCTAAACCCCTTAGCGGCTGCATCCTTCTTCATTTCTCGGTCCCTCAAACTTACCTAAACCCCTTAGCGGCTGCATCCTTCTTCATTTCTCGGTCCCTCAAACTTACCTAAACCCCTTAGCGGCTGCATCCAACTTCATTTCTCGGTCCCTCAAACTTACCTAAACCCCTTAGCGGCTGCATCCTTCTTCATTTCTCGGTCCCTCAAACTTACCTAAACCCCTTAGCGGCTGCATCCTTCTTCATTTCTCGGTCCCTCAAACTTACCTAAACCCCTTAGCGCTTGCATCCTTCTTCATGTTGACGACCCTAAAACTTACCCAAACCACATAATGTACATATGTCTATATGTTTATAAGCGTGTTTTTTCTGGTTTGTGTAATTGTTTTTGGGTGCGCATATTAGAAAAGACACATTTATGAAGGCTTAAAATATAATTTATTTTAAATATTTTGTTTGTTTGTTTCTTTTTTTTGTTAAAACATAGTAATTTTTTTTTTTGGGTTTGTTTTAAAACATTATAAAAGTTTTTTATTTTTTTTTTTGGTCAAACATATTATTTTTTTTTTTTTTGTTTTAAAACATAGGGTAATGTTTTAGTTTTTTTTTTGGTTTTTTAAAAACTATAAAATTTTAAACCATAAAAACATTTTAAAAACATTTAACCAAAGTAGCCAGGACCAAGGGCACTAATCATCCTCCTCTTCTTCATCTGTTGGCCCCAACGTCGCCTGTATGGCCAGCAGCTCGGCCACCAACTCCTTGATTCTTTTTTTTTTTTCCTGCACGGTTTTTGGGATAATCCCTGTAAGCAATAGAGAAATAAACATAAATAGGAGTCCCAGACCGGTTTGTATGCTGGAAATAGATTTGGGGTTAATCAAATACATGTAAATGCATGACATATGTCATTCTTCCCAGGGATAAAGTTAATGCATTTCTCACAGGTAAGTCTTTAAACTCCTTAAACCGGACCTTCAACATTATTTAATGAAAACCAATAACTATTCCCAAATGATTCTGCACCAGATCAAAGTACATTTGGGAGGTTTTTTGATTACAGCGCCGCCATCTGGACTCTGAAGCATAACACTTAATGAGGAGTGGAGAGTTGGATAAAGTACAGGGGAGTAGGTTACAGTGGTGCGTTGGGAATCCAGAGCATAGCTGGGTTGAGGGAAAGGTCATCACTCCCACAATGCATGGCAGCACCTTACTTTTTTCAATCTGTATCCCATGCTGCCTGTAAATATTGTGCATTCCATATTCCCCAATATTGGTTTTTTTCAGTCTAATAACATGCATTAGATGGCTGAAGGCTGTTTGTTCAATGTTTCAAATCTGTAGGTACAGTGTGTTGGCTAATTATTATGTTCTTAATACAAGTTAGGGTCCGCTTTAAGCTAACGAAGTGCCCACATGAAAGTGTGAACTACACCTTGGCTACGCCTTTAGTTATGTGTGTGTTATTAGCTAACAAAACATTAATATGAATAATGGCATGGAGACTTACGGAGTTGGTGGCCGACAGATGGCTGGTTGGGGCCAACAGGCTGCCCTTGGTCCTGGCTCTGCTGTGAAGAAGTCCCTGGAGAAACATGTGACATTTGGTTAGTACTTGTAGAGAGTCACTATTCCCAACATATCTGGCTCCCAGTCTGGCTGACATCACTCACCTTCGCCAGGATCGACTTCAAGCATCTCTGCTGCCTCCTCCTCCACTATCTCACCCGCTCCAGAAGCTTCTACAAATACATAATAAAGGATAACTTAGTTTTTGGCCTGCCATGTATATCTTTGTGCCTATACATGAAGAGTGACATACCAGAGCCTTCCCCATGCGTGGCCAGGTATGACTCCACGCCCACGCGGCTTGGCCCCTCCTCTGTGGTAAGGTCCAGGGGCTGGTCTGAGGAGGCCACAGAGGAGGGGTAGGTCCGTCGCCCGGGAGATCCACCACCTTCACTCACAGATGCAGAGTCATGCAGCACTGGTCGGCCTGTACGTCTCCGGGTGCGGCGAATTCTGAAATCCATTTCCAACACTACCCAAGAAAAGTCATTATAAATAAAGGCATAACTTATACATTTGGAACATATACCATGCAATTGCTTTGTACTTACTTGGGAAATGGATTCCAAAAAACCTCCGCACCCGGGGCATGTGCAGACGTTTCAGGTCCGACCAATGCTGCATTATCTGGGTGTGAGTGAAGGTGGTGCTGGTCACACGGTGTATCTCGGCGATGATCTCCCGGGCGATGTCCCTTTTCTCGCACACATTGGGCGCGAAGTCATACCGGCGCTGAAGCATGATCTGAAAAACATAATGGACACAGAGCTTTTACTTTTACACACAGACCCATATGTGTTGCATCACAAGTTGAGAATTTAATGTCATTAACACACACATTTAGAGTGGCAGCCATTTTTGGGGAGTGCCTTAAAGAGGACGTTGACTGTGAATGACAGTCTGGTCTTATGTTATATGTATCACACACCATGTACATACAGATAATAGCCAACATCAAGAATCAGCCCACCTGCATCTATGGCATGTTAGGATGGTTTAAACATCCAAGATGTAGCCTAATGCTTAGGCTTTTGGACCACGTGTGTGGCTTCCCGTTGTGTTTTTATGGCTTAGGAAAACAGTGTTCCTCAAACATCCGCATCAAGGTCCGAGACAGGCCAGGTTTGCCAGCTCGCCCCGCTACTCCACAGGTTAATTAACTGTTGCTAAGCCGGAGCAATTGGCCGAATTAGGACATCAGCATAGACAGTTGAAAACGTGGCCAGGCTCGGCCCTTGAGGATGAAGTGTGAGGAGCCAGTGATTAAACATTAAGAGACCCCAAACTAGTTCCAAACGCATCATTTACATTTAGGCCATCATTGACTATTAGATTAAAATGCACAGGCAGCCACTTACCAGCATGAGGATCTCTTCCTGTTGACGGGTGAAGATAGTGGGCGCCATCTTTATGCTTCTTCAAGGCAGCAGATAAGTGAAACCCCAGCGGTTTCCTGGTTCCGCTCGAACGTACGTTCGTACGAGTGCGTAGTCGTGCGCATAGGCGTCACACGCTGGGCTCATTATTTAAAGGTCCCTGCACCCAAAGCTCATTCTCTTTGAGCATTTGTGTAAGATGGCACCCAAAAAGCCTATCAGCAAGCGACCCCAGCAAAGCAAGACCGCGGAGGGCCCAACAACAAGGTCCCAGCAAGGTCGGCGAAAACTGAGAGGCAAGACTCCCATCTCGGCCCCACCAAGGGACCCTGGACCCTCAGGTACCAAAAAAAGGGGCCCCAAGCCCCGTGCCCCTGCAGCCAAAAAGCTGGCAACTGCAGCACCCACCACCTCTGCCCCCAGAAGAGGCAGCACAAGGGAGCCCACACCGGCCATGCCTTCAAGTAGGGCAGTTCGGCAACCCATGCCCCGCAGCAGGGCCCGAAGCCCATCCAGGGCCCGAACCCCATCCAGGGCACGAAGCCCAGCCAGAGGCCGCCGAACCCAATCCAGGGCCCGAACCCCATCCAGGGCACGAAGCCCAGCCAGAGGCCGCAGAACACAATCCAGGGCCCGAACCCCATCCAGGGCACGAAGCCCAGCCAGAGGCCGCAGAACACAATCCAGGGCCCGAACCCCATCCAGGGCACGAAGCCCAGCCAGAGGCCGAAGAACCCCATCCAGGGCACGAAGCCCAGCCAGAGGCCGCAGAACACAATCCAGGGCCCGAACCCAATCCAGGGCCCGAAGCCCAGCCAGAGGCCGAAGAACCCCATCCAGGGCACGAAGCCCAGCCAGAGGCCGCAGAACCCAATCCAGGGCCCGAACCCCATCCAGGGCACGAAGCCCAGCCAGAGGCCGAAGAACCCCATCCAGGGCACGAAGCCCAGCCAGAGGCCGCCGAACCCAATCCAGGGCCAGAAGCCCCTACAGGGCCCGCCGAACCCCATCCAGGGCCAGAAGCCCCTACAGGGCCCGCCGAACCCCATCCAGGGCCAGAAGCCCCTACAGGGCCCGCCGAACCCCATCCAGGGCCAGAAGCCCCTACAGGGCCCGCCGAACCCAATCCAGGGCCAGAAGCCCCTACAGGGCCCGAAGAACCCCATCCAGGGCCAGAAGCCCCTACAGGGCCCGAAGAACCCCATCCAGGGCCAGAAGCCCCTACAGGGCCCGAAGAACCCCATCCAGGGCCAGAAGCCCCCGACCTGGCACCAGCCGGGAACAGAGCCCCCGACCTGGCACCAGCCGGGAACAGAGCCCCCGACCTGGCACCAGCCGGGAACCTAGCCCCCCAAGAGGGCCCCGAATTGCAACCATGACCACATCTACACCTGGAAGTTCGGTGGCCAGCCACGCAAGAACACCCAGTCCCTTGGCCAGTCCAGTCCAGTCATTGGGAAGCCACCAATCCGGCCATTCCCCTACCCAGCCCCAGGCCATAATGTCACCACATGTGTCTGCACACATGGAGGAGCAGCCAAGCCAACCATCTGGCCGCACATTGCGCCGCGGCCAGTTGAGTGGGAGATTCTCCCATGACCAAAATATGGCATTGGCTAGTGGCCTTACATTATACTATGACGAGCTATATGGTAGCAAATCCAAACACACCACCAAGCAGCGCAAGATGGAATTGTTTGAAACCATCCTCCGACAAGTAAATGCAGCGGGGGAAGAGAGGAAAGATGTGTCCCAAATTCAGAAGAAAATCTCTGATCTGAAGTATGCTGTACGGCAAAAAGAAATTAAAAGGCATAATTACAGGTAAATAAATGTTTTCGCTAAATATAATGTTTTGGATGTACTGTATGCACCTTTTCTGAGTCCCAAACGATTTTCTCTTTTCAGCATGAAAACTGGAGGTGGCTTTCCATCTAAATTGGAGTTTACCCCTGCTGAGGAGATTGTGCTTGGACTTCTCCATCCGGTCGCGGTCGGTGGACATGCTGGTCTAAGGGACACAGACTCACCGACCCGTACCCACGGTGAGTACTCTTAAATCTGCATGTTTGCCTGTTTGCTAAATAATCTACAGTTCACTAGTAACAAGATAACGGGATGCCCCTATGGTTTGCCTTGCTTGGCCTCGCACTACTGTGGCTGTTTGTGTCCTCTTTTGGTCCCTGGGAATCACACATTTAGGCCCACAGCCATTATGGCAAAGATCAAATGTCCAATTGGATTGTTAAAGTCATGAAGTTTCTCAAGATAAGTGATATATTTAGAATCAATCACAAAACACACATCATTATGTATGGGTTGCCTTTTGGTTGTGTGAGTTGTGTTTGAGTTAACAATTTAATTAGCCACCCACAAACATATCTGACCTAGAGCAGCGAGACTCAACTGGCGGCCCGGGGTCCCAATGCGGACCTTGGCACCACATTCAAGGACCCCTGCCCAGACAGCCCTGCACTCAGTTACTTCTGTGTTGACGTGCTCAGAGCTGCCCCCTTGATCGGCGATGTAGTGGTTGGTCTCCTGCCCAATGTGATGGCTCCCTGAAACATAGCATTGCAATATGAAGTACTGCACAGGAAGTGGCATTGCAAGGTACACAGTAACTTTGTCAAAATTTCTCTTGGCACAATCGTGTCCCGCTGCCCCTGCTCTGGCCCATCTGCCACAGTCCCCCCATGCCCCCCCCCCCACATAAGCCCCATACATTTGTAACAGATTTGCTCCATCCATCCCATCACCATCAATACGTTAACTCCCCCCTTTAGCCATCCAATCCCTGTCCCCTCAGCTCTGGCCCATCCAGCCCAGCAAGGGCAAGCAGCCTTTATTAGTTGGCACTTTGAAATCTCCAGCCCCTCCACCAGTGTATTTATTTTTAACTAGACACCCCCTGCGTCAGCACCATGGCCAGACATTCACCTCTCACCACATACCTTGAAATGGGCCTTTACAACAATTGTTTGAGTACCACGGACCTAGCGAATGGTAGGCTAAATCACAAAATGTGCATTGAAAGTTGTATGCTGACTGGGTACACTTCCTGACTTAGAACTGAGGTCAGTTAGCAGTTTTGGAGAGCCATTGCACCTATGTAAACTTGCGTGTGTTTGAACAAAGGTCACCATTGCTCTAGAGTTGAATAATATTACAAATAGAGCTATATTTGATTACCTATCCAAAAAAAGGTTATGTGTGTGTTTACGTGGTTTGTTTTTCTCTTCTTCAGCCCAGCATGATCCCTCAGCAAGGGTAAACTCACCCCCCAGTTTGGTTATGCCTACCAGGTCCGTACAGCATAGGAGCCCAGATCAGAGATTTCCGGTAAGTTAATTTAGTAGCATAAATACTACCAAGTGCTTAAGAATGTGTTAAACTGTTGGAATCCCAAATTTGGACGCCAACTTACACTTTTTTTTTTATATGTCCCTACAGACCCGCACACTCATGGAAGAGATCCAGGACATGGAGGAAGATGATGATGTCTCCGTGCAGGGCACGTCGGATGACCTCCCCCTGGGTCCCAATTTGGAACTGCTCCATAATGTTTCTCTGGCCAATCCTCAGCAGCAGAGTGAATCTCCATCCATTGTGCATGCACATGGGGAGACTGACACTACAGTCCCCAGTGTTCACTCTGCTGCTGAGGATTTGCAAAGCAGGCCGGTTGCTGTTGAGGGTACGACACCACGCGGCAGGGCACGCCCAAGAGCCAGGGTAATTGTGCGGCGGACTCCATTACGCCGCCCCACAATTTCCCAGGGGAGGCAGAGTGCCCTGCTTCAATTATGGACCCAACAAAGGGACTCTTATGACGCCCAGCTCGTTACAGAGCGTGAGCAAAGGCATGCCGACATGGTCAACATCCATACCAGTCTACAGGGCATCCTCGCGGAGTTGCGTACCCTCAACAGCAACGTGGCCAATGCAAGTAATGGCATCCAGTCAGCCATGGCTGAGATGACCAATATGCAGAGAAACATTGTGGAGCAGTTTCAAATTCACAATGCTGCCATGGCCCAGGCTAGGTCCCATTCACATGGACCTCCGCCTGGACCTCCACCTGGGTATTATGGGCAGCCACCCTATTAAGCCATGGGTGTGTGGGACATCTTTTCTCTTAACCCCCACTGTATTTACTTGTCCTTTGAGGTTTCAAACAATCCATTTTGTGTTGCTCAGGCAGGTTGTGTTTTGTATTTGCTCCCATATAGCTCCTTAGAGTAATGCTTAAGGCCACTAGCCAATGCCATAGGTCTATGTGGAGTGTATCTGGCCACTTATGGCTTTAAATATGTATTTGGTTGGTGCTCCTCCTGTTTGCAGACATGTTTGTGTGACATTATGGCCATGCCCAAATATCCCTGGGCACAGGCAATATTAATGACTGGACTAGGCTGGCCTTTGGACTGGGTGTCCTTGTTTGGTTGTGCCACACACTTCCAGGTGTAGATGTGCTCAATGTTTTTTTGGTAATGTTATCCATTTGTAACCACAGATGTATGTGGAATGTTTTCTGTTAAGCACTATAATTTATCCTTTTCAAAGTAAAAAAAAAACTTCACTTACAATACTTGTGGCGTTTTTAGTGGGAAGACATTTTAAACAGCTTGGGCTAAACCAGATAATTTGGGTTTGAAGAGGTGTAACAATGCAAAGCTAAAGCTAAGGAAACTACATGAAATACATTAGGCAACAATTAAGGTCTAAATGTTTTACTTAGAGGTAATGCCACATTACAGCAAAACAACATATGTAACAAAAAGGATAACACAGACACACAGAATGGTGAGACAGGGAAAAAAGTTAAGTAAAATGCTGGCTGATCAGGTTGGCTCGAACAGATTGGCCAGACTCACTGGGGGGCCCCACAAAATTCTCGACTTCATCCTCGACGGCTGAAGAGGGCAGGCTGTCCACATAACGTGGGACACGTTCCATGATGGCAAAATTGTGCAAAACAGCACATGCCATTATAATGTCGATCACTTTCTTGGGATCATATTGCAGGGCCCCCCCAGTATGGTCAAGGCAACGAAAACGTGTCTTCAGCAGACCAAAGGCCCTCTCCACAACAGCCCGGGTCTTGCGATGCGCACGGTTATACGCTTCCTGAGAGGCATCCTGGGGCCGCAGCACAGGCGTCATGAGCCAGGGTAGAAGTGGGTACCCGGAATCACCTTAAACAGAGAATTAAATGTAATCAAAATTAAAAAGGCAACACAACCAACACAAAAAATTTCACAGATATCATAATGATGTAAGGTAAAGTGTGCCAAAAAAAAAACAGGGCACATTAGGGCCCCAAAAAATTCAACTAAGGTATAACCTAAATAAAAATGGCAATTCTATATACCAATTAATTAACAAACATCTGCACGCCCAAGGGTATTTGGATTTTACATATATTTGTAGTTTTCAGACATGTTACAATTAGGATGCTGCTGAGGGCCTATCCACATTTATCTGGAAACTACAATGTATGCAGTTTAAGTCCACTTTGACATTTAAAGACCAATAGTACAAAAGGAGCCAAAGGTCAAAGATCCTTGGGTATAAACTCCAAACCAATATATTTAGGCACAAGGAACTTCCAGACATCCTAACTAAAGGGAAAACATTCTGAAGGCCAAAGCGAGGCAAGCATTTTTTTGGGAAGTTCCTAATATATGAGCCAAGAAAAAGGCAGTTGGACGCTTATGTAAAGAATTCAAAAACAAACATATCAACAAATACAAGATTAATGCCACATTTAATAACACATAAATAGGACACACTTACCAAGCAGCCATGCCCCCGAAAATTCACCTGCCTCAAATCTCCGAAACAACCCAGATCGCCTGAGGATATAGGAGTCGTGGGACGATCCTGGGTAGCCGGCAAGGACACTCATAAACCGCATATCCGGACCAACCACGGCCTGGACATTAAGGGAGTGTCCCATTTTACGATTCCTTAAGGCAAAAACATACAAAAAGGGTAATTGATATTTGACCCAAAATAATAAATTAACCACAAAACATGTCTGCACTCTATTGGGAAAGACTAATGAAAAGCCGAGATAAAGAAGCTACACAAATGAGGGATAAACAAATATGCTGCCGCAAAGGAAAACAGGTTACATGACACGTTGGGCAACATAATAACCAATCTCAATACCTATATATATACTCGTCGGCTGCCCTAGGTACGAGTGCCACATGTGTGCAGTCAATTGCACCAATAACGTTGGGCATGTCGGCCACATTATAAAACCCAAGCTTAATGGCGTTTCTGGCTGCCATATCATCAGGAAAATAAATATATTTTTGAGTTATGGCAGCCATGCCTTCCAAAAATTTAGACAGTGCGCGGCTCAGCGTAGGCTGTGACATCCCCACGGAGAGGGCACCCAGCCTCTGGAACGAGCCGTTCGCCAAAAATTGCAGGCAGCCAAGCATCTTGGTCATACCTGAAATTGCATGCCCCTTCCTTGTGGTGCGGGCTAACCATGGCCGCAGCTCACTATATAATTTATGGAGGGAAGCGCGATTAAGCCTGGTCAGCTCGAACAGCTCAACATCATTCATGCTATCGATGTTCATGCGACGACGCAGGGGCAATCTGCTCTCAGACATCTCGATCAACTCAATGCCAAAAAGCATAAGCCCTTGATGTGCCACAAACTCGCTCCGCTCCATCCTACTCCCGAGGCCAAATAGCTGCCGGCAAACATTTCGTAAAGCAGCTCTTTAATGGGCTTCAAAACAATTAGCAATCACCTCTCTGAATTGGGCGCAAGCCCATGTGAAGGACGTAAAAAATAGGATCGGACGCAAATAATACGATTTGGACGGGAAAAACACACGAACTAACGCAAATTATACGATTCTCGTACGAAATGCGTATGTTCATATACGTCTATGCGCGAACGATCGTGCGAATACGAAATGGGCAAAAAAACAAGAAAAAATGACAAACACCCACCCAAACTTACGATTCTCGATACGAAATCAATTAACTTTGGCTCTTTGAATCGAGGGGTATATCCTCAAATAGCTATGAAAAGCCCACATCAAAAGATGATAAGCGCTAATCTTTATTAAATTCCAATAAAGCCAAAAGTAAACTATCTTAGCTCCAATAAAACTCTTAGCCTCTAAATTTGTGGATATTTTACAATGTTATCTGTGTAGACACATTTCTTCTTCAGCCATTGCTTTTACAGCAACATTTTGATTCAATGCAGATGGTTGTTTTGTATGTATTTGTTTTGTATTTGAAGTCTAATACCAGAAAAGACAAAAATACGAATAAATTGAGTCATTCCTTTTCCCTAAGTCATTTTTACCAATGCATCTGAAAAAGTTTTTGATTGGATTAAAGCAATTTAATCTAATTAGCCGAACCTGGTTGCTGTAGGTTAGCATACAGGAGAAGATCAGCGTGTTAACATTATTCATTCCTTAATAGGCGGTAGTAAGAGGAACAATGATGCATAAAGTTCAGCAGCTTACAGCGACCAGATTTCATGTTTTCTCAGCTTAGGCTAATTACAGTTGTGAAAGATGAATGCTGTTTGTTAAGTGAATGATGAATAAAAATGAAAGATGACAGCTGAAAAGACATGCTGAGCTTTCTACCATCATTTTTCACAGTTTGTTTCATTTCCACTTCACTGTCATGCAGGAAAGAGTCAAGTCTTCTACAGTTCTACATCCTCTGCTAATCCAGGGTGGCTTACTGCTTCATACAACATAGCGTATACATACATTAAAAACTGCAACAACACACATATTTTTGCACTACTCTTGCAACAGGCAACACCATCATGTACTGTAGAAGCAGGAAAAGAAAGGAGTGTATTCTTTTTATTTTTATTAAGTTAAAATAATGATACCAGAAGACATAAAATAAATTGTTTAAGCCCTTATTTATAATGTACGCATTAAGCATCTTTCTGGTGGCTATAGCTAGAGATGAGCGAACCGGTTCGGACGAACCGGAATTCGCTCCGAATTTCAGGAAATATTCGATTCGGCACGAACCCGAATATTTTGTGGTTCGTGCCGATCGAATTTTTCCTGAAATTAAAAAAAAAAAATGCCGGCATGGTGGGAGCGGGCCGGCCGGTTCCGCTGTCAGCGGGCCGGCAAAGCCGGCCCGCTGACAGCGGAGCCGGCCGGCGGGCCGGTAAAGCTGGCCGGCCCGCTCCCACCATGCCGGCATTTAAAAAACAAAAAAAAAAAAAAAAAAAAAGCATTTTTGCCGGCATGGTGGGAGCGGGCCGGCCCGCTCCGCTGTCAGCGGAACCGGCCGGCCCGCTCCGCTGTCAGCGGAACCGGCCGGCCCGCTCCCACCATGCCGGCATTTCAAAAAAAAAGCAAACACTTACCTGCAGGTCCGGAGCGTGGAGGCCGGCGCCGCTCTCAGCTGTCATCTGAGGGCGCGTCATCAGAGGGCGCTCTGATGACGCGCCCTCAGATGACAGCTGAGAGCGGCGCCGGCCTCCACGCTCCGGACCTGCAGGTAAGTGTTTGCTTTTTTTTTGAAATGCCGGCATGGTGGGAGCGGGCCGGCCGGTTCCGCTGACAGCGGAGCGGGCCGGCCGGTTCCGCTGACAGCGGAGCGGGCCGGCCCGCTCCCACCATGCCGGCAAAAATGTTTTTTTTTTTTTTTTTTGTTTTTTAAATGCCGGCATGGTGGGAGCGGGCCGGCCGGCTTTACCGGCCCGCCGGCCGGCTCCGCTGTCAGCGGGCCGGCTTTGCCGGCCCGCTGACAGCGGAACCGGCCGGCCCGCTCCCACCATGCCGGCATTTATGATGGGGAACTTCGTAAAAGTTCGATTCGGCCGAACCCGAATTTCTTTGTGAAATTCGGCGAATCGGCCGAATCGAACTTTTCAAAAGTTCGCTCATCTCTAGCTATAGCACCAGTTTTGGAGGACCTGCATTTTTGTCTTTTCTGTCGCTGTGGACCAAAATGGTACTAGAAATCGCAGCGTCGCATGCTAATTTGCTTTGATAGTTGCCCTAGGTATCGGACGCGCCAGTGCCAGTGAGCACCAATTTGTACCACCGTCTTTTCAATGTACAGTGTATTTATGATTTTTATCATCCTTGAAAAGATTGCCTCTGTATTTTTCGGGCACTGGTCGGCATCATTCAGTTACAAGATAACACTATTGGGGACAAGGGGAACAAACTTTACAGTGCATTCAGGCTGCCTTTTAGTTGTTGTCCAAATTACACATTGGTAAGAAAGAGAAGCCATGAATCAATCAGTTTTAATATCCCAAAAAAGGACATTTTGTGACACCTAACTCCTGCGTGTTCATTATTGACAAGTCACATGCAAATAAATGTGTGTAATATTAATTATAAGCATAAAACACTTCAATACATTTCTGTCCTTATTGTCCTTATTGTGCTCTATGAGATCTTAGTCTACAGCACCACTATAAAAAGGCACTGCTCCAACCAGAGCACCCAGAACCGCGACCTAGTGTTAAAAGAAAATTAAATTAGCGTTTTGCTATTAGTATTTGTATGTCCCAAATGGGGCTCTCAGAGATTAGAGTTAGGACTGCACCTCACAGGGGCACCTTGGCGCTGGTGGTGCAGCTTAAGCATACTTCTGCAGATGTGTGTGACCGAGCCTCTGTTTTTAACCAAGTTTAGAGACAGATTGTAGGTTGGTCAGCAAGCTAACTGGTTTGAGTGCTGTGGCTCCTTTAAGACTTTTGTATCCTAATTGCCCTGCTAACGTGCACCTCCCAGGTTAGTTATAAAATGGTCTGAGCGGCTGCCACCCCTCCTTTGTTTCTTTGGAATTTTTGCAAGCACATGGGGTGTGGGGTCTAGGCTGTATTGCAAGGTCTTTGACCCTTCCACCCCATGGCTTGCACTTGAGGTTTAGGGCAACCTCAGGTAAGCCTGCTCCCAATTTATCTATTGCATTGTATGTCCCAAATGGGGCTCTCAGAGATTAGAGTTAGGACTGCACCCCACAGAGGCACCTTGGCGCTTGGTGGTGCAGCTTAAGCATACTTCTGCAGATGTGTGTGACCAAGCCCTCTGTTTTTAACCAAGTTTAGAGACAGATTGTAGGTTGGTCAGCAAGCTAACTGGTTTGAGTGCTGTGGCTCCATTAAGACTTTTGTTTGCTATTAGTGTTGCTGTTATATGCCTGACATGTTCGGATGCATTTTAGCCGAATCTAAAGTTCAAGTCTCTGGAGGGATAATTCTGGTGTTTTTTGATCTCTGAAAAGCAGCAACATGCCTTCACGCAACAACCCTTACCCCTTTAAATGCCAAGCCCGTAGTTTTTACAGGTTTGCTTCTCATTTGGTGCCAAGCCAGTAGAAACTACAGGCTTGGCATATTACCCTGCAACTGTAAAAAATAAAAATAAAAAATGCTCACCACCATCTGGATCCAGCCCTCTTCCCCCAGGGGGCAACCAATCCCCCCCGGGGTCTCCTAGCTTCATAGGAGGGCCCAAAACAGGGCTCCCTCTTGCTTACACTTTCTAAAGAGAAAAAAAAATACTTTTATTCAACTCCACCCGCAATCCCTCCCACCAAGTATCCTCTTCACACCTGGAAGCCTCCGATCCCCCGGGGGGCAGAAGAGCCCGGGGGCCATGAAGGATTTGCAGGCTTGTAGCCTACAGGGTGGGGGAGGCTGGAATCTGTGCCCTGTTCTACAAGCTCTGCATAGCTGGTCCCCTGGCTGATTAGGCTGGGTAGTGGGGCCCTATGCCATTTTTTTAAGAAAAATTTAAGGGTTTTTAACTCTTAAAAATTAAAAAAAAAAAAAAAAACATGGAGCTTCCACCACCCCTCCCCATCCCCTCCTTTTTTGTAAATGTTATAAAGTGCATAGGGTGACAAACAGAGGGTGACAGTTAAAAGTGCCTATGCATGTTGGGTATTGTTTTGTTTGTGGGACCTTGCACTTTCAGATTTAGCTTGTTTTTTTCTTGTTTACATATTGATATTTTTGGAAAATGTGTTTTTTTATTCTGCTCTTTTACATTTTTTTAGTGAAACCCTGTACAGCCAAAGATTCATTCAAGGGATTACTTCCAGACATATGTGCTCACTACAACAAACTGGGTACACCTAGAAAGCTTAATGTGTGTACTTTTAGGGAATATATGGTTTGTGGGGGTATTTCAAATGTAAGGGGTTGTTTTGGTTGAAAAAGCGCCAGGTAAGCACAGTATCTTTGCATGTTGGATATTATTCTGTTCGGGTGACCTTGTTTTTCAGATTTAATTTGTTTTTTCTTGTTTGCATATTAGGTTTTTTGGGAAAATGTGGCTTTGATTCTGCTTTTTAATTTTTTAGGGAAACCCTGTGCAATCAAAGAATTCATTGAGGGATTACATCCAGAAAACTGTCCCCACGTCAACAAGCCTGGTATGTCTAGAATTCTTGAGGTGTGTACTTTCCGAGGATATAGGATTTTCGGGGATATTTCAAATAAAAAGGGTTGTTTTTCTTGAAAAACTGCAAGGTGTATATAGCAGTTGTATTTTATCTGGAAATCTCCTAAAGAGCTGTTCAGGGGAGTCTTCTGGGCAGAAAAGGGTGTCTACCAGTACATATGTGGTACCATTGGAACCAGGAGAAATAGGACTTTTATATGCAATATGCTTATATATATATTGTTTTGCAATATTTATATGTATATTGTGTAACAAATTGGGTGCCCAACCAACAGGAAGAGACCAAATAAATAGTGGGCTTTGAATATATTTTTGGTGAGATAAATATACTGTACATGCATTTATAATTATATTCAAAGTAATCACAATCTACATATGCATCAGAACCATATAGTGGTGTCCCAGTGAATGTTATACATTTTAAACTATATATCCACTAAAATTATCAATGGAAGGATTTTCATGACTTATACAGATTATACAAATTGCTCACAGTGTGACAAATAATGCTAAAGAGATATACATTCTGGTGAACATGAACAACCCCAAGGCTGAGGAACGATCACGTGACCCAAAAGAAGGGGGGGATAACCAATGGTAGCCGGAGAGTATAGCAACAGAGGCGCTGTTGGTGAATTGATGCACTGAAGCAGAGAGGTCTGTGCTGCAGCAATGAGGCACCTTGTCATGTATATAATTTCCTGGCATTTTATTTTCTCTTTGACAGTTTGTGTAACATTTTTGGATTATTCTTGTAAATGCTCCCATTAATTTTAGTGTAGCTTATGAACAGCTCCATAGAATGAAATGTTATAATACTTGACAGGACGTCATTACCTGATTCCTTTACACACAAGGCACGATCCTTGCCGGGTTTTTAGAACCCAGTTCACATTCCCCAGTCCTCTACAGGTTTGTTCCCTGATCTCAGGCCTAGCACAGGTGATGAGGCAGATTGCAGGGGAAGCCTAAATAAAAGGAGCCGCTGAGCCTGTCAGTTGGCTGTTGACCAGCCTGGAGTAAGGAGCCCCAGGCCATACTGCTCAAATTGAATGAGAGAACTACTTCTGTCACCCCAAACTTGGACTTGTGGGGGTTTACAGCGTGGGGTTGTATGCCCTGGAAGTGGACCTTGTACAATGAGGACTTTTCCAGATTGCTGCATTTTACCTACCCTGGACTTTGCTAAGAGCTGGTGAGGTAACCGCTTATACTGCATTTTGTGCTGCAACCATCTCTGATGTTAAGAGATGCTTTGGCTGTTGAATTCTTATTTTCAATAAATTACCTTTGATTTGAAGGAGAACTGTCGTTTGAGTCACTGCCGTTCGCCACAATCTCTTACATATATATATATATATACACACACACACACACACACACACACACACACACACACACACACACACACACATATTGTTGTCATATATATTGTCATATATTTGACAGTAGAGTTGTAGTTTAGACAGTTAGACAGTACTTAGCTTATGAACTGTAAGCTGCGCTGCAGCTGAGGAGAGTGGCTCCACCCCCCCTTATAAGTCACATAGACTGGAGCACTGGCAATTATCTTCACTGCAACATAGGGGAATGCCAGGCACATGTTAGGAGGGATCATTGGGGAGCATGTTTTTTAATGCCTGTCCTTTTAAAGCGGATCAACAGTCAAAAATGAATTAAACCAGGCCAACGCAACAAACAGTGCTCATAGGCATCCCTCTCCAGTGCAATTTAGATTGCTGCACATAAAAATTAGTTTACCTTTTTCTAACGCCTGCTGGGATAAATTTTAAAAACAAGATGGCCGCTCCTGTGCTTGCAGGCCACCTGCAAACAGGAAGTCGTGCTGGGCTTTCTGTTACTGTGCATTTCAGTTATGTCAGTTGGGAGAGGAAGCTCCAAAATGGCACTACCTTTCTTTTCCAACTGTACCAGGCTGTTGGTCTGGTTTAAGTCTCTAGCTTCTTATCACCATTCTCCACTAATACTCCCCTTGATCCTCTGTGGCCATGCTAAGCATCAGACCTTGGGTAGAATGTTTAAAGTGGATGTCCAGTCTAGTCTAGCGGACCACATGCTCTGCAATCCTCCCTTTGGGCTGAGAGCAGAGTGGGGAATACAACAAAGTCCCTACCACACCTGGGATCCAGTGATGCCCTGCACTCCTGTAGTGGCCATGCAGAGTAGCTGGCCATGACTGCACACAAAACAAGGAAAGCCATTCTATGCATCAGATTCAAAATAGCTGCGACCAGTGCCAGATTCACCAGTGATCAGCATTGGATCAGGGGCAAAGTAAGACGTTCTTTTTTGTTGAAACTCTCCCCAACCCAGCCTCAGCACCGGGAAAGATTGACAGAGCAAGATGGTTACACTTTAAGATTTTGAGGTATTCAAGGAGAGGTGTGAACAGTCAAATCCAAACTGTATTGTTAAACATTTTCATAATAACATTTTTGGTAGAATATTATCAATATACATTTTTTATTTGAGCTATTTTAATTTGTCCCCAAGATTACAGAACAACATTCCCACTTACACTAAAAATTTAGACAGCCTGGTGAATACTTTCTCTTTGTTTTCTCCCTGCTGTCAGATGAAATACTATTTGTGTTTTGTAGATATGAGATGCATAATAATTTTTCTCCTGAGCTGAGCTTGTTTTTTTTTTATATGCAGTTCTTCTTTGTACTTTTCAAAACAACTGCATTCATACCCTGGAACATTAGGATTGGCTTTTTATTTAAGGGTTGAAGAGATCTGTCATCAGTAATTAAGTCTTGTTAACAGTAAGACACGGAAATAAAATATCTTGAGAGGGAAACAAGAAGGAGACTCCAATATTCCATTAAGGAAAGATGCAAAATGTGTGAAAAAAGATATGAGAAAAGTATAGACTTCCAAAGAGACTTTATTTAGAGGAAATGAATCTGGGGAATTCACTTTTGCTATTGTTATTTGGCAAATTTTACCTGGCTACAGAAGGTTGGTAGCTTTTCAATGCAGCCTGCATTAAATTCAGTCCTAGTGTAGGATTACTGTACATTTGCCAGTAATGTCACAGCTAACCTGTCCATTGAAACCATTTGATGACACTGTTCCCTAGAATATAGCAATTAGTTGGCAGATGGTCATGAAAATAGCATTAAAATGGACCAAAACTAAGTCCGAGAGTCTAAAAGAAACCCTTCCCTGTGCATACCGAATAAGGATACGTCTAGGGAATGTATATAACTCACTTGGTCCCAGGATCCTGCAGTGATGATTTTGGCATTAAAAAGAACCAAATCAGAATGCCCATAGGGAAGGGTTTTTACTACATTTCCTTTACTATTTTACTAATTCAAACTAGTCCTGGCTTTTTCTCTTCAACCATTCCAGGAGCTGGGCACTGCTGTTCCAGCTTCTGCATCTACTTAACTGTACAGGGATGATGAGTGAAATTATCTAGAGATTTTTCCCCTGCATCGGCAGCCAGACAAAAGTTACCAATACTCAGGACAATCATGCCCCACTTACACTGTGGTGACTGGCAAATAGCTGGAACCAGGTAAGTTTTTCCCTTTTGTTTTAGGTGAGTAGGTAGGTGAGTGGGCATGTAGGTGGGTAGACAGATGGTAGGTAGATGGGAGTAATCAGGTAGATCAGTAGGCAGATAGATGGGTGGGTATGGGGATGGACAGATGAGGGGTAGACAAGTAGATGAGTATGTGGGAATTTAAGTAATTCAAGTAGCCAGGTGCGTGGGTAGACATGTAGATACATAAGTTGGTAGGCAGGTTGGTGGTTGGAAAGGCAGGTAGATACTGGTAGTTGGGTTGTTGGGCAGGCACCTCTGCTCCTGGGTCTGAGGATACCCACCAGGGCTGCTGCTGCAGCTCCAGGGCTTGGGTAGGTGTGTAGGCAGGTATGTTGGTAGATGTCTGGGTCACCTGACAGTAAAATAGGTAGGTGGGTGAGAGGGCAGGTATGTAGGTCATTGGGTAGGTAGGCAAATATGCAGGTGAGTGAGTCAGCAGGTAGGCAGGTAGATAGGTAGGCACCATTGTTATTATTTAACCAATAAGCCACAGCCAATATACCTCACTGACTGATGTCACTGTTGATCTGGGTGATATCTTCAGTGCGCTACACCACTGACTCATCCACATCAGCTCCAGTCCTTGTCCCCTCACTGCACCGTCGCTTGCACCTCTGGGTCTGGAGAACCAGGCCCAAAAGTGGGTCCCCCCTAGAATCAGTGCACAATACCCCATGAGGTCCACTCCCGAGCCCTGGTCTTTTGGACCGGGGGGGGGGGCAGCGAGCCCCTAAAGGTGATGTTGGAGAGTGGAGGACTTCAGCTATGCACCCTTGCAAGGGCATGTGGTTCCAGACTGAGTGACTCCTGGCATGGTCAGGTGTCCAAAAAATGGCAAAGGGGGTTGTTTTGCAGCTGAAAATCTTGGCTTCATTCCCAGTGAGTGGCCTACCTAGCCCCCATGGCCCTCCTCCCCCAAAGCTGACTGATGCTGCCTGAAAGTTAAAGAGGTTGCTTCCTTTGTGCTCAGGGGGCTGTGGACCAAGCTATATGATTTTTTGTTCTGTCCCGTGGGGGCACGATCCTGGTCATCATTGTGGCTCACCATCCGTCTGGAGACTCTGGACCATAGCCCCAAAGTTGGTGAAGGCTCTCTTGCAAGGAAATAGTATAGGTCAAAGGACACGTGCCCCTTGCACCCTGCCTATAGTCCAGCCCTGAGTGTGCTATTTTTATCAAAGCTTTAAAAAAAGTTACTTTTGCTTGTGCAGCAAGTTTTTGTTGGGAGCTCATTTGTAGTGGGTGACTTAGCCCACATAATGGTGTATTCAACAATTGGTTGCATTTCCTGACTACTAGATATTAGGTGTGATGAAGACCAACAAATCTCAGGATTGGGTAAGTATTAGAGATCCAGACACTATCAAAACAGCCGGGGGGGGGGGTCAAGGTAAGTTTTTATTATTTTTAATGTATTCTCAGAAAGGAACTGCATGATTTGGGGCTCCTATGTCTTAAATTATGAGCAGGGCACCCAAAAGCAGGAGGTAAAATTACCATTTTCATTGTTCAAAATATGCTTGCGTTACTACTGTACATGACTATGCTGAATTATTTTTGATAGCTCTATCATAGTATGGTCTTTAATTATATATATAATTGAAAGCATGTTTTCAGGTTTATTGGCAGTACTTCTATAAGCCCTAGTGTGATTTTTCATCATTTTCACAAATGCTTTGAAATTAAAGCCCTACCCCTAAATTAAGCCCTGTGCCCCCCCCCCCCCCGCTCATCTGTGCCAGCTGCTGCAGAGGAATGGGGGTGGCTGGGCTGCCATTGCCCCCCCTCATCGGTGACAGTCACTGAAGAGGGACGGTGATAGCTGTGATGTTGCTGCCTTTGCAATCAGTTTTACAGTGAAAAGAAAAAGTTTACCTTGTTCGGCTGTCGCCCGCAAAGGCAGGCATCTTCGGCACTATGCGCGTTCCTGCAAGCACATTCAATTCAATGGGTAGGTGGGAGTAGGCATAGAATGATGGGCTTGCAGGGGATGCGGCTCTGCTAAAGATGGTTGCACACAGTACCTGAAGCAGCAGGAGAATTTGGAATCTTGGGCTGGGCAAGGTAAGCTTGGAGGGAGGCAGGTCAGGGGGGTCTGGGGTGATTCAAAATGAATGAAGGAAATGAAGATGGTGCTGTGTTACAGGGTAAGGGTTGTCAACACTAATTCTTTCATTATTTGAGCTCGTATAGCATTGGGCTACAGGGACGGGCAGAGGTGGTTAGAGGAAGGGAGTGGTCTCTCTGGTGATTGGCTACCCCCTACAAACTTGCGTCGCACTGATGGGGCTGACATATACCATACCATAGTATCAGTATGACTTAGGATCTTTTCCCTTATTGATGCACAAATGTGAACTCATAGGGCGGTGACTGATTGTATTATAGCCTAGCTAACGAACCTGGGTTTAATTATATTACTATTTTATTCATATTAAGACATCCCCTGAAAATAAGTCCTACCGCCTTTTTTGGAGCAAAAAATATCATATAAAATTATTATAAAATTGTAACAAAAATATAACACCTGTCTTATTTTCAGGGATACAGGGTACTTATCATCTTCAACAACAACACTGTATGGGAACATTCTATATATTTGAATCATATCCGTAATATCAAAAAAAAATTGCATTTGCTAGATGTTAAGATACAGCTGACAAACAACACAAAAAAAAAAAAAATGACCAGCTACCTTCCAAATCTATATATAATAATAATTGTCCTAGTTGTCCTAGTTACACAGCATTTTTAGCAGGCCTTCAAATACCGGCCCCATTGAACACGCCAAAGATCAGGTCCCTTAAAACATGTGCGTCAATAGAAAAACATCATAATTGGTGATTATCAAGCGATAATATAAAATTGTATTGCTCACTGTGTCTACGGTGCAAATGAAAGCAATCAATAAAGCTTAACATTTATTAATAATAGATAAGAATAAATGAGAAAAACAGTGCTTACAATAGTAAACTATCTCTGTTGGGACAAATAAAGCACAAATGAAACACAGAAGGCTAGCAGAAAACCTTTTCTCTGAAAAGTTCTTAAGTGCAAACTTGTCCAAAATAAAAAGAAACCCTTAGACATGCTGAAAATTATCCCCAGCAAAATCATATAAAAATAATTAAATTTAAAACAGTGTTAATAAAAAGGAATAACAAATGCAGAAAGGTGCATATTAGGGATGTTCGGGTTTGACAGGTTCGGCCAAACTAAAGTCCAGTTTAAGTCCATGGACTCGAAACGAGCCCGAACCTCAATTATCGTCAATGAAGACCCAAATTGGGACCAAAAAAACCTGTATAATGGGGATAGTAAGGGCTAGAGGGATGCAAATTGAGGAGAAAACCAGGGCAATGCCCTGCACAAAAATGGGCTGGGAAAAGTACTAAAAATAATAACAGAAAACAAAAAATTAAAGAAAAACATAAATAAGTTAAAAAGAATCAAAATATTAATTTCTTTACAGTTGTTGGAGGCCAAATTGGGGGAGGAAACACCTGGACGATTGCCCTGCACATAATGGGTAGTGTAAAGTTCTCCAAATAATCCCACAAACCAAAAATAAATAAATGCACAGTCAGAGGCCAAATGGGGGGGGGGGGTTGCCAATTGCCCTGCACAAAATGGGGTAGAGAAGGTACTCAAAATAATAACAGAAAACCAAAAAGTCAGAGAATAGTTTGTTCTCTTTAATCAGAGATACATCCTGTACTCCCAGAAACCCATCCAATACTATACCCAGCCCTACCTCACTTCCCATCTGAAACACCCCAGCTCACCCAGCCACAATCTTCTAACCTACAATACTAAAGCTGCTGATCCATCCAGTATCCACTGCCGTCCTGCTAAGGCTTCAGCTATGTTAAACACTTTTTGACTAGCTGGGAAACACATTTGTAGTGGAGCTCAGTGGGGATGGGCTGCCCTGGTACAAGTAAAATCTAGGTCCACCCTGCTGTACAGCCACTGCTGCCCCCCTTGTTGGAAAAAGCTCTAAGAGTTATCAAACCCCTTCCACTCCCACTTCAGCTCAGTGGGGATTGGCTGCCCAGGTACAAGTAAAATCTAGGTCCACCCCTCTGTACAGCCACTGCTGCCCCCCTTGTTGGAAAAAGCTCTAAGAGTTAAAGGTAAGTATCTATTTTTTGTAGGCCTTAGCAGTGGGGGAAAAGGCTGGGTCAGGTTTGTTAAGGGTCCCTGTAGATAAGGACCAGCCAAGCCTTTAGATCAGGTTTGAGTCTACAACATCCTTCCTGTTTCTGATCCATGCATATGTAGACAACCCATGACAGTTCTCTCGCTCAGATCTTTTAAATTTAAGAAGATATTTGTCAAAATAGTCTAATGTTATATATCCATATTACCTGCCAAGCATGTTAGAGCAGCAGCTGCATCACTGATATTCCTTTAGAAGGGCACGCGCCGGGCATTTGTGAATAGCTGTTAGAGGGTAATCAGGGGCAAGGACCAAAACCCAAGATCTAGGCAAAATTCTGGGTTTTGATCCACTTTAAAAGGAAGAATTTCCCACCTCTAACTAGTGTTGCTTATTAGATTCAGGTTAATGTTTTTCTGTTTAGGTTAAAGCCACCATATAGCATAGAGGATTTCTGCAGGATAAAGAAAAGTTTTGCCAATCATAGGTAACATATTTTATTTATGGTTATGATTTTTCTGTTCAACCGCAACAGAATATTCAATGAGAAATCCCCCCCAAATCATTAAAACACTTCCACAAAGAGCTTTTAATGGCACACACAAGGGACAAACAAGGGATTTGATTATATCCTAGCAGCTTTCAAAACTCACAGATGCTCACAGTAAAACTTTTAACACCCCAATTATGGTCTCTGATGACCATTTTCAGGTTCTAATTCTTTGCAGAGTTTTTCAAAGTCTCAACTTCTTTCAGACTTTTATTATTACATCCTAGACAAAGACACCTAACACCCCCCCCCCCCCCACCCAGGCGTAATCAAGTATTAAGGTGGGCTTTCTGCAGAGTAAACATTCTGTTATAGTCATCAGAATGACCTTTTCACCTCTGTGCTATTAGACCTAGAGAGGATTAGATCTTGAGAGGGCATTTGACAGGAAACAGTGGGAGTGGCTACATGTTCTACTACATGTTCTACTAGAGGCCCATGGTATATAGAGAAATTCCTAACCTTATTCAAACAACTCTAAAGAATACCTTCAACTCAAATAGTAGTTAGCCAATAACCTTCCATTATAATCATATTTCCAGTTCTATTTAACATCATGTTGGTTCTAGTGCTGCATTATCTGGAATCCTTGTAGCAATTCAGGCATAGGTATGAGCAATATCCACATAAGATTCAGAGCTTTCGCTGATCTTATAATTTATATCTATAATTCCAGGGAGGCTCTCATTTCCATTTTGGACCTATTGGGTAATATGGGCTCTTTCTCAGGATATGCTATTCATCCTAACAACCATCACAAACCTGGGCATTCTGATCCCCAAAACCTGCACTTACTTTATAGCAGATCAACATCTCTCCTCTCGTCACTCTCAGGTTCTTGGAGATTAGGATAATCCTTTTGATTCCCCTCTAAGGGATAGTTTGTCTCTGTTTCACCCCACGGCTAAATTCTACAGTGCATCTTCTTGGGAAATCCTATCGATTACACCTACAGACTGACTTGATTATTCAGATGGCCATCCTGCTTCCCTTTCCTATCAATAGGGAATATCCTGAAAGTTCTATCCCCTGCTTGGAAAACCACTCCTGCTTCTTTTTTCTATCAGGAGGTGTTTTTAAGGGTAAAAAAATGTAAAATACCGTGCTTGACAATATCTTATAAAAATGTAAATCTAAAGATAATAATAAGTGTCCTCAGTGACTGCTCACGGTGTTATGACTGTTTTTTCAATTTAAATCCCAAAAGTGTAAATAAATCCAACGAATAAAAAGAATAATCTCAATAAATGATGTTCAGAGAGCAACATAGCTTCTGCCACCACCTGTGATCATTAAAACTTCACATAAGTGTGCCCAGCACCAACTTAAACTTTTACCAGAACTTCAAGTCAGGCCAAAACATATCTCCACTACGGCACAGTTTCCAATAATAGACACTCTTCCCACGTGTAAAAAGCATTTACATGTAAATGATTTACTAGAATAAGTAATTTAAATATAACAGATACCGTCAAATATATCTTCTGCCACTATTCAGTTATATTCAATGGTGGACTCCATGATGGACCCCAAGCCAAAAATATGATTCCTGTTTGATAAAATGAAGGCATGCTTTTTTCTATTCTAAGATTATATTCATCAGAATAAAAAGAGTCACCCTATCTTGCCTCCGAACACAAGAAGAAAAACGTTGATCAATTTGTAGCATTAAAACCTAGGCACAGTTGGTGAGTGCTAAGGCTTTTCTTTTGTAATGGTGCAGGTTCTATAGGTACCTAAAACAAATTGCAGCATAATGTGACACCCTGCAGGCCTTTCTGCACTGGATGAGATGAAAATTGTAACAAATGGCAAAGCATAAATGTCAAGAGCAGACACTGAGGCTTGGACAAAGCTGGAGATTCGCCTTGGATAGCCTTTAAAGTTCATCCTGAATCTATAAAATGGGATGTTGACAAAAAAAACATTAGTACTTACTGAAAGCAGATGTGAGATGGTAGAGCGAGGTAAAGACATAAGTTTGAAAATGGACAATTTACTATTGCATTAGGTAACATTATTATTGAAAGGACAAAACGACTATACTTTATCAAATTTACTGTTTAACCAAACAACACTGACGGTAGCCAGACCATCTCTTTAACAGACTTGAAAAAACATTTCTCAGGGTAATAAATATGTAACAAAAGTCTCTGGGAGATGACCTAGTTTTCATCAGCAGCTTGTGTATTTGTAGTTTATTCATATCTAAAATATATTAGGCATTCAAATATACAAACACATTGCTCATTTAGGTTTCTAATATATTACTACTATGCTTTGAAAGGCAAAGAATGGAATATTATTTTCATGACAGATCATGCTGTGTTTAGATGTAGATTTAAAATGATACATTTATTTCAACTTGCTATTTTATTGTTTTATAATCAGACACTGATTATTTGGGTTGCTGTGCTAAATGAATGAAAATTAATGTATTATATACTATAGTTTAGGCCTTTTTCCGAACAAACTTGTTCACATCAATGATCAATTAATGTGCAACCGGTAAAGTATTACTGGGTTGCTGAAAAATCTCCTGATTATTACGTGGTTCTTTGTTGAAACTAGAAACTGATTCAGAGCCTCTCCTGTATGCATTCCTGTATGAATGAATGACACCAAAAGTCCTGGTTTGAGCCTTCTTCCCGATTCGTGTAATTCTGGGCCGTGCTTTATTGTCTGAGTTGCCTTTTTTGCGGTGACTTTACAGTTCACATACGCAAAACTGAGTATTCATGGTAAGTCTGCGTAAGTCTACGGGTTTAGTCTGTGCTTGCACGTGATTCTTAGCACTGATTAGGCCATTTATGTGACTATAGAAACAGCAGGTTTCCAGTCCCAAATTATTCCCTCTTTTTGCTAGCGGGATTGCTTGCATACGCATGATGGAGGCCATTGATGGTAGAGTATGAACATATACAGTGGCGTCAGTCAGTCTGCCAGCACCTGGAGGACACTTCCTTTAGCAAATGTTAAATGTAGCAAATTGTTTTTTTTTTAATTGTTGGCATTTTTGTTGCTGCCCCCTCTTTGTTTCTGTTTTGTTGTGACTAAACAAGAATACCAATCTAATTTTAATTATGTGTCATTTATGCCCACACAAATGGTGCTCACAGTGGTACACCAGCACAGGGTGCATCATCCATCCAGCACAGATTCTGGATGGAAGAGATGAGAACAACATGGCACCCACACTCTTCACCCGTGAAAAGGAATACACCATGATGATAATTACCTGTGCTATGCTATGCTTTGTCCTATGCATGTTTGCCACTTTACAAGCAGACACGTGGGTGGACAGATGATAGACTGGCCGGCAGAGCACAACCAAGGCACATGGTGGGCCTCACAGTAATAGTGGAGGCCTATTGTTCAAAGGCAAACAGGGTTTGGGTCAACTCCATAACTCCAAAAGCTGCCAACATAAACCCTGGCTGCCTTTTGAAGGGCCAGACGTGAAACAGGCCAGCACCATTAGTGTACCAAATGCCAAAGTGAACCCACTGTCAGGCGTACACTGCAGCCACTGTCACATGTACCACCCTTGTGTGTTTGTAGGGGGTGCTGAGGGGGCTTAGATGTGTGTAAGTAGAGGGGTATGTGAAACTGTAGCAGGATCAGACAGAGGAGAGCCCTGAGATCTTAAAGCCTGCTAGTAATGGTGGGCAGGAGAGCTGTGTGCGCCACCTGGCCTAGGTGCATCAGTGACTCCAATCTACCAGTACTGTTGGCCTGGAGAGCTGGGGCAACCAGTTTGCAGAGCTGTGTCAGTGAAGCCAATCCAACACTACTAGCGGAGGGGAGAACTGGGTCCGCCAAGTTGCCTAGGTGTGTTAGTGACTCCAATCCACTAGTACTGTTGTCCTGAGAATCGAAGCCATCCAGAGAATAGGGGTCCAACCAGTGAGGCAAGCAACCCCTGCCATTGTCCTCATGCTTATCTCCAGCCCACTCCAACCACCACCGGAGCCAGCTGAAGAGGAGGAGGCCCAGGTGTTGGCCTTGGAATCCCACCTAGCTGAGGGGAGAGCTGGGTCCTGTGTCAGTTTTGGTCTCTTGATGGCCTACAACCCAGGTTATTGACCTCTCTGTCCAGCCCTTTACAAAAATAACTTGTAATCTCACAAGGTACATTGTGATTTCTGAGATTTTGTAGTGGCTGAAAAATTCTAGCTACGGGCATCCATGTTTTCAAAGGCCAACTCAACTTACTATGGTAAGCTTTTTAAAGAAGGGGAATTTATGTAGCTGCACAACTTTTCAATTCCAATTATATTTTTTTAAACATGAATTCTGTTTAAAATACATACATTCAGTTAGAAACTACACAAGTGTTTGCGCTCATCTGACATATTGCATTTAGTCCTTCTGTTAAAGTGGACCTACATACTCTCTTGCAAATGTTACAGGGTGTGTCCTGGTTCACATGGAAACTAAACTAACTTAACCTACCACCTCACATGAGCCCTGTATTTATGAGATACTGACTTATACCTACCAGAGCTGCGTCCGCTGGGGACAGTTAATAGTAACACATATGTGCGGAATCCACAGATCATCCAATAGTAGACATGCTTCCCTCAAGTGTGCATATGTATCCGATCCTCCATCATAAAGGGCTTACTAGAGGCATCCAAAACTGGGATGCCCAAGGGAAGAGTCATTTTTGACTGTTGGTCCACTTAAAACCATTTATTATTACTGCTATATAACCTCTTAAGAGACATCGCTTAAATTTCCTCAACTAACCCCTATGCAGTACTGCTGTCATGAACGGCCGTTTGTCTTACTACCAGCAGGGGGTCAGTGGAGTTGCCTGGCCTCATTAATAATTCCTGTGCTGCCCTATAAGTAGAGGTTGGCCCCGCTGCTCATGGCCGTTTTACTTCTCAGACCTTTATTTGTGAGGTTGTGTTCATGATCTGTCAATCAGCTGTATGTACTGCCCTGAGCCTGCTGGGTTCTTTTGTCCCCCATAATGGTCTTGCCTGCATTCTAAGACTCTGACATGCCTGAATTAGGGCTTTGTTTCTTGTCTATACCTGTTTGGTTATTTTTTGTTTTATACCCGATGATAAGGATTTGTCTTTAGTTATCAATAAAGTCTATGTAACTTTAGCCTGGCTCTGTGCATAACTCTGGTTGCTACTTCGCTCCTGGAGTTCAGTCAACCCTAACAACAGCACAAGCTACTCAACATAGAGCACTTTTAGTAGAAACAGTGACGAGTTTTTGCTTTCATTATTTGGCAGATTCTGCATGTGAATCAATATAAACCATATCAAATTAAAATATCTTAAATAGCATATTCAAATAGATAATGGATTTTCCCGTTAACAATTTTTTCTACAAGAAGTTAATACTGTAATTAGAAAACACAGCACACAGGTTTATGCCTGACTCATATATTTCCTTTAATATGTCAGGTAACAGCAGAAAACCTTGTCTCAGCATAAAATAGATACTAAAAAAAGACACTTGGTATTGCTTCTGACTGCAGGCAATAGATGTCACACATTGATCTTACTACCATACGATCCAAAGGCATGTTGGCTACCAGAGAGAAATAAAGGAAGATGGATGTTTGAGAATTCTCACAATTCCAATATAATACCAGTTTATGGAAGAAATAAAATATAAAAGTGCCCCACATACAAAAGCTTAACATTTTTGCTAAATCGTTAGCTTGCTTTGATAAATGTAGTACTGACTTTTATTAACCAGCCAAATTAAAGGGATGTGGATTAAAAAGAAGTATTCAGTTATGTTAAAAGAGCAGCTGTACATCAAGAAACCTTGGTTTATGCAGCTTTTATTGTATTTTTGGTAAAACCTTTCATACCTGGTATATCTATGGTATATCCGTAGCATTGTTTTCTTGAATATGTTTAGTCACTCAGAATGAGCAGTAAACAGTCCTTGAGAAACCTACAACATGTCAAGTTACCTTGACGTATTACTGCTTGATTACCTAACCTTTTTATGCTGGTAAAGATTGATCTGATAATATTTAGATATAATGAGAATGCAATGAAATCTGGAAATTGTATATAACCATATTTCATGTTTTCTACCGGTGAAAGCTGTGGTTTTCAGGCAGGCCAGTTCAGCATCTGAACTCATGCCATGAAAAGCCATGCTGTTCTGATATTTGCAGTTATGTAGTTGAACATTATTTTGAAATCTGCAAAGATTTTCTTGAAAGAGACATTGTCCAAATGGAAGCATATGTCGTTCTAAGATCTCTATATACAGCTCAGAATTGATAGAGTAATTAAAGATTTGTAATTTGCCTATGCCATATCTACTTATACAACTCCCATAACATCAGAGATTCTGGGTTTTGAACTGTGTGCTGGATGATCCCTTTCCTCTCAAGATGTGACAACTATAGATTGACTAAAGTATTTATTCAGCCTTACATACTATGTTACTATGTTACTATGTTACTATGTAATTCCTCTAACCTCTAACAGTTTTCTATTTAGCCTCAGTCCATTTTAAATACACTTTGGCTTAGAAAAGATAGCATGTTTCTGGATTGTGTTGATTGTGGATTGGTTTCTTCTTAGCATGGGACAGCTTTAAATAACATTTGTGGATTACATTGTGAACTGTGTTTATCGACAATGATTTCTGCAAGTATTTGCATTACTGATTCATGTTTTAATGCAGCAATGCCTGAGGGCTGATATGTCAAGAGCATTGTGACAGGTTGTCAAAGATTGGTGAACCTCTGATCATCTTTGATTCTAAAAGATTTTGTCTGTTTTTATACACAGTCATGTGGCCCCCTCATTCGCCTCCCAATTTGGTATGTCCCACTGTCCCACTCCCATTTCACTAGTGGTTAGACGTAGTATCACTTATGTACTATATGCTATTCTTTGTATTGCTGTAAGATCATATGTGGGATTTACCTATTCAACTGTTAAAATACTGATCTACATGTATGTATATGTTTTTGTATATCTGCATTATACCCTTCAATACACATGTAAGATTAAAACAGCATGTTTTGGTGTGTCGTTCTCCTTGCAATTATATGTGTTTGGTGTGAAGGGGTTTCATTAATAAACAGTGTACCGTAAATACAGCATTGCAAACAACAGGTCTATGCTATCTTTGCCGTCAATTGTCACTGCATATCAGGAACTACTGTCTTCCAAGCCAAAATTGGAAGTGGAAGATTTAGAATCAGCTAATTAAGAGTTTATACATTTTATTTTTACCTCTTCATTGATGGCAGTAGAGTTCAATTGTAGGATACTGGGGGGGGGGGGTCACTTGTTCAGCAGTACTCCAGCCTCTGTTTCCCCACAAGTTACTTCTTCTCATTCCCCAGAAACAGACCCCTATGTGTGGTGATCTGCGATTTAATAGCTGCCAGGGTAGTTTAGGGAGATTCCCTCCTCTTCTCTCAATTCCAGCCTCTGTCCCTGTACCCACACTAGCTACTCTTTTTCTTCATTTCTTTAGACCAAATCCTATCCATGTGGTGCCTTGGAATGAAGTGGCTGTCTGAGAATTAGGCTCAGAATTCAGTATTATCCACTTTTCTTCTCTAATCGTTTTATCTGTACTTCTGTACTACTTGCCTCTTTTGTTTCTTTTTTTTTTTTCTGGGACCAGGACTCCATGTGTGCCACAAATTGGCTGGGCAATGGCCCCTGGGCCTGGGAGATCTAATCCCTAATGTATTTATTTGCTTCCTTATTGCTTATTTTGCTTATGCTTGAATCATTAATTGTTAACGGCTTATTCTCTTACCCATTGTACTTAGCCTCTCTACCACAACAAATTCCATGTATGTATGTTTGTATGTATGTATGTAATGTATATACCTGTATGTATATAATAAATACATTTGAATCTGGATGTAGATATACATTTTTGCAGAACTTTAGCAAACTTTCCAAAGATTACATCTGAAGCAAAGCTTGTTAATGTGGAATATTCCTATCTTATATACATTTGGTGAAATACACACATTCATATACAATGGACCTCAAAACAAGACCACAGCAACATGAGCTTCAGTGTTCGCAGTGCATTGTCTCATACATACAGTATGTTGAAGGGTAAATCTCGGTAATCCTTAATGTATTTTAGGCTTCACAAAATGACAAAATTTAGACGAATCTCTGAACAAACCATACATATGCCACAAGCCTGATGCTTTATATTTTCATTGTTCTGTCCTTTCATGACATTACATATTAAGCTGTCTGCAGCTGTCATCAGAAAATAAGCTTTAAATCTTGACTAAAACTCTTCAGTGATATAATAGCTGAAAGTATGGGCAGCCATTTCAAAGTATATATTTAAAAGCAGATGGAAAATATACATTGAGCTGTGATGACAAATTGCCTGCACTAGACTCCTGAAAAGTAAAGAGAGAAAAGTAGTTCATGCTTACTTCAAATAAACTTTGAAAAAGCATTTCTAATTGTCAATTATTTAAAGGAAAACAATGCAGGATGCTGTCATAAGTGAAAATGATTTCCCAGCCTGTCAATAAATATTTTATTCTTGTAACTTCAAGCATTTATTGCAGGCTCTGTTATGGATAGGAGTTTCAAATGTCTAACTGTATTTCTCTACTTGTGCGTTAAAGATAAGATAGTGTTGGGCTGAGTGCTAGCTGCCTAGAACTATTTCCTTAGATGTGAACTTGTTGATAAGAGCGTGGCTGATAGGAAGGACATGGAGTCATACCTGAATGATGGACTTTTTTTTGGTTAGCTCCTGATAATTAAAGTGGTGGAAGTTTCACTTTGCGGATATGCCATATCTGATAGGAGTCTAATATTGCATTGAATGAAAACCTGACATGAAGGAATGTCATCACCCGTTTGACTTTTCAAATGTACATCTTCAAAGTGTACTGATAATTAAAGTAGTCTAAGTTTCATCTCAGCTGAAAGGAGCTTAGCATTACATGCAATCAAAAGCTCAGATGAAGAAATCCCATCACCTTCCTGGCTTCTTTAATGTCATCTATATGTACACATTTGAAAGCTATTTTTTCACTATGGTTGGAAAATTAGACTTTTATTTTTATCTGTCAAAGGCAAATATCTTACTACTTTCAGTACGTAATAGTATGTAACTTCACCTAAACAGACATTCTTGCGCTTATAAATGAAAGAGGCTGCCTTAAAAAGGTACTCTGTTGGAACTTCTTGTATCTTGGTGAAAAAATTTAGTACCACTGCTTTAAAGTGCCCATTTCACCAAATCTGACCTAGTTAAAACAGCAGGTTTATACGAGGGGAAGTATGCTTAAAATTCACTGATCCTATTTGAAGCATGTCCACTTTTCACTCCTCCTCCCCCTGGTCAAGCCTGAATATAATACAATTCCACAGTCCTTCTGGGGGGCTGCCACTAGTAATTTGGAAAACGTCAGATATATTGCTTAGAGACACATTCTATTATTGGTATGTACTTTTTGTCTGTGTTATAAACCTAGAGGAAACATTCTTTAAGCAATAATATGAATGTCGCTTTTGCAACTTTCATTCTTCTGTGAATGCTTTCTACAATATTTTATTGTGTCTATTGGAAATTTTGCATATTAATCCAGAAGAGCATTTGTGAGGTCAGACAGTAAAGTTGAACAACAGGGCCTAGCTTGCAATCTGCATTCCAGATTATCCGAAATATGGTTGATGGGGTTGATACAAACTCACCCAACTATGTCTTTATGACCCTTGCTTTGAACAGTTGTGCTGGAACAGAAAAGGGCCTTTTCCCAGCCAGTCTCACAAGCTGGAAGCAAACAATTTTCCAAAATCCTAGGTTGCTGATGCATCAAGATATCCCTTCCCTGTTCTATATCATCCACCAAACAGTCAAGTAGGTATCCCAGATTTGTCCATCCAACTGGCTTATAGAGTAGCTTTAGTCATCATTCCATAGAACATGTTTTCATTGCTCCAGCATCTTCACCGCTCCCTCCGATGCTTAGCATTGTGCTTGAAGATGTAAGACTTCAATGCAGCTGATCAGCCATAGAAACCTTTTCCATGAAGCTCATAGTGCAAGGTCATTGTGTTGATGTTATTAATGCCAGACGTTTTACAATCCTGGAGTTATTGATTCGGCAGAGTGCTGGCAACGCTACATGGCTGGTTCCTATATGCTTCTACTTTTCCTCACTGCTCATTTGGCATTTGGTGATTAGCCTGTTTTGTAAGGTCCAGTCGGATTGCAACAATCAGGTTAATCATTTTTTTCAATGCCAGATTGGACTTTGCTGATGGGGGAGGGAAGGGTGGATGGGGAATGCTGGAGAATGGACTTCCTCTTTTAAACAGATGTTATTATTGCTCACTGACCCTGAAAAAAGTCGGAATGGTGTTGTAGTACATGTAAGTGAAAATCTGACCCTGATCTGATTTACATGTGTTTCATGCAGCTTTTAAATGCAATCAAGAGCTAACGCAAACCAATGAAAGTTTATGGCGAGTGCTCATAGAAAATAGTAATAGTAATAGTAATCCCTCCTTGTTGGTGTGACTGTAATATACACTATATGCATTGTTATTTTGGAAATAGATTGCAGGATGTTAGCAGACTGTCAATCAGTTAATGTACAATGTTGTAATTTGTCAAACGAACAATGTCCTTTATATCCCTAAGCATGCAATGCAACCTTTGTATATGTACAGCACAGGACCAATATATATTGTGAAAATTGCATAAATCATAAATAAGCAAAATACAGGAAAAAAAGAATGGTACAAAATGAAAACATACCAATGCCTGCAGTAATTAATTTATTTAACATATACCAATAAAAGGACATGTAATATCTTGAAATTTGTTGGCAGCGGTATCGTTCCATCTATCAAGGTGAAAGGCATTGTCAAAGAAGCATGCAAGAAACTCAGACCTAAATTAGGGTCATTATAGGAGGAAGTTATAGTAACATCTATATCCTGAATTATACCCACCAAAATAAAAAATCTTCCATCCAGGTCGCAAATTTCTTCTTACACATAAATTGAATATTTCTTCTAAAGGCAATAAACATACCTTTCTGTTCAGTGGGGCCACATGCCATGAAATATTGCGGAAAAGCAGATAAGACAAATCTTTGAGACTAAATATCTGGGTTTAGATGACTGAATTTTTTTTTTGGTACATACAGATGTAGGGACCTAATTTTCATGAAAGCCAGATTCCTTTTCTGGGAAGAGTTAAACTCCAGTAAATTAAAATGGAACACGTGAACTCAGACAAGGCAAGATCCAGAAGTAGAAAAAGAAAATGGATATAAGAAAGGAAACATAATAGATAGAACATAAAATAGAAAAAGAAGAGCAAAAAAAAAAAAAAAGGAAAAAGTGAGGAAAAAAAGAGAAGATTGAGAAAAGAGAAAAACTAAAGTAAAAAAAAAACCTAAACGTTACTTTTCTATGTTAATCTATATATATGTACAGGCTTTTGCCTGACAAAATAAATAGCTTTTTACTTTTTTTTAGCAAATCATGGTCCATGCAAGCATTTCATGGTCAAAATTTTCACCAAAAACAAGTAAAAAGTGTTTGACACAATCCCACGAGCTGATATCTCTGCTTCTGAGATTAGAGTAAGCACCAAAATAATAGAAAACAACGGGTTCACTCCACCCTGTTAATTAGGATGGTAAAAGAGAAAATAAAAAGACAAAAAAGACAAAAGAAAAATGATTAACTACAGTCTGGCCATAATCACCGGAAGTAGATATGAGAGTGACATGGATAGACCATAAGACGGACAAGGCCTCAATAACCCATAACAATATAGAAGAACTTGAAGACAATTAAAAACTTGTGAAGCATAAGGCTTACTCAAAGCAAAGCCAGGATTCCTCTTGCGATGCACCCATTGGGTTATATGGCTGCAAAAGGGACAGCGTGGACCAGCTCAAACGTTTTGATTCACAATGTCTGCCAGAAATGGCCTGTCCCACCAGTCATAGTTTGTATGATAACATCTAGAGCGAGCCTAAGGGCAACTTAAAAGGAAAACATTCAAAATACAAATTACCCAGCTTTCCTCCCCTCCCCTACTCACCCTTTTTTTTCAGGCCACCAAATTCAGACTTTAACTTTTTAATAGAGCAGGCAAGGAGCCCCAGGCCTCCTACTAAGACATGATGTAACTGTACCTCATTATTACACTACCTCACTATTGATCACCTTATCAACACAAAGGGGTATTTATAAGGATGCACTCCTCCCTCAAATTAGGGCTATAAATAACAATAAGCACAGAATAAATCAAAAACAAAAAAAAACATATCTACAAGCCTTCTTGAATCAACTAGTACACTATTAAAGCAAACAGCTACTAAACATATATATCTAAAAAGTCCATCTTTGCTAAGACAAGAAAATAGAGTAAGTATACAAGAATATTCAGCTCAAGACCCAACCAAACAAGAACATAATTTTCCTGAGCAAAAGTAGGGATTAGAGTAACAAACATAGAAAAAGTCATATGTTTCAGTCCTGATATTTTAACTACCCTCTCCCAGTGTTACTATTGCACCACAAAGTACAGGGTATGCCTCCGCAAGCTGCCCTCCTTTCCATAAGGGCTTAAGCCTGTAATAGAAAAAAAGCAAAAACAATTGCTGTAAAGACAACTGATAACTAGTCCACTCTTCCACTGAGCAAGTGACCTTATCAAATTACACAGGAAGCAAGATCCTCACAAAACCTAAGACAGATGAGGATAAACTCCAAAATGTGTTTTTGCTTTACAGGTATCCATCAGAGCATTGGATTGGTTATGATCATCAGAATATGTATTTTAGCGGACTCATCAAAGTCCAGTAAAGGGTGAGGTTTTGGGCCCAGGGGCTTAACCCTCATAAGGCCCAGATTCTCCATTAACTTCCTCGATATTGGTTGAAGAGCAGACTTTGTTCTTGTAAGTGAAGTTTATATGAAAAGGAAAGTCCCACTTGTACTTTATTCTATTGCTTTGTAGGATCTTAAGAAACAGTTCCATATCCCTCCTTTTGGCAATAGTTGTGGATGCCAAATCAGAAAAAACTGTGTAGACATGCCCTTAAAATATCAACTGGGAAGCAGCATAAGCTGCCTGTTGCACCCTCTCTTTGGTTTTATAATTATGAAACTGGACCACAATATCGCTCCTTGGCGCCAAACTCCAGACACTCAACCGGTTTTCCAGGCAGTAGCTCCGGACATAGCGCTAGTATTGTGTAATATGCTTTCTGAGAGGCCATGCTTTCTGGAAGGCCTTCGAAAACGCAGGTTCATTCTACGTTGCCTGTTCTCTAGATCCTCTAGTTTAGGCTGGAGAGAGCTATTATCTGCGCACTCCAAATACATTTTTTTAAATCAGAACCTCTGGCAAAGAAAATGAACTTATTGAAGTAGATATTACACACTGTAACTGAACCGCACTTTTACAGTAGTTTAATATCCTGCAATTAAAAGTTAATATTAATTACACTGAACCTTGAAAAGCAGTAATGTGCACCCACCCACAGTCTAGCCAGAGCGATTAGATAAAGTCATCCAACTGAAGTAAATAGCTATAAATGTTTGCTTGATCTAATTTAGTGAAATAACATTTTATTGCAGTGACTGTGTAATGTGTGAATTGCTTTGCTAACCCCTTTAACCAAGTGCACTGTTACTAATTTCCATGACCAGAAACCAAACAAACAATGTGCCGGAGATATTTCTTCCAACCCTTGGCATATGACGGGTGCTTTAGAGCAAATGTATCCATGTCAGCCCCTTCCGCCTATCTGTGACAGATGGAGAGTGGAATACTATTCTCTCACTAACAAGCCAGTACAGTTGTCAGGTCTTTTGGACAAATGACCACACATCCATCAAACTGTTTGTATTATATATTAAGCCATTATTTATCAGCTAGGTGGATGTTTTCAAAATTATTTATGTGATACAAAATAAAAAAGGCAATAGTCTTAAATATACTCTGAGTGAGATAGAGATTACATCTTTAATGTCAGACAGCTGAAGTGCTTTTTTTCATTTGGTATCTTCTGCTTAGAGTTTAAAGTCAGCTACTGTCAAAACAGCATGCGTCATAAATATGAAAATATTGGATTATGTAACAGTAATAGAATAAGTCATGCTTGGAGATGACAAACTATTGACAAAAGGTTACATCTACTTTATTCCATTCCTCTTGAATTTGCGACATCAGTGCACTTAGTGAAGATATATATTATGTTCTGAGGCTTTTTGTTGTGAAAAAAAGTACTTTAAGAAAAGGTCTAAAAGTAAAGTCTTATCAGTCACAAAGTATAACAATCCCATATTGAAGTTTTGGATTTGTATAATACATATTTCACCTCACTTCATTGAGGGTTGTTCAAATAATTTTAAGAGCCTTGAGGGGCTTTGATAGGCTTTCCAACTTAACACGTAATAAAATGAGAAAACAAATCATTTTACAAATCTGTAAATAACAGCATGATATGGGAATTCAAATACATTAATAAAACTATATTCTCTAAATGTATTAAAAGTGGCCCAAAACCCACATTTTTAACTAGCATCCCCTGAATCGCTCCTCCCATGAAGAGAACCTTTTGCCAATTTTCACTGCTTTATTTGTAAAGCTCCGCCTCCACTGCTGTGTGTGGTAATGATGTCATTGCCACACCTAAGCAATGACCGATCGCCTGTCATATCACAACGAGGGACATCAAATAAATCAGCGTTGCAGGACAACACTAGTTCATACCCTAAAAAGGTAAAATCTGCAGGGCTTTGGTCAAATGTATTTCACAAGTTCGATGGCTTTTGATCCACTTTAAATTATTTTTTCCCACTTTTTGTAAGTTGGAAAGTCTTATAGAGTGGACCAAAACCCTCCAGTGCCTGGAAATACCCTGTCCATGAATGAGGGTGCCCCCTCTGTGAACCCCCCATTTGCCCAGTATACAGGGTACTTGCCGATCCAGCAATATCATGACCCATGTGGGGATCATGGCGCTAGATCCCCCTTTGGCTGATGCTCACTCCCACGCCGGACCTACGTGAGTGGTTAGAGCAGGCATGCACATGTCTTCCATACATTAAAAATATATTGCCATGTAATGCAGTATATTCTGATTGCCTGATGTCACCCAGTAACCTAATTTGATTGGAAGAAAGTCTAAGCATTCTAACGCGTTTTGAAACATCACAAAGACACCCTGCATGACAGCGTCTGGGTAGTGAAAATAACATGCAAAATGAATGTGTGTTCTATAGAATTAGGTACATTAATGAAAAAATAATAGTAAAATCTGTAATAGGCTGTAAACAAACAAATTCAGTTTCCCCCAGCCTCGACTTCCTCTAGTTATATGTCCATATAAGGGTAATGGTGGAGGCTTGCGTAAATGCAATACTATCTGCAACTGGGAACAAATGCTGAAAGGTCATCTGCAATCATAACCGACTCCTACATTATTAAAAGTGTGAAAAAACGCGCTTGCCAAACTCTTGTAAAGATTAGAATCTCAAAAATATTGATTGTCCTCAGGGACCGCTCAACATGTTGAAACTCTTATTTCAAGTTCCCAGAACTGTAAACAAATCCTTTAAATACACAGAGCAGTCTCAATATACAGTATTCCAAACAGGAAAATGAAGGGTAGCTCCTGTCAATCCATATGGTTGTCAAAACTTCACATTGGTGTGCCCCCCCACCAGCTTAATAAACTCTTACCAGACTCATACAGATAAGTCTTAACTAGAATTGTTTAATAAAATGAAATCAAATGTATTTACAAGTGAAGACATTTCAAAGCGCTTAAGCATATACAGAGCTCCAAACATATCCATCATGAACCAGTCCAATCATGGCCGATAAGGAGAGGGAAAGATGAAGATCTCACTGCCTGCTTGGTCCCCCCTGATAGCACAGCTCAAGTAGAGTATATTAAGCTGGTGGTGGGCACACCAATGTGAAGTTTTAACAACCACATGGGTTGACAGGAGCTACCCTGCGTTGCTTATTTAAAACACTGCATATTGAGACTGCTCTGTGTATTTAATGGATTTGTAAACCTACATTATGTCAGACTTAAAGCATACCTGCACCCTGTGGGTGATGTCTGCCCCGGTAACACAGGCTAAACTTCTCTGCTCTGAAGAAGACGTACAGGCCAACAGCTGTGCCTCATGTTCCTGTAGACCAAGTATGACAGCTAGAAGGTTATTAATTACAATTTGTAGAGCCTCTCCACATTATTGGAGATCTTTTCTGCTATATATAGAAAACTTTAATTTAGAAATTAATAAAAAAATGTTTCAGCTTTTTTTCATTTTGTTTGTTAAAGTTGAGATCTTTCCAATATGAATTGATTTCCTGTCAAATGGAATAGAAAAGGGCTCCGGAATGGCATAGAAGCTCTCCACATTTCAGTTAATAACCACTATTGTGTTCCTCTACTATAGTATCTCAGTTGACAAGAGTAAGGTATATGAAGCATATCTGTCTGCATTTTGGTTGTCACCATATTTTATGACATGAGCGTAATGTCTGAGAAATTAAGCTTTACGTGTGTCGTGTTAATGAATTATTGTTTTAAATGTGCTTGTTTCTGTGATTAATGCAGGCAACTAAAATGGACTTTTGTTTGTCCTATATTCCAGTTATTTTCTTGTGTTAATTCCCACCACATCTGTTGAAAAGCTATTTTGTTGATCTATCACCTTTACTTGTGTGCTTACTTGTGTTGCATTAACAAGCTCTACCTGTCAGATAAAAGATAGGGACAGCTGGGGAGGAAGAAACTGGCCAAGCTCACACATGTAGCATTCTCCCAAAAACACCGAACTCTGCAGTCTGTGTCCCAGTGCAACCAACAGGGATTTCATTTAACGTTTAAAAGCATTACACTGACTGGGCTGAACCAAACTTTGCAAATTAATATCACAACTAAGATAATCCAGCATTCAATTGAAACAACTTTATTTTCACAACATGACAAGGGAATAATTATTTTAAAACATGTGAGCGAGTTTCCTTTGCAGGCATAACGGGGAACCAACTTCCATGTACCCAAATTTCACAATACAAAGTAATTGAGTATTTTACAATACAGAAACCCTTCTTTAAAACAGACGGTAATTTTACCTGGTTGAAGTTGATCGGAATAGATTTATTAGAGGCTATATAGTTCTTTAAGAGCCAATACATGTAACTAAACTTGCCTATGGTGATCCAGAACTTGTGTTGCTAAGCTAAATCTAAGTTGCCATTTGTTGTTGGCTGCCAATCTAAAGATTTTCAAACAACAAATCCAAATATGAATATTTTTAATCTTTTACTTTACAGCAATTCACATTTAATACTGCATTTAACTTCCAGCGGATGTATAATGTATCTACACACTTTTCTGTGAAAAGCACAGAGATAGTCTTTAATAGTATTTAACTACACATTTAAACAGTACAACTAAAAGACAAGTATAAGGGAAAAATGCAAATCTGACACCTAACTGACACCAACTGACATCTAATGTGAGCAGATACCAGATTTATCAGTAACAGAGATACACAGGTAACCCAGGGGGTATTCTGCATTTTGTCAGGGGAGCAACTATAAAATATAGGTTCCTATTTCAAAATATTTATATATAGTTAAGAGCTTAGGCTTGAGGTCATTGTTACATTTAACACTAATATTGCATATTTGGTTTGGCTCTGTCAGACTCTGTCAGACTCTGGTTTGGCTCTGTCAACTATTTGCACCATCTTTTCACGTCCCCGCTACTATAACCAGCATAGGGGATGCAAGCCATGAGGCACGGGGGACTCTGGTCAGGGTCCACTGGCATGCCAACCCTATGTCCTTCAGCACAGGCCCGGAGGTCTTCAATTGGGATGGAAACAAGGCTCATCCTTAACCCCCTAGTGCAGAAAAAATGAAGCAAATGAAGTAAAAAATGAAGCAAAAAAAAAGCACAGTTTAGTAGGATAAATCTACACCCTTGAGGTCTAAAAGCCTCTCCCTATAGCAGCAATATTATTCTTTTTTTTAAATGAGAGGGAGGGAGTTATGCACTAAGAACCACTGTGACCTTCAGAATACATTATATATGAGCAAAAAGCCAGCAAGGTATTGCATAGCTTTAAATCAAACTTAAATAAAATTTAGAAATGCTTGGAATAATAATTTATTTGGAACCTCATTCATATGTAACTCAGTAGCCTGTGTTTTATCCACAATGTGTGCCTCTTTAAAATTTTGGTTTTTGCCCTTTTCTAAATAGGGGGGGGGGCAAATCACATTTGCTCAAACAACTACCCACTCACCAAGGGTTCTTTAGTAGTAGTTAAGCTAATGAATGTGTTACCATAAGCACATACAATAGCAGTAGAAACAATTTGTCCTTCAAATCAACATTCTAAAAATAGTTTGCAAGCATGTTTTGAGCAGTTGTACAACTTCCACAACTATCATAGCACCCTTTGACAAGCTAACAGCCAATTAGCTACATAATCTAAAATAGGTATCTAAAGAGGAGAGAAAAGGCTTCCTCCAGAATACTGGTTTCACACCTCAGTATTTGGTGCTTTTTAGGTAATTAGTATAGTAATGTTATTGCTAGTGATAGTAACCATTTATTATGTGTTTAGCAATATTTATAATTACTGAAGGGTATGTAGTCCAAATCAACTATGACAGACCAATGCACATTCCTTTTATATGAATTTTTATACATGGCATAGGCAGAATATAATCACTGAATGCTAAATAGAACAGTAGATGGCAGTGGCATATGAACCTGTTTTCGTAATGTTAATATGGCTTTGCACCATAATGTTGAATTTCAGTTTTAAAGGTATACTTAATTTTGTTGTAAAGATACTAAATTCTGTATTTATTTTTATATTGCGCTACCATTTCTATTTTTTCTTTGGAGAAAGTTGCTTTAATCAAAGTTTAATTCTCCATGAAAAATAAAGTCTGTAGTACACTGACTGGATGTCCTTTCCTTCCCAATAGAGCCCAATTATCCCACTATATCCGGTGATCCAAGTGACAGGATTTGATTTATTGCTCTCTCTTCCAGGCTACAATAGCTCTGCAATCTACTGTCAGCATTATCTGCTGCTTTGCGCTGGTACGTTAGTGAGCATGAAAATTATTCCAAGACTGGGTTCACTAACCTAAAATAGCATTTCTCTGTACAATCTGTCACTGTGCCTTTGACCCTCTGATTTGGCCTAACAGACATACCAAGGATCTATTTTTAAAATTAGTCTATAGTTTCGATCATTTATTTCTGTAGACCAATTCAGTACAATATCCCTTGACGGAGAGCTGAAATTAGGCTTTTCTTTTTTGTGCCCCTAGCGCATCACTTCTTTTTGTTATGTTCCATCCTTAAGTTTTATGTCATAAAAACAAAATAAATCTAGACACTGGTAATTGAAAAGGAAAACCTACCATGAAACATCTATGTTATCAGGTACCTACTGGGCATAGCTTTTAATAAGTTTATTTCACTACACTTACAACAGAATGTTGCCATTACCTTTTGGCAATGTTAAAAATAAACTAGGGATTTTGAATATTTTTTGTATTTTCTGCCCAGTTTATTCTCCAGCTTAGTCCCCCCTTTCCTCTCCATTTTCATTTCATCTAAGTTAAAAGTGAAACCCCATGGCCTGGGTACCATTTTGATCATGATAGATACATTTATGCTACCATATATGACTTTTCAAATTGGAAAGTCTAGATTTTGTACTACATATTCTTAAAAGAGCTATTTTGTGCAACACAGTCTAAATCCACAGAAATGTTAGATAACAAGGAAAAGGGTAACCTTGCAACAATCCGGTCAAGCTTGTTTTTAATTTTGTAAGAAGTAATATGCAAATTCACCTCACAGTGTAGGCGCATGTGCCATTGAAGCATAATTGTTGCTCCAAACTTAAAGCGGAACAAAGCCCACCAGTGGCTGGCATGGAATCTAAAAAATTCCTGGGCTAGCCGCTGGATTTGCTCTAGGGCATCCTGAATCATGATGTCCCGCTGTGTGAAACCCCCAAGAAGCCCCAAAACTCATCTCGCCACACTCCAGAATTGCATGCGCAGGCTTTTGTCCAACGAGAGCTGCCTGCTATGACGTCATTCCCAATTGATTAGAATGAGAGCCACCTGCTGAATGACATTGTCATAGCAGGCAGCTCTCAATGGATGAGAGCCCACCCATGCATCATTAGAGAGGTGAGTTTTTTGGGAGGTTTACACAGCAGGGCACCCCGATGCGGGATGCCCCTGGGGCATGCACCAAAACCTGGGAAAGTTAAATTCCTGGATTGATCGATTTAACCAAAACAGGACAATAATAACAGTGTCTTAAAATGGAACAAAACCCAATGAGGCTTTTAAGATTCCAGGGCCATCCGGGGGCTCCCTCGCCAATGTAAATATGTTGGCGGCTGCATCCCCAGCATCTTTGGGCTGTGCTCCCACCCTAGCCAATTAAGATAGGGATATGGGTGAGAGTGCGGCCACTGCTGGGGATGTGGCTGCTCGTGCTCCTAATTGCCATGAACAGAGTAATTTGCTGAACAGGAAGAGAAGAAGCCTCTTTCGCTATACTAAATTATTGGTTACATGACTATTGCTAAATATATTATAATATATATCAATCATTTCCAGAACGTAATATTATGTTTTTATTTTTCATATTGGTTTACGGTTTAATTTTTGGGTGGATACAATACTAAATACCTGTCTAAAAGCTTGACAATCAAAAACAGTCCTGGTCCTAATCACCCCCCTACTTTTTGGTATGGGAATGTGACCAGAATTATCACCAGAGGCTTACATAGAAAAGCATTTCAACAACAGTTGGCTAAACCAGACATTGAAGGTCAGCGAGGACCACACCCTGGAAAGGAAAAATAGGGCTACATGGGTCTACTACTTTCTCTCCATATTAAGCTTTGCATAGGCTCCCATGTTTTCTGTTATTTACTAACCAGCCTCTTGTCCTACAACCCTCAACTATTTACGAAAAATAATTCCTAATCAGCATTCTAAGACAAAGTGCAGAATGAATAAAAATGTCTCCAATGAAAAGTTGATCCTTATTAATTAAACATAAATATTTAGATTTCCCGCCCAGAGCCGGTTTACAGAGGGTGAGGAACTGCCATGCTTGTTAAGATTGCCAGCCAAGGGCCTGTTTACAGAGGGTGAGGAACCAGCATACATGTTAAAACTGCCAACCAAAGGCCTGTTTATAGTGTGTGAGAAACCACCATACATGTTAAGATTGCCCACCAAGGGCCTATTTGAGTGTGAGGAACCAGCATACACATTAGGATTGCCTGTCAAGGGCAGAAGGTGAGGAACCAGCATACATGTTAATATTACCTCCTCACCCAGGGCCCGTTTTTTAGAGGCTAGAGGAACCACCATACATATTAAGATTGCTTACCAAGGGCCTGTTTACAAAGGGAAGAGAAACATCAAATATGTTAAGATTGCCCACCAAGAGCCTGTTTACTGAGGGTGAGCATGCATGTTAAGATTGCCCGGCGAGGTGCTTTGCAGTGAGTGCAGGTAGAACAGACCCCTACAAGATGTTTTGCAGTGAGTGCAGGTGCTAGAGAATCTTATAAAATGCTTTGCAGTGAGTGCAGGTAATAGAGACTTTTATAAGATGCTTTGAAGTGAGTGTAGGTGGTACATATACCCTATAAGATGCTGGCTATACAGACCTAATACTTTCCCTAAAAACGAAGTTGCGCCTCTCCTGACGCTAGTCAAAATGAGTTGACTTTAATATGCTGTGTGTGCTGGATGTAGAAAACCCTGTAAGATGCTTTTCAGTGGTCAGTGGTTGTACAGACCCCTAGATGATGCTGTGGGTGCTGGATGCACAGACCTAACACTGTCCTACACTACATGGAGCAAAATGGTGGTGACATACATGATCCAGCATTTTTGTAGGTCAGTCACATTTTGCAACAGCCAATCACAGCCATGCCAATCCTTGACATGGCTGTAATGGTTGTGGAAGTGCCCATTGATGAAAAGCTTGTTGATAGGCTACACTGCAGCCTTTCAACAAGCTTTTTTTAGTCATCTGAACTCTGAACATAACCCTGGACTTCTATAAGAAATCTGTGTTCATATGCTATACTAACACCAGCTGTTTAGTATGAACCCCAAACTGTACTGTCCTGGTTCACTCATAATTGGACATTTAGACAACAACTAAACAACAACTAGACAACAACAAAAGTTTTCATCTTAACAACAAGGAGAATAAAATTCTTGTATTACAGCGCCTCTAAGAAATCTCTTTGGAATGTCAATATAACATTGCTGCTTAGCATTCCATGGCATTTCATTGCGCTGCTCTTCTTCTGAGTGACTTGAATCCATTTACTGCTGAATGATGTAAAAAGATGACACAGCGTATGGATGTACTCTTGCTCTTGCTTTTGCTTAAAACAATCCATCCAACTCTTTCTAATTGAAAAGTCTGTGCGGTCAGCTCAATCACAACAACTGATCTGTCAATACTAAGATTAATCACATAAATTCACCATAACCTACTAATGCATTTTATATTTCAGCCATAAATACAGAAGATGTCCGCACAAAAAAATGACAACTTTACATTTTGCTGCCTCATTAATATTGTATGTGGCTTTGTGAATTGTGGGGGTTATTTCCTTGTCAATTTGTTTCTTTTTGCATATATAGATCTTAGGAATGAGACTTCAAACACACCCTCTATATTTCAGAATGTATTGACTGGCCAATACCACAAACTTCTGCCTGCAATGTATCCCAGTAGCATGTACAGTTGCATGAATTGTGCGATTGCGTGAAACAAAAATAAAAGATAGCCCATCCTGTCTTTTGTACACATTAGAGACTGTTCCTTTCCTGCTACACTAGATAATTTATTGCTCTTGTAGACTACAGCAGCTAGCCACTTTTATGCTCAATTCTCAGACCACAGAAGAGCAGATGTGAATTTTTCTTCTAACCACTTCCTTCATAGACGGCATAGTTTTTCTTTGTATGTCACTTGACTTGGAACATTAAATGGAATCCAAGCTACAAAAACAATCCCCTGATGCCTTATTTGGGGGTATGAAAGGAATCACCTGCTCCCACTACCATCACCTGTCTTGCCACAGCATCCAATCACAAAATTCCCCACATTCATAGTAGCTACTGCAGTGGATGCTAATGTCCTGAATAGAGATTAGCGAATCTAGAGACACTAAAGACTAGACAATCTTTCAATTCAGACAATTAGCCCAATTTCCCCCAAGAAATGTGGGTTTATCCAAATCAATTATAAATGAATCTCTGTTAAAAAATAAAAAAGGCTCACATCAGTCCTGGTTCTTCCTGTCGGGTCCACTGTTGCTCAGGTCCAGTGGCAGGCAGTTGGCGGCAGGCACGGACCGCGTGTGATCAGCTGAGCAAGCCGGTTTTTCACGCTACTGAAAAAGTGCCCTCCACCAGACCAGAGTGACAAGTGAGCCAGCTTGCAGAGCGGCATGGGATACAACCACACTGAGGAACTATCAGTCACTTACCTGCACGCCGGCTCCCCCATTGCTCCGGTCCAGCGGCTGCCAGAGGGTGATGTCTCAGCAGTGCCAGAAGGCAACTTGGCTTTACACACAGCAGGTGGGGAATGGGAAGACTGTTGCGCTGTCAGTTCTTGCCACTGGGCATGGATGTCAGGGGAACCGGTGTGCAGTTGCAAGTGACAGTGAGTACCAGGAAAAATTTGTTCAGCATGAATCCCATAAAATGTAAATTTTCCCTGAAATTCGGAGTGAATTTTCATTTGGACGAATCAGTTCACTCATCTCCAGTCCTGACCATGATTGACTGCTTAGTTAGGCAATCACTTATCGTCAATCAGTCAGTACACCCGTTCAGAGGCCATGTGCTGCTGCTTTTATAGATAAATTGGGAATTCCAGTTAATACCCCTAACTGGGCTAAATTCTAAAGGAGGGGTAGAATTTTTTTTTCTTTTTATATGCTTTAATTCAGTTATGAGAATAATGTTGCCCTTGGAACAGTCTTATTATATTATATGTTTTGAATACATCTCATTTCTTCTCCTGATTGGCTGTTTGAAATGAAAAACAACCCACCTTGGCTACATGTTTGAGCTGAACTCACAGTGAAACAACAAAATTACCTACTGTAGACTCATCACTTATCCAGACACCCCCTAGAGACAACATTTCCAACCTGGAGGAATACCTAATAGATTGCTATTTATATGGCTTTTTCACTTATGTCTAGTGTTGTCCCAGCAAAATAATTATATACTTGTTCCTTCAATTAAGTGGTGTGAACAGGGCAATGCCATTCAACCTTTTTGCTGTGCTAGGAAACTTAATTGCATAACATTAGACTTGTTAACAAAAGCAATTAATTGCTTCTTTACTGATCATTAATTCCCATTTTTATTTGAGGCTCTGCAAAAGTATATCAAAATGGCAAATTAAAGAAGTAACATTGCAGGTGTCGATGGTGATACAACTATTAAAGTATTTGCAGTAGGACAGTTTAATTAATTCCCTAAGTTGCAGTACTGCATAAAACAGCAAGTTATTTGAATAGCACATTACTGCAAAAAGCCGTAATCTATAACTACCGACCTTAACTCACAATTTTACTGACCCAGCATTAACACGCCTTGCAGTGAAGTGGCACTTTGCTGTCATTATGGCATTTTGCGCTACAGATTTCCTAGGGATGGAGAGATGGTTGGAAAGTTATAGAATGCCACAATATTGTCTAGTGTGTATTGTCTAGATTTCCATGATACTTCCATACACACAGATGCTCAGCATAGCAGATTCCAAACAGATACCAAACGTTTTTGCTTTGTAATGTTCTTCATACTAAAGTCCCAACTATTTGTTGTGAGAGGACTGCCATTAGCTATGTTAGTTTACCTATCTAAGCTTAGATTAAAGCAGATCATTTTTAGTTGCTATGCTTGGATTTACCAAAAATCTCCATTATGCATTATGATATTAATAACGGAACATAACTATAACATATTTTCTCAATCTTCAATCGTTAGTTTGGGGACACATGAACTTGGGTTAAATCTACAGTAATTAGGAGGTACCCCGGAAAGTTAAACAATTACGTAACAATTACGTAAAGTAACTCCTCCCATACAAAAAAAACTATATTGGACGGATGGCGACACTGGTTCTCAAATATTCTCAAAAAATGTGGCCTGGTAAAAATAAAAGTACAAACACAGCACCAGATGACATTTCAACATGCAACTTGTAAGCCTTTGTAAAATAGGAATTGATGATCAAGTGACTGTTTTGAAGATCTGCTCCACCTATGCCAATAGTAGAATGCCTGTAAAAATCGTACAGCTCTTTTAAATGCACATTAATAAAACATTAAAAATAGGCAAATTGTAGGAGTAATCTAACCTTAGTGCCCCATCACTTACAATACAGAGTAGTACCTGACTTTATGTTGCACTGAGACCCATTACCATGTATTTTTGTCTCCTGGGATAAATGCATGGAAAGAGTAACAAGCAACACTCATCCCATCAGTATGCTCTCCATTAGAGAGATGCTCAACTTTTCCTAGCAGAGCTCCAACAAAATGAGTGACAGGAAATGATTTACTGTCGTTTGAGCTGCTACCTGCACAGCATCATACTCCAACTCCATGCTTGATTTTGGCTGCCTAAAGACCTCAAAATGCAAGGCCATCCAAAAGCAGGATGCCCAAGGTGGGACTGTTAAAAGGGACCTTAAACCGGACCTTCACCATGATTTATTGAAAAGCCAAAACCCTTAAAAATGATTCCCCAGCCCCTAAAATTAATATATTTAAAGTTTTTAGTCACTTACTTATTATTCTTTCCCCACTGGGCTTCAACTCTGTTCAGGACTTTAGGATACGGGCGCCGCCATCTTGACTCAGAAGCATCACACTTACTTAGGAGAGGGGAGTGGGATAAAGCACAGGGAGGTGGGTTATAGTTCTGCTTTGCTTTGCTCAGACAGAGCAGAGCTGGGGTCAGGAAAAGGTCAGCAATCCCAGAATGCAGATCAGCACAGTCAGAAGGCACTTCCTGTTTGCAGGCTGCCTGATGTTCCATGAGCCGCCATCTTGGATGTTTAAAGGCTCATAACATGCAGTAGATGCATGTAGGATGATTTTTAATGTGAGCAATCTGTATGTACAGGGTGGGGGAAACATTTAAGATAAGCTCTTATTCAGAGTGAACGACCGCTTTAAGTTTTTTCGCTCTACTTTACCCCATCAACGAAGTGCAAGCAAACAATTGGGGTCATTTGGTGCTAAAACTTTATTAGCAAATAGTCATCAGAGAGGACCCAACCACCACATGTATAAGTAAGCACAGCTCAAAATAATATAGTAAGACTACACTTTATTGCACATACACCCCATGATAACCCAAACACAAAACATGCAACAACAAAGTAAATACCACATACTGATGATAGAAAGTGTCAATCCCAAAAACAGCAATCTTCAGAACCCAATATATATCAAGAAACAGTGATTACAATGTAACACAAGGCAAATATAGACCAAAAACAAGCTAAATATACATGAATAAACCGTATTAAACAATAATAGGAGTATTATAAGCAGAGCTTTTCCTTTAACCTTAACACCCCCATCTGAGCATGAATTGAAACCATCATAAAACATTTTTATTATTATGGAAGAAGACAGTTTTGCATTTCTATACTGAAAAAAGCCCTGCATTGTATGAGACAGATCTGAGCTCATACATTCATCTAGTTTAGCGTTTGAATAATAATATGCTTCTAATATCAGTGGTATTTTTAATTTGTTATTTTGATAGAACAATGTAGTGTAAAACTAAAATTAAGTCAGTTCTTTTGGGTGTCTGTGAGTGAACCATTGTCAGTTAAACAAAGAACTGAATACTGATTAACAGGGGTTCGTGTGAATGCAATATAATTCAGTGCACATTCATTGAAAACTGCTTTTCCCATAAATAGAGCAAATTGCATTGCACTGTGACAAAAAATTGGAAATATCTTCAAACACATATATTTAGAAACATTGATTTAGATAGAAAAGATCCTCCATGTCTACAGACTAGTTCTAGAAATACCTGTCTTACTACAAAAACATGCATGTTAGTATAATACAAGTGTTCATGCATTTGCCGATTTTTTGCTATAGTTGAAGATCTAAGGGTTGATTCAGCACCATTTATAAAAAGTTCACATTTTACACTAAAAAAGAAAAGGACTAAAAAAGAAAAAAAATATTTGACTTACATCTGGTGCTGACTCCCCTCCTAGGTAGACAATGAAAGGGAATAGAAGCTTAAACTTGATCAATAGAATTGCACAGTTGAAAATAGAAACTCCCCAAAACTCCCTTGCCCTATCCGCATGTATGATACTGAATCATTGTCAGCACTTACATATGGGATTGCCCTATCTGCATGTATGATACTGAATCATTGTCAGCACTTACATATGCTCCTATGACCACTCAAAGCTGAAACACAGCCTCACTGATTTTCTCCTGGTAGAGGATATTTTGAAGCACCTCTGAGGCTCTCTTTTCCAGCATCCCAGCTGCGCTGCAGCCTGGATTGAACCGGCATAACCCACCATCCATATCAGCGGGAAATCCATCAGCACTTCCTCTTTACAGGAGGCCTGCAGCCTCTAACGAACCTGAATTCAATCCGAATTTCAGGGAAAATTCGATTCAGCACGAACCCGAATTTTTAGTGGTTCGTGCTGACCGAATTGTCCCTGAAATAAAAAAAAAAATGCTGGCATGGTGGGAGCGGGGAGACCGGCTGCGCTGTCAGCGGGCGGCGGAAGCCGGCTTCCGCCGCCCGCTGACAGCGCAGCCGGCCTCCCCGCTCCCACCAAGCCCTGAAATGAAAAAAAAAAAATGCTGGCATGGTGGGAGCGGGGAGGCCGGCTGCGCTGTCCGCTCCCACCATGCCGGCATTTTTTTTTGTTTACATCCTCTGATGACACGTCCACTGATGACAGCTGACAGCGCAGCCGGCCTCCCCGCTCCCACCATGCCGGCCTTTTTTTTTTCCATTTCAGGGGTTGGTGGAAGCTGGGAGGCCGGCTGCGCTGTCAGCGGGTGGCGGAAGCCGGCTTCCGCCGCCCGCTGACAGCGCAGCCGGCCTCCCCGCTCCCACCAGAGATGAGCGATTCGCTAAAGTTCAATTCGGACGAACCCGAATTTCTCTGAGAAATTCGACGAATCGCCTGCATCGAATTTTTGAGAAGTTCGCTCATCTCTAGTGTCTTCTATGTTGCTAGCAGTGGCATTAAAAAGATTACACTGTCGGACTATTAAGAAATCAGGCCCCTGGTGTAGATAGAAAACTTTGATTTCTTTATTTTCCTAAATTTAACTTTATGTAAATGGTACTGAATCAACCCCAATATGTAATAAAAGGGCTCATTCAGCATTGCTGGCCAGGGAGTGGTCTATTTCTTCCATTTATTGTAGAGCCTACTGAAGCTAGTGCATGTAATGTACACTCCAAAGGAAACCACCCGGGCCTGGAGCAATTCTACAGCTTTCTCCCACGGCAGACGACAGGCACTCTTCTGCACCGTTGCTGCCTACCACATGACTCATTAGCATTTCACAGCAGCAGGAGTGGAACCACTGCAGCTGTGATTGGGTAACAAGTGGGACCAGAAGTTGGGACTGAAGCAAAGGACATGGCAAAGTAGGGTAAGTGTCTGGGTGCTGGAGTGGCACAAGCATTTGCAGCCTACATTATGACCGTCTGTATGCTTCAGAACCATGGCAACCAGAAAAGTAAAAAGGACATTAAAAATCCTAAGAGGAAGTTAGTAAACTTTAAATATAGAAAAGAGTAATGAGCAGAGCTAAGGTCTAGGTTAGTATTTTTAGTTTATATACCTGAAACATATTTGTAGTAAATATATATTTTTATGTATGAAATAAAGAGAATGGATGGGCCTGGCTGGGTGTGTTCTAAAAACAGAAAGTATTTACATGGCATGGCACATACAGATCAAGAGTAGCAGAATTTACCCAGTATTCATAGCAGTAGATTTTGGGTTTCTTTTAGTCCATATTTTATTTAATTTTAATGTATAGATGGCCATTGTATGCTTGCGCACACATAGGAATTCGTCCTCCGCATTTAACCCATCCGTGCAGTGAGTGTACACGTGTCCAGAGCGGTGGGCTGCCCTATTTACGGCACCCGGGGAGCAGTTGGGGGGTTGGGTGCTGGGACCGGGATTCGAACCTGCAACCCTCCAGTCAACAACATCGTGGTTCCAAATCTTTCTCCCCATACAGCCATAACTATCTTGTAGTGATGACAAGGGTCACCAGCCCAAAACATGTGTCCACAATGTGTAAATATTGTAAAATATACTTAAGTATTGTACACTCTGCTTTTTGAAATGCTTGAGATATCATAAAAACAAATATAGATGATTTGCATGACTCCACCCACTGCTAAAAATAGTGGGTAAATCCCATTATTCTTGGTCTGTATGTGTCATGTAAACACTTACAATTTTAAGAAAGTGCCCTGCACCTTGTGTCCTCTCTTTTGAAGAAATCTCCACCTGTTTAACAAAATATAATAATGTATGTTGCCTTTAAATTACAACTTAAGTTTTCAAACAAGCGAACAAAAATATTTCACATGATCAGAAAATGCTACCCCTTGCTCCAGTGGTTGCCTTAACGCCTCAGTTGCCATGTGCTAAATCTTATAATAGTAATTCCAAACTTTGAACTACCTGTGCTAGGCAACCTCATCCCATGTCTTCCCATGCACATGCAACAGGAGTCAGTGGGTTAGGTTGGTTTCAGTTCCCAGTGAACCAGGACATCTTCTGACACAGGTTTGGCAGGGAGGAGTCAGGCCAGCTTTATGTTGAAAATGTAGTATGAAGATTCACAGTCAATATATTTGACAAGACTAGCAACAGCTTTTACCAATTTTGTTTGATCTGTAGATTGTCGAACAGCAATTATGGCTGACAAGACAGAATTTCAGTTAGATTCTTGCAATTTAAGCATAAACTATGACTGTCCATTGTAATCTTTTAGAAGCTGGACTTTTGAGGGGCTTTGTGTTGTGTTGCTGCTATATACAACATATATAATACATTATTAACAATAATGATGGCATGTATGAAGCTTCTTGAAGAAGAGGCACAGGAGGAGATTATGAAGCACTTAAGTAGTGATTGATTATCTAGTTCACACCAAAATACAACAAAATAATTAAGGGTTGGAGCAGGTGCTGAATGCAGTGGTGCTCAGCCATGATGTAGTGTCAGTACCTCTGACTATAATAATGAGGCTCCACAAACAATTTCTCTGCATGACATATAACAAATAATGATATCTCCAACTCTGCTGCTGTCAATGGAAAATTGATATTTTACTATGCTTTTTAAATCCTTAAATTAAATTACTGAGTGGAGTGGAAACATATTTCAGGCATATTAACAAGAGACAACATAAAGTTTAGAACTGTTTTTTTTCTATATTCTAGAGCCAGATCCTTTAATGATAATACTACTCTATTGATATTACGTAATAAAATCTATAAACAGGTGTTGTCAATGTGCTGACAAAGCTGCTCTTTGACAGATTCAAGTGAAGAATTGTATTTGCTGGCCATTTCTATGGTTGATCATGGAATTAGCTGCTATCTATACGCAGTGGGAGAAAGGGTTTGAATAATCTTTAGCATTTCCTACGCTGGTTTGAGTATAACGGTATAGGAACTGGTCTATATGCATTTCAGCCCCTTCAGAATTGCTAAATGATCTTGGTGTGGAACCAGCTTTCTTTTACCCCAAAACCCGAACCTCAAAGATCCTACTGAACCCGAAAGTTCGTGTTCGAGTTTTACGTTCAGCCCGACCCTGAATAATCTGGTTTATGGGTTGCTGATCAGTCCATCAACTAGCTTAACCTAAAGTGTGCAACAGCAGGAAGCTGCTGTACAACTTACATGAGCCCTGCATTTCCATCGGTGGTTGGCGATCTTTCAGCTGTGAAAATGGGTACAGCCGGGGCCTCAGAAAGATGCCTGCTGCTCACATGAGTGAGGAAACTGGAAGCTGGCACTAGAATCTGCTAGTTGCTGTCAGTGTTCTCACTCATGGGAGCGGCAGCCATCTATCCGAAGCCCTGTGCATGGTCTATTTGACAATGGAATGAAAGGCAACCAATGATGGGAGCGTAGGGTTCAGGTAAGTGTACATCCACTTCCTGCTGCAAACTCTGCATAGGTTAAAGCACCCCCACAACCACTACCTATGACCTAAGACCTTACTTTAAGAAACTTCACTGCTTGCCCATGTTTTTGGCTGTGCCTTAATCAAAAACTATCCACTATATATTAAATACCTTGGTTGATTGTACTTCTACCAAGAGTTTCTTCTGCCTACCGCTTTGTACCTTTTGCACCTTTCCAAAAAAATAAGCAAATTGATGCACCATATTCATCTCTGTACCGCTAAGAACGTCGTTTAGCTATTATTTATACTCATATATGCCCCTTTATACTGTGACTTGGGTCATCTTTTCTATTTGTGTATTGGGTGAAGAATATGTCCAAAGCTGCCAAAGACATTGAATGCTGGGGAAATACACTTTATACCATACTCTTGATGCTGGTTGATATATGACAGAGAGCATGTATCAACTAGAGAATTAAAGCAGATCTTCAGTCAAAAAAATCAAAATGTAGTAAATTGCTCCCCTAAAGCCTTCTTCTTACAATCAAAGCTTAGTAAATTGCTCCCCTAAAGCCTCCCTCTTACAATCAGTGATTTCCTTCTCAAAGATATTAGAGGGGGGTTGTGTTGCAGAGTGTGAGTGCTGGGTGCACTGAAGTCAAATCCAGATATACATTTGTGGTGTAACAGGAACTGGCTTTACTGGAGCATGAGTACAGTAAGAGAATGTCACCTTACGTGGTGGATAACATAGACAGGAAAACATGTCATAGAGATCACCTCAAAGAACTGGATGCACAACATGCAGTAGAGCAGTGTTCCCCAACCCTCTCCTGGAAAGCCATCAACAGGCCAGGTTTTGCCACTCTCCACACAGATGCACAGGTGAAGTAATTAGTACAACAGCAGAGCTATAAAGTCGACCATGTGAGATCCACAAAAGAGATCCGCAAAACATCAGTTGTTGGTGGCTCTCAAGGAGAGGATTGGGGAACCCTCAGTAGAGAATGTACAACAGAGACTACACATAAGCATTGCTAACAGCGACATCTAATGTCTTAAATGTAAGCTGCATGCAAGTCACTATGCCATAGACTAGCTAAGATCATAGATGTTGCTTATATGTTTCAGTAGATATTTATATAGTATTTGTTCTAGATTAAAGTGATCCTATACTCAGAAGGGATGTTAATGTTGTCACCTTCTATCCCCACCCCAAGGTCCCGAAACAACCTGCATTCCCTTTTTTATGAAAGCATTTGGCCAATATTCATAAAAACCCAAGTGAGATGTAGTCTTCTGTTTGAATGGTTGGCCATATTGCTCCCTGACCATGCAGCCATGCCCCTGGTTCTTTCCAGTGATTATGCATTCAGTTAAACACAGCTTAGCATTGGGGGTCAGCCTTATCAGTTCTAATAGCTGCAATAAATCTGAAAGCACTACAAGCTAAACTGTCTTCATGTGACAGTTTACTTTGGAACCAAATGAATTTGCATATGGCTGCCATTCGAACATCATACCGCTCCCTATTAATGTTTTTATGAATACTGGGCAAAAAAAAAAAAGACACAGGCTGCTTTGGGACACTTGGCTGGGGGTAGAAGGTGATAACATAAACTTCCTATCTGCGTACAGGACACTTTAAGGAACACCTTTATGATTTTAAAGAGGACATTTAATAAGGGGGGTGCTTCTAACCTCCTGCCTTAAAGTGCATCTATACTCAGAGGGAAGTTTATGTCGTCACCTTCCATACCCATCCTAGTGCCCCAAAACAGCCTGTGTTCCTTTTGTACTGAAGCCTTTGCCCAATTTTCATAACATGAACTAGATGCAGTTGGCCATATTGCTTCCAGGCCGAGCACCCCCCTTGATTTTTATCCTTGGTGCAATTCAGCACCATGTTTAACTGTGAAAATGTTTTATAATACTTCTTCCTGTCACCATAATACTATTTCCTGTTAGTCTTTTTATCAATATTGGGCAAAGGCTTTAGTAAAAACAGCAACACAGGCTGTTTTGGGGACAACATAAACTTTCTCAGTATAGGTGCATTTTAAGGCAAAGTCCATAGGCTTAACCCTATTAGTTCCAGCTACGTAAGAATCACATAACTGCCTCTCCCACTGTTAAGTGCCAGCTATGTATCAGACTTTAAACACCTCAAAATTAAAAATTCCCCTGACCTCTGGCTTTAGGAGAGGGCCCGGAATAGCCCCCCCGCTTTGGTCACCGCTGCTGCTAACTGTAAAAAAAACAATAAAATAACATTTACTCACCTGCAGCCATGATCCCTCCAACCAGGTCTCCTCTTCACCGAGAGGCGGGGTCTGTTCGCCTCCGGGCTCTTCCGTGGTGAGGAGAGGAGCAAAATAGGTCCTCTCCACTACTTCTGCCATTGTTCACCACTAGCCCCACCTTTTGTGGGCTGGCAGATAACATCATCCAAACCCAGCTGAAGACACTCAACAGTGCTGGGTAATTGGCAGGGAGAGGGTTGGAGGGGTGAGGGCCTGTGATCCATTGACCCCCCAGCCCTCCCTCCTTGATCATCTGTCATCAGAGCTCCTTGGGACAGGGTTGCCGGGAGACATCGGAGGTGAGTAAAGAAAAAATATAATTTTTACTCTCAGTGTCTTTTTTTACTGTTAACCCTTTGCAAACTAGTAAGGGACCCATGAGACCCCTATACCAGTTCACAAGGCTCAGGGGCTGGCAAGTTACCTGCAGGTAGCAGGGGGGCAGAAGAGCCCGGGGCCATGTAGGCTGTGTGGGCTTGTAGCCAGCAGGGCAGGTGGCCAGGTGGCCCTTGCACCCTGTTCTACAAGCCCTGCATAGCTGGTCTCCCGGTGGTTATGCTGGGTAGGGGGGCCCACATCAATTTTTTTGTGGGTTTAATCCTTTGCAGTGTGGATAGTAGTTATATTTTATTTGTAAATGTTATAAAGTGCTCTTTTGAATTTGCGGGGCTCCTGGACAGGAATGGGAGGCTACCGATACATATGTATGGCACCGTTGTAATACGTCCAATTCTGTCCTTGATGAAGGGGCGTTGGAGCCCCATTTTTACTGTTGTAATTGGGAGAAATGGGGCTTTCAAGTGCAATATGGTTTTCTTTAATAAAATAAATGTTTTATTTAAAATAAAGGAGAAAACTTTCTAAAAAAATATACTTTTTTTAGTTTTATTTTTACTCTAAAACATTTAAAAAAAACAGGAGAAGATTACAAAGACATTTCATGTTAAAGCATAAACTCTGCTGCAAAAGATATATATATATATATATATATATATAATTTTCCTGGAAATTCCTTAAAAAAAAACACAGTTAAACATAACTTGCAAAAGCGCAACCAGGGCAAAATGGTGAGAAATGACCTGACAGAGGATGACAAAATTAGTTTAAAGGGTTAAAAGTACCCATGTTGGGTATTGTTCTGTTCAGAGGGCCTTAATCTTTCAGATTCAGCTTGTTTTTTCTTGTTTGCATATTGATATTTTTATTATATTTTTATTCTGCTTTTTACATTTTTATTTAGAGAAACCCTGTGCAACTTAAGAATTATTTGAGGGATTACTTCCAGAAATATGAGTCCACTACAACAAGCTGGGTCTGCCTGGAAAGATGTGTACTTTCAGGGAATATATGGTTTGTGGGGGGTATTCCAAATGTAAAGGGCTGTGTTGGTTGAAAAAGGTGCACACTTTGTCTGCAGAGCTGAAATCTAAAATTACCGTCACGCGCATGCATACTTTGGGGTGTTTGGCAACTCTTCCCTTGTTCTGTTTGGGAGACCTTGCTTTTTCAGATTTAACTAGTCTTGTTTGCATATATTTTTTATAGGAAAATGTGGCTTTAATTCTGCATTTATTAATTTTTAGGGAAATGTTGTGCAACCAAAAATTCATTGAGGGATCACTTCAAGAAAACTGTGCCCACGTCCACAAGCCTGGTATGACTAGAAAGCTTGAGGTGTGTACTTATTTATGGTTTGTGGGGGATATTTCAAAAGTAAATGGTTCTATTTCTTGAAAAACTGCAAGGTGCCCAAAGCAGTTGCATTTTATCTGAAAATCTCCATTTTAGTTTGGGGGAGTCTCCTGGGCAGGAAAGGGTGTCTACTAATACATATGTGGTACCATTGTGACCAGAAAGAAATGGGGATTTCACACACAATAAGATTTTATTAACAAACTTACTTTTTGAATACATATAATCACTACAAATTGTATTTTTTTGCACTCATTTCACCCAAAAATTGTGTAGTGCAAATTTTGTCTGGCAGCAGAGGGTGATGAAATCTCTAGGTAGGCTCGCACTTAAAGGGTTAAAAAAACACCATAATCTCTTTACACACAAACTGCTTATGTAACACAGTCATATATGCAATACTTCCTTCCTTACTCTTATTGTGGTATTTTTTGCCTAACTTTTTCAGAATATTGCTAACAGCTAACAATACAAAGCTTACTACTAATTAATGCCATAAAGGCCACAGATCACAAACCTGTTTTCTGGATACTAGCCGTTGCCGCACAACCCACGCTGATAGTGTGTCGGGCTCCTGACCTGCTATCAATCACAGGAGTGCTGCTACACCCTCTTCATTCATTGCAATGGAGGGGGTGGTCCGAGGTCTCACATGCCCCCTCTACTGTAGCCAATGTAAAGGGTGTGGCTGGGCCCCTCTGACGGATGACATGAGGCATCAGTTGGTCACAGCACCAGTGAATGGCACAGGAACCAATCCAGCAAAAAAGTTAGTTGATGATCACCGGACTAGGAACAATCAACTGCATTGAACTTTGTGTTCAATCATTTTATGGGGATTCCCAGAAGCCACTTTGGGCCGATATACCCTCAATTCAGGTTCTCGTGACAAACATTTTTGACATCTTATAAGCCCTCAAGGACACCTATTTAGCCCAATTTAAAATTCTTTATGTGATATTAGTCTTTTAGGAATAGCTCATCACTTCTAGTCAGATGTTATTGTGTTAAAGGCCAACTCCAGGAGAACTTTTTTTATCCCTGTCCAGGCATTAAAAAAACCCTGTCCATGCATTAAAAAAAATGCACTCACTTTTTACTCCCATAGCTCCTATGTGCAGCGCCTCCATATTCGTACTTACTGATCAAGCAATTCCCTTCCTCTGATGCTGAGCAGATATGGTATCATCCATCAGTCTGGCTTTCCACCCCCTAACACGCCTACTCCATTCATTGTAATCATTGTAATGAAGGGGAAGTTCCAAGGTAGGTCTGTGGGGAGTCTGGTGCCTAAGGACACATCTGGTCTAAGGTGTAGCCAAAAAGTTCACAAAAGTAAACTTTTCCTTTAAATGTTAGTTACATTTGTTTAGTCCTCACACTCCATGTTGGTTTAAAATGACTTTACGGCTGAGCAACAGAAAAGTTTCCAATCAAAAGACAGCCTCTGTATTCGGAAGTCTGTGAAAGTATTTTACTGTTGATCTCATTATTTTAACAACAGGATATGAAGAGTGCAATATACTGTTATTGTACTAAAGCTACTGAACACATTGTTCAGGCCAGTTCATTGACTCTGCACATTAACTGCATCTCTTTTGCAATCACTGGAATTTTAAAAGTACAAGTACAGCACAATTAGCCAAACTATGCTGTCTGTGGCTATTCCTTAAGACATGCTTTGTTTCTGGTTTATACTGAAAACAAGATATTTATTTAGTTATTTAGAAAATGTTGAGTGGACTATTGTAGAAGTGGTGTTAGCTGTATAATCTGGCAGGAATTCTATAGCCTCTAGCAAAAATTAAATAATACTAAGGGATATTATTCTTTCCTCCGTAGATGTGGTGCTCTAATTCCTGGCCTGAATTGCCATTAAAACCACTGACATAGTAGGCACTACAGTTGAGTGAACATTTAAAAGTGTACTTGAAATTCCAGACAGAATTATAATAGATAATTGTCTAGTCACATATTTTTCTTATCCAGATCAACAAAGATAGGAGAAGCTGGCTGCATCATATTGACAGTTGACCTGATATGCATAATCCGTTTTAAATCCCTATCCATCTAATTGACTTCATCATGTCTAGCACTAGTCACATAACGTAAGCCACTGTCAGATACACATTCATCCAATACAGAATGTATAAGCGCTATGCCCCCGTTGAACCAATTCATATAGGCAAATAGTCAGCTATACACTAAATTACAAAAATTGAATAAACTGATAAATAACAAGGTTTCCCACCTTACACATGACACAGCACATACATTAAAGGGACAATTCAGAGCCTGGTGAGAAAACTCACTTCTTTTTTTAAGAAATAAATGTTCACCTGGATTTGAATCACCCCTTTAGGTAGACAATGAAAGTGAATGACAATTTCCTCTCCTAAAAAAGGAGTTTTCTTACCAGGCTCTGAATTGACCCCTAAATGTTTGGGGGAGGGGGGATATGTCCTCAATGTGATTTGGATCTTTTGTATACTCTTTTTGGGATGGCACGATTTTGCTCTTGGGACTACTACAGAAGGGCAGTAAAGTTACAATGAGTCTGGATAATATAAAAAGGTCGGCACCTACCAAGATCTTCATAACAACAACCATCTTCTATTGAGCAGTCAATAAAAGATCATTAAAAGATCAATAAAGCTATGTAAAATAGCTTGAGTCATGAAGCTGCTGGCAAGGCCCCGTTGCATGCCTGCAGAAACCTCAGTAAGCAGGCATGCAGGGTCACGGGAGCATTGTACACGTGTCAGGACATCATGGCTCAGCACACATGCATCAGCTTCCAAAACGTGAAGTTCTGTCAGAAGGCTGCTGAAAAATCTTCACAGGATCCATATTGCCGTGCCTCATCCTTAGGTCCTGAGTTACTCTTGCTCTTTTGATCTGGATTCTTCGCTGCTAACCTCTGCCTGTACTACGACTTTGCCTTTATGCTGTCTGCCTTTCAATCTTTGCCTGGATATTGGATTATGCTTATCTGCTGCCTGCCCATGATTTTGGTATGGACTTTCATTCCTGGACCACTGCTGCCAGCCCAGGGCCCTTGCTCATGCACTTTTCCTCACCTCACAGGAACTGACTGCTTGCCTACCCAGTCTCTTGACTTCCCGGGACTTGAACTGGGGCTTCCCATGCACCCCGGCCTATCCCCCTGAGAGGGGCTCTAGTGAAAACTGGGGCTTCCTTTAGATTCTGGGCCTTCGGGTCAAGGCTCAGATTCTGGGTAGTAGACCTTGGTGCCCACCTTGCTTACAGTGCTCTGCCCTAGCCTGATAGCTTGCTATAAGATTTTTCAGCTAACTCCGCTAACTTGTAGCACATGATTAAGTAACTTGAGTTTACATATGTCTAGTGTAAACCACCACCAGGCCATCTCACTAATTTCCCTGTGCATTCACCACATCTGCCCACATGGACAAACTGCACAGACCCCTCCTATTACCTGCACATGTCTACTCCTTTCCAACCTGTCTGAGGTGCCCCCTCCCCCCTATTTTACTGTCAACAAGTCCATCCCCGCTGGCTGAATCATCACTTCATTCACAAACATTCTACACAGGTCCACCAAAAGTCCCATTCCTTTGGCCATGGTCACTATAGGGAAAGTCAATGTAGGCATTAAAAATTATTTTTTTACTCTTGTTAACCAACTGAGCAGCAGGAACTGTGGTGAAAACCCGGGTTAAATGAGAAAATTATAGTTCTGTAAACTGGAAGCTTTAGCTGAAATCACATCCAAAGGTTCAGGAACACTAGCAGTGGGCATGGGGATATGGGGAATTTAAAGCATGCCTTGAAATGACAATGCCTCTGGATATAGATGTAAATGGTGACATGTAAATACCTCTCTCTACTTTCTGTTTATAGCAGACTAATGTCTTAATACTGATTTTTTTTTCATTTGAATCACACAGATATGACGCATCTTCACTCTACATCCTACTGACAATATGTGCACTTATTGCACGGCTCAAAGAATAGTGTATTTTATGTTACTAAAACTAACTAAAGCTTTTACACATCTCTTCTCTCACGACATTTGACAATACTCCACTTTTATGAGGGTTTCAATATATGCTAATACTGTACAAGGGAGTTTGTAGGTCAATCAGCAATAAACTGAAATAAAGCAGACTTTTTCCCCACCCACTTAACTTCCTACACAAAATAATTCAATGTATTTCAAAGCTAAGATGTGGGATGCCAAGAAAGAAACTTGAAAAGAAAATAGAATTTTAATATGCCTTCTCTACTGTATTTTTATGGTTGAAATTCAGAGTAACATAAAACTCACCTTGACTGCTGCCACTCTCATTATTACCTAGTAAATGCAGATTTTAATATGCCATTCAGTGTTCTTTTACAACATTTATAGCTGTGTATTGCTAATAATGAGATCTACAAAACAGACCTATACTTTCTTTTATGTAATACTGCAAGCTAGGAAGGAATATAAATCTTGATTTTGCCATTCTTAAATATTCAACGGTCACAAAATATATGGTCATTTATATTCAATTTAGAGGAATTATATATGGTGTTATATATTGTTAAATGCACCTCGCTCCTTGACATAAATAGTTCTTCACAATAATGACACTGCAAAATGATTTTTCAGCAAATTATAACAGGATGTTTTTTCCTTCTGTGTTTATGAGTCTTATTTCTGTGAATAGCTACTTTGGCTGTATTACTTAAAGCAAACCTTTCCGAATACGACCGAATACGCAAACATGAATTGAGTTAGGCTTATGGTATAACATCATTGATGTGACTGCAATCCACATCAGGTCATGGTAAGGATCAAAGGCATCAAGCTGAAAGCTACTGCATGTCATGCCTAGTCGGTAAGCTGTCAGTAATAGTGGGTCAGAACGTTTTAAAGAAAGTCATATAGCATCTACTGTATATGAACATGTTGAAAAGCCTGCAGGAAATGCAGGAAAAAAATAAACAACATAAATAATGCCTTGATGTTTCAGCAAGTGGGGATCACTATAAAGAAACTTGTAAAGAAGAAAAGAAAGTTGCCATTTTTGGTCTTCTCCCAAAAATGATAGTGGCCTTGCTTCCATGCTGCATCTTCAGATGTATTTGGGTTAAAGTTACATTTTAAATACATAATTTAAGTTGCGGCACTGTAGTAAATGGTGTCCCAGCAAACCCCATTGCTTGCCAGCGTATGCATGGGATGCCAGATATAAAATTTAGTTTGTTTCTGGTTTTCCCAGTTGCCACTTTTAACACATAATTTATTGCGTAAGGATGTTGATTTTTTTTATACAATTCTTTTAACACTACCTCCAATGGCATCCTGGTTTGGTCCATTTGGGAAATAGGACTTTATGGACTGCATAAGAGTTGTTTCAAAGCAGGCCAAAATCCCCCCATCCTCTCTCTGTCCAAGTGACTTGGGCAATTTTACTAGCTCTGCGGTAACCTGTTTTAAAAAAAAAAAATGGTATTTTCACCTCTATGGCCATGCCCACCCAGTTTTTTTGATTGGCTGAACTCCAAAATCACAGATGATGTGACCTGCCCACTGGCCCCACCTCCAGGAGCCCTTTAGTTTGGGTAGCACTCCCTGCCCCTCCCCTATGGCAATTGAGAGCTACACACTAGTAAAAAGAGGCACACAACAAGGGTTGTGCTGCAGTACACTGACAGTTTACAGGTCTGAAGAAGATTAGCAATCTCCCTAATAAAAGTTCTAGCAATAGACTTTTTGGGATTTCCCAGGATAACACTAGTAAAATACTTGTAACAATGTGACAGCATACGTTATGGGAAACTGTGAAAAAACCAAAATGCATAACTGGATGTAACTATGCACTGCATAGAATAAACCTGCTAATAAACAAGGAAGGCAAGAAAAAGTCATTGATACTGATGACCATTGTACTGCTTATTACATTATGGTAAAGCAAGCTAGTGGATATTTCCATTCAGAGAGATCTTTTACATGAAACCTTAAACCATATTTAAAACAAATTCTTGCGATATAAGGATTAAGCCTACCATCTTTTTAGCCATTTTTAATATAATAAACAATTTTTGTGATATAAAGCTTTGTGAAGCAACAACATTATGAGATCCCCAAAAATTGAGACAGAATGGAACAGGGCAATACATAAGAATCAGTTAGAAAATCTTATTATTATGGGTCTGAGAACGTGTTTATCTGTGCATACCTGTTCATAATAACCCATGTAGGTCCTTATAAACTATTAGCCTAGCTAATTAAACCAATAGCCTGATTAAAAGTTATATGTCCTTGTTTTCAGACCCTTGTTGCCAATGTGCTGTGTGCAATACATGCGGACACCATTCTTTTTTCCTTTCCTTCCACACATCATTTGACATACATGTCTACATTCCCGAGTGTCTCGTCAGTGATGACCCTAAAACAACAGGACTTTGATGACAAATGGTCCAGTTAGGTTCATTTGCAAGGAATATGCTGCTCTAGTTTTACACACTGACTATGTTTTTTAAGATGTTTTACTGTCTACTTTTTTAAAGCGGTCATCCAGCCAATTTGTGCAATCTCCTGCCCCCTTCCTATATCTCCCTTCTGGTAAATCTAATTAAGGGAAACAAAAATAAAAAATCTAAAAAGGTTTTGAATATATTATATTAAACAGTTGTCTATAATATTTAGAAAAAAAATCAAATCTTACCTTTTTTTCATTTGCCTTTTCACATCTGTAAAATAGAAAAACACATTGTTCAGTTATTTTATACCTTGTAATAAAAGTACAGAGATTCACATATATTTCACAGTGCTGTAAAGAGGAGCTTGTTTTACTTCGGAAATATTTTTGAAGTTAAGCTTTTGGTTTTAATACAAACAAACAAACTACCAACACTAAAATACCAGAAAACCATAGTATTTTTCAGAGAAGGCACAAAAGCATAGGCAGCATTTGAAGAGTGGCTAATGGAACACATGCATAATGAAGTTCTGAATTCCAGGTCTTTTACAATAAAAAAGGTATATGTGAGACCTATTGCAGAGGCATGTTTCGAGTTAACCAGACTAAAAGTGAACATACAGCTTGAAAATCAAATTCATAAGGACCATGTGTTTAACTCTATCCTGATTGTCAACACTGTGCCAAAATCTCCACCCTCTCCATTCGCTCCCCATACCTAGAGATAGACGTACTGAAGAAGGCCAGCCCAGTGAGTTCAAGAACACTTGAAATCTAGTATTTTTATCTCCCCAGGACCCCATAATATGCTTTGTTAGTCTAGAGCTGCCCCTGCCAAGGGAGACACAATGGCCTTGATTCCAAAGGGTTGAAGAAAACTCTTATGGTAGTAAAAAAATTCATGAGAAAAAAGCTTGAGAATTCACCAGATAGGAAGACAATGAAAGTCAATGGTACTTTTAACTACAGGTAAAAAGGGGTAAAAAGGTCAATACTTTTTGCAGGAGTAAAATAGTGCCATTTTGTGCCATTATCTGGTGATTCATCAGCACTGACATTCCCAGACTTGTTCTCATGAATTGAATTTTTTACTACCATGAGAGGTTTTTTTAACTCTTAGTGAATCAAGGTCAAAGTTGAAAAGTTTTTCTCTATTACTAGGACAGTTAGAGGGTTAAAAATAAAATTGGCTCCAGAATTGTGATAAACCTGTACCAGGCAGGAAAACTTTTAACACGGTTTATAAACATATTATAAAATGGGTATTTTTGAGGCCAAAATCTTTTTCATGCATATTTATCCAATTGTTACACGAAGAAGGAAAAAGAAAAAGTTTACATAAAGTTTACACAAAAAAAAAGATTACACATACACATTTCATAGAAAATCGTGCTTCTAAACTGAATGTGGCATACAAAATTGAAATACAATTAAAAAGGAGCCTAAATTGGAAAAGTGTCACAAAAATTGGCATAACTTGAGAAAGACGCATGCAAAAGTGAGGTGTATATAGGCCGACTTTGTAAATAATGGGAAGATTTCCCCCTAGACTTCTACTTTGATTACCACTTTTATGATCTTCAAAATTGGCAAATGGCGCTTTATCACATGCTTAAAGCAGGTCAAAACTCTTGCAGCTGAGCTCTGGAATCTAACTCCTACACCGGATGCCCCGCTCTGTGAAATCCCCTGGGAGCCGGTAACCTGATCCTGGCGCGTCTTTAAAAATGGCTGGGCACGCCGGGGGTGCCGCAGGGCGAGGCTTCGGTGGTGGAAAACCACCACCAAGCCAACAGCAGCGTCTGGCTGCTCAGGCAGGAGGGACCCCAAAAAGTGGAGGACCCATTTCTGGGTTTCTATCCACTTTAAATGACACGAAAAGGTCAAAGTTAGTTTAAAAAACTGCATCTGTATGAATATAAAGGTACTCTGTTGCAGCAGAGACTCTTTTTCTGGTCTGTCAAAAAAGGGAGGCATTCCAAGAAGATTCTCATTACATTCTATAATGTGGCTATCAGTTCTGGATTATTCACTCTCTTCCTGGTTTTATGGGGGTGAGTAATAGGGGTAAGATCAAACTCCAGCCAATTATCAGAACTGCTGGGAAGATCATTGGCACTCCCTCACTAACCACCCCTACGTAACTTATATGACAGGAGTGTCATGTCATTATTTCAGGCACCTCCCACTTTTTCCATTTACTGTTAGTCCCCTTTTCCATTGTGGTGGTGCTACAGATGGCAACCATGTAAGACCACTATATCCAATAGTGGCTTCTATCCTTCAGCCATCTGTATACTCAATAAAGATGTCTCCATTGACCATATGCTATTGATTGTTGCTGTCCTAGTGCGTTTGCATCTAACGCATAGCTTAGTTCTTGTGTTATGTGTGAAGTATTCTGATATTATTTCAGTCTGCCTCCTAGTATTTTCTTATGTATTCCTGTGTATTAGAATACTGAAAAATGCTGGAAATAATTCCTTGTGCACTTTGTATACTTGGTGATTAAGGCTATAACAATCTAATTTAAAATGGAGGTTTTATAAAACATGTATTATGCAACAACAAGTCATAAAAAATGTGTTTGCAAGCCTTAATAAATATGGTCAAGTGGGTCATTCAGAACAGTTGATTTGACCATTATCTGATTGTAATTTACAAACAGGTCTGTTCTTAATACAGTCCATTGGTTTTTCTAAATGGTAGCAGGCCACTTATACGGTATCTATAGCACTCATGAAGAACCTACAAATGACAGGTCAGATAAATGCTTTTGAGTGTATGAAAAGCTAAACTGGCTAACCTATATTCTGTTACCACTGATATCAAAATGTAGTGCATTGGGACTATACTATTTTAAAAGCTTTGAAAAAAAAAATTATATATATATATATATATATATATATATATATATATATATATATATGACCTCAATAGCAGCTTCAAGATACATCAGTGTTTATGTAGCTAGATATAAAATAATATTGTGCTCACTTGGCTCCCAGTGGAGCTACAATCTCTATACTGTTTCTACAAAGATCAGATATGATTTATGGCTCTATACATTTTCCTTCTATTAACTATCTGTTTTAGAGTCCTGATGAAGCACTTTTTGGCATCATAGTCTGATACAATTCAAAAGCTATCTCTTTTACTTTAGTTCGATTATATATAGTATGTGTAAAAGATATAGAAAATTACACATCCTCCAGTGTGTTCTAACTTTGCTAACAATATGACAGTGGTTCATTGCCGAAGTGTCCCCACCAAACGTAATTTTCTCTCAGGCATCTTCCTTCTTATACATATTAAAAGACATGATGACCCACAATGCATTGCTTCTTAGTTTGTAAGGCATAAACTGGCCAGTGGAAGTTGTGGAACAAAAGCCATAATAAATGTCCATATATGTCCAAAAAAAAAGGTAAGGAGAGATCATACAAGGTAATATCACAAGAAATGAAAATGCAAATAGAGTTTAAAAGCCAGAATTTAACCCCAATTAGTGATTGCCACAAAACTCCCCCTTCTAGCAACCTCAAAGCACATGCACAGGCTGCGGTTGTATCACGGCTCATCTCTATCTGTATGAACCCACAACTGGCATTTCGGAAAGGCTGATGCAAGGGGTAGTTCAACCAGCAGTGCATGTTCCACTAAGCCTTGCTTGCTGATCTGGGTAGCATAGCAAAAGCTGAATGGAACGAGATACGTTAATTTCACACAACGCCTACAGGCAGGAGAAACAAAACCCAGGATATTGAAAATCCAAGGTTTTTTTCCACTTCAAGCACTGTACCTGGGCAAAACAAATGAATACTCAAATATCGTTCCCTGCATCTGCTTCCTCGAAGGTCTGGCAGTTTAAAACTCACCCATTTCCAAGATGCTGTGGCCTGCATGTTCCCAACAATTGTTTGAGTGCTCATCTGATGTTTCAAACACACCCTTCCTCTCATAATGACCACCACTCCATTGCTTCATTTACTTTAATAGAGGGGGCAAGTCAGTCACTGCCTAAAAATACATTCTATGTACAATAAAGTGGGGGCCCTGGTGTTTTGCAAGACCCATTCTCAGAATGGGGGGCTTACACTAACAGATCTAAAGTAAGCAGCTTCGTGGTAGAAGAGGCAAACATGTATTTTGTTTATTTTTGCCCCAATAGGACCTTCCATACTTTAACCAACCTTTGAATCTGTAGGACATGCATTAACTGCCTAATGTTTAATTAATATTTAAAGTCCCTCCCCATGCACAAATTAACTTTCTTGAACCTTTTCACCCTTGAAACAGAACAGTGTCCAAACCTTTTCAAAGCATCTCAAAATATCAAACTATGTTTTCTAAGATATTCATAAGGCATTCTAGGTGAAACTTATTTCTTTCCTCAATTTCTGAATTCTTGACCATTCTCTCTTGTGGTCATAAACAGTTGCATCATTGTGGATTGATGTGCTTGCTCATGCTGAGAGCTCCAAGGAACAGAATGGGTTTAGGAATACTTTTTTCATGGTCCTGGAGGAATTAAATCTAAAAAAGGGCAAACTTTGGAACCCTGCTATAGCTTCTACCATATGCTACTGGAAATGGAGGAGGGGCATACAAAGCAGGCATCAGGTCAACTGCTGATTATAATACATTTTCTCATTCTCAATATTTCCCCTGATTGTCCTAAATCTAGAGAATAGCTATGTTACTTATGTATCAGTGGGATAGCATTTGTTTTGTTGTGTTTTAAAGGCTGATTTCCATGAATAGGTAAATTGGTCGTTCATTGAGTGAACAATGTATCTGCTAATTGCTTGTTAGAATAATCATTCATGAGATTGCATGTACTGTACTCCCCACTCCCTATTTGTGGCCGATTTTCATTTCTACGTATCAAGGATCATGCCACAAATCCAAAATTTTATTTCAGCCTAAGCTATATGATGATCGACCATTGAACAAATTCTCATTAATTGCTCTATTGTAGCGGACGTTTCTACTAATCCATACTCTGACTGTGGTTGATTTAGTTTTGGTTTGCAAAGACAATCTGATGTTAAAAGAATGTATTGCCTTACTCAATAGACTGAAAGGCAAGCCTGCCAAATCTTGATGGGTTTCTTCTTCAGGCATAATACAATTTTGAAACTTACAGCCATATGTATACTCAAAACAACACAAACACACATGAAAAATGTAAAAAATTCATAAAGCTTGGGAGATGCATGAAGAAGAAACCTTAATTGGTTATGGAAGCTTGCCATTTTAGTGTATTGAGTTAGGGGTGGCCATTTTTCTGTGGCCCCAGCCAGAGACCATTTAACAGGAATGCCAAACACACCCAGGGACTGGATTAGGGATCATTGTACATCAGTTTCCTACTGCTGCACCCTTTAGGTTGATGGACTGCTAACTAGCTTTTCCGTGTTCAGGCCAAATGCTGAACTAAAACACAGATTTCTGGCTGAAGTCCATGTTTGGAGTTGGGAACCCCAACTCGCAAAGTTCGGTATGACCTAAGCTTTGCGGTTCAGGTTTGTCCAAAACTACCTATTGGGTATCGAAAGCTTGTGTTATTCAAGTGGATTAAGCCAATACATTTTTTAAATACACTTCGATCAATAGCTAACATGGTAATACAATCTTTTCTAAATGGAGCATGCGATTTAACAAACAAGTTTATTTCCAGATCAGATCCTAATCTTTATACTCGATATAGGGCAACAGAAATGTTTTATAGAACAATAATGTGGTCAACCAACAACCTTAGCTTTATTAGCAATGATAAGCATTTTTTTTTCTTACTTTCTGAGATTCAGAAATTATTCAAATATTATTGCTTTGTTTTTAGATGCTGAGCATATATCATATTAAATCATGAATTATTAGCATGAGCATTTCTATATCAGGAATAATACATACAGATGGACAGGGTATAATGCCAACTTTCTAGCCAGTCTTCCAGCTCTTCACGCTCTACTGTTGTCTAAATTAAGCAATACTCGACATATAATTCCAAAATGCCAATTGGTTTATTGCCTTGCCACCCACTGAAATTCATGATGCAAACACAAGCAACTGAATGATACAATGTTTGCTCTGACTAAAGCTTTCATCCCATATCTGGGAAATTGTTCCGTTTTATGTATGACATGAAAAGCAAGGCAGGAGGAAACACTGTTTAGACTGCGTCCAGTGTGCGACTGATAGGCACAAAGCCCAAGCATTTCATTTTCTACTTTTGCTAAATATTGAGTTAAATGCTACATTTATTACAAATGTAATCCCGTACTTGAAGAATTAAGTACCCAGAACAACACTTGCTATAAATTCCATCATGCTTACAAAAGCATACAAGCCACTTTAATTAACATCCTTTAATTGTTAGTGAGAATGGATGAGTGTCATATTTCGCAGTTTGTGTATAAATAGACACTGCAGTGCAGAATAATTAAGTATTTAAAGATGTGTGAGTTCACAAGTGCAGAAAAAGATAATGTCTTAGTCGCTGTGATATTCACATATTTTTTGATTAATCAAACTTTTTAAAGTTTAAAAGAAAACTTTGAAAATGGAAAGCACTGTAGATTAATTTGCCTTAAGTGCACTTTCTGCAGAGGCAGTGATATTATTTATTTTCAGAGTTATAAATAGTAGTGTTTTTTTACAGAATTGTTCTGGGAATCTGCTCAACTTTTATTAACATCTTCAATATTGAGTGAATTAAAGATAAATATAATGCATTGTATGTGTAGAATCAATTTAGAGCCACTAATGGAGAATAGAAACTTGTGTAGCTTAACAGTATTTGTCGTAAACCTTACCCTGGCACCAAATACACCCTACTGGTAAGGAAAGTGAAGAATGGAAAACAATAATATGTCACATGCTGTTTTTCCATTACTGTACAAAATTTGACTAACATTTTTATTCAGAGTTTTAAGTTAACCAATTATGTCTAGTATGCAGAAATTTTTCTCCTGCGCAGTGGCAGCAAACATTACACATTTCCCTTACCTTCCATAAGGACAACCCTCCTTAGTGACTGAAAGAAAGGTGCCCCATCAATAACAGAGGTGTCATGCTGGCCAGACCAGTCTATTGAAACCTTTGCGGGATGTCCACACTGACTGGGACCTGTTTTGGGACTCCTTGGAGAACATGCCACACACATACTAGTTTTTATAGAAAAACTAGCATAAGACTCAGTCCCTAAAGTCATGATAAGAGTTTTCCCCAACCAGACAATAGCATCTGTAAGGCTCTAAAAGCATGCACAGCTGCATTCAATGCAGGGTTCCCCTTTAGGAATATGGAGAAATACAAAAACGCTAACTATGACATACGGAGGGTGGTCAGAGCACAGATACTTCTGGAAACTGAAGTTGCAATTCAACCAATGTGATCCAAGAAGCATGTGACAGAATCTAAAATCAATCACCTGCTGAAACTCAATGCAGGAGCAGATGCGGCACTAGCCAGCGAGTTGAACAGCTTCTATGCCTGGTTTGATAAGCTAACTGCTCCGCTGCTGTAGGCATCAAGGTAACATGGAGGATGCTCTAGTACTCCCAGAGCATGAAGTAAAGTGGACCTTCAGAATAGTGAGCATGAAGAAGGCTGCCAGACCTGATGGAATACCAGGAAGGGTCCTTAAAGGAGCACTATCGCGAAAAAATGGCCCAATAATAAAAATCCATATAAATATGCTGGAAGGCGGGAGGAGAGGTCACTTATACACCCGGTATTGAGAAATATCAAGCCAGGCTTGTTTTTTTTTATTTTAATGGAAGGAAGAGGACATCTCGGGTGACAGACTCTGTCACCCCTCATAGACTAAACCTGTCACCCCTGGATTTTATTCCTACCAGGGGAAGAAAACCACAAGCTTGATGGGAGTTTTAATCAGTTTGGGTTTATAAGTGACTCCTCCCCTTATTAGCTAAAGTGTTTATATGGATTTTTAATATTACACAATTTTGCGATAGTGCTCCTTTAAGGAATGTGCCGATCTGCTTGCCTTATTATTCACTAAAATATTTAATCATTCCTTGAAGAACTTGGTGATACCAGGGTCTCCTGGGCAGGAATAGGGTCTACATATTTGGTATTGTTGTAATCAGGAGGAATAGGACTTTCACACACAATATGATTTTCTTTAAAAAATTACATTTTTATTTTTAAAAAGTTTTTATGTTTTTAAAAACATAGATTTTTACATTTTTATGTGTTTTATTATTATGAAAGCATGGGCAACATTACAAACAAGGCATTTCATGTTAAAGCCCAAACTCTGCTGATAAAAAAACAATATATAATTTTTCTGGAAATCCCTGCAAAAATCACGGTTAAGCAAGCACAAATTGGTGAAAATGGACTGTCAACAGAGGGTGACAAAATCTCAAGTAGGCTTGCAGTTAAAGGGTAATAGTACCTTTGCATGTTGGGTATTGTTCTGTTCAGGGGACCTTGCAGTTTCAAATTTAGCTTGTTTTTCTCATTTGCATATTGTTTTTTTTTGTTCTGTGTGTACTTTCAGATAATATATAGTTTGTGGGGGCATTTCAAAGCAAAGGGTTGCTTTTCTTGAAAAAACTGCAAGGTGTGCATAGTTCCCTCTAATCTCCTAAGATGCTGTTTATGTGGTGTCTTCTGGGCAGGAAAGGGTGTCTACTAATATATGTGTGGTACTCTTTTGGACTATGCTTTTGCTTTTATGTCTTGTAAAATAAACTTTTGTGTTTACCCCTAAACTGCATCTTTTAGACTTCTATTTTAGCTTGGAAACCTTATGAGCTGGTACCCTGACTAATGGTTTTTAATACATTTTACACCACAGAGAAATGGTTGCTTGTCCATTGCTCTGCTGGTCAGACTTAGTTCCTTGTGTACTAAATGCTTAGTATGGCAAGCACATTGTGGTTGGGAGCTTGTTTACTCACCCATGGATGCAGTATCTGTGTCCCTCCTACAAAATACTAAAGCAGACATAAATCTAGGAAGCTGAAAACCCCAACAAATCATAACCCAGTGTGGTCTATTACAGAAAAAAGCCCCAGATAACACAAAACACTATTTAAACAAATGTTATATTTGAATGAATATATCAATACCTAATCCAATTGCCAACAGGTCCAGACTGATTAGATCAATGGGCACTTGGGGATGTTTGGAATTTTCCTGGTCTGGTCAGGACAAGGGGCATGGGGTGGCTCTAAGCCAGGAACAGAGTGGTTGGGCTCATGGGTAGAGAACAGGTAGAGACTTGGGCTGGGAACAGATGAGGGGGTAACAGGCTAGGAAAAGGTGAAAAGAGACACATGATCAATACATAAGACAAATACACATAATACATAAGACAAACAAACACATAAGTACTGGATCTGCCACGCCCTGGGTGGTTGACAGCAGAGAGGCAAGCTGCCAACAATCCAGGGCATGGCAGACCCAGTACTCAATGGAAAGCCCCATAATCAGCTCTAGGTCCATGCTGTCCTGTGGTGGTCGCACATTTCAAAATGGGAAATCAGAAGTCAGACATTACACAGCAAAGCACACAGACTTACAATACAGCAAGTATCAGTGGCCAGAGGCTAGACAGGGGGTGTGGGCCTCACTACAGACAACAAAGGGCATAGGCCTCAGTACAGACAATGAAATGCTTGGGCCCCAGTACAGACAAAGAAGTACAAACAAAAGAGGGCCCGGGCCCCAGTTCAGAATATGAAGAGCACGGGCCCTAGTACAGGCTATGAAGGGTCTAGGCTCCAATACAAAGAGCAAGAAACCTAGATACAGAGGCCTGGAAAGCATGAGTACTTCAAAAAGATGCAATGATCCAACCCAGAGGTAGTGCTACACACATACATGTATAGGGAAGACTGTGGAGGGAATTATACAGAGCAACAGGAAGAGTACTGGATTTTGAGTGATAACAGACCACACATTTCTATTTCCCCGTTGATTTCAGTCCACACAGCAATGACATTAAATTAAATGATCACAAATAATGACCTGCCATTAATTTTTAAGGAGTAGAAGGGTGAGGGATAAAGGAAAAATTGGCTATTGTGCTCCTATACACATACAGTGCTGTGTTCCCATGATGCCGAGGAGCAGGAGGGTTTCTCCCACTTCAAATCCTGGGGAAATGTTATGCACGTACATGGTAGGAGAATTCATTTTCAATTCGTCCCATTTACCACAGGGTGGTAAGTTGCACAGACATCATTCTTCAGTTTACCCGGAGTTCCAATTTAATACAGCTACATTATTTGCTCATTTTGAATGGTCATATGCAAACAAATGCACTCACACAGTACATAGCAACCCATTTCAAAGCAAAAAGGCTCCATTTTTTGCACAACAATAAAAAGTAAATAAAATTCTAATTACTGACCATAATACACTGTAACAGCGTTATTATTTTGTATTTTTTATTAAGCATTTAAATAGCTCAGGCACATATCCTGGTGTACTTTATAGAGCGCACAGACCATTTAAGTCAGCCGAGAATCTGTACAGGATTGTAGAAATACATATGAAATTAAAAGATAACTTACACCATTATATGCCTTATGTTCCCTCTAAATGTAACAGATTATTAGCACCGGGGACCTGGGTTTTACAAAAAAACCATAAACCCTAAACTGTATATTAAAAGCAGCAATTAAAAAATGATTTGTCATGTCTGTGAATGGAACACATTAGAGATGCAGGAGCTGTATGCATTGGGGTGGGGCTATAATAAAGGTCCAGGAGCTGCAAATAAACAGCTTCTTTGACTGCCAGTACTGCTTTAGCTACTAGAGAAAAACTCTGAGTATTGAGGAGACTTTTTATTTTCAGTAGGACCACGGTATTTAACAGCTGTTAAATGTTACTATTTCCTGCCACTGCTGCTGAGGTTGGTATATCAGTCTGACTTGGCTGCATTGCTTGAGAAGGTTACTGTACATTTACCGAGAAGTGAAATTACTATGAGGCTGATTCATTACCAATGCCAGGTATTGGCAGATGAGTCTGTATAGCGGCGCTTAGAGCGACCGCTAGTAGACGTTGTAAGCGGGTATCGGGCACTGTAACAGAGTGTCTCAGTCGCTGTGGTAACCTGACCTGCATTGATGAATGTGATGTATGTTGGGCGCTCTAACACCAGCACAGCGCTGCAGCGAAAGGTAGCGCCAGCTCAGTGCGACTGACTCTCAGCACTCCACACCAAAAGGACACACACACAGCATCAGCGCTCTAAATCTGGTTGTTATAGCATAGAGCGACAGAAGCTGTGTGTTGTTTTTGAACACATATACACCAGTAACAAAGCTAAAACAAATGTAATGACATTGTTTTAACACTGGGACAATAACACTTTAGTGCCAGACTGGTAATGACAATTCTGCATTAAAATATAAAACGTCCAAAAACTTTCTAAAAGTGTTTGTTTGCAGCCAGGAAACATCACACAATGATTTGAGCACAAAATAAAAAAATAAAAATTCTCAAACATGCTGTTTAAACACAAGCAAATAAACGTCCATTGAAATGTATGGGAGAGCGACACTGAAAGGTAATACCTGGTGCTCTGGAAGCTATGCGCTGAGCTGCCTGTAATGATGAATCGGACGCTACATGGCGCTGTTAGGGTCGCTCACCAGATTCGCTTTCATAAATGTGGTTTTGCCTACAGCGCCCAGCATGTAGCCTGCCGCTACTAAGCTCTACCTGACGCTATCCCTTCATGAATAACCCCCCATGTGTTTGCTATTTAGGATGATGTTACCAACCCTTCCTTTTTACAATGCCATTGGAGGATATCATGCATCATCCACTGAAGAAGATTTAGGTCTGTGACATATATAACCAAAATTCCCTGATGCCTTCTGCCAAGGACAGATCGGAAATTATAAGGTGGCCTATTGTGTGATGGATAGGCTTTACAATAGTACTCAAAAAAGGGGAAAACCCTTTAAAGTGGACATAAAATCATAAGCCTTAGAAAGAATGCTGCTATAAAGGCTTTGTGCGGTCAGCCCGAGTACTCCCAGCTCACTACTAAGCTTGCATCAGAGTAAATGATAAGGTACAGTATTGCAATGATATGGAGAGGTTGGGTCGCTTGTGCAGGAAACACAACGTGATGTTTAATTTTGGGGCCTATACCCCAGGCCACACAAATCACTGTGATTTAACTTGAAGGTCCTGCTTTTAGCCCTTGAACAATGGCAATGGCCCTTTTTAAAAGAGTAAACACTATAAACATATAAATAAAATATGAATAAGGGGAACAACTGCTAAAATCTGGTATCTATCCCCACAAGCACATCCTCCAAGGGGCCGGGTACATTAAAAAAACAATAAGGATGGGGTTAGAAAGTAGGAGAAACAAAAAAACAACTGAAAAGGAACAAGATTAAAAAGTGATATTGTCTGTGCTGTTCCACGGCCTACACAGCATCAAACATTGTTCAGGTTAATTTGCCTGTCTACATTAGGATTGCTATGGTAAATCAAGCAATGTTGTCCACAGAGCATTGCGAATAGGATTGTTGAATAAAAGCAAAAACAGATAAACCTTGGTCCAGAATCTAAGCAGAAAAGGAAATGTGGAAAGTGTTTACGTCTGCTAAAATCCACAGAATCAATAGCCGATTTGCCCATCATAATTATCTCAATTTGTGGTTATGTGAGGGTTATGTGGTCGGATAATACAGAGGGAACACTTTAGAGTCCATGCCAAGCAATGCTGGTGTTGCTGATCCACATGAATTCTGTTATTTCTGAATAGTCTAAACAAGGGGCTTCTCATACTGTATATACGGTACCTTTGATCATTTCCCTGATCATTCCATGATGCCTTTTTGTAGGTTTTTTTATGGTTTATTCTTGTGTTATTTGCACAAGTGAATATTTGTAGCTAGGATTAGACATGAAATAATGTGCAAGTAGAATGTTATGATCTGTTGAGAAAAATGTTAGGGTGAATGGGGCATTGTCTTTAAAGTGGACCAATTAACAGGATTTTCACTATCTTGGTGATTGGTCCTTGCCCCGGAGACATCCCAATTTGGAATGCCCTGCAGTGTAAAACCCCTCAGATCGACAACTCAACTCAGCTTCCATGTGCAGCTACTTATCCAATCAGTGCTTTAAGCTATGCATGCTTATGCACAGCATAGAGCCGTTGCTTTGATTGAGTATGGGCATAGGGTGCAGTGGCGTCCGCATCTCCATTTTCCCTGACTGCGTGCTCCCACATGGCCGGCCTATCTGAATGGCTGGGTGCGGGAACAGGGCTGCAGGGATGCTGGGGATGTGACCACAGCCTGCAATTGAGGCAAGGGATCAAGCAGAAAGGTAAGGTGATTGCGGGCAGTTTGGGGGAGGGGGTCACACAGTAGGGCATCCCAAATCTTTTAGATTCCAGAGCTGGCCCGGCCCATGCCATATGTCCTGCACATTTATCTAAACCTTCATGTGCACATCAAGGGGAAGAGTTCTGGTTGATTATTTTCTATAGAAAACATGGTCTGGGGGATGGTGTAACCACATTGGATAAAGAAATAGGTATGACCTGTGTTGTAACATAAAAATGTAAAAAAACTATGTCATCTAATCGCCTTGAATTGCCCTTAGAGTTGACAGCACATGTTTATTCTTTGTTTACTTTTATTAACCTGCGCATGGCTGTCTTAAATTTCAGCCTCTCATAGTACAAAAAACATTATAACGTTTTCTTTAATAACATCTTGTGTACAGGTTAGTTAAAAAAACTGCATGTTTTATTTTCGAATGTAACTTAATATCTGTAACTGTAGTTTTGCTTTCTTTAACTCCTCTGGTTGATAATTCCATTTTAATCATCTAATTTTAATCATGAGCACATTTCTGGCACACAGCAATGCACATGAGTCATAGGGAAACATTTTTGGAAAATAAAACAGTAATTTATGTCTTGTAAACATTTCTGCTGCTAATTACCAAGAAATGTTATTCACGACCTAATGTCTGTCTTTTTGAACCTCAAGTTATTGCTACCAAATAAATAATTAATACCACGGAAACCAATAATTAAGCTTTAGGTATCATTAATAGTTATAAGGAAACATGCAGATATATACTTAAATGAAACACCTCCGGCACCCAACCACTTTGAGGTGGATTTTGGCTGAGGATCGAGGATGAAGGTAAGCATTGCAAGGGGTTGTGGGCTCAATGCATGGGGAGGCTTCAGCAATTTGGATGCCCATCCCCTGAACCTGACACAATGCAGCCCAGGGTAACCTCACACCCATTCGGTAGGAAATGAGTGTGGGTCTGTGTTAATATTGACAGACTACTTTCAATGGGTATTTGTGAATCTGGCCCTTTATTCCACTAGGGTAACCTCTTCTAATCCAACCTAAAACTAACATGAAGCCTCATAGTCTGTTTCTCAGTTTCATGGCTTCATACAAAACTCAGCATTAGATCATGGTACTTTCTATGTAGATCCAGCACAATTTAAATTACTTTAAAGCTGAATCACAAACCCTGTGTATATCGTAACATGGACAAAAACGTTTAATTCCCCTTGGTCCTGGTAAAACTATGCAATAGGGGGTCTCCTGATCAGGGATGCCCCTCCTGCCTTAACTGTGTACTCCCCCTAAAGGATCCCACCGTAGTGCACTGCTCTGCCTGACCGGCAGACCTAAATTTATGGTTTCAGAGGACTAGGACTGTGAAGCTTAATCGATGCGAGAGGAGCCCTGGCAGGTATGAAGAGGGGCCGTGTGCCTCTACAGCACCCCTGATTTGGGGCCTAGAAATAAAAAAAAAATTTTTAAGCAGGATACCTTTTCATTTTCTGCCACTTTGTAAAGGGCTACACTATTTGTAACTGTTGAAACCACATACGATTTTTCAAGTGCACAATAAATATTTATGTGCAATGGAAGATACATACAGAAGAGACAAAAACAAAGGGAAGAATGGATAATCACCAAGCCAGGTAGGAATACCACATTAAAACCCCAAATCCATAATTAGAATACATGATGGATAATATATTGACTGTATAGGTAAGGAAGCATATGCTCACACAAGGCACTTTTACACACCAGGGTAAACAACTACACAGCTTGGAAACAGAAAATAAAAACCAAAATGTCATACATCAGCTAGTTGTAATACTAAACCTAACACCATGTAGCTCTTACCACTTATAGCAAGTTCTGCTGACTGGGAGTCACACATACAGTAAGGCTTACTCATGCAGAAAGTTTACTACTGGAGGCAGAGGAGATCAGTAAACTACTAGGGGGACACAGACCATAAAGGGCCCTACTTTATTTAAAACAGATACATACACAATATCCACAACGAAGTGACATATAAAATCATAGTCCAGGCAAATAGTATTTAAAAATCCAGAGATCAATCATTAAAGTGGAAATCCAGTGAACCTAAATCTCCACGCCCCACTATGCCATCCTACAATGGCACTGAGGCTTGATGAGGGTTTCAAAGAAAAAAACCCTTATCTGACTCGGCCGCAGGAAAAGACACAAAGCAGCGTCCACTGTGTCCATGTGTGCTCCCGACACCCATTCACTTGATTAGGTGAGCAGTAGCACGCATGTCGGGGGATGCAACTCTGTGCTTTCATCCAAGATGGCGGAGCCAAGGATCCATAAAGCCAGTGGAGCTGTGCTGGGTTCCGGCAGGTTAGGGTCGCAGGGCAGGGGGTTATAGCTTTACTGGAACTCCTGCTTTAAAATTGACAGGTCAATTTGGGAAGACAAATTTAGACCGTTTACATACAGTGACCACACTTAGGAGAAATTTAGACAAGCTAAATGGGCAGCACTAGCTTTAAAGCCACCTATAGTATAGAATACAATGTACTGGTGTGCACACTCTCCCCAGCAACAAAATATTCAAGACAGAAGCAAAAGATCGGGGAACCCACACTACCCCAAAAAAACAGTTGCCAAGGATTCAAAAAGTGGCACCACTCTCAAAGGTAAAAAGAGTATCTAAATTTTATTGTTTATAATTACATATAAAAGGCATGCTAACATATACACAAATAGACAACATAAACACATGAACACATAAAAACACCAGGGGGCGCCGGTGGTCTCATAAGGATCATCATATAATTCTAATAACTAATTCAAATAACAATTCATGGGTTCCTAGTTCCCATATCAATATGTGCAAATACGCAATCAAGTGCAAAAAAGTGCTATCCACTAAATCTACAACATAATAATCAAACCATCCAAACAATACATCTAATCAATATCATCAAACAGGAGGGCAAACCAAGGTGTGCAAAAAAGTAATAGCGCAAAAAATGTGTATGTACAGACCAACCGGAGCACCCCCGCAGGAGTGAGACGCCAACGCGTGTCGTAGTGTCACCTGCACTACTTCCTCAGGGCGAAAATACTAGTACTCTTTTTACCTTTGAGAGTGGTGCCACTTTTTGAATCCTTGACAACTGTTTTTTTTGGGGTAGTGTGGGTTCCCCGATCTTTTGTTTCTACAGTGACCACACTGATAGACTTTTACAATAAAAGAGCCTATGGAAAGTCACTGCAGATCCCATTAATTTGTGGCACTGCACCGGGAGACTGCATATGACTGGAAGGTATATACACCCATTGCCACTTCAAGAAAGATTTCATCATGGAACAAGCAAAGAAATGGAAAGGCAAGTAGCTTGCTCCCGAGTTGTTTGGTACCGTTATATTGGTAGATGCAATGTGGAGAGCTTCATATCTGTAACAGAGTTCTTTGCGCCAATACCTAGCTGCCGTTAGAAATAAAGGTGCTCCAATCCAGTGGAGAAGCCCTAAACAGTGATCTTTGTTTAAGGGTGTTATTAGCCTAAGAAGTATAAGAAGAGAATCTTAACTCTGTTTAACATGCAGATCAATTTGCAAACATTGAAGTTTTACTTGTACATTGATTTAATCAATCAATTTATTTATTTAAAAGTTGATTAAATCATATCTGTTATATGCATGTGCGTGCACAGATGCCCTTACACAATTGAGCACATCCAATAGTTTTATTTATTGGTCTTATTTATATTTGATGCCCTTACCCAGTTCATTACTATTCTTAATGTTATTTGACTATATTTTATCATATGTTTTATTAATGAATTTGTAAATATAGTCTTTGTGTGATAATGGACTGAACTGCATGAAACAAATTACTGACCTGTGGGCTTATGTCAAACATGACAAGAAACCATTTTCACAATCCAGAAACAGTTTTATTTGGTGTTAATATTGACAGAACTTAAAACATTTTATCAAGCCTTGAATCCTAGCTAGTCTTCTGTTTAGGTCTGAAAATGTTGACAATATAATTTTCAGCAATGATGACTTGACCCAAGCTGCAAACCTTTCTCCTTCCAAAGGAAATTGCATTTGGAAGAAATCAGGTAAACAGACATTTAAATAAAAACATGTGCGATTCTATAATTCTTCTCAAAGGCCAATTTAAAACTAAGGAATAGGTTTCTTCACAAAACATCCTTGAAATTGCAGCTCTGAAGAGACATTTTTAAAAGTAAATATGCTGCGGATAACAGGACAGGACAGATGAATTGAAACTGCAGAACAGTTGCAATGACTGTATTTGACTCAGCAAATTAAGGCAGCAATGTATCAATGTCCATGTATCAATGTGTCTGGATGTGTTTCTCCCTCCTCTTTTCCTTCCCTGTGGCACAAGAAAATGTATGGTTCACCACTCAGACTTTTATAAAACAGCCTGATTTTAAAGCAGTCACAACATTTTACCTTTCAATTTTTAGACGTCGGAGATGAGAACAGACTCTCCACATTTTTAACCTTGTTTTCAGCATTGCTGTTCATGCTGTATGCCCACTGACATTTAGCAAAGTTTGCTGGGGACCCTCTAGCACAGTAGTCCTCAAACTTCCTCCTCAAGGGCTGAGACAGGCCAGGTTTTGCAGCTCTCCACGCTACTCCACAGGTGAATTAACTGGTGCTCAGACAGAGCTATAGCCCTAATTATTACATCTGTGCATCAGCATAGAGAGCTGCAAAACCTGGCCTGTCTCGGCCCTTGAGGAGGAAGTTTGAGGACTACTGCTCTAACAGATCACTTAATACAGGGCTGAGGAACTGGCAATTGTGTCATCTTTCATCAATTGATCACATGACATTTTTAATATGGTGCATAAAAATATCTGTTGTAGAGAATGAGAGAACATACCTCAATTCCCCTTGCTGTAGAAATAGATATTTTAGTGAGCAGAAACATGGGGAGCCTTATTGAAGAAGCGTTAGCGCCACACATCACCAAATAAAACAAAAAATGAACCTGCAGTCTCGTAATTTATGGTGATCCCCGATCTGCATGCAGACCAAGCATTTGCAAGTTCTCACTTCCCCTGTACTTCCATCAGTGATGTCATAAGCTGGAAGCCAGAGGGAACACCCACATTCACCCAGCCTCTGAGAACCAGCCCGCTCACCTGCCCGCCAAAAAGCCAGCTGGGGGCAGCTGCAACCCTCCCCACACCTATATGCTGAGTAACTGGCGCTGCTGAGAAGCCAGCCACCCTCCCCACGTCTGCATGCAGAGAAGTCAGCAGCATACTCACCGGAGAAGTGGCTTGAGCCTGCCTTCCTTATCACCTGCTGAGAAGCCATCTAGAGCAGGATAGAGATGATCAATTCGTAAAGTTTGATTCGGACAAACGCAAATTTCTTGAGCAAAACGTACGAATTGAATTTTTAGGAAGTTTGCTCATCTCAAGTTCTCACTTTCTTATGTTTAGTCAATCAACTTCCCTGTTACAATATTTATTAACCGAAAAAAATGCTTAAAAGTCAGCCCCAAACAGTAGCAAGGTAAATTGGTTGATGCACAATAGGGGAAATTTATAAAGGAAAGTGGCTGTTGTACCAAACTAGTTGATTATTCTCAGTGGCTATGCCATTACATGCATTTAGCTTGACGTTACTGTAAAAGCCCTGCAGTTGCAGTACAGCTCTTGCCAGCATCAACTATAGTAAAAAGAAATATACTATGAGGGTTTATATATTAATGGACAACTTTTCCAAAAAACGACATTTTTCCTACACTATTTCTATTCCAAACACAAGACCAGCTCAGGGGACATTTCATGCTTTTTAATCCACTCAACCTCATTATACAGTGTTTTTTCCTTAAATATGACTTGGCAGGCAGAGAAAATAGCTACCATACATACACAGACTACTTGGCTCAGTTCATTTCTACATTTTTATAGTTAATGTTTCAAGAAGCCCCCAATTATCTGCATGAATGGTTACCATATTCCTACTTATCACTTTTTTGTTTTAAATATAGTGACACAGGAATGCAGCTGTTAAGAACTCAATATGTTATTTAATTACATTCTCATTTAATTGGTTTCCAGGGACTGTATGGTGAAAATTCGTTTTCTGGCGAATCAAATAAAAAAAAAATCAAAATCTCATTACTACAGTCTGGAACTACAGGTGTAATACTCATCGAGAATCTTCCACTGAAAAGGTTGTTATAATTAATAGATGTCTCTACTCCACATGCTCAATAAAAATTGTTCAATGTGCTAACCTTGTGTTGCATTTGAATTACTTTAATATCACTTATTCGATCATCTTTTGTACTACACAACCTAGACCATGTTATCCAAAGAGGCTGGGTGCCCATGATGTCTCCACAGTGAGATAAAAATGTTTTGTGAACGTTCATATATTCTAAAGGCTTCCTACTAAACTAAGAGCAACACGGCATGAAGTAACCTAAAACCAGCATTAATGGCATGTAATACATTTCACGCTGAGTTTTTAGCAGGCCTTTAAAATCTAAATGAACTATATTACAAAACTAACTGTGGCAGTGCCTGAATTATGCAATCTGGAGAAAATACTTACTAAAACTACTAAAAATGATTTTAGATTGAGTTGGTTGATAGTTAATTCACCATCTCTTGTTTTATAATTAGAAAAAATACCTAGTAACCAGGAGTAAAATAGTTATTTCCTAATTGTTCTTTGACCTGCATTTATAGTGCTCTGAGCTGCATCAGAGATTCTCTGCTGTGTTACAATGTATGTAATACTCATACAATATAATCATTTCCCTCTGGAGGCGAAGCTTCAAAGAAGCAATTGAGACGCGGTTTTCCAGCTCTTGACATCATTTTATCTGTGCCTGTACAGTTTTGAGAGCGGCTTTAATGGAGGGAAAAGGAGCTTGATGCATTTAAAAACCCTGATGTAACACTGTTTAATGGAAATACTACTTAAAATGTCAAATGTCCTTCTATATTTTATAGGAATTACCCATTGGAGTAAATAGTTTGTTTTGTATTACCACAGGAAAATACGCCAAATGCAGAGAATCAACTACTCAATGAGCTACGACAATTAAATGAACTACTCACAATATACAAATAGTCACCCACAAAAACACCAAATATTGAAATTAGGAAGTGTTTTAAGACACAGAAAAGAGGCTAACTTTCATAAAACACACACAGTATTTATCAAAAGAGTGATTTTTCACAATGAATCATTGTGAGAGCCCCAAAAAGCTAAATATATTAACACATATCAAAACAAAAAACAAGCCCCCAGAAACTATCCTCATTAAATACGAACTGACAGTCAGCACATAAAGAGGTGAGGGCTACACTTAGCACTGTAATATCTTCCCAATCACCTATCCCAACCTCTCCATGCTTATGTTCAGCCACAACAACCAAGACAGTCCGAGTCTAAGGGGGTTATTTAAGAAGGGATAGCGACAGGTAGTGCCTCATAGCGGCAGGTAGCGTCTGGTGAACACCAGGCGCTGTACGCAAAATCACATTAAAGAAAGCGAATCTGTTGAGCGCCTCTAACAGCGCCATTTTGTCTCACATGAATTATTACAGGCGGCTCAGCGTATAGCGCCGGCGCTCTAGGTTCCAGAGCGACATGTAGTACCTGTCGCTCTGTAGCGCTCTCCCATACATTTCAATGGGCTTTTTTTTTTTTTTTTGCTCAAATCATTGTGTGACCTCTCCTGGCTGCAAACAAACACTATTAGAAACTCTTTTGACTTTTAATGTTTTTATGCAGAATTGCATTTACAGGTCTGGCACTAATGTGTCATTGTCACAGTGTTAAAACAATGTCATGCCATGTTTTTCGCTTTGTTACTGGTAGATATGTGTTCAAAAACAGACTTTAATCACACAGCGTCTGGCGCTCTGTGCTAAAGTGCCCAGCTTTAGAGCGGCAATGCTGTGTGGGTCTAGTGTAATATGGAGTGGAGCGCCGAGTGCTGGATGCACTGAGCTGGCGGTACCCCTTGCTTGCTTCAGCGCTATACTGTTGTTACGGCGCCCAACATACATCACATTCATCAATGCCAGCCAAGATACTACAGTGACTCAGACGCGCCAGATAACAGCTTACAGCGTCTACTAGCGGTCGCTCTAAGCGCCACTATAAAGATGCTCATCTGGCGTTAGTAGTGAATCAGCCTCCACATAAATGAAGCTTTAGGTTTGTTCAGACTGTCAGAATTGTTTTGCTCACTAAGAGCACTTTGAAATAGTTACACAATCGTTTGATAAGGTACTTCCTGCATATATGTAGCAATAAATCTAGGCAGCAGCTTTAAGTTTGTCTCAACCAAATCTAAAAGCACCAAACCAAAACAACACGTATAAAACAGTTGGGGGTTCAATAGTCATTCCATGAATAGGTTACTGATTCATTTGATATGTATCATTATAATGAAATGATAGTATGGACATAATTAGATCTAAAAAAGAAGTTTCTTTCTAACATTCGCTATTCATAATTTTATACTTGTAATTTTATACAAATCCATTAGGTTTAAAAACATATTTTTAAGATTTGCTAAGTTTGTTGAGTATTTTCTTTTTCTTTCAAACCTGGTAACATCAATATAATATAATAAGACATACTGAGTTTAATGATATAATATTCTATGCTCAGAATGGTATGAACAAAGCTAAACACTCTCATGTGGAAAGCAGAGTTCACTTTGCATATACTCTACCCCAGGGTCCGAACTAAAGCATATTGATGTTCTCTATTTTATAAAATTAACTTTGTACAGTATTTACACTGCTCAGATAATGTAATTTATTCATGAAGCATAAATATTTTCTTAATGATATAGCTAATGGCTAGAGGGCAAGAAGATAAAAATCTCCCTAAATTATTATCATTATTATTAAGAAAACAACACTAATTTTAGCAGTATGGAGAGACCTTGAAAGTATATAACATAACATTCAATGTATTTTAAAGGTAAGATATTCAAAAATATGGTATGGATCCCAGAGTAAATAATAAAATAACATGACAAATTACTGGTTCATGCTACATTCCTTATAGTTTAGGGGTATTTGATAAAAAGTATTACTCCAGGTTACCTATTTAAAATGTAACTTAGCTGCCTTAGAGAGAAATTGCATTATCGCAGCCAGGCCACTCACCTATCCCACAGACATCCACTTCCGTGGCTCTATCACAGTGGGTCTGACACTGCTGTTCACTCAAATACTCAAACCCTGCATACCTCCGCCCTCCACTACCTTTAACATAGTGTCTAACAGGTGATGTGCTCAAAAGGAGTGGTGCACTTACACAATATGACAAAGCTGGAGGGGGGGGGGGGGTCTGTCCACTTAGCAGACCATGGCCTACGTAAGTGTAGAATTTATCTTTATCTAATAGAGTAATCCCCAACTTTTCTTACCATGAGAGCTAGAAGTAGAAGTAGTAGTAGAAGCCATATTAACAAGAACAAGAAATCTCTGAAAACAATTCTGAATAACCATTCAGTGTGCCAGGGAGGAGGCAGCTCGACAGGGACATGGACCCCTGGCCATAGAAGAGGGTGCCCATGTACAGCGGTCACAAAGTCTCCAATAGAGGTTGGACTGTGTCGAACAACAGTTTCAAGATAGACACGCACAGCCTAATAGTGTAACAAGTGGGAGTGCCAGACCCTTCTGTGCCCATCTAAACACCTAACAATTCTAGTTGGAGGGGGGCTTTCTGGAAACCCCACACGGGCCCTCAGATTGTCTGCACTCTACCCACAAGAATGTAGCAAAACCACAATGTGCTATAGTAAAAAATCTAATTTTATTGGTAGTAAACTACTGCAGGGGAGTGTGTGCGGCTCGGCGCCGGCGGGGGCACTTTGGTGCAGCTGCGCTGTATGTTGTGGGCGCTTCCCGCCGCCCCCCGGTGTCAACCCTTACGGCAAGCCTTTGACTGGCCGGGCGGGGTGCGCATGTGGGGGCGGGGATGGCGGCGACCGCGGGTCAGCGCAGCATGGATACATAAGGGTGGAGGGAAGGAGCGAGCTGCACGGCCATTTCTGGTGAAGTGGTGTATCCACGGAACGCGCCGGCGGGCTGTTACATGGGGGACCTCAGGCGATAGACGTTGTTAATACGGTAATGTGATTTCTTCCTGACTTTACATTGTTACTAGTACATTGTGTGACCAGTGTCTTGCGGACATTTTTACACAGTGTTTTCAATTTATATTTGCAAAATATTTTCTTTATATTGACCGTTTATTGCACACAGCACTTTTTTATAGATTAGGTGTCCGTTATCTGGCACTGGCCTTTAATATCAGCTGCATGTTTATATTGGGTATTTCCAACATCAGGAAGACATTTCATTGTGAGACCTGTATATAAATTCAAAGCCTATTCAGGGGAATCCCCCTATCTTGTGTTATTGTGTATATGTTTTTTAAGAATGTCACTTGTCATGTCTATGTGTGTATAATCCCTTATAGGAGTCTTTTTTACTACCAATAAAATTAGATTTTTTACTATAGCACATTGTGGTTTTGCTATATTCTTGTGGGTAGAGTGCAGACAATCTGAGGGCCTGTGTGGGGTTTCCAGAAAGCCCCCCTCCAACTAGGACTGTGTCGAACAAGCAGCTTATTCAGTCATGGCTTGGGAGTTAGGGTCCCTGAATGCCAGGACCCATTCTGGCACAGAACTGAAAAGTAAATAAAAAAAAGGAAATAATAGAACACTGAGAAACTGCAGACGCATGCTACCAAACAATTTAAAAAAAGGAATCCCAAGATCCACTGCAACACACGGGACCCACAAGGTCTGAAACTAAACATGCCACACTCTCAACTAGTGATCATTCTACCAATTCTTCCTATAAAGATAAATAAAAGATCCTGGAAATTTTGCCGACATCCCTAGAGATTGGGCAAGATAACTTACCCTATCTGCTATCCTGTAAGCAACATAATAAAACAGCCAATAAGGTTTGCTGGACAGGTTGTCACGAGCCCTGTACACTCACCTGTCCTTCGGTCCCACGTCGGCGGCTCCCGCTCGGCCAGCGTGCGGGCTGGGCGGCATCTCTGTCAGGCGGCGGCTCGGCGTCTCCTCTCCCCGGCCGCCGCTCGGCTATTTCCGCCACGAGCAGCCGCTCGGCTCTTTCCGTCGCGAGCGGCTGCTCGGGCGGTCTCCTCTCCGGCGGCGTCGGGAGCGGCCGCACCACGGCCATCTCGGCGCGCTCCCGGCGTGCAACTCCTTACACGCGCGCGTCAGATGCTGCTGTTTATGCCCTCCGGCGGCGCTGCACACAGGGCGCCTGCCGGAGGTAATTAGATCCGGGCCAATGAGCCCAAGCTTGGCAATTTGAATGGGGCAATCAGCCTTAGGTTCCTAAAGTTGCACCAATCATTTCCCCCTTTCCTGTTCCATCACTCCTATAAAGCTGCTCACTCTGCACTTGTTCCTTGCCCGTGATAGCGTGCTGCTGGGTGTGATTGTGATTGCTATTTTCCTTACGATTCCTGCCGTGTATGACCATTCCTGATTGCCGCCTGGACCGACCTTGCCTGTTTTGACCACGATTCCTGCCTGCTCCTCTGTACCGCGTATCTCTGACCTCCTGGTGTGACCTCTGGCTAGCCCTGACCATTCTTCTATCTTAATCCTTCTGTACCGTGCATCCTTGGACTGATCTCCCGTGTATGACCTCTGCCCGATTGTCTTTTCCCAGTCTTGTTCCTGGTTCGTCCACCTTCCCCTGCATAAGTCAGCATCCTTTGTGCTAACAAGTCCTGGGGGCAACCGTGTCCGGTGAGGCGTATTCTGCGTCCCGGCAAACGGGGGCTTGGCTATAGGCGAAGAAAGCAGCGGAGATTGGGGGTTGCTGACTTATTGGAAGGAAGACGTCCCACGGGACCTGACATTATCACGGGCCCAACTATCATCCTAGATGGAAGAATTAATGCAACAAGTGCAAGCTATGGCCACCGCCATCAATCAGCTGGCCCAACGTGTGGCTACGCAAGAGAGTCGCCTAATACCTGCACCTTTGGATCCTGGGCCTTCAATCGAGCCAAAGATTCCTCTACGAGAGAAATTCCTGGGGGACCGGACGAAGTTTTCAAACTTAAAAAATTCCTGCGAGCTTTATTTTCGTCTGCGGCCCCACTCAACTGGAACCGAGTCCCAACGGGTGGGCCTGGTCATCTCGCTTCTTCAGGGTGACCCTCAGACCTGGGCTTTTGGATTAACACCCTCTGATGAGGCCCTACAATCGGTCTCCTCTTTTTTTTACGCCATGGAACTTTTATACGCTGATCCTGATCGGGCTTCTACTGCTGATTCCAAATTACGGAATCTTAGACAGGCTAAACGCTCTGCGGAGGAGTACAGTGCAGAATTCCGGCGATGGGCTATTGATTCCAAATGGAATGATCCTGCTTTGTGCAGCCAATTTAGGATTGGACTTTCTGAGAGCATAAAAGATGCTCTAGTTTATTACCCTCAACCCAAGAATCTGGATGACTACATGCAATTAGCCATTAAAGTAGATAGACGTCTCAGAGAGAGACGTCAGGAGAAAAGCAAGGATCAACCGTGGGGACTCTCACGCCAAGAGTTAAGTCCTAGAGGTTCAGCTGCTTCTCCTTCTCCGGCACCCGAAGAACCTATGCAACTGGGAGTAACCCGTTTATCTCAGGCTGAGAAGGTTCGGTGCAGAACTCAAGGTCTCTGCCTTTACTGTGGAGATTCGGGCCACTTCGCCAAGAATTGCCCAAATAAGTCTCCAGTGGCGGAAAACGACGGCGCCTAGATCCTGCTGAGGGACTTCATCTAGGCGGTCAGGTATCATTCCCTCTAGTTAATCGGTTACTCCTACCCGTTATGCTTTCTTGGGGGTCATCCAAGACAATTGCCTCCGCTTTTATAGATAGTGGAGCGGCTGGCAATTTTTTGGATAAGGCATTCGCCGCCACCCTTGATATACCGTTAATTCCATTAGAGAATTCCCTTCGGGTCCTGGCGATCAATAACAAGCCTATTGAGGGTGGGTTGGTCTCTTTTAAAACTCCCTTGGTTAATTTAATGGTGGGTTCGGCTCATTCTGAAGAAATAGAATTTTTTATAATTGAGAGTCCCATGTCCCCTATTGTTTTAGGGTTTCCTTGGTTAAAAACCCATAATCCTGTGATAGATTGGAAGACTGGGGACCTTGTAAAATGGAGTCCTTTTTGTTACGATCACTGCTTCTCCATAACCCTTGGGTCCTCACCGGTCACCCTTGATGGGTTGCCTCCAGCTTATGTCGATTGGGCAGATGTGTTCTCAGAAAAATCCGCCGAAATTCTCCCCCCACATAGGACCTACGATTGTCCTATCGATTTACTCCCAGGGACAATGCCCCCTAGAGGAAAGATTTATAATCTCACACGATCAGAAGAACAAGTAATGAGGGATTATATTTCAGAGAACCTCAAGAAGGGATTTAGGACGGCGGTTTACGCCCCTGTATAGATTATCGAGGGTTAAACAAGGTTACCGTTAAGAATAGGTATCCGCTACCTTTGATCAACGACCTATTCAATCAGGTTTCGGGCGCTCAGATCTTCTCCAAACTAGACCTTAGAGGGGCCTATAACCTAATCCGCATTCGTCAGGGGGACGAATGGAAGACAGCCTTCAATGTAAAAGATGGGCACTACGAATATTTGGTGATGCCTTTTGGCTTATGTAATGCCCCTGCAGTGTTTCAGGATTTTGTAAATGACATATTCCATGATTTCCTAGGTTGATTTCTAGTGGTTTACTTGGATGACATACTCATCTTTTCCCGTTCCCTGTCGGAACACCGTCAGCATGTCAAAGCGGTGTTGCAGAGGTTACGGGAGAATCATCTGTATGCTAAGATCTCCAAATGTGTGTTTGAAGTATCTGAAATTCCGTTCCTGGGTTATATAATCTCTAAGCGTGGGTTGGTTATGGATCCCTCCAAAGTGTCCGCTATAATGGAGTGGGAGCAACCTAGAACCCTTAAGGCGCTCCAGAGATTTTTGGGGTTCGCGAATTTCTATAGACAATTTATAAGAGGATTCTCCGCTATTTTGAGTCCCTTAACTGATCTTACTCGGAAGGGCGCTTTTGTTGAGGAGTGGCCTCCCTCGGCAATAAACGCCTTCTAATTACTCAAGGAAACTTTTACTTCAGCTCCAGTTTTGGTACATCCCAATACTAAGCTCCCTTTTGTGTTAGAAGTTGACGCATCTGAACTAGGAGTAGGGGCAGTCCTCTCCCAATATTCAGGCAATCCAGAGAAATTGCATCCCTGTGCATTCTTTTCTCGTAAATTTTCTCCTGCCGAACGCAACTATGATGTTGGGAATAGGGAACTATTGGGTATTAAACTGGCTTTTGAAGAATGGCGTCATTGGTTAGAAGGCTCTCTACACCCCATTACTGTATATACTGATCATAAGAATCTTGAATATTTAGAGTCCGCCAAGAGGCTCAACTCCCGTCAGGCTCGCTGGGCACTCTTCTTCTCTCGCTTCAATTTCATTATTACCTATAAACCGGGGAAGAAGAAGGCCAAAGCAGATGCCCTGTCTCGGAACTTTGGGGATTGTAAGGACCAAGTGGGTACTGCTGAACCAATTTTGCCCTTTGGGTGTGTAGTAGGTGCTCTTCTTCCTGACTTGTCTCACTCGTTGACGCCATTCCAGGTTGATTCCCCTCCTGGTAAACCCCTTGAGTGTTTATTTGTTCCGCCTCATCTACGCCTTGCCATCTTACAGGAATTACATGATGCCAAATCCGCCGGTCATTTAGGTATTCGAAAAACCTTGGCCATCGCCAAACGCCATGTCTGGTGGCCTACCCTCAGACGCGATATCACCGCCTTTGTCGAAGCATGCCCTGTATGCGCCCGAAGTAAGACCACACATGGCTCGCCAGTGGGATTACTGGTTCCTCTAGAAATTCCCAGGGAGCCATGGTCACACATATCCATGGATTTTATTGTTGACCTACCCCCATCGCAGGGAAATACTGTAATCTGGGTTGTGGTGGACCGCTTCAGTAAAATGGCTCACTTTATCCCTCTAACGAAACTTCCGTCGGCACCAGATTTAGTACAACTATTTATCAACCATATTTTTCGCTTCCACGGTTTACCACAAAATATGTATCTCGTTTCTGGAAAGCCTTCTGTAATCGTTTAGGTATTAAAGTTTCGCTTTCTACAGCTTATCACCCCCAGTCTAACGGACAGACTGAACGGGTGAATCAGAGTTTAGAGCAATACTTGCGCTGTTTTGTGTCCGACCGCCAAGAGCAATGGGCGGAATTTATCGACTTTGCAGAATTCGCCTTTAACAATGCGCCCAGCGAGTCGCCGTTTTTCTGTAATTATGGTAAGAATCCTAAGGCAACATCCTTCTCTGGTCCTTCCTCCAACTTGCCGGCCTTGGAGGAATGGCTACGTGAAAGGAATAAGGTATGGTCTGACATACAGACAAACCTTAAGAAGGCCTCCAGAAGTTATAAGAATTTTGCAGATCGACATAGGTCGCAAGAACCACCATTTCAGGTGGGTGACTGGGTTTGGGTATCTACTAGAAATATTGCCCTTAGACAACCTTCGTCTAAGTTAGGCCCTAAGTACATCGGTCCTTTCCCCATTACTAACAAACTGAGCAATGTTACTTTTAAAGTCAAGTTACCTTTATCCATGAAAATTCCGTCGACCTTCCATGTTTCTTTATTAAAATCTGCCAAAAATATTCAGGTGTCGTCTCCCCCTCCAGTCATAGTGGGAAATGAGCCTGAGTATGAAATTAATAGAATACTCGATGCCCGGGTAGTTCAAAATTCATTACAGTATTTAATCGATTGGAAGGGATTTGGTCCTGAGGAGAGGTGTTGGGTACTAGCTAGAGACGTCCATGCCAGAGCCTTAGTTAATAGATTCCATCGTGAGAATCCGGATAAGCCGGGTAAGGGTCCTGAGGCCCCTCATGAAGGGGGGGGTAGTGTCACGAGCCCTGTACACTCACCTGTCCTTCGGTCCCACGTCGGCGGCTCCCGCTCGGCCAGCGTGCGGGCTGGGCGGCGTCTCTGTCAGGCGGCGGCTCGGCGTCTCCTCTCCCCGGCCGCCGCTCGGCTATTTCCGCCACGAGCAGCCGCTCGGCTCTTTCCGTCGCGAGCGGCTGCTCGGGCGGTCTCCTCTCCGGCGGCGTCGGGAGCGGCCGCGCCACGGCCATCTCGGCGCGCTCCCGGCGCGCAACTCCTTACACGCGCGCGCGCGCGTCAGATGCTGCTGTTTATGCCCTCCGGCGGCGCTGCACACAGGGCGCCCACCGGAGGTAATTAGATCCGGGCCAATGAGCCCAAGCTTGGCAATTTGAATGGGGCAATCAGCCTCAGGTTCCTAAAGTTGCACCAATCATTTCCCCCTTCCTGTTCCATCACTCCTATGAAGCTGCTCACTCTGCACTTGTTCCTTGCCCGTGATAGCGTGCTGCTGGGTGTGATTACGATTCCTGCCGTGTATGACCATTCCTGATTGCCGCCTGGACCGACCTTGCCTGTTTTGACCACGATTCCTGCCTGCTCCTCTGTACCGCGTATCTCTGACCTCCTGGTGTGACCTCTGGCTAGCCTTGACCATTCTTCTATCTTAATCCTTCTGTACCGTGCATCCTTGGACTGATCTCCCGTGTATGACCTCTGCCCGATTGTCTTTTCCCAGTCTTGTTCCTGGTTCGTCCACCTTCCCCTGCATAAGTCAGCATCCTTTGTGCTAACAAGTCCTGGGGACAACCGTGTCCGGCGAGGCATATTCTGCGTCCCGGCAAACGGGGGCTTGGCTATAGGCGAAGAAAGCAGCGGAGATTGGGGGTTGCTGACTTATTGGAAGGAAGACATCCCACGGGACCTGACACAGGTGTGCACAGAGCTACCTATGGCAAACCTTTTCGGCTTCTGTAAAGCACTCATGGATGCCATGGAAATGTAGAAAAGTGAGATACAAGATGTTTTAAAGCAGATGTGTTTGCTTTTTAAATCCAGGGAGGGTTCTGGCTCACAGGGACTTTAATTAATTTTAGATGCTGGGGAATCATTTTATAAGGGTTTGGGCTTTTCAATAAATCATGGTGAAGGTCCAGTTTAAGGTCCTTGTTGCCATTTTTCTCTCTGATGCAGAATTGAAAAGTAAATATATCTTCTTAGAGACGGACATGTAACAGGTGTCTACAAATACATATGTGGTACCATTGTAATTGGGAGGAATGAGGCTAGGGCTAGAGTGCCAAAAAAGAAAGGAGAAGCAAAAATAGCAATTTATTCTTCTACACCCTGGGAACAGCACTCTCAGCAGGTAGATTTGCTTCATTGCTGGATTTTGGTCCACTTTAACTTGAGTCTGAGACTCAAAAGGCATTTCATCCGGAATCCTTTAATGAATTACTAATATTTTAAATGTATTATATATTTTTTCAAACTTAGGTTCCTTTCATATCGCAGCATTTTTGCGCTGCGGTGCGTTGCACTGCTTTGTATTTTACTTGTGCTTTGCTTGCATTTGCATTGCGTTGCCATGTATTTTTTTTATGGAGCTGTGTTTGTATTGCGTTGGAAACGCAGCATACAGGACTTTTCCAACGCAAATGTCTAGACGTGAAGGGGGCCTAACGGTCTGCAACCTTGATATATCCAGGTGATGTAGAGACCATCCTCACACTCTAAGTTCACTCTAAACTTCAGGTAAAATTAATTCATCATGAACCTGAATATTTTGGGGTTCGTACCAACCAAACTTTTCCTGAAATCCTAACTTACCCACTCTCCCACTGTCCTCCTGTCTGTCCTATTCTGCTCTGTCACTGTCCCATGCCAGTCTCAGCAGCATTCAAAGCCCAGGTGTGGCTTCTGGCAGCTGGGCTCGCCACCGTAGGAAGGGGCTTTTATAGTGGGAGTGAGCTGTAACATCACAGCTCACTTCCACTACAAATTGCCCCTCCCTGTGGCAGGGCGCCTAGTTGTCAGATGCCAGAGAGATCGGCAGACCTTCTGAGTTAGTGGGTTTGTTTACATTTAACGCTTTGTGAACTGGTAAGAGGTCATAGGGAACCTTATATCAGTTTACAAGGCATGAGAGGCTATCAAGTCACCTGCTGCTCAGACTTGCCATTAACCCCTGACCCATTACCTGCCCTGGTATACCAGCCCTCATAGCTGGTGCACTGGCTGTTGTTGCTGGATAGGGGAAACCCATGCCTTTTTTTAATTTTTAAGGGTTTAACCCTTAAAAATTAAAAAAGAAAACACAAATAGGATTTGCCCCTTCCAGACACAGGGCCCTATGTAATTTTTCTGATTTTTAAAGGGTTAAATACCCACAAATTTAAAAAAAAAACAACATACGGGGAAACCCCACAACTTTTTTTTCATTTTTAAGGGTTATCTAGCAAAACCATAAGGACATCACCAAGCACTGAAAAGGGGGCGGAGGTAGGTTTATTTTCTTTATTTGGCCCAAATTCATTAAAAGTTTGATTCGGACGAACTGGGGAAATTCACTGAACCGCCAGAACTTTTAAAAAGTTAGCTCATCTCTATAAATGACCTACTAAGGGGGTTATTTTAGTTTAGTGCAGAGAGCCTTTTACAGTATCTCATTAATAAAATTCCACACCTCATATAGCTGGTATTTTCTATGTTTGGAGAACATTTTAACTCAAAACAAAATAACCTGCAAAACAAAGAACATACCGAACGCATTATTGTTACTATACATAAGGTAAGATCTTACTTTGGGATGTTAAGGGTTATTAAATAAGGGTTATTATTTATCACAGTTCATCATTATTATTTGCTCTGCTTTGTAGTAGCAGCATACTGTAGGTCTGATAACTGTGTACACATTCTGTGATTTTATATCTTAAGCATACATTATTTAGAGAAAACAGTGCATTTTCATATTATGAACATCAATTCTTTAAAAAAAATAGTAAGCAATATACATTGCTGAACCTGGAATAATGGGTATGCCTACTGTTACACTTTTTATGGTTTTAACATTTTTGCACACAGTAAAATATTAATAGACTACAACTGATCATAAATAATTAAATGAGCAGTCCTAGGTGTTTTATCATTTATATATGGGTACTGCAAGTCTCATGGGTGTTGACCGTATAAGATGTTGATGGCTTTTCACATTTATATGTCACATGGCTAGTAAACAATAACAGTAATGTTTCACGTCTTGAGCATTCTCAAAATGTATGTATGCACATATTCAGTCTTTAGCATAGATAACAATGAAATGTGGCCACATTTTTTAGTTGTAAGCAAAGTACAACCTGCAACTATATATTCATCCCAGCACTTCAGTCGATTGTTCACCCAAATGTTTTTCTGTCTTCTCTAAATCAAGATGTAGATGCTGGTTGCGAAGGTTATGTAGAATGTTTGACAGAAACACAACATAAAGGGTAGTTCTACTTTTAACGGCATTTCCATTATTGTGTGCCAAAATGATGTCCTCAGGGTGCTGAACTTATCTATGAAACGGCCATCTTGCTACCAACCTGACACCTGTCTGCTTCTGAAAAGCCCCGGTCCCACAGTCAAAATTATCTTTGTGCAATAATCACTTCTCAATAGCCAAAAGTAGAACGCCATAAATTGTAAAGAATCATCATAGCTCAGAAAGCTCTTACATTAAATTAAGGGCCTTAATGGCATATGACAGATAGTGCCGCATTGTAGCAAATTAGAGTAGTGAGAATTATTATTTATAATTGTTTTTCACACTTGTGCATGTTGCTACACTGCAAGAAACACATTTACTAAACATTAGCAGTGAAGCAACATGCTCAAAATTTTTAGAAATCATATTTTGCACTACTCTAATTTGCACTAAAACAGCATTGTCTGGCAGAAGTGCTTGATAAATCAGGACCCAAGTGCTTCATTGTTCTGCGAATGGCAAGACATATAATTACATAGAGTTTCATTATCAGCATTCCTCTACTCTACTGGCTGTTGATTTAGATAGTAAGAGAAAGAGAGAGTGTGTGTGTGTTTGTAGCATGACGGACATGCATCATTTTTCTGAGATATATATTGTCAGGCTTTTAGATCCTCCATATGCTGGCTAATCACCTGCACTTTACTCTGGCTGTCTGTTTCTCTGCGTATCCTTGGCGGCATACCTCTAGACGCACTGTCTCCCTAGAATGCATTCTGTGCCTTGCTGTTCATTGTAGGCCAGCATTTCCACAGATAATTCAGAGGGTAAATGTTAGGGGGCTGACTCTGCCTTCCATATCTGATTGGCCGATGGCCGCATAAAACCAGGCAGCTCCCTGTATGCATTGCTCTGTGTTTAAAGACAGGTTAATGTTACCTAACTAAGCTACGTCCGACCACTCTCTGTCTTCCGCTTGGACCGACCTCTGCTTGTTAGGATTCTGCCTGACCCTCTGGATACCTTGATATCTCTGACTCCCTGGCTCTGACCTTTTGGCTATCCTCGATCATCCATCTGCTCAATCCCTGTGCATGTAGGACTGATGCCCCATGTGTGGCCATGGCTAGTCTGGACTCTACTCTTAGTGTGCTCTTGATTCAGCTGCCTTCAACCATAAGTTATTATCCTTTGCGCAACATAAGGTCCTAGGGGCAGCCATGTCTGGTGAGGCGTATCCAGCGTCTCAGAGAACAGGAGCTTGTCTAAAAGCAGAAGCAGCTGTGGAGATTAGGGGTTGCCAACTCATCTGAAGGCAGCTGTCCCGCTGGGAGCCAAGGAGCACTTTACACACAGAATGCTGCTTTAGGCATGAATGTGCTCTGTCACCTCAGCAGCAGCCATAACATCTGTGTTTTGTGTTTACTGGTTTATTGGGCTTATCTCTCTCATCTAGTAGATCTTGGTGTACAGACTTGGTGCACAGTTATCAATAGCAACATGTTGCTGGTATTGAAAACTGCTTAGAAAAATACACATTTGCTAACATAAGAAATAATGAAAACAATACTAGATCATCTCAGCACCTTGAGGACATCCTGTTAGTACAAAAAAAGTATATACCATACTATTTAAAAAATGTAGCTGCAACACCGTTTTAATAAAATGTTAGACATTCCTTAAAGTGATCCTATACCCAGATAGGAAGTTTATGTCCGGCCCAGTGCCCCATAACAGCCGGTGTTTCTTTTTTTACTAAAGCCTTTGCCCAATATTCATAGCCACGCAAATTGGATGCAGTCAGCCATATTTCTTCCTGGCTGAGCAGCCCCACTGGGTGCTTTTTCAATGATGATACATTCAGTTATAATACACACAGTTCAAAATGAGGGGCAACCTTATCAGTTATAATAACTACAATACATCTGAATGTACTGAAATATAACTGCTTTTATATGACAGTTTAGCTTATAACTGAATTAATTAGCATATGGCTGCTATTTGGACATCATACTGTTTCCTGTTAGTGTTGTTCTGATTATTGGGCAAAGCCTTTAGTGAAAAGGAAAAAACACAGGCTGTTTTGTGGAACTGGGGTGGGGATAGAAGGTGACAACATAAACTACCTTTCTGGGTACAGGATCACTTTAACCCTCCACCCTCATATCATAACTGATATTTATATCTAAAGTAGATGACCTTAATATATTTTTTTATATTTTTTTTTATATAAAATTGTATAGTCTTACTCTCTGCTTCCCAATCATGTCATGCCACTATGCCAGTTGGGTCAGACTAGAAGAGAAAAGCAGGCAGAAGCTGCAAGATTTGAGAAATATGGAGCCCAGCAGCTGTAAAAATGACATCATAAATAAATGATTTAATACCAGGTCTATGTAAGGAATTTATATTAAGAGGGGCTCACATTTTTAACTATTTTAAAGGACTGTTTGTTACCAGGGAGTCTGTGCACTTTATTGGAGTAGTTCAGCAAAACTAAGAAGGAGGAAATATGCTAACAAATGGTATAGCTATAGAGGAAGAAGCATTTGCCACGGATACAGGCTTTCTTACAAAATGTAAATCTGATTTTGGCAAATAAGGGACAACCTACTTAGGGAAAGACCCAAGTAAGGCTTAAAGGGTCTGTCCAGGCACACAAATCTTTAATAACCATGTGTCTTTTGCAGCTGTTTTGTTCTGCTTCATGGCAGTAATGAATGGAGTGGGATTACGGAGGGGCATACTACATCTTTCTTGAGACACTCTCAACGGTCAAACATGTAGTAAAGGTATGACACAAATTACCTGGACAATAAATACATGTTGGCAACGGGCATAATTTGGGGGGGGGGGGGAGATATCTTTCTTGAAGGAGATGAGGGGACCAGTATTGGATGACAAGGTACACATCTCACACTGGAGCAAGACGGAAAATCTGCAAGAAACAAAATTTGTTTTTTTTGTGCCTGACAGATTCTTTAATATAGTGGGCAAAAAGTGGGCAAAACTCCTATTTAAACAGGACCAGCAGCCTGGCACAGTTGGAAAAGAAAGGTAGCGGACATTTTTGAGCTTCCTCTCCCAGCACTTCCTGTTTGCAGGTGGCCTGCAAATGCCATTTTGTTTCTAAAATTTACTACAGCAGGAGTTAGAAAAAGGTAAATGAATTTTTATGTGCAGCAATCTAAATTTCTCTGGGGAGGGATGCATATGAGCACTATTTGTTGGTCTGGTTTAAGTCATTTTTGACTGTTGGTCCACTTTAAAGGTGCAAGGTAAAGAGTGTTTTCTCAAAACAGAAAGTATTTACGTGGAAGTTACTGACCAAGAATAACTGGATTAACCCATGATTCTTAGCAGTAGGCGGGGCCTTGCATTCAGCACTCAGAAAGAGATGTCGGGGTATTTTTGAGTATATTTTCTACTTACACAGGTACCTACTTGTGATCTTCACCATGGTGATCCTAGATAGCACAGGCAAAGTGATGTCTGTATTGTGGGTAAGACTTGGGAGTTCAATAACATAGTAACCAACAAAAAAGGTTATGTGTACTAGGTTAAAAAAAAAAAGAAAACAAAAAATCGCTGCAAAGAACAAAGCAAGAATCAGGCCCGCACATCAATGTGTGCTTAGCTGAGAAAATGTTTCCACACACCAAATTTTACATTCAGCTCTATTATTGATATTGAATTAGTAAACCTACCATCACTTTTTGGAGCTTATTATTTCTCTGTGCCCTAGGAGTTTCTGATTGTATACTTTTGTCTATTTTAATATTCCTTTTATTGGCTGTAAAGACCACATGTCCTTTTTTGTTTCACAGAAGAGTAATTCACATCAAACAATAACACAGAGACTGCACATCAGGGAATATTTGATTTGGAGATATTAAACTATAACTATATAGCATAATAAAATATTAAGGTGTGCTTACTATGCAATTTCAAGATAAACTGCAAATGCACACAGGAATATAACTAAAAGTGAGATTCATCTTATACAAAATCTTTACAAATCCTTACTTGTGCAGCTTTTATTGTAGACTGTAACCATCCTGCACTTATAAACAGGTCTTGCCAGAGATCAAACACTGTCACGATAGATTTGCTTCCTGTGACATTTATTGTATTCAGCTCAAACTTTGTCTTGGGTGTAAATAGAAGTTAGCTGGAAAGATTTAAAGCCAAAGATTGAATCTAGCGGTTGACTATAAACTCAATTTATCATCAGACATTACCTTATCAGATAGTTCCACCGGATAGAAAAATTATGCTGTGGCTTTCATTAATTCTCTGGCATATTTGACTAGATTCATAGGCTATATGGCTTGAACGGGGATGTTTTACACTGGTCTGACTTTATTATCTACAGTTTGTGAGAACATATGCCACTAATTCTAGAAAGAAGCATTTCAGGACAGTTTTTTTTTCCTTTGGTTGGGCACGTAGAATAACATTTGAATTTTACACTTGCCTTTACCGGAAATGTTAAATGTCCAATAAGAAGATTCACAGATAGGGACAATTTAGATGAAACCATTTACCAATTTATTGCTGTGACAAAATGTACAACCATAATTTTGTTCCACTTGGCAAGTTTTATTACTTTGAAATTGAGTTGTACAATGTTAGGTTTAGATCAAACCAGTCCATAAAAATGGATTGAAAAATGGTTGCTGCATTTTTAAAAGTGTTGATTACAAGCTATGCAACTGATCCTCTTGTTGGTTGATGGATAAGGCTTGCTTCTCGCATAATTGCTATTTATTCTTTCCTTTGGATAGGGTCGGGGAGGCAACAGGAAGATTAAACATCTACTGAAGACAAGAAGCTCAAGTGTCACTGAGAGATGTTGAGTGGGACAAAAGATGGGTTTCTGGGCCAATAAAATCTGTCTGGTTCCAGCAACCTACACAATTATATGACTGAAATGGGTGCATACACCTTGTATGATCTTAAAGCGGGACAAAACGCAACAGGGCCAGCAACTGGCTGTCCTCTGGGGCATTCCAAATCAGGATGCCTTGCTGTGTGAAACTACCTATGCACCGCAAAACTCACCTTTGTCCTGGCTTTCTTACTGATGTAAATATCAACGGCAGCATCCCCAACATCTTTGGGGGAATGCAACTGCACACACTCCAGATGGCCATAAACAGAGCTGTTTGCCAAAAATTAAATATGCACAGCAAGCAGCTCTGATTGCAGAGGACTGGGGAAAGGTGAGGTTTACTGGGTTTCACGCAATGGGGCATCCCAAATCAGGATGCCCCAGAGGCAAAGATCAAAACCTGGGATAGTCAAAATCCCAGAGCCTACTTAACCCTTTAATTGCCAACCTAACTAAAGTTTTTGACACCCTCTGCTGCCAGACCATTTTTCACTATTTTGCACTACACATGTGCAACTGTGATTTTTGTAGGGATTTCTAGGGATTTCCCTGAAAGGGCTTTAACATGAAATGTCTTGTTTTCATTTTTTAAGTATATTATCAATATTCTTGGGTGAAATATATGCAAAAAATAAAAAAAAAAACTATGTTTTACAATTTGTAATGTTTTTCTGTAATTAAAAAATCTAAGTTTATCAATAAAATTGTCAAACCCCGGGGACACCCATCTTCGTTGTGAGCCTACAACCCCCAATCTTCGCAGCTAGCTTCACCTTTAGCCAAGCCCCCATTTGCCGGGACGCTTTAAATGCCTCGCCTCGCCAAAAGGACTTATTAGCTCAAAGTATGTAAGCTTGCGGGGGTAAAGACGGATGATCCAAAGGTAAGACTGGGCGTAATAGGGTAGCCAAGGTAAATACAGAGAGGAACTCAGAGGGAGAAAACAGGCAAGGTCAATGGTCACTCCAATGGTCAAACCAAGAGATCAGAGAGCTACGCGGCACCAGGGATGAGATGGGTTTTTGTTCATTATTCAGGCTGAGGTCAGTACAGCCAGGGGTCAGGATAGTCAGACTAGCAAGGTTGGCAATGGGTATCAATACAGGAACTCAGGAATAGCACACCCAGGTAAACGCTATCACGACAAGGAACAGTGTGAGGGAACAACTTTTATATGAAGGGAACTAATGAGACTGGCTGGGGGGAACCCTCAGCTCATAGGCTGGCTAATGCAACATATGGTCTGATATTTTTTTTTTTACTACAGGGTATTTCACCCACAGTAACACCAGGGCTCATTGACCCTTTAAATCAGTCTCCGAAGGCCGCGCTGCATGCAGCGACGCAGGAGGCTATGTGTCAGCTGTGCTCACATGAGCACTAGCACAGGATTAGGGAGCTCAGGGCGGGGAGAGGAGGAGGCAAAAACGCTAGTCATCGGTCAAGCCAGCACTCACTGTTGGAGTGGCTGCCGGGCGGAAGGCAGCACGGCCTGCCACCCAAGCCCACACCGCCTGGAGAAACCGTGGGACCGGGCTCCAGGTAAGTTTACCATGACAAAAATCATATTGCTGTTAAAAGGCCAATTTCTCCCAGTTACAATCCCGAGCAGAGCAATATCCAACATGCATAGGTGTGTTTAACCCTTTTAACTGCCAGCCTACTTGAGTTTTTGTCACCACCTGTTGACAGGTGATTTTTCATCATTTTGTGTTTAGTTTAATTGTGAATTTTGCAGGAATTTCGAGGTAAATTATTTATTTTTTTGTGACAGGAAGCCTTTTATACCTTCTGGGTGACAGGACATAAGGGGGACCCAGGGGGAATCCATTTTTTTCCATTTTCGAATTTCAGAAAGTGATGTGAGGTCCCCCCTACCCAGCATAATCAGCCTGGGGACCAGCTATAGGTGCTTGTAGAACAGGGCGCAGGAGCTAGACTTGGTGCCCCCCCCTGCAGGCTACAAGCCGATACAGCCTAAATGGCTAGGCAGGTAATGGGTGCTGGGGGTTAATGGCAAATCACCGGCTAGCTGCAGGTGACTTGCCAGCCCCCTAAGCCTTGTGAACTGGTAAAGGGGTCTCATAGATCCATTACCAGTTTACAAAGGGTTAAATGTAAAAAACACACAGACACATAGAAAAATTAATTTAACTCACCTCCATCCTTGCCATCCATTGACAGCTGCCAGGGTGATAGCTGCAGGGGGGGGGGGCGAGGAGGCAAGGGATCACAGCCCCAAAGCCACTGAGGATATTTGTTCGGGTGCAGAATGATGTCACCAGCTCCACCCACAAAAGGCAGGGATAACAGCATGTCAGCGGAAGTGGGTGAGAGGGTCTATTTTGGCCCCCTCTCCTCACAGCGGAATAGCCCAAGGGGGTGGTCAGAGGTCACTCGGGCGAAGAGGAAACCTGGTGGGAAGGATCTTTGGAGGGATTTTTTACAGCTCTCAGCAGCGGGGGCAGGAATGGGGGGCTCTTCGGGCCCGTTCCTGAAGCCAAAAGAGCCCTGAGGGGGGGATCGAATGCCCCCGGGTTAAGAGGAGACCTGACCCGATCGATCAATGGGTCAGGTAAGTGTTTTTTGCCCGCTAGCAGCATTAAATGCCAGGCCCGTATATATTACATGGCTGGCATTAAAGGGTTGGAGAGGCAACCACTTGAAATTTATGTGCTTGGCACTTTAAAGTGGACCAACAGTCAAAAATTAATTAAATCAGACCAACACAACAGTAGGTTGCACATAAAAAATAATTTACCTTTTTCTAACGCCTACTGGGATAAAGATAAAGAAGGACGCTCATTGGCTTGCAAGCCACCTGCACCTGCTGGGCTTCCTGTTACTCTGTATTTCAGTTATGTCAGTTGGGAGAGGGATCTCCAAAATGGCAGCTACCTTTCTTTTTGAACTGTGCCAGGCTGTTGGTCCAGTTTAAGTGTTAGAGTTCACTCTGAAGCTTGAAGTCTTAACATCCCTGCTAAAATGCCAGGTTTTGTCATGCAAACAATCGGACCAATTTTGCCAACTTTTTATGTACACTTCATTAATGCCCACTTAAATTGTTCAGTAACAGCATCTCATTCAATTAAAAATATGTGAGTCACCATTATTAAGCAACTTCTTAAAATCTAGTGGCCTTGCTATATTGATGCTTCAGCAGAAGCAATAATTATTGAATCCCTGACCAATAACTGCAGTATAGACTATAGGATGTGACATTTTTCTATTTCCTATTGACGGGCAGCATGAATATTCCAAGCCAGTATGAAATCAATCAGTAGCAATTTAATAGTACCCCAGTATGCTAGATCTCTCCTCTTTCTATGCTTACATTACCGCAAGGTGGGTGGGTGTGGTCTGCACCAGTTCTGCAAGCTGAATCATCCCATTGCAGATTTAGATTTTTGATAGTGAAGGCATCCAGCTTACTTTTTTCATCCAATACGGATATGAATATCAGTAGTGAAGATAAGTGTAAATTGAGAGACTTTGTACGCATGGGATAAGATGTTTTTTTCTTATTTTTGACTTTTTAGTTGTTTTAGATCATTTCTAAATGTTCACTAAATACAGTTCAATTTCATTTGTGAGTGTAAGCAATTAAGTATGTATGAATAATCACTGATCACTACTCAGAATGCGAAAATCACTGTCACCACCTATACAGTACATAAGTTTAATTTGCCCACTGTTCATGTGATTGTTTATGTTGAACAGATTCAAATTATAATAAACAGATTTTGAATTGTAAATGTATATGCATCATCTAAACATAAAGGTAAACAACCATTTTGTATTGAGTTGTTCTCTATGTATCTAGCTACATTAAAAGTAATTACCTTCAAACTCGCAGATTCACTTGGTGCCAAGTAGATAAAGTGGGGTAAGCCCCTGCCATGCCACACTGCCCTACTGCTGAATCAGACGGGGGAGTTACAAAGAAAAAAACCCTTACCTTGCCCATTGTTTAGTGCCTTGCTCTGGGTCCTGGGCACTGCCCTCTCGGACAGGAAGCACAAAGTGTCTTCCCCTGTCTGTATGTGCTCCCATCTATCCATTCAAGTGCTGTGTCTGTGTGGCAGCCGCACATGGCCAGAAAAACAGCGGCTGGTCTGTGGGTAAGGTAACGTTTTTTTTTATTTTTTTTTTTTATTGTAACCCCTGTGGGTAAGGTAAGTGTTTTTTTTATTGTAACCCCCATTGTGCTTCTGCCCTGCTTTAACAGAGGTAGATTTATCAAGGCTAGTGCAAGGATTTCTGCTTGCTCTACTTGTCTATACACAAAGGGTCTAATTCCAGCCAGCCAGTTAGCCGATCAGCCTGCTTTGAGCAGTTAAACTGGTCCAACACCCTTACCATTCAGATTTCTGCACATAAAAATTAATTTACTTTTTTGTAAATTCTGTGGTGGTCAGTTTTCTCCTTCACTTGATGGATCTGCCAGTGGCCTGCAAAGAGAAAGAGCCACTGGATTTCCTATTTCTTTCAGTTAAGTTCATGCAGCAACACGGCTAAGATGTTGGGAACGAGAGAAGCTTCCCTAATGCTCAAGGAGTAAATCAGTGAGGTGTCTTTTGGCTTTGAGTGGATGCAGGAGTAAATGTAAGTGCTGACAATGATTCAGTATCATGCATGTCCTTCCATCTTGCTAAAGACACCGAGGCCCGCTGGGCGATGAGGACATCGTCCAGTGCTGGAACAGGGATAAAGGTGAGCTTTTATTTATTTTTTTTAAAGCAAATTATTTAAAATTTGATTTAGACAAACACAAATGTCTTGGGGAAATTTGGCGAAATATCCAAAAGAAATTTGCTGCATTTCTATTTCTAATGTTCCTAGTTTTTTACATTTTTAAAAAAAGAATCCCCAAAGCAGAGAAAATGCTTACTTTTAAATTTTCACATTTTTACTTTGTGCTTTATTTCAAAAGATCCTAGGAAAATACTGAGGACTATAGTGCTTACATTAGCATAGCTGAAATATGTGCCCAGAGCTTAGGCGTGGTGGTTGATGTTAAAACTTGCCTCTTCTTATGGCTAGATAAGTTGTGAGATTGTAAGATCTTTTTTTACAACAATGTTTTTTACAACAATGTGATACACTCTGTCCCCTGGTAAAGTGGTGGTGGCAGAACTCGTGGATCCACAAAAAAGAAAAATGAGCAGCCGACACACATATTTTTGTAGTTAAATATCAAAGATACAAGTGTCAGGGACTGTCATAAAATAACCATAAATACAACAAAGAACAAAGCATTTCAGTAGTTTGACTTCACAGAAAAAGTCAATACAATAAAGTGAAGGTAGAGGAATATGATGCCATGAGCTATGACATGCACTAGGGGAAGCCTAGCAACTAATCATATAGTAATACACCTTGATGCAGTGCAATGTATCTTTGGTACAACCATACATAGTACAAAAATATAGACCTCCAGCAGACAGGGTTTATAACAAATTTTGATTAGTAGCAAATGCAGTCTGGCTGGACTGGCCCTTTAACTCTTCAACTTTTCACCTGAAAATATTCCATATGGAAGTCATATGAACCAGATTTTAGTTTCACTTTTTTCTAGGCTAATAGTTTGCCTTGTATTCACACCACCACTTCCCCAGTACCCGCACACCAAGGGGTGATATGTATTTTGGCACAATTTACCTGGATGCCAAAGCCCCTGTGTTGGTACTGTTAATCTCACTTGTATACACACACACACATATATATATATATATATATATATATATATATAGAGAGAGAGAGAGAGAGAGAGAGAGAGATGGATAACATAGTGATTATAAAAAAACTTATACATACACTAAGGCGTTTATATAAGAAATACTAAGGCCACATTGGCCCAAATAAGTGTCAGGTGAGTGTCAGGTCCCAGTGAAAACAGTGTATTTATCAAGTCAAAAATCCAGGTTGACAGATTTAATTGTTAATGTCCCATCTATCAACAGCGCCGGCGATGGGATGAGTGCCAGCGGCCTACAGTGCCAGATAAGACCAGGCGTTCGCGCTGGACTGTGTGTCTTTATCCCATAAATTTCAATGGGCTTGAATGATTACAATTATTTAGACATTTTATAATATTTTTTTTTATTTTTTGGGGGGCTGGTGCATGTGCCACGGGATTCCTGGGCTGGTTGGGATTATTTTAGGATGCATTTTTAGCACATTTGTGTTGCACTTTAAACTAGTGATTTGGGCTGTGAGAAAGCTGGGTCATGTCTTTCAAGTGTCCTCAATGCAATTCCCATTAAAAAAATGTAATTCCATGATCATAAAAAATTAAAAATTGAGATTCCAACAGGCGCTGTGTGGCTGGAATCACATTTTTGAGCACCTCTGGGAGCGCTATGTATTTTTTTGGATAAATACTTTCAATTTGTGGTGCTCCCGGCAGGTGCTAGGTGTCGCTAGCTCATAGGCATATAAAAGTCGCGCACTGCGAACATTGCCTGGCCGGGAACGCTACAGCTGATAGCACTGGCAGCCTGAAGCCACGTTGCAGTGCGGCCACTGCCGAGTGTCTTGGACAAGATGCTCAAGTGACGCCCGCACCTTTTATAACAAATTAGCCTCTAAACACATTCCATAATGGAGAAATGTGGCAGATACATTATACTTTGAAGTAAAGCAAAATATACCTAAACCCGTAGCTAAATTTCAAAGGAAATGTAAATGAAAAGCTTGCACCTTTGAATGTGTGTGGCATGTCATGATTTGTTGTTTGAAGTTTTCGCCTCTTCCTAATGAATTCTGTATTTTTTAATACGTTTGTCATATGTCATATACTTTACTGGACCAAAACTGATTTACCATTCCTTTGCCCCTTTTTTCGCTCCATCAGTAGATGGATTCACTCATCTTGAAGCATTTAGATGCTGAACTTACAGTATGGAACATGCTATAATTATTTTATGCTTCATAAAAATGTATATGCATTTCAGGGAAAACTTCACATTTACTAGTGTTACGTTCAATAACTCTATCTGTAAATAATCTTTTTAAATGTGCTATACATTTTCACATAATAAATTAAATAAATCATTTCCTGTCTCTTTTTGGTAAGGCTGGATGATTATCCCACAGCTTTACAACAAGTCCACATGGAACCATTTTAAATGCATTTTAAGCCTTGCTGGTTCAATACACCCACCCTGAGAGCAGCAGTAAAGAATTTCACTCAGGTAACATTTAATGATCCTAGTAGTGCTGTTACGAGATCAAAGTTTCTGATTTGACAGCATTAGGAAATGTCTTAGTGAATTTGTAGGCAGACCTAGAATAACAGAGATAAAAATCGACAAAGATGTCAACTAGAGGTACATAGTTTCAGGATTACTCGCACTTTCTTTCTTTTTTTTACTGTAGTGTCTTGGATTTAAATGTATTGTTATGACTTTAATTATCATTATCATCAAATATTTTTTGCCCACACAATTACTATACAATAATTTATTTATTGTAGTGGTAGTGGCCAAATTTTTCTTTAGGTTTCGTGTTTCCTTAGGCAATCTTCAGTACTGACTTCTAACTTAAGAACTACCAGAAAACAAAAATCAGTGCATGGACCAAAGATGGAGACTGATGCAAAAACTTTAAAGGAAAAAGGTAGTTCTTTATTTTTATTAAAATGGGAAACTGCTTTGAGAGTTCAGGATTACAATAGCTATGCTGGTTGCAAAATGTCCTTGTATTTTGGAAGATAAGGGAAGCACAAAAATAGGTGCAATTAAGTTTTTTTTTTCTCTACTAATAAACAGCCTTTTTCATATCAAATGTGTTTTTAGTGTGCACCAGTCTGAGCCATTCAAAAAACCTCCAATAAATATGAATCGGCAAAATTGGAGAACACCTACTTAGACTGGCACCTAGTTAGTCCACACACTCACAGTTTGCTAAAAAAAAAAAACAGCACACTGCTGCTGGTCCTACTATGGCTAGCGTAGTTAAACTGACCCCATTTTTTCGGGGCCTCAAAATTGGACAGCTTTAAACAAGTTATGGGTGATGGGTTTGGTTGTCATGTGGGGGTTTGAGTGTGACTTATTTACATGCTTATGAGAAACAGACATCCAGCACAATCCACTACTGACATTCAGCCAAAGAGTCTGAGCAATTGTAAACAAACCAGACATGTATCCTGCATTTGGCAGGACAGTCTCCCCCATAAAATGATCAAAAACTTTTGACTTTTGGGTGTCTCACCAGAAGTGAGACCTCTGGTTTAGTTTATACATAGCGGCATTTAAAAGGGGCATGATAATAGCTTGCTACAACGGTTCATACCTTAGTCATAGCTGTAACAATAACAATAGATGGGGAGGCCGATTCATTAATAGCGCCAGGTAGCGACAGATGAGCGCCAGTAGCGTGATTTTCACAGCGCCAGCTAGTATTCGCTGTGCTTGGCCGGGGTTTGCTTGTTGACAGCGACTCAGTCGGTGTGCGGTAATGTTGAATACGGGGTTAGGAGTCGCTGTTTCACAGGTTCTGCGTTGTATGGGTGCGCCTGACAGCGAATGGCCAGAGCGAACGGCTTGCTGCAGATTCATTAACAAATCACGCTCAAAAATTTCTCGCGTTGTGAATTCCTTGTTTAAACCCCAGAGCGCTGGCGGCGATGTGTGTAAAGTAGTGTTTAACCCCCAAACAACCTTTTTTTTTATATGTAAAAATTATACAAGTTTTTCTAAACATTTTGTAATATGAATACATGAATATCAGACCTGTAATATCAATTCTGCACAATTTTTTTTTTTTTTTTTACTTAAAAAAAAAATCTAACATTGCAGAAGTGGTCACAGAATTTTTGACATTAAAAAAAAAAAAAAAAAAAACATTAATAGCAATTAATTATGATTATTTAAAGATTGCTCCATTGAAATGCATTGGACCACGCCAGGGAGCGCCAGGTCATACCTGTCGCTGTGATGGGATTAGCAGCGGCGCTGTTCGTTGCAGTCGGCTACATGATGAATCCCGCGCTAGCTGACGCTCTCGCCGGCGCTAGCCTCATTTAGCGTGATAAATGCGTCATTGTGACCGCCGCCGGGCGTACTTGATTCGGTAGCCGCCGTTAGCTGGCGGTACCTGGCGCTCGTCAGACACTACCTGACGCTAGCCCTTGATAAATAAGGCCGCTTATCTTAAAAAGTGGTTTGAAAACATTAAACGGGACCAAAACCCATTTTGCGCATAATCTGGCCCGTACTCAGCCTGGGGAGGGGCAATAAACGTATTATGTATGGGGAGTGTATTTATACAGCCGGATATGCCTACATTTAAAGAGGACCTGCCATATATGTCATCAGCCGTGGGCCAGGGCTGGACAATTAGCTACCCCTGGGGTATCACGGTTTGGGATGTCCCACTGTGTGAACCACCTGGCACTTCCCTCAAACACTTTTTCCAGCATTTGTGGGCCACATTCCTGGCCTCCCAGCGGCTGAGGTTCGCTTCCTCCCCCAGTCATTCACATAGAATGTCGGTGGGAGCGTGCACTAGACCACAGGGAGGCTGGGGGTGCGGCTGCTCCAATATAACTATGCCAATGCTCTGTGTGCAGTACATTAATGTAGAAGGCATACATTGCTGATTAGATGAGGACCATCAGAAAGGTACACTTTTAGGGCGATCCAGGAGGTTTCACATAGGTTGATCAAAATTGTGGGTTTTGGTACACTTTAAGTGCCAATGCAGCAATATTTTGCTGTTGCTTTTTTGAAAAGAGGAAAATAGTAGTAATAGTATTAATGGCATGTGGTGAATCTTTATCTCTGATTTTCTCTGCTTTGTGGGTTATAATGATATTCAAAGTCATGTAAGAGAGCACTGTTCAAAGTACAATATTCTGGTACTTGACAATGCAATTGACTTCAGATTAGGCAATTATAATACACATTAAACCATTGTTAAAAGAACTAATTAATAAACAACCAGGTACTAAAATTACTTAAGGAAAGCTAACTGGGCTTTGTGAAAATGTGCCCCATATATCTTCAAGAGATTTACATAACTGCAATTAAAGGATAAACACAATACTTCAACAACAATGTGAGCATCGCATTTAATGTTTAAGCAGGTATCCAGCTGTCACTGACCTTTCTAGGTGCTATTATGTAACTGCACAGAGATTTTCCTGCCTTTTTCTAAATGGGCATGAATGCTGTATACCCCTCGTTCATGAAGAAAAAGAGAAAATAATTGAATGAATAGCCTTACCACAAATGTGTCAAATATTGGGTACAAATATTAGGGTGGCCTAGAGGTCTAGAGCACAACATGCACAAAAACAGCAGTTTTAAAAGAGTTGTGGAAGTGTTTTATATTATGATAAAATGGTTTCCATTAAAATGTGTAGAACCAACAATGCTGCATAGATAGGTATAGTAGCCATCCTTCTAAGCACCACAATTCTTACAGTAAAATAAAAAATTCAAGTGTTCAGGGTGGCAGGTGATGTGATTGAAAAAACAGAAATACTTAGTTCATGTTCGCACTTTACTGGGTAAGGTGGCATGGCGAAATTGAGGAAATAACAAGTGAAAATACCGCGCTCCAAAATCTTAATATAACAATAACGTTCAAAATAACATTAACCCTTTAAGTGCCAGCCTACCTAGATTTTTTGTCACACTCTGTTGCCAGACTACTTTTCACGTTTTTGCGCTACACATGTTCAACCTTGATTCTTGAAGGGATTTCCAGGGATTTTCCAGGAAAATTATTACATAGTTACATAGTTAATACGGTTGAAAATAGACATATGTCCATCAAGTTCAACCAAGGGTGTTGGGGTAGGGGGAAGTTATTTTTCATTTCATAGGGGAAGCTATTTTATTTTTTGTCTTTTTTTTTTTTTTTTATTGATAACCACTAGTAGTAACTGTTAATGTTATTTTCTTCAAAATAAGCATCTAATCCTTTTTTGAAGCTGTCAGCGGTTGATGCTGTAACAAGCTTCTGTGGGAGGCTATTCCATAGATTTATAGTTCTTATGGTAAAAAACGATTGTCGCCTCCGGAGACTAAATTTCTTTTTTTCCAATCGAAGGCAGTTTCTTTTTTTCCAATCGAAGGCAAGGGGTGTCCTTAGAGAGGATTTTACGTGAAATAGTGTTCCCCCATATTTTTTGTATGGTCCATTTATATATTTATACAAGCTAATCATGTCCCCCCTCAATCGCCTCCTCTCAAGACTAAACAGATTTAATTCTTGTAATCTTTCCTCATAACTAAGATCTTTCATTCCCTTTATTATATATTGTTATTTTTCAGCAGAGTCTGGGCTTCGACATGAAATGTCTTGTTTGGCCTTTTTTTAGTGTATTCTCAATACTTTTGGGTGAAATATGTGCAGAAAAATAAAAAAAATCAATTTTTTACAATTTGTAGTGTTTTTTTGTAATAAAAAATGTAAGTTTGTTAATAAAATATTATTGCATGTGAAAGCCCTATTTCTACCAGTTACAACGGTACCACATATGTATTGGTATAAACCCTTTCCTGCCCAGGAAACTTCCCCAAACTGAAACAGCAGTTTAGGAGATTTCAGATAGGATACAACTATGCAATATGATTGCATAGTTGTAAGGGGTTAACTTAAAAAAAAATGACATAGGGTCCCCCCTCCTCCCGGGGGGGGGGGGGGGGTTTGGGGGACCTCATTTATTTGGGGAATTTTAAGGGTTAAAAACCCTTAAAATCCCCCCAAAAAATGACGTAGGGTCCCCCTTACCCAGCATTACCGACCTGGACCAGCTATGGGGGCTTGTAGAACAGGGCGCAGGGGCCAGCGTTGGTGGACCCTGGCCCTGCAGGCTACTAGCCCACATAGCCACTAAGTGGCCCGGGCCCTTCTGCCCCCCCCTGGCCGTTGGGGAGGCAGGTAATGGGGGGCTGGGGGTTATGGCAAGTCACCCGCTAGCCGCAGGGGATTGCCAGCCCCAGAGCCTTGTGAACTAGTATAAGGGGTCTCATGGACCCCTTACCAGTTCACAAATAGTTAAAAGTAAAAAAAGACACACCCTCCCTACTCTGCTACCGACAAGTGACAGTCAAAGCCTGGGTGCCGGTATAGAGGAGCAGGATGACGTCATCCCGCTCCTCCCACAAGTGGGAGGGGCTAGGGGCGGGGCCAGCACCGGAGGAAGAGGACGGTGAGGGCCCATTGCTGGGTCCTCACCCGAAGAGTGGTAAGTCCAGGGGGGAGATTGGAGCCCCCCCGGTGAAGAGAAGACCCAGAGAGAGAGCGATCGGGCTGCTAGGTGAGTTTGTGTCATTATTATTATTTTTTTTTTCTTTCAGATGGCGTGGGGGGCCTATTCCGAGCCCCCTCCTGAAGATCAGAGGCCCGGGGGCGAAAATCAAGTTGCTGGTCAGGGGTCAGGTAAGTCTGTATCTTTTTTACTTTTTTTTTATGGGGCTCTAAAGTCAGCTACGTGAGTCTCACGTAGCTGGCACTTAACGGTTGGAGAGGCAGCTACGTGAGAGTCACGTAGCTGGCACTAGAAGGGTTAAATATCTTGAATATTCCAAGAGTCCTAAACACTTAGAATATAAGCTCCACATGCAAACTTAAATCTAACTATTAAGCTAAAAATAAAAATAACCAACTAAGCACAGAGCTAGTGAGGTGTTTAAGTCCTCTTTAACGTCAAGATGAAATTCAATCTATAAATGGTAAAGGCAGATTCCAAGTCCGCTATAGAATTCAGTCAATCAAATTCATGACCACCGTGTAGGTACAAATCCTGTGATCCCACCACCAATCAAATGCTCTTACCAGATGGTAATTGAATGCAGGCATATATATTAGATCTCAAATTTAAATCCCAACAAATATCAGATCAAGCATGAAAGGCAAAAGATAATAGATCCATAGTGCAACATTGTTTTTAAAACAATGCTTTTTAATTATTGCGCCAATAAAATACTCACATAAAAACAAGTAAAAAATGCATATCCATATGGCCTCAGGCCAATTCACGCTGCTTGATCACCTCCAAGTTCACGCGGTGAAAATGTGTTCCGCCGGCTTCCAACGCGTTTCATCGCCTCGTGCGACTTTAACCAGGTGAGCCGGCGCGGCGGTAACACTTTTATATGCCCGAAAGAGTGGGCGGGGACCTCTACATCAGGCCCCCCTCCATCCAATCAGAGAGCATACATATATACATTTATGCAAAGGTTTCATACTTGTTGTTTGGCCTTGATATCCTGTCATGTTTTCTGTCCCCATAAGCCTGAGTAATTGAGTGTGACTGTCTTTCAGGCTGTTTTGACAGGAAATATTTAATGTGGCCTCTTCACAGCTGACAAATACCCAGTTAGCCTACAAAATGTATACCCTTGTCTTTTTTGCTATGGGCCTGAAAAAACATTTTTTATTTCTATGATGTACTTGTATCATGTGTGATGTTGATAAGAATTAGCTGAACTATTAGGAAGGTGAGAAGGATATCAGGCTTCACCATAGTCTTTATTATGTAATATGGACATGATATTGGATGTGGCATGCCAGCCAATCACTTCTGCTGTCTGACTTAAAAGTATTCTATTGCTAAAGTGTCTAGTTAGCATTACTGGGGTGGGTCACTTATACTGCCCAAATCTGAAATAAATTCTGCCAAACTTGTGACTTTCCTCCATTGTGACAGGTTTTTGAGTGTCCCATTCCACTTTCATAGAGGGTAAATACTGAACTCTGCTTGCCTTTTGAGCCAGCCTATGGGAAGCAGTAGCATTAGCCACATTGCTTAAACCGGACCAACCAGAGGTCCTATGCATCCCTCCACAGGGATGCTGAACATAAACATTAATTTACCTTTTTGTAACTCCTGCCATGGTCAATTTTTACCACTAAAATGGCATCCTATGGAAGTGCAAGTAGCCTGCAAAGAGGAAGTGCTGCTGGGTTTCCTGCCGCTGAGCATTGTCTGCATTGTTATCTTGGTTAAGTCCAGGAAGAACCACAGCTGGGAATCTGGGAAAGAAATCTCCAGGATACTTCAAGATGCTGTGTGTGGATACAGGAGGAAATTTAAGTGCTGGCAATGATTCAGTATCATACATGCCTATGGGACAAGTGAGTTTTGAAGTGTTTTTTCTTAACTGTGCAAAGACTGTTAGTCCGGTTTAATAAGTAAAAGCATCTACATGCGTCAAAAGAATTGCAATTGCAATAAGCTATTGTTTCAACACTGAAAGGGGACTTGCCATTAGAGCTAATCAGTTCTCTCCTGTAAACGCATAGTGGTTCTTTCAAAACTCTGTCACTGATTCTTCTTCATTGCAGTAAAACAAAGACAGAAATACCGTCATACACTGTGCATAACTAGCCTTTCCTCTTGCTATTTACAAATGTATGCAGATTTTTATTGGACCAATTTGTACCACTTATAAAACAAAACATGAAAGGTGCACATTTGAGGTACACCTGTTTCATACCCTCAGATGACTTGAGCTGCCAAGGGGAGCATACAAGAAAGCAATAAGAACATTGACTTTTTAATACTGTTTATTTTCAGGTCTATGCATAGGGGATATAGTATGCTTAACTGCACCTGCTAATTCAATATTAGTAATGCACCATTGGGATTAGGGTCCATTAACAATGCAATTGTTCCTTACAGAATGGATTAGTGGCTAGCATACTGTTTCACACTTTCTAGTAAGTCAAAGTAAGCAGTTCCAGTACTCTGCAGCTACACAAATAAATGTTTGACAATTAGGTAGCAAACAAATATTGCAAAGTTACGCACTCATTCCTGATGCCATTGAAATGCTGCAACAAGATGTACTTGACAAGCACATAAACATGCAGACATATTTTCTACTACATTAGATTTGTAGATTTACTGCATACTCATTCGCCCCTCCAGCTGGAAAATAATACAAAAATCATTCTGCCATGGTCTGTCCTAGAATGTCCATTGGGATTTGCAAATCTGTCTATTTATCTTAGATAAATAGCTGTTAGAAAGGGGACATCTAAGGTGTAATGATATGCCATAATGACACCTGCCATTAGTCTATAACAGCCAGTTAAAAGAATGCCATCCCCTAAACACAGAGATATATCATATGAAAGTGAACAATTAAAGAATCGGTTGCCTTTTCTCTGTAGGCTAGGTTAACTTCACAGAGTATACAGCTTTATCCCAGGCTGTTATATTCTCAACTCCAATTAAGTAGTAAATCACTGCAACCTAATTATTGTATGAAATCATTGCCTAACCAATTTCACAATTGCTAGGAGCATGACAGATTTTTCTTTACAGACCTTTTATTCTGTTAAAAGCAAGAATAATTTTCTTGCAATCTGTAATTCTGACTTATAGCTCTTTTTTAATTAGTGCAAAGGCAAAAGTGAGTAAAAGTGTTTTTTTTAGATACGTATGTTCTTGAATTATCGGCTACATCTAAAGTATTTGATGTGTGTGTTTGTGCTGTACTCTTTAATAAATAAATACTTTAATACATTTAATAAATAAATACTTTAATACCTGAGCCTGAATCTGAGTTTTTTAATTTATTGATCCCTTATTAACTCAGGACATAATTTATGGTGGTACCTGAAGGGTTCCCACTTTAGTTAGTAATGAGTGAACTGGTTCAGATGATGAGACATCCCGCATATTGTTGTGAGACTGTCTGATGATCTTAAACTGCAAATACAGTCTCAGGGTAATCCCCCATTCTGCCACCCTCCTCTGGCACTAGGGCAGTACAGGGAGTGTTACAAAGTAATAAAAAACCTTACTTTGCCTACAGTCCAGCACCATTCACCCAGTGTTCCTGGTCCTGGCAACTGCCATCTTGAGGAGAAAGAACAGAGAGGCTTCCCCTGCTCTGTGTTCGACCCCATCCATCCATTTACTTTCCGTTTTTCTTTGTAAGCCCCTGTTCTGTCTCAGCACCAGGGTAGGGTGGCAGGGTGGGGGGTTACCCCAAGACTGTATTTCTGCTTTAGCTGTTGGGCCACAGGTCGATGAATCATCCATGTTGCCATTTTATACCTTTTCACTTTTTTTCACAAACAAAAGTATATTTTAAATCCTAACAAGGTATTAAACTGTACATGACAACAAGCTGATTATGCGTTAGAAAGGTTTCTTTCCAACAGAAATCAGTTCACATGTTTGGTAGGTCATGATCTATAGTATAGTTATCAAAAGGTAATCCAATCTGACAAAAGCAACTTATTACATATGTCTCCTGAACACAAAAACTGGGTTACATAAGAACTGAGAAAAAATAAGCAAAGAGCAAAATAGATAACAAAGAGAAAAATGGGGGATAGCTGCGGGTATTCTGGAGGCTTAGTGAAGTCCAAGCTTAACCAGTTTTGAATGAACTTCTCAATATAGTTTTTAAGAGACAATGTTAAATCCTATATACAACATGCAGTTCTTGAACAGGATCAACAGGATCTAGTCTCAAACTAGGAAGAATACAGGGAAGAATATTGATGTCATAGGGATGACACAAATGGTGGATTTGGAGTGCCCTCTAGAAAGGGAATTAGGAAGACATCATGCTCCTACATTAACAAATCCTTAAAGAAGACCCCCCCCCCTCCATTTTTGTATGGTCCTAAAGGTATGGAATTGAAAGGAGGACATATTTTGGTGCACTGATTCTAACCGGAACTGCAGGATGCAGAAGAAAGGTACATGGGACAGCCATCAGGTGAGCTGCTTGCTGCTTTTTTATTGCCATTAGGTTTACAGTACCTGCCCTAGCTTGTGTTTATGAATGCTTTTTATGTGTCTATTTTATACTGTAAATTTTGAATGGTGCAGCATGTTGATCTTTTTTAACATTGAAAAATTAGAAATGCATATCTTGCCAAAATGCAAAAAAATCACTAACAGAGGCACCTAGTGTCTTCATCCTGAAAGTGATGTGAATACACATACGTATGTTTCTGGTCTTTTACAAACCAGTATAGTAGCTTGCTATACTTAAAGCCCAAAGCGAGTCACATTTGTGTGTCCTTTTTAAATAAAATAGGTGAGAAAACTTTATGTTTGTTGTCTATGACCCCATTTTTATTTACCTTAAAATATCTCAGCAAATGTCAAGGACTATTTACTGCTTTATTCAGACTAAGGCATTAGGTAAGTTAAGGTTTAATTCAGTAAAGGGCACATGATTTGTACCCAAAATTTTCACTAGCAAGTTGACAACTTTTTTTTATTTCCTCTTAAGTAAAGCTTAACTTTGACAGTTTATGGATAAACTCATGTGTTCTCTTTTCTTTGAATCATACCTTATTTAAACTCATGTTTTATACTGAAATGAAATGGTTCTTATTTTTGTGAGATATTTTAAGAAAAGTTTGCTGACAGTTCTTGTGACAGAAAAAACATGAGTATCACAGGGGCCAAAACAATGTCACTACCACAAGAACTCCATACATTGTGCTGGTCACAACCATTTGGACCTAACAACATCCATAGATATCCCATTACAGAAAGTGATCTGATATGGGTGTCACAGATAGCAAATGAATGGTTTCCTGTTCAGTCAATAACTTAAATTAGAAGTATACCTTAAGTGGGGATTTAAAGAAAACCCATTGTATCAATAGTCTTGTAATGTATATATACTATGGCACAAACTACAGAGAAAGTGCAGAACTATATTGTATGAGGTAGATACGGTACATGTCCCCAATAAATCTATTCTAAGGCAAAATCCTGTAGACAACTGCCTTAAGATATGCATTGCATTGGATGAAGAAAAACCATCAGCCATATCCTCTGCGCTATAGATCTGCTGTTTATAATCTTGAAAGAAAATGTTTAGGTGGACAGCATATAAAGATATTTTCTGCCTTGAAGATATTCAAGCAAATTGTGCTTGATATTTTGGAGTTATATATCTGGAGGCCTTAAAGGGAATTTTCTGATGTCTCACCAGATGAATATAGAGCTTTATCACTGCAACAGTAGATCAGACCATAATTAGTATTTCCCCTCGGTTAAAATAATAAACACAACTGACAAATACCGTATTTTTCGCCCTATAAGACACACCTGCCAATATGACGCACCTAGGATTTGGAGGAGGAAAACAAGAAAAATAATATTCTGAAACCAAATAGGCAAGGTGCAGAATCCTCCAATTACAGGCAGAGTGGCATTCTCCCCCTCCGATTTCCAAAAGGCAGTGTGGCATTCCCTCTTCCTATAGGCAGTGTGGCACTCCCCCAATCCCATCGGCAGTGTGGCATTACCCCAATCCTATAGGCAGTGTGGCATTCCCCCAATTCCATAGGCAGTGTGGCATTCACCCAATCCCATAGGCAGTGTGGCATTCCCTCTTCCCATAGGCAGTATGGCATTGCCCCAATCCCATAGGCAGTGTGGCATTCCCTCTTCCCATAGGCATTGTGGCATTTCCCCAATCCCTTAGGCAGTGTGTCATTCCCTCTTCCCATAGTCAGTGTGGCATTCCCCCAATCCCATAGACAGTGTGGCATTTCCCCAATCCCATAGACAGTGTGGCATTCCCTCTTCCCATAGGCAGTGTGGCATTCCCCTAATCACATAGACAGTGTGACATTCTCTCTTCCCATAGACAGTGTGGCGGGGATGGAGACAGTGCCAGTCGCACCTCCAGCTGCTGCCGCTGCCTCTTCCGGCCAGGGGGAACATGCAAGCAACCGGTACAGGCCACACCCACCCGCTGCTCGGACCGGTTGCTTGCATGTGCCCCGGCCGGAAGAGGTGGCTGGCTGGAGGCCAGAAGAAAATGGAGGAGCGACAGGCGCTGTCTCCGTCCCTGCAGCTACTGAGAGACAGTGATAGCAGCGGCGGGGACGGGGACAGAGCCCGCTGCTCCTCCTCCAAGCGCCCATAACATGCAAGTTCACATTTTTCTTGTGCTTTTCGTTTTTAAATTTGCCCGATAAGACGCACGGACATTTCCACCCCAGTTTTGAGGTAAGATAGGTGCGTCTTATAGGGCGAAAAATACGGTACATAGCTATAATTTATTCTGTGTCCAAAATGAGCATTTGCTGTAGGGTTTAAACCTATCTGAGCAGTATAGGCCATTATATGCATATTGTAGCTAGCACTAGCAATCTGAGGGGGTGACTCTTTAAATCATATTAATTTTTTTAAACAAACAAGAAGTTGGCTGAGTTAGTCTGCATTAAGTAGCTATTATGGAAACTATATACTATTATCTCAGGGTAGGAAAAATGTACAGTAAGTTTATGATTTCACTGTGACATGCTGAGCCAAATACCTTGCATGTGTTAAGCCAATCCAAACCAAGCAAATTAAGGTCCTGCCATGTCAGGTGTCCTTTTTCTATCTTGTTAGCGTACCCCTTAGCAGGGAATTCCAGGTTAGCAACATGTTGCTTTGAAGGCTTTCCTTAAAGGAAAACGTTTTGTTTGATTTTTGGTGTTCACCCTTATTGTTATGCTCACTTGGAATGTAAAATGAACATGTGTGTTAGAATTGTGCCTCCATACCATGCTGTTTAAAGGTTTCTTATATTCCTGTGGCTCTGTGCTGCTAAAGTGGGAGTGGCTTTCCTGGCCCTTGGTATAGTTTCTGTCTACAAATCCCATTCCACTGTAATATATAAGCTGCTTTGGCTAAATCAAGTAGCAGTAATGACCACGCCAGGTGAGAATGCTGCCAGTAACACAGTAAAAAAACATGTTTTTAAACCTTCTAATGCACAATTAATATGTCTGTCTTAATTTTTATCAAATGAGGCCCCACCCTCCAGTAAATTAACATAAATGCCCCAATTTGTTATCGAAAAAGTTAGGCTATTAATTCAAATATGAGTCTACTGGTAGCACCAAAGCCTTCAAATGCCATATAGAGTCTTTCTGAAGACAGGTTCACTTAAAGGGTAAATACAATTTCATGGATCATCCCACAGACATCAGATTAGGGGTGCCCTTGCACTCACAACAGACACCTGTGTACATAAGGAACTTGTGCACAAGGGGTGTTTAGTTCCCAAGGAACCCTGATATGAGGTCTCACAGGAATGTCCACAAAAGTAAATAAAGGTCAATGACACCATGGTGACTTTCATACAAGAATTATGGCAACGGATCTTGAATACTTGGGGAATGTTCTGATATTACAGAAAAGCCATTTTTAAGACTGTGCAAGAGGAGTGATTTAGCTTAAATTTTAATCTGTCTCATTGGATTATTTCCCCAATGCTTAATCCTTTACAGTGCTGTATAAGTAACAGGAAAATCAGTATTTGAAAGTGCCAGTTGTTTGTGGATACAAGAAAAAAAATGTATCTTGCACATAATCAAATGTTTACCATGGATCTTTTTTTCTTGGCATTCTGCGTTCTGATATTTTATATAGGAAATGTAAATGGATACAAATGATTTGTGATCACACTATTTCTTCTTATTGAACTATGTTGTTAGGAAAAGAAAATCTATGAGCTTTTTCACGGCCTACAGGTTCTTTATTATTGATTGCCTTGTTGCAATCTTTAAATGGTCAACTATATTTGTTAATGATTATGCCTATAACATCATCTTTCTAAGCAGGGAAATCATTACTACTGGAATTCATCTCTCTTATTAAACAGAATTTGTCCATGAGTATAGTTAGATCTCAATATTGCCTTCACACAAGATATTAAGCTTTTAATGTCATCTACCCTCTCAGAAGTAGACATAGATTCTTTGAGTTAGCTTAAGGTTACATAGTCTGATAAAGAACAACGCAGCTTGACATGGTTAAATATTGATAAATCTGCCACTTAGAGTTACTGCACTGGAACAGTCTGGGGAAAAAAAAGCCTTATGAGCTTTTCTGTTCCATTAAAATTGTAGTTGGGTGATATGGTAATTGTAAAGAGCTGAAACATGGGAATCTTTTCTGAAGGGCGGGAGGCATTCATATAAAACAATAGAATAGTTTTTATTCTTATTCCATTTTTATCCGAGAACATATGAAAACCCAGTCACGATCAAGCTGAGCCTTATGTTCATCCTAATGTTCATCATTGGCACAGATGTTTCTGCTTTTCAGTTGCTGCTAAGATGCTTAAATATAACACAAATGACCCTTGGAACTATTATTATTTCTAATTCCAGGAGCTTATAAAACATTACGTATGAATATTATGCTACCTAAAGGAAACCTGGCACATCACCCACAACATGACTTTAGTTTTTTTCTTGCATAGCAGATATCCGTTTCAATCCTCTCTATACTGTAGGTATTGCGATTAAAGCACAGTTTCCAAAAACAGCAGGAGCAAATGGGACTATAATCCCAACAGCAATAAGAATCAAGCAGCTCACCTGTCCTATGTGTCTATCCTCCATTTCCTGCACCACCAGGTAGAAGCCAAAACAGGGCTCAAAAGTTTACCCTTTCAATTTGATTCCTACAAGTTTATACAAAAAAGTGGCCACTCTGTCCCTTGGTGCTTTTAGCGTGGGTAAGTATGCCAAGCCACAGTTGTCCCACAGCTGTCTCTTATCACAGCAGAGTTTGCTCATGACTTGTAAAGCTGCAACATGACATGGCACCTCCCCAGCTCAGCCGCAACACAGAAATTGAAGAGAAGAAAGAGGAGTTGCATACAATACATACACTACTGACATATAATCTTAGCTCTTGAAGTGCTTTGAAATGACTTGTTTTGCACTGTGCCCAAGGGTTAGGGTGGAAGGATGTTATTCTGAGCCTGGATCCATTACATACTAAAAAAATGTCAGTGAAGATGTAAAAGCTGGTTAACCCTGAAGGTAGGCTATAGATGAACCTCAATGTTCTAAAACGTTCACTAGTACTGCTGTAACGGTGTTGGCAGGCTTTTATTTCTGTCTAGTGGGGACAGATATAACACTTACAATTGATGCTTGGCAATACTGCCATCTGGGGAGGGGTGTAATTGCTATAATTAGTTGTCAGAAAAGTTATCTGTAAGGTAAATAACATGAATTAATTGGACAAATATTTGGAATTGTTTGCAAATTCTATATGCTTTTCAATATTAGTTATATCACTATTATGAATGCCACTTCCCACCCCCCCATACACCACTGTCATAATTTCTTATAAATAAAGGCAATGGTTTAATATTATCTCTATAGTAGTCTTTTATAATAAAGTAGGATGAACAAAATCATTATAATCATTCCCTATTAAAGGAGCACTATCACAAAAATGGCCCAATAATAAATGGCAGGAGGAGAGGTCACCTTTTGACCCAGCATCTAGAAATATCCAGCCAGGCTTATTTTTTTTTTTAATGGAAGGAAGAGGAAATCAGGGGCGACAGGCTCTATCGCCCCTGATAGACTAAGGCCCTTATTTATCACGGGCTAGCGCCAGGTAGTGTCTGACGAGCGCCAGGTAGCGGCAGCTAACGGCGACTACCGACTCAAGTACGCCCGGCAGCGCTCACAATGACGCATTTATCAAGCAAAATGAGGCTAGCGCCGGCGAGAGCGACGGCTAGCGCGGCATTCATCATGAAGCCGCCTGGACCGAACAGCGCCGCTGCAAATTCCCTCACAGGGCCAGGTATGAGCTGTCGCTCCCTGGCGATGTCCAATGCATTTCAATGGAGCAATCTATAATAAATCATAATTAATTGGTATTAATTTTTTTTTTTTTTTTTTTTAATGTCAAAAATTCGGAGACCACTTCTGCAATATTAGGATTTATTTTTAAGTAAAAAAAAAATGTAAAAAAAATTTGTGCAGAATTGATCTAACAGGTCTGAGATTAATGTATTCATATTACAAAATGATTATAAAAACATGTATAATGTTACATTAAAAAAATATGGTTGTTTAGGGGTTAAAAACTAGTTAATACCCATCGCCGCCAGCGCACTGGGGTTTAAACAAGGAATGGACAGCGACAGCACATTCGGAGCGTGATTTGTTAATGAATATGAAGCTAGCCGTTCGCTCTGGCCATTCGTTGTCAGGCGCTCACATACAACGCTGGACCTGTGAAACAGCGACCCCCCAGCCCGTATTCAACATTACCGCACACCGACTGAGTCGCTGTCATCAAGCTAACGCCGGCCAAGCACAGCGAATACTGGCTGGCGCTGAAAAAATCACGCTACAGTCGCTCATCTGGCGCTACCTGGCGCTATTAATGAATCGGCCTCCAAATCTGTCACCCCTGGATTTTATTCCTACTATAAAAGAATAAACCACAAGCTTGGCCAGAGTATTATTCAGTTTCAAGTGTATAAGTGACTCCACCTCCTATTAGCAGATGTGTTTATATGGATTTTAATATTACACAACTTCCTTTATGTTCCTGTCCAGAGACACACTAACTTTCTCACCTTTGGATCCCCTCTGTGTAAAATAAGCTCTTTCAAAGCAGCTCAAAATCTCAGATCATGCCCATTAGACCACTTTTCTGCAGGGTCCTGGGGGGATGAAATTGAAAGAACTTTGGATCCCTGGTGCAGCTTCTACCTGGGGCAGCAGGAGATGGAGGAGAGGCACTGGGGACAGGGCCGAGCTGCTTGCTTCTCAATGCTTTATTACTGCCTTTGGGTTTACAGTCCCTCTAAGATTTGCCCAACTATTCTTGTTTAGAACTTACAGTTGTACAGTATATAGTTCATAAAATAATGGGCCTGATTTATCAAGCACTTCTCCCAGACTATGCCACTTTTTTATACACTGGCACATGTTGCTGCACAAAAGGAAACACATTTAATGATGGAGCAACATGCTGAAAAATGTGTACATTCTCTAATTTGCACTGATACAGCATTGTCTGGCAGAACCATACTTCAGGGCCATTATATTCTATTTAAAAACGCATAAGGCCCTTAGTGCGCCATCACCAGCAAACCAAGCAAAGCATGAAGTCTGCAAACACAGTGATGATGGATATATGATGGATGATGCCCGCTTATCATATTCCGCATTCACAGGCACCATTGGAGGAGCCCAAGAATAGGCTGCTTGTTATGTTTTGAAATTGCAGGGAATCCCAAATTGCCATGAACCCTTTAATCTTATACTTTTAATACTAGTGATCTAAAAATATTTCATAATTTTGTGATCACTTCAATTTGACTAATTCTGGGAAAAATCTAGAATCCTGAACTATCTACTGAAAACACACTACAGCAATATTTCGTATTCAAAATAAAAAAACATGTTTTCTTTCTATACCATTTTACAGGATGAACGCAGCAGAGGACAAACAGTTACAATAAATGCAGGTATAAGAGATTTGGGACAACAGAAATGACAACAGAGGTTTGCATATGTTGCTGTTTGGGAACCAACATGCAAAGCCATGGGCCAGGGGGGAATTGTCAATGTGGTCCTATTGGTACAATATCTTGCCTATATGATATGATCTACAGATGTCACCAAATCTACAACTTAGCATAGTTAACTAATCAGACGGGTGAGAAACATTTTCCAGTCACTTTTATCATGACCATCACTGTCTGTCTAACTTCTCATATCGTTGGATACAGTGCCCTGAAAAAGTATTCCCCTTGAACTATTCCACATGTTTTAAAAATTGCAGGCACAAACTTAAATATATTTTTAAGAGTTTATGTAATAAAGCAACACAAAATAGCACGTATCTGTGAAGTGTAAAGAACATGATACATGCTTTTTCATATTTGTAAGAAAATAAAAACAGAAAAACAAATAAAAAAAAAATGAACAAACAGCGTTATGAAAACCAAGGAAAAAACAGACAGTTCAGGGATAAAGTTGGCAAAGTAAATTGCAGATCTAGGTCAGAAAAATAGCCCATTCTCTGAGCATTTCATGGGGCACTGTCCAAACTATCATCTATAAATGGGAGGAGTATGGTACAACTGCAAAGCTACCAAGACATATCCGTCTATTTACACTTGACAGCCAAGGCAAGGAGAGTGCTAATTATAAAGGCAGATAAGAGGTCTGTGGTCACTCTGGAGAAGCTGCAGATACACAGCTCACGTGAGAGAATCTGTTCACAGGACAATTATTATTAGTTTTGTACTCCACAAATCTGGCCTTTATGGAGTGGAAGGTGAAGGCCATCTTTGAAAGCAAGCTAGAAAAAGTCAGCTTCATGCTATGTATTGGGCCATGCTTGTGGAGGAAGGTGCCATAGTCAGATTTTACCAAATTAGATTTTTTTTTCGCCTTACGTGCCAAACTATGTGTGGAGGAAAGCCGGTAAAATGTATTTTTGATATTGAATTGTCAGGTGTGCATTTCTATATAGTGGGGGTGGGTGATTTTTTTACAGTATAAAATATAATTACATGACACTATTTATTTTTTATTTTTTTGTGAAGATGTCTTTTGGTCCTAACTCCGCATGAACACTCAACAAATAATCTTAAGCAGTAATACTGGTGGGGGTACCTAGGCTTACTCTGTCCCTAGTGGTGAATACAAGATCCTCAGCTGAGTAGGTCTATAAAACTATAGCAGACAGACTGCAACCCTAGATAAATTCATTTAAGTCCTAGGTGTGCACACATAAGCTATAGTTTATAGCAAATGACTCTCAGGATCTATTTTGTCAGCATAATGGCAGTGTGAATATATAAATTTTATAACCTGGAGCAAATTGCCATGTAGTACATCAATCCCTAAAGGCATCATTAGATCACAAAATATCTGATTGGTAAGCACTTTCCTGTGTCCCGGTAGAAGGAAACATTTTATTTTAAGAGGAGGAATCCATTATAATTTGCTTTTTTTCAATATGCTAACTGGAAAAGTAGAAGCCGCAGTACCTGAGCTCATTTGAAGGTTTAATAATATACTTCACAAAGATTCTTTCTCACAATGCTGCAAGGGATATCTATATGTTATGCAGCCTTGAAAGTGTCTATAGCACATTTTTTTAATCTGTTAAAGCTATATCGCACCCCATATAAGATGAGTTTCATATGCATGAATAATTAAAGCTGCCTGACATTACCTTAATTAAAATTTTTGCACCTTCTTGATTAGACAGCTACATAATTTAATGACATCTTCCATACACTAAGCTGTGAATCCTGTAATGAGGAAGGAAGTACAGAATTAATGCATGTAGCTACGCGGTTGAGTCAAAAATGAGTCAAAAACACAAAGTTGACACATGATTACTGCTGCACGGAAAATAAAATCAATGTAAAATTAAATACAGTAATTGCTTCTTAAAACATCTCAATGAAGAAGAAGATTAGAAAGACACAAGGGCATGTTTTAAATTATAAGAAAACTTGTTCTATAGAAGGTCCATTTAATGATAAATCAGGAAACAGATTGCTACATAATCAAACTATTCAATCTAAAAAAATGGAAATTGAAAACACTAACACATTATTTGAGGTATTTTTTAAATACTTATGTTACAGTGTTTCTTTCAATAAGTTATACTTGTAAACATGTAGCATCCCAAGGTATCTTTGGGGAAACTTGACAGGTATCGTCCTTTGCCTAGCTGGAATATTAATGATATTATATATCCTGGAACGAACATACAGAATAAAAAAAAATGTACTTTCAATTTGCCCCCTATTCTAATTTAATAGCTCATTAGTTGAAATGGTTAAAATGGGGGAAGGGTATTCACAATGCAACTATCTTGAAATATAATTTTGATAAAAAGAGGAATAAATAAAAACCTTGTATTTCCCATTTAAAATGGTTCAATACAATCAAAAAAATCAACAGTCTCTACCTGATTCGGGAACCCAGCATTTTAGAAATGAAGTTTTTAATATATATATATATATATATATATATATATATATCATAATCAAATACACAAATTACTAAATTCACAGAATAATACTAACTGGGAAAGTTAAAAGCATTATTTTGGGCTTCCTTAAACTGTGTCAGCCCTGTAGACCACTCTGACTGTACAACTGAGGAGGACATACAGTATCTCTTTAGGACAATTCATACTCATACTCATATTCTCATTTTTTCTGTGAGCAAGTGCCCTCATCTTAGCTGGAGCAACTGCGAACTGTCAACAGCTTGGACCTGCCATTCGCTGGTGTGTGTGTCTGTGTGTGTGTGTGTGTGTGTGTGTATCTCAGGAGGTGGGCAAACTCCTTGTGCATCCACAGAATATGGTATGCAGTGGGCAAGATTAGCCAGGGGGTTAACAAATGAAAACAATAGCAAGCCACAAGTACAACAGAAGAACAAGGAGCCAATCAGAGTCTAAACCAAATATTCTGTTAGATAAATAATGAAAACATAAAAAAAAATGCTTGAAAGTCCAACAGAGTACAGTACTGGTACAGGCTCATAAGATCAGTAGCCCAAAAAGGAGTGATACAGGTTTAGATTCAGTATGTTGGGGGTCAAACAGGGAGGTCTGGGAAAGTAGAAGCCAGATAGTAATATCACTAACAAAGACAATAGATCAGAAGGGAAACAAGGTTAGCAGTCATCCTTAATGTGGGACAGGAACCAGGAATACACAGTAGCAGGCATAGCATGTGAAAGTACAAGGCAGTAAGAGTACGGAATAACTAAAGTAGACCAGAAGCAAACACATGTCAACAAACACATGATGTCAGACAAATAGCAGGACTTTGTCCCACTGATTTGCAGGATACCTCCTAATAGCATTATGTTTATGGGCATACTGTATTTCAGTAATACTGTGTATTTTGTGTCACTTACTGTAAGTTAGCTGCTTTACCATGTTTGTAATTCCAGATTGTACAGTGCGCTTTATAAGTAGTTGCAGGTATAGCAATAACAAATTACAAATTATAATCAAAGTGTTGTATAGGTTAAACTCCTCTATCAACAAGGGAGCCTGTCCTAAATGAAGGTACAGCCCAATAAGACTCTAACCCTCTTATTTTTTCACTATCCCTGTGATAGTTGCTGTTTAATTTAAACCTTTTAGGCCAATTTCAAGAACAGTTAGGTTTTTTTAGGTTTTTTCTCCCAGCAGAATGTCTAAGGGTATTCTACTATACCTTCAGAAGCATTGGTAGAAATGCACTGTGCAAACTGCTTATATCTTCATACAAAGAGGAATAGCTTGCAATGCCAAGCGATATGGAACACATAGCAGAGATGTCCTGATCATGTACAACAGGTTAGTCCTCTTTCAAATGTTCAATAACTCATTTTGAAGGCTTACCCATCTCCTGTATATATGATTTTAAGACCATTATAATCCATTTACTGATGGAGCAGACTCCCCTATTTTTGAACCATCCAATGATATAAACAAAGATTCAGATTTTCTAATGTCTTTAGTTCTATAAATATAGAATTTTAGAGCGTAAACAATATCCAAGTGATAAATCAATTTCTCCCATGGATGGGGAGGATTTGGACACAATGATGGTAATACAATTTCCTCATAAATGTGGAATTGTGACACTATCTCAGGTAAGAATCCTGATGGTAAACTGATAATCGCCTTGTACTTACTGTATGGTAAATCATAAATGGTGGTTTCACTAATTAAAATGCCAAGCCTGTAGTTTTTACAGGTTCGCTTCTCCTACCGTTGAGCGGCAAGCACATAAGCACATAGAAATTACGGTCGCTCCTGCCTGCCGCTATCCACTGCTTATTTTTGGTGGGATGGGTGACCCCATGATGTAATTTCACTCCCAGCCAACAATCCTCAGTCGTGCTCATGATCAGTGGAGAGAGGTTGGAGGGGCAGGGGACTCTGATCCCCTGCCTCCCCAGCCCCCTTCACAGATCACCGAGATCTGTCATTGGAGATTGGCGGGGGACATGATCGGCACAAGACATAGGATCGGAGGTAAGTAAAAAAATAAAGAAATGTATTTTTTTCTCTGCCATGTCATTGTTTTTATTTTTACTGTTAACACTTTTTTAAACTGGTAATGAACCCATGAGAAGGCTCAGGGGACTGGAAAGTCACCTGCAGGCCAGTGGGTGACTTGCCATTAATCCCAGCCCCCATTTCCGCCGCCCGCTGACAGCGCAGCCGGCCTCCCCGCTCCCACCAAGCCCTGAAATTAAAAAAAAAATGCCGGCATGGTGGAAGCGGGGAGGCTGGCTGCGCTGTCAGCGGCCGGCGGAAGCCGGCTTCCACCACCAGCTGGCAGCGCAGCCAGCCTCCCCGCTTCCACCATGCTGTGTGTAGCACAAGCTTACCTAAATGCCGACAGAGGGAGGAGGCACTGGCTGCACTGTCAGCTGAGGCATAAAACGCTGGATAGCTGTAGCTAATCTTGCTAGAAGACACTGCACACACATGGCTAATTAATATTCACTGCACAGGGTCCGGCAGGCTCCAATCATCACCAGCCACGTCATTGGAAAACACACAAGCACATGGCTAATTGATATTCACTTCACTGTGTAAACGTCACAGACTTGTGGGCCCCCGCTTCTGACTCTTTGGGGGCTTCTCTGCTCCCCAGGCTGCCCTCTCTTTGGGAATATGCATAACATGAGAGTCAGTTAGTTGAATTGCCTCCCGGATCCCGGATGCCTGGGGTGCCTCTCTCCTTCCTCCGTGCCACTATCCCCTTCTCCGGATAGGTCCTCTTTCCGCCCCCCCTCCTCACTGTGCCTCCTTAAGTTTTGCTGGGGACTCTGTTCCCATGGGCCGGCTTGCCCCCCATCCCCGGGGCCCCATACTGCTGCGTCTTCTGGCGCCATTATGTGCCTCCCACTGTGGTATGCGGTTTCCCCCAGCCCCGTCTGTGGATGTGTATAAGGGCTGTCCTCTCCGTCCCGAGGGGCCGCTGTTGCGGGTGCCTGTCTCGCCCCAGCCGCCACAGGCGAAGCTGCTCGTTGCCTAGGGGGAGGTACCTGCGGCGTTCCGCGGCCGGGCGCCATGTTACTTCTCCCATCTGCTGCCTCCTCTATCTGCGCTCGGGTCCCCGCCTCCGGTCCTCTCTCCTCTCCTGTCGCGATCCGACCAGCCCCGTCTCTCCGCTCCAGCTGACACTTTGCCGGTGGGTCCTCTCCACTGTCGGACGCACTTGATGAAGCCGCCCGACATGCGGTCGCCATCTCCTTGCCCTCGCCGGCCAACCGTCCCTCGGATCCTCCCTTCTCGCCGCCGCACCAGGTATTTCCTGCTTTCCTATTCTTCTCCTTCTGTCGCTGCTTCTTTCCTGTCATCTTGCAAACATTCTTTTTTCTTTCTTTGCCTGTAATTGTCGCTTTAATTGCCCGTGGGGGACCGGAGCTCAGGAACTCACTTCCTCTTTATCCACGCGCTAGGCCACGCCCCCCTTCCACCGCCCGCATGCCGGCATTTTTTTTTTTTAATTTCAGGGAAAATTCGGTTAGCACGAACCACAAAAAGTTCGGGTTCGTGCTGAATCGAATTTTCCCTGAAATTCGGTGCAAATTCAGGTTCGTTAGAACCGATTCGCTCATCCCTAATAGTAGTAGTAGTAAAATGTTTGCCCCCTGCAAAAATCACAGTTAAACATAATAAAAAATGGTGAAAAATTACTTGTCAACAGAGGGTGACAAAGTCGCAAGTAGACTGGCAGATAAAAGGGTTAAACAAAGCTATGCATGTTAGGTATTGTTCTGTTTGGGAACCTTGTGGTTTCAGATTTAGCTTGTTTTTTTCTTGTTTGCATATTGATATTTTAGGAAACTGTATTTTTTATTCTGCTTTTTTATACATTTCTTAGGTAAACCCTGTGCAACCAAAGAATTCTTTGAGAGATTACTTCCAGAAAGATGAGTCCACTACAACATCTGGTTATGCCTAGAAAACTTAATGTGTGTACTTTTAAATAATATATGGTTTGTGGGGGGGTATTTCAAATGTAAAGGGTTGTTTTGGTAGAAAAAACGCAAAGTTCAGGCAGCACAACATGGCAAATGCATCCTGAGCCAGCTCCACTCCAAAAGATAGCCTCAGATAGCAATCTTAGCAGCTGCGCTGCACCTGCCGGGACCTGAGGATAACCTGGGCACCATGTAGTAAACTCCCCCAGTAAGAAGCGCAGCACCCGCAATGAAGCCGCGCCAAAAACAGCGAGGAGATCCAAGATGCTGGATGAGCATGCAGCCTCCCTGCAGTCCTCCATTACATCATCAGACCTGGAGCTTAGCCAGTAGCTCCTGGACACTCATCAGCCACCAGCTCCAGCCGAGGACCCAGAGATAAGGGAGGCTCAGCTCCTGTAAAGATTTAAAATTGTCCTCCAGCGCAAACTGGAGGCAACAGCAGCACATCTAACCAGGATCCTCATTGAGAGAATCCAGGATCTGGGGGTCAGAGGGCTGCCTGAGACCAGGAGCTCCAGCCCACCATACCAATAGACCAGCTAGAGTTTGACTGCATCCATAGATCACTCAATCCTCACCGTCAGGGTGGCACACCTCGAGACATCAGAATCAAATCTATGTTGATCCGAGCCCTATGACCATTAAGAAAAGAAGGGACATTAAACCTACGATCAAAATCCTTAAATTCCACAACATAAAATATAGATGGGGCTACCCCTTTAGTCTACTTTTCCACCATGGCGGGAAACAGCATTAACCTGATCTACACAAAGTGTCTCCAAATGCTGGACCCCTTCTGGGAGAAAGTTACCAGATTTGCAAACAAGTGCAACCATGCCAATAGGACCCCAGCTGCCTACCCCTCTCCACAAGGTTCACCGGGATGAAGCAACTACTACAATCAAGGATTGATCCTGCCTGGCTGGATCCTGTATTCGGGACTGATCCCCAAGGTTTGGTGAGATGTCTATTAGGTTAATACTGTTAGATCCTAATCGAACACATTCCCCTCCCTTTTTTATCCCTTTTTTTAAATCTATTTTCATCCTCCTAAGGGGGACCAACCTCAATGGGTTTTTATGCTTTTGTCTCTGTTTACGAGACTTAAAGCCCGGAACAGGGCTAAGTACCATATTTGGCCTAAAATGTTTATTGACAGCTCCAAAAAACTCCCCCTCCTCTTGTAGTACCCCAGCGGTGCAGATATCCATGGTGGCTGTCAATGGCCGAAGGGGACACCCTGAATAACAGCCCCTAATTCTCTTGTCTAAAATGTTTATAATTACCCTAATCATGCCCCTTGCTGGCCACCTATGATAGCGGTGGACGAAGAGAGGGGGCACCCACACTATTGTGCATTCATGATGAGGGGGCCCGATCCTGCACCCTAGTTATGCGGGCTGGACTTGCCTGACCCCTCTGACATCTCCGGGGGTTGACAGCTCACACGTAACTGTTGTTGTTCCTATGCACTACCCTCCCCCCACTCATTCCCCCACCTAAACCCCTTTGGACCGGCTCCCCAACCATCCCCGCAGGGACCACAACAGTGGAACCCAGAGGGTCCTCTCTACTGCCCCCCTTCACACACATTCCGCAACATTATGCCAACCCAGCACCCTAACCATGACCTCACAATCCTTACTCATAATGCACAGGGATTTAACTCCTCCTTTAAAAAAAAATTAAGCCCTCTCCTGCCACGCTGATATCATCTGCCTGCAAGAGATGGGGTTCTCCTCTGCATTACAGCCTCAATTCCTCTCTAACCACTATCCTCAGTTTTATGTAGCCTCCTTATCTAAAAAAAAGGAGGGGAGTCCTAATTGCGTTCAAAAGGAATCTTTCCTTCCAATGCAACAGCAAGGTAGTTGTCCATACCAGCAGGTACCTCGCACTAGTATCTTATTACTCCCCAAATTCCCATCTACCCTGACTCTTTTCTGGTGGTGGAACATTAAAGGGGAGTACTAATACTGACATGGGATTCTAACCTGGTCCTAGACCCTACTCTGCATAGCTCTAGCCATAAAGCAAGCTCTGGGGAAAGCCCGGGGGAGTCAGGCATGCAAAACTTAATACACCACCATGTGTTGGTGGATTTTTGGCGGGAGTGCCACCCAAGCACATGTGATTACTCATTCTTTTCTGCACTGCATGGCTCTTTCTTCTGAATAGATCACGTTCTGGCCCCCTGGCCCTCTTACCCAGTGTGACTGGAACGAAAATCTTGACTACCCCCTGGTCTGATCACTCCCCGGTAGCAACTCAGTTCCTGTCCCTGATACCAAGGCCAACTCAGAGATCATGGCAGATGAATAACTTTCTACTGTCCATAAAGGATTCCTGTTAAAATAGAGAGCAGCACTTCAAAAATTATTTCAAGGATAAGTTGAATTCAGTACCCTCCTCAGTGTCACTCTGGGAAGCCCCTTAATCTACAATGAGAGAGCATATCATACAGTTAGCCTCACCATTAAAAAAAACTAGGTATAATGAAAGCATGAAAGCCGCTCCTACCCCTACACTCCAAAACAGCATTAACTCTTTAAAACAGAGCTGAATCTCCTGTTTAATGAACGGGCAGAGAAGACACATTGGATTTGCCAGAAAATAACTGACCTCTTCCATAAATTTCTCTCCAACCTTTTAAAATCCCCTAGTCCTACCCAGCAGACAAGCTTAGACACCTTCTTGGCGAACCTCAAGATCTCCTTCTTGTCTAAGGGGGATCAGGTAAACCTAGATTCAGACATCTCAAATGAAGAGGTTGCAGAAGCCATGAAAGCCCTAAAGACCACAGGGCTCGACGGCTTCTTGGTACTTTATTATAAGAAATTTTAAACCCTTCTCATCCCACATCTTACCAAACTTTTAAATTTTTGAAAGTCTGGATCTTTTTTAAACCCTGACTCGCTCCTATCAAACATAGTGATGGCTCCTAAACTGGGAAAGGCCAATCTCACCCTTAAACATAGATGTAAAGCTCCTAGCAAAAATATTAGCCTCCAGGTTGAACTCCCCTCCTAACACGCCTGGTCCACAGGGATGAGTTAGGCTTCCAACCACACAGATAGGCCCTGAACAGGAGAGAGAACTAGAGGGACACTTGTTATAGATATTACTAAAGTGTTTGACTGTTGCCCACCACCCCCCAAATTAAGCATCTCAATGCTTCACAGTTTACCAGTATGGGATTCCTATAAATTCTCCAGTAACCTTATATTCCTTCACTTATTTCCACCAGGAAGGGATACACCAGATGTTTTCAGGTGGTGGACTGCTTGTAAGTTCTATAAGGTCTATGATATACTTGAAAATAACTCTATACTGAGTTGGGACAAACTCAGGGAAAGACACCAGACACTGAATGGTTCAGGTATGTCCAAATCAAACATTGGCTTCTCCTCAAATTAACACCTGCACCCTCGAAGCTCACTCCCTATGAACACACTTGCTTACAACCCATGCTGGGACCTCAATTAATCTCAACAATATGCCCCCTAAATAAGACCCAATGTGAAACATTCCTATATTCAGAAATGGGAAAGAAATGGGAAAGTGACCTAGGTCAGCTGAGGATTGGACAAAAACATGGAAAACAGTTTCCAAATGCTCCATTAATATCACTACATACTACATATTAGAGTCCCACATATAAGATGAGCCCCACATGTGTACTACTCTATATACGTATAGAATGAGATTTAAACAGTTTTTAGCCAGTTGGAACATTCTTGTCGCATATTTTTTGAGAATATGAGAAGTACTAGAGGGAAGAGCAGAAGACAAGTAAGTTTTATCATCCAGGTCTAAAGGGAACAAAGTGTGAAGTTGGGGAGTTTTTGAGAACTCCCCAGACTGTACAATATTCTTATTTAAACCTTTAAATGCCAGTCACATAGAATTTACATGCTTACCCTACATATAAGTGCCAAGTACGTAGATCCACAAGCTTGGCACTTCCCCCAGTTTACACCTGTTCTCTGCCCTGCGCGTGGCTTCTGTCGTCTAGCTGCCGCAGGAAGGGGTCTTTTATACTGGCAAGTGAGATGAAGTCAGATCACTCAGCCTGTATAAAATACCCCTCGCTGTCGCTGAGACGTCTAATGGATTGTATAATTGGAGTCCTAATATTGTAATGGTGAATCCAGCAGTTCACCCAAAATAGCTCCAAACCACCGCACCCCCTCCACGGTAATCAATACATCCACCAAATATATATAATTAATTCATAAATTATTTATTGACTTAATAAAAAACATATAACAATAGACCGCACATTCCCAGGGGCATCCCAGTTACACCCATAATCCCAACTCTGTAAACATTATATTTCAATAAAGTGGCAATATTATAACCAATCCATACCAAGTGCATTAGTGCTGAATTTGTGCAAATACGATACAATTAATATTAAATGTGGCAAGAGAAGAACAGATTCAAGTATCAGAATACAACAATTAATTTAAATCATAAACAAACACATCACCTGAGTGCATAGCTCTGAGTGTCCCCCAAGAATGCCAAGGTCGAGTGACAATCCCCCCAACGCGTTTCGTGGCCCCCCACTCACAGACCACTTTATCAAGGTATGACTGATCCCCCCATCTTGCTGCCCTTATATGCAGAGGCTCACCTTTAATCACAGGACATGCGTCCGGTGACATCACGGCCCCGCCCCCAGAATGTCCCCCCAGCGAGCCGCACACACCAACGCTGCTGACAATGCGTGTGTGTTGCGGCCGCAGGAGGGGCGGAGGGAACGGAGCTCGCCACGTGACCAGCATGGGTCTCCATGAGTGTAATCAATTGATTGATTAAAGGCAGCAAGATGCGATCACCCACCAATGGATCCCACTATCCATACAAGTATGTACCCAACAAAACCCACACATTAAAAACTATATTTAATAAGGAATCTAAAAACAATTCCCACAAAAACACCAATAAATAATAACAAATATTACATATTAAATAAACAGAATTCTATATACAAAAAATTCATTAATAGTATCAATAGTCGTTACAAATATATGTATAGTGGGTAAATAAACGTATCCCACAAATATAGCAAACGGATATTTATTCCCTAAGATGTTTATCCCCATTAAAGGTCTACAAGTTGTGTCACAATTAAATTGAGAGACTTTGAGAGATTTCAACCATATTTAATGGAGTGAGGTGACATGGGAATGGATAGTGGATAATTAAGTAGATTAATTAATTAATCCAATTCAGTAATTTATATAATTACAATTTTTATTTTAATGTTTGATCCATCATTTAAATTTTTTAATTTTTAGTAATTAATTAATTTTTAATTTTAATACTCATTAATTTTATTTCTTAGTTATTACATTATTATATATATCTGAAAACATTATTGAGGAACAATTGATAAATCCAAATTCAAATATAACAGCATAGCATGATAGAGACTGTATAAGAAAGAAAGCAAAAATATATAAAAACACAAAAAATATATTTGTGAAGCAAAAGTGAATAATTAATTAATAAATAATAAAGCAATAGTGAATAAATAAATAATTTAAATTAAATTAGAACTAAATTAATTTATTATTATAATCAATTAATTAATTAATTCCATCAGTGATATCAAGTAATCATAAAGTATTCCCCCAAAATAATAATTAATAAATAATGAACTAATAACCAAAAAATAAAATGAATAAAATAATAAATTAATCACTTACTTTACCAATAGATTAATAAATCAATTAATTAATCAATGAATAGCTAAGGTGTGGTAATTCATAAATATAATAAAGTGAATATAATACATGCAAAAATTAATTAAATTATAAGCCACTAACAGTTAATTAGAACAGCAAATATTATACATACGAATACATTTACATTACATTACATCAAGATTTCCCCAATCATATCCATAATATTGCTTAAAAGGTTATTCTACAATCAAGGAGGATATTCTTTAGAATCCCACTAATTAATTCTCTTCAAGAGCAAGTTCCAACTTCAATATGGGAGGAGATATGGTGCTTCAAGGGCTTCTACACAACCGGTCCTTAAGATTGGGGGCCCTTTTGGCCGTCAATTTTGGTTTCAAGTTATCTTTTCTTTTCATTCTTGGTTTCAACATCTCCCCCCGGTTTTTGTCCTTTACGTCTTGGAAAGCCCTTGAGACCAATTTCCTTGGGTAACCCCGATTAAGGAAACGCTGCTTAAGATCCTTAGCCTGTACCCTAAACGCTGAACAATTTTGTCTGAGTCTTGCAAACTGACCACGTGGAATCCCACCTCTAAGGTGTCTCGGGTGGAAACTCTGGTAATGTAGCAGTCCATTTACTGCTGTTTCCTTCCTGTATAGCGTCGTAGAGATCCTTCCATTTTTCATCTTCAGGTTTAGGTCCAAAAAAATGATCACCCGATAGAAGGTTTGCACTGCCGCACATAAACCAAATGGGGGGGTATATGATGTTGGTCTTCTCAGAGGGAATGGACCGGATGTGACCATTTCCTCAGTTGGGGTGGTGGACTCCATTTCCTCCCTTTCAGTCATATCATCCGAATTTTCAGGGATATTCTCTAGAGTATTTCCATCATATTGTCTCCTCAATAATAATCTTTTTTTTCCGGGGCAGATAGTTCATAATCCGTAAGGTTAATCATTTCCAAGGTATTTGCATGTGTAGTCCAATTTTCCAATCCTATCTCTGGGTTCAGTGGTGGGTTTATAAACGCCGGCGTTTGTGGCTTTGGGGTAACATTCTTAAAGGCTCCCAGTTGTTGTTGTTGTATTCCCACCGTCTGTACCTTCTTCCTCTTGCCACATTCCCCCCCCCACCTCCTAGTCCTCCTACGGTTTCTCCCCTCTCGCTGTCTGATAAAAAATGATGATCATTCCCTGTGTGTCTAGATGATTAGCTGGAGAAAGATACATTTTCACTCCTATCCTGACTGGATTGTGTCCATACTCTATTTTTTGTATGATTATTTCTTTTATTTCCAAGATGTTTCCATCTATAGATCCGGTTATCATCCCTGTCCCTCTTATCCCTCCCCATCTTGGTTTGTTTATTGCGTATCACACTCTCCTCATATTTGTCCATATCCCTTTTTAGTGTGTCTTGGAAATCCTGAAAGGATTCTTGGGCTGTGCAGTCGACAAGTTTATGGTATAATCTTTGTAGGTCCTCCTTAACCCTAGTTAGTATACCCTTATCAAATTCAATTAGCATATCCATTAATGCCTCTGAGCATGAATGTAGATGGGATTCCCACCTCTTCTTGAAGCTATCCTCCACCTCCCAAGCTGGGAATATTTGAACCCGTAAACCCCGCGGGATTAAATGTTGTTCCTTATACCAATTTAGGGTGTTAATATTCCACCAAAGGCGGATATATTGTTTTTGGGCCATCTTTAATTGTCTAAAAATTGTCTAAATTGTCTAAAACTTTCCATTAAAAATAATGGATTGCATATTAGTTTGAAATCTGTTCATAATCTAAACAGTTCAGTCATGGCTAAAGCTCTTCAAAAGTAGGTAATGATACATTTTCCATTTCGCAAACTTCCCTGTGCCTTTGTGAAATTCTGCAGTAATATTGCTGAGTTACAAAAAATAAACAAACTGTTAAACCTCTACTTTTGTCTGCGGCTAGCACTAAATCCAGTGGTTACTGTTTAAAATCTAATAACAATCCCCAAGGCAATTGCAATAATAATTTAATTCCATTCTGTTGCATTAATTATTCTCAGTTGGTTTGGAAAGCTGTTAGCGATTCCCTTGGCTAGTACATGTTACACGGTGAGCTGATCATCCCAACTTGTGGTGGGTGATTGGAATGCAGCTGGTTCTTTTCCCAGCTTTCGGTCAGTGAATCTGTTCACACGAATGCATGCAATCATTCTTCCTGTGCATTAGGCTCAGCATCCTCTTCAGGGAAATCTACTTGGCATGAATTTTGAGTGGTCTTTTCAATATTAAATTAGTATGACTACAGATTCAATTTTAAAGTCTTTAAATGTCTTTATTACTTTACAATGGTTGCTAATTGACAAAATCTTCAAATAAATGCTGACCTTTGATTTCACGCAGCATACTAACGCAAAAGAATGGTACATGGCAGTACTTGATATGGTAGGCAGAACAGAAGGACAGTTAATCTTCTTTTGCAAAGTTTTACAGTCATATGCACACTGGACAATTTCTTTTAAAATGGAATATACATCATTGACAAAATGTTAACTCATCTTTTCCCGTGATGACTCTATTCATTCGAGCTCCTTAAAGTTCCACAAAAAACAAAGAAAAACATGCTATTGTATTTATTCCAGAAGTAGGGAATACTCTTCCTAACTCACAAGTTAAATTACAGTTATTTTTAACTCACAGGTAATCTGGTCTAAATAGCAGAAGATATTTACTAACTCCAAGATCTTCATTATACAATGTTCTTCATCCTAACATGCCCTGTGTTCTGTCAAGTCCTGTATCCAGAGGTGTTTGACATCTGATCAAGCCCTGTATCTTGCAGAGGTTTCTTAACCCTTCTGAGGTCCAGTGTTTCTATATGAAGTATCTAGTCTACTTATTCACCCAAGTCATTATCCTGCAGACTGGGACATACTTGCAGAACAGTGCAGTTTAGACGGACAAAGATCTTTAGCCTCTTGGACATATCTGGAAGAATGTGGAAGTTCAATAAAATGAGGTGCGCTCCTTAAGAGCCCCTTAAAGGTAAAAAATCACCCACCTTATCTATTATTCAGCTGTTTTCTCACTCTCAATGCCTCCTGAGCATCTTCTTAGTTCAGAGATAGACACCACTATATTTTTCCATTCCACACACACAGCTAGGGCAGGTGCAGAAACATTTCTATTCATGGGAATCACAATCTGTGTTGTAGCAGTAGTCCCACTACTTCCCACTACTGGGCATTCCAGTAGCTCATAAATGAGCCCGTAGCTCATTCATGATACTAGTTCTTATGCCACTCAGTTTCCGTGCTGCTCCTGCATGTAGAGGAGGGCCACTTGTGTCTCCGTATTGATATGGCTTTCACTGCATGCGCTGACAGTGGGGGGGGGGGGGGGGGTTGGCAAACTGCATGGCTTCTCTCATCTCATGATATCTTGACCTGAATTACCCGATTAGAAAGCAAAGAAGGATTATCATTAAATATAATGGGCACTATGGCGGTGGCAGCTGCACAACAACTACTAGGGTCAGATTGACTTATTGATGAGTTTCTAAAAGCTAAAAATATTAAAAATCAATATAAATATTCTAGATAGCGTAGAGGGGTAATGGATTTTAAACATACCATTCTTCTTTTATAGGAGTGAAATCAAATCTAAGTACCTGTCCCCTGAGCCAACCTGTTCTGCAATAACTACTACTGCAATTAGTAGCTGCATCCAAGTGAGTCTTGACAGAGCCTCAGTTTGTGTTCGAATCAGGGCACCGTCACATTTAGAAACATCCTGAACAAACCAGGCGTCCCGTGTCACTTAATTGAGCATAAAAAAAAACCTAACCAGAAGTCACTAAAAATAACATAACTGGAATAGCTAATGGAAGTCTATTGGAGAACAACACTGAGCATCTGATATAATGTGGCGCTGTAGGGAACACAGCGCCGGCGCTAACCTAACACCTGGCGCTCTTCATACATGGAATGCTACATGGTGCTAAACCTTTCTTCACATAATAAATATGACTTGCTAGTGGAGCTGCAGAAAAACACTTGCTGCTAAATGGTGCTACGTGGCACTAGTGTTTCTTAAATAAGGCCCATCGTTATACCACTTGCTGTACTGCAATGTAAATGTAATGCAGTGGCTAAGAAGCTCCTTCAGTTTGGTTTTAATAAGTTAACGCTAACCACTGCCATATAGGGTTAATTATTTTCTAGCATATAGCAATACAAAATATGTTTATTTAAAACATTTTTTCTATACTTACCTTTTCATAAACGGGTAGTACTAGCCTATAGCATTTTGCTTATCAGCTTGAATACAAAAAAAACAAAGATGAACACTGAAGCAATAAAGCTGTGTACAAATCACCTGCCTTGAACATATGATTTTCTTAAATAGAAATAATTATGCAAATGTATTAAAATGCAGGTTGGATGTATAAATCACAGATGTCTTCTTGATGGAAAGTTTGATAGAAAAAGAATCTACAACTCCCAAATACCAATGTGTTAATTGCAAGGAGGCATCTGGTACATGAATTTATTCTAGGAAGCGGCTGAGCAAGGTAGCAGGGTATGTCTGAGCTGATTTGTTTTTCTTTTGAACATTTGAAATTCTTGCTGTTAGTTGCCTTGGCAGACATTAGCAACAATTTCACACATTAAATATAGGATATGTTTCCTTTCACAGTGTTACTTGGAAGCAGTAGCGTACATTTAATATGACTATACTGAACCAGGCTATATAGCAGTGCAGTAAAGTCAGGGGAACTTAACTGGTAGTCATGAGACTACAGACAGCCTTTTGGCTCTTAGCCATGTAGTCTTGGTAGCAGTTAGTGTTGTTGGAATAAACCTCTGTTCTGTTGTACATCGGGATATTTGAAATACAAAATTCTAATTTAGCAGGCACATAAAACTGAAAATGTTTCAAGTACAGGGGTTGGATCTAGCTGTATATTCTGGTTTCTAAAAAGCAGCCAAATCTTTCCACATCCTCCAAACAGAGGAGGAATATCGGCTTAGGAATAACTTTAAAAAAACAATTACACAATCAAACTCCCAAAAATATGCACACTACTGTCCTGATAAAAAATACATAATGCAGTTCTAATAAACATTAACTGCAGACATCAAAACATAATGAGGCAACAACTCAAATAAGATACCCTGAGGAAGTTAGGGTTGATTCTGACGGAATACATGGGAGAACCATCAGGGGTCCACGCACATTATGGGTGAGATTGTTCAAATTGTTTTTTGTGTTGTTTGGGTTAAACTAGTATTTCAAAGCACTTTAGTATGGTATAGTTTTGGTTTTTATAAAGCATACCAGTCATATAGGTCATTTTGGAGCTTAAAGGTTTTGGCACAGTGACAGATTAATAAATATGCACTTGCAGTTTATTTGTGTTTTTGCACTCGCTTTGCAAATTAGGTTATTGTGGTTTTGTAAGTGGTGATTGATAAATGATAGTCATATTGTTATATACTGGAGCTATTAAGTATTTTTTGACTTGCTGCTATTTTTACGAGAGGCCCTATCCTTATGTCTATATGATATTATTTTAAGCCCGTGGACCATTGTTGTTCATAACAGTTTTTCTGGACGGGTTGCTTCATCTGTAATTCTTCACATTTGGGTAATCCGCCACCAGGTGGCGCAGTCGACTGCAGAAAGACTTGTGGCTCCTCCCGGCCCATAAAAGGGCAGGAATTACCCAGAAACCCCAGACATTTTCTGCAGTCCTGACTGCGAAAACAGAAGATTTGATCTCTCTGATCGCAGGTAAGTGGGGCATCCTGAGCCCTGCAGGCCTATTCCCACCTGTTCTGGACCCTTTTCTGTCTCCCAGCTTCGTCTGTCGGTCCAGGTGATGGTAGGGGAACACCTCAGGGTCGGGCGTTTACAGAGCTACGCTTTGGGCCGCAGACCCTGGAACCAAAGGGTAGCCGGCCATAGGCTATGGTGAGCCTATTTGGGAGGGGGAGAAACCACCCTGGCCTTTCATCCCACAAGCTTTATTCTTCCTGGAGCGTGAGTGCTTGGTGTGTACTGTGCCTTCCCCCCGCCCCCCCTTGCCTTTCCCTTCCTTGCCTTCCCCTTACTCTCCACCTCCCCCCCTGGCCGGTTGTTCGGGCCGGGGGGGCGGACGCGTCTTCGCGGCCGGCCACCCGATCTCCGCCGCTGCGCCGCTTAGGCGGGAGTAGCTGGGGGGGGGGCTTCGTCCTCCTCCTTTGACTCTTATCCGGGCGCCATTGAGGACAAGGTGCCCCGATTCTTCGCGCTGCCTGGGGGGCGGGACCGCACGATGACGCGAATTGCGTCATCAAGTGCGGCCCGCCCCTTGAGGTACTAGCTGATCGGCGCCATTTTGGCTGCGTGGCCCGCGCTGCTCAGGCCTCCTGATCGCCCTCGCCTGCTGTCTGCTGCTGCTGCTGCTGCTCCTTGGGGTCGCTTCTGCCTGCTGACAGTTACAGCCTTCTGCCGCCTCGGTCCGTGAGTCCGGTCCTTTATTATGATGTTATGTGTTGCACATGTGCTGTGGGATGCTCATTGGTCTTTTTACTTGTGTTTTCCAGACGGGCCAAATTCGTCCTATTTCTGCTTGTGGTTTCTCCCAGTCCGACCTCCCCTCACACTAACCCCCCCTTTTTTGTATAAAGGACCCTGTTGGAGGATTCCGGGTTGGGCCTTTGCCCTGCTACCTGGTATTAACATTTTGCTTATTGCTAACAATCACCATATATTCGGACCTGGCGCTGCGCGTGGCCAGCCTTGAGCGGCAGTTGGCCCATTCGGTCACCGGCAAGGCCTCTAGTAAGAAGAGGCATTTTGAACCGGCTTATTCCGGTGGTGCAAGCATATTCTGCCAAGAGGAAGGAACCCCCTTTCTGTGTTATTGCTCACTCCACTAGAGCTATTGGTTCCTCTTGGGCTTTTCAGCACCAGGCTTCAGTTGAACAAGTTTGTAAGGCCGCTACTTGGTCTTCCGTTCATACCTTTTCTAAGTTTTACAAGGTTGATGTTAGGGCCTCAGCTGATGCTGTTTTTGGCCGCAAGGTGCTTCAGGCGATAGTGACTTGAACTGCCTGCTGTTGCTCACTGGGGATCCCACCCTTCTTCATGGACACTGCTGTTGGATGTCCCAAATGTGAAGAATTACAGATGAAGCAACCCGTGCTGGATTCCAGAAAAATACAATTCTGTGATTACTCACCTGTAGAATTGATTTTATGGAATCCAGCACGGGTTGCTTCATCCCACCCTTTTTATCGTTATCCTCTTTTGCCTTGTTATGGTGATTTTTGTTGAGAGAGTTCTTTTTTTGGCTATATTTTTCTAACATGTATTGCCTCCCGGCTTCTTGCATTACTGCTTTTCAAACACTGGGGTTTCTGGGTAATTCCTGCCCTTTTATGGGCCGGGAGGAGCCACAAGTCTTTCTGCAGTCAACTGCGCCACCTGGTGGCGGATTACCCAAATGTGAAGAATTACAGATGAAGCAACCCGTGCTGGATTCCAGAAAAATGCAATTCTGTGATTACTCACCTGTAGAATTGATTTTATGGAATCCAGCACGGGTTGCTTCATCCCACCCTTTTTATCGTTATCCTCTTTTGCCTTGTTATGGTGATTTTTGTTGAGAGAGTTCTTTTTTTGGCTATATTTTTCTAACATGTATTGCCTCCCGGCTTCTTGCATTACTGCTTTTCAAACACTGGGGTTTCTGCGTAATTCCTGCCCTTTTATGGGCCAGGAGGAGCCACAAGTCTTTCTGCAGTCAACTGCGCCACCTGGTGGCAGATTACCCAAATGTGAAGTATTACAGATGAATCAACCCAGGCTGGACTCCATAAAATCAATTCTACGGGTGAGTAATCACAGAATTGTATTTTTGTCTCATTATGTTTTGATGACTGTGTTTAATGTTAACTACAACTGCATTATGTATTTTTTTATCAGGAGAATAGTGTGCATACTTTAGGGGTTTGAGGAAGTTGTGTGTATTTGTAGTAGTGTTTCACCCGCTGTGTGGCAAACCTTTGCATTGCATCATTCTTTATTTGCCATTAAGGTTGTGCCCCCACTGTGTAGTTGTTGTTAAAAAAAAAAAAAAAAAATAATAAATGAAACTTTTTGATTAGAGTGAAAGAAGACCCCCCCAGGTGGATTCTTATTCTTAATATTTAAAAGTTGTACTATACAGCAGTTAGAGGACATTTTGTAAATGCATGTATTGGCTAAAGGGGTCTATGCCTTTATCCTAAAGCGATTTTCACTTTCCCCGATTTGTTCCGGGCCCCTGGGTATACTGGATTAGGATACCCCACTGTGTGAAACCCCCAGATCAGTGCATTCAGACTCACCTGTTGCCAGTGCAACTGCACCTGCTCAGGCTCTCTTCCAATCCGTGCCGGCCGCTGAAGTGACGTAATTCGGCAAGCAGCTCTAATTATGAATGGAGAGCACAAGTGGCTGGGCCCCTGTTGCCCCACGCAAGCGTCTCAGACTAACTGAATAGCTGGGAGCTGGAGGGGCTGTCTAACCAAATAACATCAGTTTAGTGGAACACTGGGGAAAGGTTAGTGATTACCGGTACCCTGAGGGGTTTCATACAGCGGGGCATCCCAATTTTTAGAGATTAAACCCTTAAAACATTTTTTTTCAAATGACATAGGGCATTAAAAAAAGGTAGGGGGTTAACATCTAAAAATGTAAAACAAAAGCAGAGTGAAGTCCCCCCTATTTAAGTAAAACTAGCCCTGGCATCAGGTATGGGGGCTGTTAGATCAGGGTGGCTTTGCTGAGCAGTCACCCCCTGGCCCTGAAGGCTACCAACCCACATAGCCCTCATGGGGCTTTGGTGATGCAGGTAATAGGGCAAGGGGTTATGGCAAGTTACCTGCTTGCTGATAGGTGACTGTAAATCTCTGAAAAACACTCAGTTTCACAGGAAGCCCCCAGGGAATCAGAACAAGTAAGCCAGCTTTGGTTTGATATTTTCTTAAACCGTATCAATAGTTCATAACAAAAGTCTAGAGGACTCAACTTCCCAGCACAGAGTGAATTTCACTTTCAATTTGCTTTAAGGGGGGACTCTGAAGGTTAAAATAATAAAAGGGGGGGTTCCAGGGTTTCAGTATGTTTACAGTGATTAAAATAGTTTCCTGTAGGTGACCAATTTCTGCCATCCATGACCACTTCCAGTGGCGCCTTCTGCTAACACAAGAGGACAGCATGCAGATACAAACAGATGTAGATGCATTGGTACCCATAAGCAGAGCATCATTTTACCCCTTTATAAATCACTGGTCAGAACCCATATTATTATATATTTATTTATAAAGCACCATCATCTTCCGTAGCACTGTACAAAGTAGTAATTACAGACAGGGTAGAAACAGACAGTACATAGACTATTACAAATGCAGTGTTACAGAGTTCACGATGAATATTCTGAATACAAGATACAATAGGAGAGAGTTTCCTGCCCTTGGGAGCTTACAGTCTAAAGGATAAGGGGTGCAGACTAGGGGGAAGGATCACAAACAGTCAGTCGGTATTGAACTTTATGGCATGTGCCCTTTAGGGAACTGCTTAAGATTGTCTGCTTATCTGAATAGGTGGGTTTTAAAGGAACCGTTGAAAGCTTTGAGTGTTGGGGAATGGCAGATTGGGCGAAGAAAGGCATTCCAGAGGATTAGAGTGGCCTATGAGAAGTCCTGGAGGAGAGCAGGAGAGGAGGTGACCAGGGTGGAGCACAGGAAGCTCGGTGACAGAGTGGAGGATGCATCTGGGTTGATATTGTTGTATTAGAGATGTAGAAAGGGGCCTGCCTTGAGAGAACTTTCTAGGGGAGAGTTAGAGTTTTTAAGAGGATTCGCTGTGGGACTGGCCGCCAGTGTAGGAATTGACAGAGGGGAGCAGAGCTGGATGAGTAAGAGGAGAGATGGATGAGGCTATTCTATATGGAGTACTGTGTACAGTTCTGGGCACCAGTACATAAGAAAGACATATCAGAACTGGAGTGCTTTCAAAGACAGGCAACTAAAATGGAATGGTAGGAGGAAAGTATCCTTAAATTTATTTCATTTGGAAGAGATGCCTGAGCGGTGGCCTAATAACTATGTAATATATCCGGGGGTCAATACATGAATTTGTCCCATGGTCTATTGAAAGCCAGGACTGTAAGTGCATTCACTAAGGTTGATGGAAAGACGATTTTTGCTCCAGCATCGGAGGAGATTATTTACTGTAAGAGCAGTGAGATTATGGAACTCTCTGCCAGAGGAGGTAGTCATAAAGAATACACTAAAAGAGTTCAAAGGAGGCCTGGATGGCTTTCTTGCATGTAGTAACATTACTAGAAATGCTTTTAGACCCCTATTCAACAGGCTGACCTGGATGGACTAAAGGTTTTTTTCAGCCTTATCTACTATGTTGCTATATTACCATTTGAATTGAATAAGCTGAGCCCATACACTTCTAGAATCAATATAAGGCATCAGCAAAAACACCTGAAAACTGATTTCTGGGTGGTTCCAAAGCCCCCATCTCCATAGATTGTGGTGCAAATTATCATTAACTCCTTTTCGTTCATTCCAATTATCAAAAAAAGAAAAGAAACTGCATTCAAATGTAAGCATTTCTTCTAAAAATCTATGTATGGTTTGGTGTTCATTATTATAACTGGGATGTAACTGAATTTTGTTAAAGTGTTATGATAAATTCAGTAAAGAAGGGAATGTGTTAATACACGTGTAAATATTTCAGAGGAACAGTTTTCCTTTATATAACAATATGCACTATTTTGTGCATATTTCACACACACATGATCAGTGGCATAATAAAAATGCATTATTTGACAAGAATAACGACTATAACAACAGTAACATACAGTATATTACAATTTATGTTGATATATTTAATGGTGACAGTGATTTTATGTACTGATGAATTTTAAACAGCTCAGTTAAACTGCCCTAAAAAAAACTAGCTTCCGTCTGAGAAAAGCACCTTTGGTGTCAGGAGCTAGCATATCTTAGTGTTACTTGAACGTCTTCAATATAAACCACACCGGCTACATCTTACAACAACTAGAGTGGAGACAGCCTGTTTAGAACATGTCAATTCTTATCAATTATTAACACCCTCTTTCAAATGATGAGCATAATTGCTGAGCCCAAGACCAAGTGAATCTATTAAAGGGATGTCTAACAAGGACTTATGGGAGAGGAAGTGGCTCAATTGATAATACCAATTGTAGCACAATGCTAAGACTGACAAGGCTGCATTTGTATGGTTGGAGAGTGCAATATTCTTTAGTGGAAACGTCCTGCCGGGGCTTTGGGCGGGGATATGCTGATGAAACATTCACATGGGAAGCTCATTGTGTCTCTAATTGTAGGTATTCTCTTAAGCACTATAACTAATTACTTGACCATCATCAATTTTACAGTAGTAAGTGCAAATATATTATATTCATCATATATTTATGATTCTCAATTGAAATAACATGGAACAAATAACTGAATGAGGGGGGAAATACTGAAATTTGACATGCTCTGCACCTGTGGGAGACCAAACTTTCCTAGTTAGTATTTACTAAGGTTTGAAAAGCGCTTTTCCTTGGCACACAATTTGGTGTAAATGTTAATATTAATAAATAAATACATATATTTTTTAATCCTGCAGACTTGATAGGGGTGCAAAGGGTTTTCAATGAGTTATAGACATTTTCACAGAATCAGAAAGTAACTACTTCCTCTGTTGTAATCACTAAAGCACAGAGAGCTTTCTGCATTAGATTGTGAGCTTTCACACACACACACACACACACACACACACACACACACACAGCTCTTTCCTATATGCTACACTCCCCAAGTAATTATTATTTTCTTGGTAAATACCAGCAAAAATCACACATATCATCCATTTTGACAGTTAGCGCTGGTGCTCTAATAAAGCAGTTGCCAATCCCACATTGCAAACCAACAGGTTTACCAGCACATAAATGGGAGCAAATCTCCTCCTCTTACAACTCTTGTTATTTTTTATATGCCCTACTAAATAAGGGAACAACAATCCAATTGTTTAATATGTTTAGCTACATGTGAGAGGTTCACTAAATCCTTATTTTTGTTACAAACATGTGGGTTGGTTCAGCACCAAGTGCAAAAAAGTGCACTTTGGAATGAAAAGTGCCACCACCAAACCTCTCCCAGGGAATTCTTTAGATATGCCCAGTTAAAACACTAGATCTTCTCTCTCCTTAAGCAAGCTTGATCTTCCTCATTGCTCACAATCTTTGAGCATTCTTGTCTTAAGGACCCTTTAGACCAGGGGAAAATCTCCACAATATATTCCCAAATAAATGAATACTCCGTGCCACTATATTGCTAATAGGGAGTCAGGCCTAGCCTGGACCCAGGAAGGGAAGACCTGGAGGAAAACCTGGGCCACTATCAGAAGTTATCAGAACACTAGAAACTAGAAACACTTAGTGTCTGCTCAGATAGCTAGAGCACTGCCCTCTTACTCAGACAGATGTTTTCGGGACTGTGGTACAGAGGGGACCATGTACCATATATGGTAGGCTTGGTCTAGGGTCATGAGTATTCAGCCTTATCAATACCCTCTTCAAGGTTCAGGTGTCCAGAGATCCCTGGGTGGCTTTGCTGCACTGTAAAATACCCTGCCTCACTCACTCACAGCAGAAGTTGGTCACTTTCATCTTTTTAGCAGCCCAGCGATCCATTTCAGGATCTTGGAAAAGATTTTCTATCAACTTCTATGACTTTAAAACAACACTGGATGTTTTTTTGTTTAATGAAAAGTTGATGACCATCCTGGAAGATAAACACTCGGGTTTGGTCCCCTTGGATGAAGTATATCCATCCTTACATGCCCTCAGACAGTCTATTAAGGGGTTTAGGGGAATCTTTGGTGGTGGCTGATTCCTTTTCTCTTTCTCTGTGTCTTTTTCTCTTGCTCATTTCTTTTGTTTCTATAACCTTAAGTAATACGCTCAGGAGTTTGAGGAGTGTCCTGAACCACGCGGTTGCGCCTTCCTCTACAACTGATGTACTTGCAACTTTATGGAGATCACCCATTCTGTTGATATATTTGTGTGAGAGCACAGACATTGGTTTATCTAAAGCCTGCCGTTAACGGAATAATATGAGTGACTGTATGTGCTATTCTCCGGTGAACAACCCTTACTACTGTGTACACTTGGCAATTTCAACAGCACAGTTATCCATACTTACCTACCACACTGTGCATCTGTTATTATGGGGGCTGTTGGTGGGCTAGCTATGTTTTACATTTGGGTTGTGGAGGAAGTGATTACAGACGAAGCTACATTTTTCCATTTTTGCATTACTCTGTGCCTTCTCAGCTAATCAGTAGCACCCAAACCATACAGTTAAAGGCTCTGTCCAGGAAAATGTACCCACTTTTTGTCCCTTGGCAGCTCTTTATCCTACAATGTTTCAAAGCTACTGGGTGCCAATGTAATCCAGCATAAGGCATGTCTATCCCACAATTCCCTGGTAACATATGGGATGTGGACCCCCCCCCCCAAAAAAAAAAAGTCACAGTGACAGGAACAGACCAACTCTATTATTTGCAAATGATGTAGCATGTCAGGTCTTCGCATTACACACCTTATGTTGCTAATGAAGGAGGCATTTTCTATTGAATTAGTATGCAGATCCAAAAGAGAAAGATGGCAGCCAAAATATACCTAACCTGGGAGGTGCACTTGAGTTGGGCAATTACAATCCCATAATATGTCTCTAAAATCTAGTTAAAACAGGGGTCTCAGTTGGCACACATTTGTAGATGTAAGTTGAAGCTTATTTGCCTCTGTGTAGGTGCAGTCTTCACTCTATTCTATGAGAGCCCCCTTTGGGACATACAAAGCAATGGCAAAATAGGTAGCAGCTTACCTGAGGTTGACCTGTACCTCCCGTGCAGCAGGGAGGAAGTTGAAAGCCTCCCCCATATGCTTGCACAAAAAAAAAAAGGTGGCAGCCGCTCAGACCAATTTATAACTAACATGTGAGCAGGGCAATTACAATAGACAAATCTACTACTGAATTCACACACACTCTTTATATATTTCTTGTTAAAACCTCAGAATATCAGAAAGTAATTACATTCAAAACGGTGTCAACTATGTGCACTAGCTATCAGTGGATTTATTGTAATGTATTCTTAATTACAGATCTTTTAATTGGGCTCCTAGTCATTGCAAAGATTACATACAACTGAACATGTGTAATTATAACGACTTGCATTTTCTCTCAAAATATAATTGTGTTTCATGAAATATTGTTCTAATTATTATAACTAGTGCTGTTCAGTTGTTCAAATACTTTTCTGTTCAGTTTGTCCAAACCTGTCCAAAAGCTCAGATTTCCAGTACTCTAAAATCTGATTCTTATTTAAATAAAAAGGGGAAGGGGTGTACATAGGTTTAACAGGACCCCACAGCAAAAGTCATATGGAGCCCCCAAAAAAGGCTAATCCCTCCTGTATTAAAGTGGACCAAACCCCTATAGTGGTAAAGACTTCAGGGCCAGGGGAAAGCCCCTCTTTGTGACACAGAAGAGATCACCAAAATCTTATCTTGATCCTTGATCTTGTAGTGCAAGCGTGGGCTTCCAGTGGCTTCCCCTGCACTATTCCATCTGATGTGCACGCCCTCACCAGGAATTTTGGGGTAGTGCCAGTTTGGTGCATTTTCCCTAGGTGCTGGATGGAGACAGCTTGCATTGGGCTCTTCCCATGAGCCCAGTAGCAGCTTCCTGCCCTGCCTCTATGTATTCCCCTGTATGGGGGTCTAACCAAAATGGAGGCAATGTTTTTACAAGGTGAAAGGATTTCTTCCTAAAATCTTATCCTGCTGTGCTGCTGCATTAAGATATTTTAGCTGGTTTCCACCCCCTTTTTTATGAAACCAGATTTTTTTGTTGTAAAACCATATACCGTATGATGCCCTCCATTCACTGTATGTGCTTGGAGGGTAGCTTCTTCTGCTTGCCTAGTTTCCATAAGTTTGATGTAAAGGTAACTGCCAGTGAAATAATACATTAAATCCTATTGTTACATTACATTTTTACTGACTCAGTGATGAAAAGTGGACTGAATCAGATAGGCAGGCATAGAACTTGTCTGCAAACTCTAATGTAACATTCTCAGGCAATGACTAGTGAGAAAAATGCAATGGTAGGCTCGAAATCCGGGTGGAGCAAGTTAGCAAAAGTCAGAGGTCTGGGAGTTCAGACATGTATGCCTTTTGCACTTAGCCTAAAGAGGTTCATTAAGTTTAATCTTCTACCCTCCTCTTCAAGGGCCACTAAGGAGCACTAACTACTTCACCTCTACATCTTTGTGGTGAGCTGTGAAACCTGGCCTGTTGGTGGCCCTTGAGGAGTAGCACATGTGATGTACAGCAACACTAAATATAACATTAAATATGTTACATAAACAACTGATCTATTAGTCATCTGAGTAGTAGTGGCATACTATAGGCTGGGATACCAATACCCTTTTGGCCAAATCTTACAGTGTTGCTTCATCATTTCATTTTAGACGCTGTAACTCTAGGTAGGCAAAAAAAATGGTTAGCCACCTCATTGCATGAATTCATAACAGATTTCCAAAGAATTATTTATAAATACCCATTCAAATGGAATGAAATTCCCCAAGGAACGGAAATTTCATTTCAGCTGTTTGGCGTTGGGGAATGAGCATTCTGTGCAATGCCCATTGAGAAGCTGCGGACTTCCTTGGGGACGTCACTTCAGCCACGACTCTCATTTCACACTGCCACTTGGACTAAGGAATGAATCGATATGGCCATTGCAAATGCCCAGGTATTGATGCTGTACCTGGGAGGACACCTCTTAGGTGCAGCAAGATGGCATTGGTGGGAGCCATCAGGCAGGTTAGATGAGTAGGTAATTGAAAAGCATACACTGATCTTTTTTATTTTACAGTTGATTAAAAAATCCTCTCTCTAGGATGGCTTTAAGATAAAGACACTAGCCTATTTAAATGGCTAGTACATGTATGCACAGCTAGAGGGGAGCAGCCAAAGGGATGCCAGCCGCTCCAAGGGCTCTGTGCCAGTCTCTGTGTTGATCCAGCATGCATTGTAGGAGTAGTGAAGAGGTAAGGAGAACAAGTGAACCTGGATGTTTCACACATTCAAACATCTAAAGTTGGCATGCCCCTGAAAAAGGGGACACATGGTGGCTCCTAGGGTAATCTTGATTTGGGATGTGCAGTACAAATATCCCTACTTTCCCTGTGAACTTGATCCTTGATTCCACTGTGGCTAAGCTTAGGATTGAGGTGAATTTACAGGGAAACCAGGAATGGGCATCCCAATTTAGAATACTCCTAAGCAAAAAAAAAATACTCTGGACTAGAGTTTTTTAGACTGTAGTTCGGGTTTTGGTCTATTTTAAACATCAATGAATGCACTGCCACATACACAGTACACATTGTACACGTATGTAAGGGCTATACTAAATGTATATGAAAACATCTCACCTTTTAATCTGCTAGTGGCACATTTACTGTGTCACTATCAGCGTTATACACCTTAATAAGCAAAGCTTAGCCTAGGAGCTCTTCTCGATGATTTAAGATACAAGTGCTTCAAATAAGAACCTACAAGCTATAATCTTTTCTTTAGATATTAGCTATCAGCCTTGGACTATAATATTCAGCCCTCATAACCATCTACCCTCGCTATATCTGCAACCTTTACAGAAATGAAACCCATTTCCCACTTCTAGAGTAAGTGATGTCATTATAGCAAAGCAATGATATATTGTGCACTACTGAAGCTTAGAAATGAAATCAATGATGTCATTTGTGCGCAACTGGCTGCTGAAGTATTTTTTCTAGTGACTAAATGACACCACAAGTGTTTTTGCAGACTTAAACTCAGATGGCTAAGCCACTTTCATAAGTGTTGTTTTGACACTGAAGAGAGGAAATTGGTAAATAAAGCATGTATGCATGGGCATAGCACAATCATTGAAGTACCTGTATACTGTATGTAACCAGACGCCAATGTGCTAATATTTTAACCCTTTGAGTGCCAGCCTTCCTAGCATTTTTGTCACCCTTTGTTGCCAGACCACATTTCACTATTTTGCGCTACATATGTTCAACCTTGATTTTTGAAGGGATTTCCAGGGATTTTCCAGGAAAATTATATATTGTTTTTTTTCAGCAGAGTCTGAGCTTCAACATGCAATATCTTGTTTGGCCTTTTTTAGTGTATTCTCAATACTTTTGGGTGAAATATGTGCAACAAAAAAAAACAAAAAACTATTTTTTGCAATTTGTAGTGTTTTTTGTAATAAAAAATGTAAATTTGTCAATAACATTTTATTGCGTGCGAAACCCCAATTTCTTCCGCTCGCAGCGTTACCACATATGTATTGGTAGACACTCTTTCCTGCCCAGGAGACTCCCCCAAACCAAAACAGCGCTTTAGGAGATTTTCAGATAAAATACAACTATGCTACGCCTAAGCGCACCTTGCAGGTTTTCCAGAAAGACAACCCTTTAAATTTGAAATACCCCCCACAAATGATATATTCTCTGGAAGTACACACCTCAAGCTTTCTAGGCGTACCAGGCTTGTTGACATGGGCACAGTTTTCTGGAAGTAATCCCTCAATCAATTCTTTGGTTGCACAGAGTTTCCCTAAAAAAGAATAAAAAAGAAGAACCAAAGCCACATTTTCCTAAAAAAAAACTATATGCAAAAAAGAAAAAACAAGTAAAATCTGAAAAAGCAACATCCCCCGAACAGAACGATACCCAACATGCATAGGTACTGTCAAGGGAAGAGTTGCCAAACACCCCAAAGTAAAACATGCGCATAACGGAAATTGTACTTGAAATTTTTAGCTCTGCTGACAAAGTGCGCACCTTGCAATTTTTCAACCAAAATAACCCTTTACATTTGGAATATCCCCCATAAACCATATATTCCCTGAAAGTACACATATTAAGCTTTCTAAGCGTACTGAGCTTGTTGTAGTGGGCTCATCTTTATCTTTCTGGAAGTAATCCATTGAAGAATTCTTAGGTTGCACAGGGTTTCCCTAAGAAAAATTATAAAAAAGCAGAATAAAAACCATGTTTTCCTAAAATATAAATATACAAACAAGAAAAAACAAGCTAAATCTAAAAGTGCAAGGTCCCCCGAGCAGAAAAATACCCAACATGCATAGGTAATATTAACCCTTTTAATTGCCAGCCTACTTGAAGTTTTGTCACCCTCTGTTGACAGGTCATTTTCCCCATTTTGCGCCATTTTTAACCGTAATTCTTTCTGGAATTTCCAGAAAAATTATATACATATTTTTTGCAGCAGAGTTTAGGCTTTAATGTGAATGTCTTGTCTGTAATTTTTCTACTGTTTTTTGAATATTGTTGCATAAAAAAACAAAAAAATAAATAAAATAATATTTTTTAGACAATTGTCTCCTTTATTTTAAATAAAAAATTTGTTTTATTAATGAAAACCATATTGCATGTGATAGCCCCATTTCTCCCAATTACAACGGTACCACATATGTATCGATAGCCCCCCATTCGTGCTCAGGAGACCCCCGAAACTGAAAAGAGCACTTTATAACATTTACAAATAAAATACAACTACTATCCACACTATAAACATAAGGAGTTAATTAAAAAAAAATAGACATATGGTCCCCCCTCCCGGGCTAACCCTAAGCCTTAAAAATCCAAAAAAAAATGACATAGGGTCCCTCCTCCCGAAGGGGGACCATATGTCTTTTTTTTAATTAACCTCTTATGTTTATAGTGTGGATAGTAGTTGTATTTTATTTGTAAATGTTATAAATTGCTCCCCCAAAAAATGACATAGCCCCCCCCTCCCAGGGGGGGGAACCCATTTTTTTTTTGAATTGACCCCCAAAAAATTGACATAGGGACGACCCCCTTTTTTTGGGAATTTTAGGGGTTAGGCTAACCCTAACCCTTAAAAATAAAAAAAAATGATGTAGGTCCCCCCTCCCAGGGGGGGAACCCATCTTTTTTTTGTATTTTAAGGGTTAGGGTTAGGCTGACCCTAACCCTTAAAAATAAAAAATAAAAAGACGTAGGGTCCCCCTTACCCTTCATAACCAGCCCGGGACCAGCTATGGGGGTTGGTAGGAACAGAGTGGAGGGGCCAGCTTTTGTGGCCCCCCACCCTGCAGCCTACAAGCCCACATAGCCTGTGTGGGTCCGGGCTCTTCTGCCCCCCCCCCTGGGCTTTGGGGAAGCAGGTAATTGGGGTGCGGGGGCCAGCCCAGCCCACCCCAGCCCAGCCCCCAGCCTTGTGAACTAGTACAGGGGTCTCATGGACCCCTTACCAGTTCACAAAGGGTTAACATTAAAAAAACACACTGACACAAGAAAAAATTACTTTTATTAAAAAATAAAAACTTTTTTTACTTTACTTACCTCCGATCGTCAGCTCCTTTGTCCCTCGATGTGACGACAGATGTGATCATGCTGGCTACAGTAGCAGAGGGGCAGGTGATGATCTGATCACCTGCCCCTCTGCTCCTGTGGCCAGCATGATAGCATCTGAATGAAGAGCAGCAGGGAGCCAGGACAACACATGGTGAGTGACATCATAAGCCCCGGCCCCAAAGGGGTGGGGCTTAACGGCAAGATTGCGGCGCCCGTTGGGAGAGGAGGGGGAGAGCCCTTTCAGGCTCTCCCCTGAAGCTGAAGAGCCGGGGGGGGGGGGCGATCGGAGGCCCCCCCAGTGAAGAGGAGACCCGGAGGGAGGCAGCGCGACTGCAGGTAAGTAAATGTCATTTTTTTTTTTTTTTACAGTTAGCAGCTGCTGCTGCCGAAGCGAGGGGGGGCGCTATTCCGGGGGCTCTCCTGGAGCCATCCGACCCCCCACGGGGGATTGAATGGCACCAAATTAAAGAAGAGACCCGGCTTGATCCAACAAGGTGTCAGGTGAGTATTTTACTTTTATATTTCTTTTACTGTGGGGGTTTAAAATCAGCTATGTGAGTCTCACATAGCTGGCACTTAAAGTGGACCAACACCCAGGGGTGATTGGCCCGGAAATCTATAAGATTCCCGGGCCGATCACCTCCCACCCCGCGGGACATCCGAGATCGGGATGTCCCGCGGGGTGAAACCCCCCAGAAACCCCAAAAAGATCTTACCTGATCCGCCGCCGCCGCCGCCTCCCGCGCGCCCCTCCAGACGTGCGCGCGCCCACGCCGGCCCTCTGTGAATGGCCGGCGGGGGCGCGCGCGCGCAGAGAGTGACGCGTGGGAGGCGGCGGCGGTGGAAGCGGCTTGGACGTTCCTGTCCCCCGCCTGGACGCTGGCGGGGATTGGCTGCGGCGTTCACGTGGGAGCGGGGAGAGGTGAGTTTTTTGTGGTTTTCTGGGGGGTTTCACACAGCGGGGCACTCCCGATCGGGGTGCCCCGCCGAAGTGGACCAAAACCCAGGATAGTCAAAATCCTGGGTGTTGGTCCACTTTAAGTGGAGTAGAGGCAGCTACGTGAGACTCACGTAGCTGGCACTAGAAGGGTTAAAGCAGACCTCAAGTCCACACAACAAAAGCAAAAAAGCTACCCTCCCACCCCCCATTAAGATTTGTTCTTTAAAAAATCTACTGATTCCGCACAGGAAGCTAAATCCTATGAGCTCTGGGGTCCAAAAGCCACAGAATTATATTCATACACACATAATGTATGTATGAAGAATGCCCAGTCACAGGGGAAGGTGATTTTTGGGGAAATATGAAAACAAAAATGAATTTTTGTTTGTGTTCAAGTAAAAAAGCTCACTCAGATGTTCCTTCATACCAAAAGGGACACCTAAAGATAAATGTTTGTCACCCAATGCATAGCATGGTCCCCAATGATTATTCTAAGGGACTTATAGATATTATTTATATTTATAGCAAATTGCGGTTCCAGCTACCGCAAAACAGCAGCCTAAACCCACTGCACCAAAAAGCACTTGAAATAAATAGCAATTAAGCAAAATTCATCCCAAAAATATTTATTAATTTAAAATAAAACCACTCATCATTTCATGATCATAAAAGACACACATTTACACGCATATACAAATCCATCGCAGGAGCCCACCATCTGGGCAAAGGGCCAAAGCTAATAATCCAAGTTAATATGCATCCTATCCAAAAACCCAATAAAAAATACGATTTTTGTATGTATATAAACGTCCAATCAATCTCTTAAGAAAAGCGCTATAGTGCTAAATAAAGTGCCAAATCAATCCGCATAAAACACATCCAAATAACACTTATAGACTTATAGATATATGTAGGTTTTTGAGTAATTACAGAGGAGCAACCCATTTCAGAAAATTCTGAATCGGGTTCGAAGCATTCAGATCTGAAATCCGAAACCGATTAAAATCAAGTAATCTATTACAGCAATTAACAACATTTAAGAAATGCCAGGATATGTTTAGATTTTGGCCCAGTATCAACTTCACTACATAGAACATAGGAGCAAGCAGCAAATTTTTTAAATGTTAGTCAATCTCTATCCATTGCTAAGCAAAATTTCCGTATTCGTCCAAATCATTTCAGATCTGAAAGTAATCTCACAGTCAAGTTTGCTTTTTGCAAGATTTGCTCTTCTCTACCTCTAAATTATACAGCCTATGTAATTCTATAAGGCTTAACTTTTCAAGAAGCAGATGTTATAAAACTTAGAGGCCGATTCATTATTGGCGCCAGGTAGCGACAGATGAGCGCCAGTAGCGTGATTTTCACAGCGCCAGCTAGTATTCGCTGTGCTTGGCCGGGGTTTGCTTGTTGACAGCGACCCAGTCGGTGTGCGGTAATGTGGAATACGGGCTTAGGGGTCGCTGTTTCACAGGTTCAGCGTTGTATGGGTGCGCCTGACAACGAATGGCCAGAGCGAACGGCTTGCTGCAGATTCATTAACAAATCACGCTCCGAATTTTTTCGTGCTGTGAATTCCTTGTTTAAACCCCAGAGCGCTGGCGGCGATGGATTTAAAATAGTTTTTAACCCCCAAACAACCATATTTTTTGATTGTAAAATTATACAAGTTTTTATAAACATTTTGTAATATGAATACATTAATATCAGACCTGTAATATCAATTCTGCAAAAAATATATATTTTTTTTTTTTTTACCTTAAAAAAAATTCCTAACATTGCAGAAGTGGTCACAGAATTTTTGACATAAAAAAAAAAAAAAAAAAAACATTAATAGCAATTAATTATGATTAGTTTCTATCGCTGTGGCGCTGTGATGTGATTAGCAGCGGCGCTGTTCGTTGCAGTTGGCTACATGATGAATCCCGCGGTAGCTGTCGCTCTCGCCGGCGCTAGCCTCATTTAGCTTGATAAATGCGTCATTGTGGCCGACGCCGGGCGTACTTGAGTCGGTAGCCGCCATTAGCTGGCGGGACCTGGCGCTCGTCAGACACTACCTGGCGCTATCGCTTGATGAATAAGGGCATTAATGTACTCCCAGTGGACCAAAAGTGTCCATGGAGTCCATAAGACTCTCTGCCCAGGAGCATCGAGATTTGATGTGCCCCGCTGTGTAAAAACCCCTAGGTTGTCCAGTAAACTCACCGTTCCAACAGCGCTAAGAATGCTGATTGAGGGAGAGCCCATGCATGCGCTGTAGGGGGTTTCAAACAGCAGGGCATCCCAAATTGGGGTGCCCTAGGGAAAGGACCGAAACCCAACAAAAAATCCAGGGTTTTGGTCCACTTTAAATAGCAGTCTATAAATAGGAAAGACATAATAATTAGAGATGAGCGAGTAGTGAAATATTCGAAATTTCGATTCGAATAGCCCGCGTTACTCGACTAGTCGACCGATTATCGAATCCCATTATAGTCTATGGGAAAAAAATGCTCGCCACTTGGAAATCTCAATTCGACCACTTGGAGGTCACCAAGTCCACCCTGAAACATCAGAAAATGATGCCAACACTGCTGGAATGCAACTGGGACAGCAGGGGAAGCATGTCTGGGTGCATATAACGCGCCCAAGTCGCACTATTACGCCACTATCACAGCCACTCAACAATACACTCCAAACACAATATAACTTCTACGTAAAGTGAGACAAGACAAGGAAACCTTCTTTCCTCTACATTGCCATGGACCCCAAGCCAAACTGTACAAAAAAGAAGAACAAAATTCTGCACCCCTTAAAATAACGTTGCCTAATGACAACCACAGATGGCATAGGCAAGGGGGAAAATAAATAGACCCCACCCCTAATTGTCATTGTGTGTGTGTGTGTGTGTGTGTGTGTGTGTGTGTGTGTGAGATGTGGTCAGACATGTCCTCTTGTGTCATTGTGTCACCCCAGCAGTAGGGGAAGCTTAAAGGAGGAGGTTTGTTACAGTGTGTTACCCCAGCAGTAAGGGAAGCTTACAGGAGGAGGTTTGTTACAGTGTGTCACCCCAGCAGTCAGGGAAGCTTACAGGAGGAGGTTTGTTACAGTGTGTCACCCCAGCAGTAAGGGAAGCTTACAGGAGGAGGTTTGTTACAGTGTGTCACCCCAGCAGTAAGGGAAGCTTACAGGAGGAGGTTTGTTACAGTGTGTCATCCCAGCAGTAAGGGAAGCTTACAGGAGGAGGTTTGTTACATTGTGTCACCCCAGCAGTCAGGGAAGCTTACAGGAGGAGGTTTGTTACAGTGTGTCACCCCAGCAGTAAGGGAAGCTTACAGGAGGAGGTTTGTTACATTGTGTCACCCCAGCAGTAAGGGAAGCTTACAGGAGGAGGTTTGTTACATTGTGTCACCCCAGCAGTCAGGGAAGCTTACAGGAGGAGGTTTGTTACAGTGTGTTACCCCAGCAGTAAGGGAAGCTTAAAGGAGGAGGCTTGTTACAGTGTGTCACCCTAGCAGTAAGGGAAGCTTACAGGAGGAGGTTTGTTACAGTGTGTTACCCCAGCAGTAAGGGAAGCTTAAAGGAGGAGGTTTGTTACATTGTGTCACCCCAGCAGTCAGGGAAGCTTACAGGAGGAGGTTTGTTACAGTGTGTCACCCCAGCAGTAAGGGAAGCTTACAGGAGGAGGTTTTTTACAGTGTGTCACCCCAGCAGTAAGGGAAGCTTACAGGAGGAGGTTTGTTACATTGTGTCACCCCAGCAGTAAGGGAAGCTTACAGGAGGAGGTTTGTTACAGTGTGTCACCCCAGCAGTAAGGGAAGCTTACAGGAGGAGGTTTGTTACAGTGTGTCACCCCAGCAGTAAGGGAAGCTTACAGGAGGAGGTTTGTTACATTGTGTCACCCCAGCAGTCAGGGAATCTTACAGGAGGAGGTTTGTTACAGTGTGTCACCTCAGCAGTCAGGGAAGCTTACAGGAGGAGGTTTGTTACAGTGTGTCACCCCAGCAGTCAGGGAAGCTTACAGGAGGAGGTTTGTTACAGTGTGTCACCCCAGCAGTAAGGGAAGCTTACAGGAGGAGGTTTGTTACAGTGTGTTACCCCAGCAGTAAGGGAAGCTTAAAGGAGGAGGTTTGTTACATTGTGTCACCCCAGCAGTCAGGGAAGCTTACAGGAGGAGGTTTGTTACAGTGTGTCACCCCAGCAGTAAGGGAAGCTTACAGGAGGAGGTTTGTTACATTGTGTCACCCCAGCAGTAAGGGAAGCTTACAGGAGGAGGTTTGTTACATTGTGTCACCCCAGCAGTCAGGGAAGCTTACAGGAGGAGGTTTGTTACAGTGTGTCACCCCAGCAGTAAGGGAAGCTTACAGGAGGAGGTTTGTTACAGTGTGTCACCCCAGCAGTAAGGGAAGCTTAAAGGTGGTAAATGGTGGTAAATGGTGGTATATGGTGGTAAATGCGATATTCTGAGCTTCTGGGGCCCTGCCTGCCTACATACGAGCTATATACTGTTCAACATAGTAGCCGTAATAAGGGCTCTCAATGACTCTCTTGTCTTCTGGTAGCTGGTATATATGGTGGTAAATGCGATATTCTGAGCTTCTGGGGCCCTGCCTGCCTACATATGAGCTATATACTGTTCAACATAGTAGCCGTAATAAGGGCTCTCAATGACTCTCTTGTCTTCTGGTAGCTGGTATATATGGTGATAAATGCGATATTCTGAGCTTCTGGGGCCCTGCCTGCCTACATATGAGCTATATACCGTTCAGCATAGTAGCCCTAATAAGGGCTCTTATTGACTCTCTTGTCTTCTGGTAGCTGGTATATATGGTGGTAAAAGCGATATTCTGAGCTTCTGGGGCCCTGCCTGCCTACATATGAGCTATATACCGTTCAGCATAGTAGCCCTAATAATAAGGACTCTCAATGACTCTCTTGTCTTCTGGTAGCTGGTATATATGGTGGTAAATGCGATATTCTGAGCTTCTGGGGCCCTGCCTGCCTACATATGGGCTATATACTGTTCAGCATAGTAGCCCTAATAATAAGGACTCTCAATGACTTTCTTGTCTTCTGGTAGCTGGTATATATGGTGGTAAATGCGATATTCTGAGCTTCTGGGGCCCTGCCTGCCTACATATGAGCTATATACTGTTCAACATAGTAGCCGTAATAAGGGCTCTCAATGACTCTCTTGTCTTCTGGTAGCTGGTATATATGGTGGTAAATGCGATATTCTGAGCTTCTGGGGCCCTGCCTGCCTACATATGGGCTATATACTGTTCAGCATTGTAGCCCTAATAAGGGCTCTCAATGACTCTCTTGTCTTCTGGTAGCTGGTATATATGGTGGTAAATGCGATATTCTGAGCTTCTGGGGCCCTGCCTGCCTACATATGGGCTATATACTGTTCAGCATAGTAGCCCTAATAAGGGCTCTCAATGACTCTCTTGTCTTCTGGTAGCTGGTATATATGGTGGTAAATGCGATATTCTGAGCTTCTGGGGCCCTGCCTGCCTACATATGAGCTATATACCGTTCAGCATAGTAGCCCTAATAAGGGCTCTCAATGACTCTCTTGTCTTCTGGTAGCTGGTATATATGGTGGTAAAAGCGATATTCTGAGCTTCTGGGGCCCTGCCTGCCTACATATGAGCTATATACCGTTCAGCATAGTAGCCCTAATAAGGGCTCTTAATGACTCTCTTGTCTTCTGGTAGCTGGTATATATGGTGGTAAATGCGATATTCCGAGCTTCTGGGGCCCTGCCAGCTACAGCCTGTCTTTCCCTGCTGTGAGCGTCTATCCCTCACTAAGTTCAAGCTGCTAATGCTGATGAAGAGGAAGTGCTGAGTTTTGTAGATTCGAGGTCACATGGTTTTTCCAGCCAATGCATCTAGACGCCGTTCTCGCGATGCCAGCGTCCTCCCAGGAGCTGTCCCACCCCCCCTGCATGGTGATTGGTGTAAAAAACGCGCCAGGGAAGGTGTGAGGGGAAACGAATTGTGAGTGCGCCATCGCCGCTGTACTCGATCGAAATCGAGTATGACGAATAGAGTAGTATTCGATCGAATACCGACTCGGTCGAATACTACTCGCTCATCTCTAATAATAATTAAATAAGATAATAGTATTGTGTTTATGTGATAAATGAGAATCAAATAGGTTGATCGATCAAAAAATCAATGTGTGTCTACAGGCTTTTAGTCTACTACATTACTTTGCATAATTTAATGTACAGTAACTGTGACAACTATGCAAAATACTTTTAGGAGTACAATGAAACACTGTGTAAGATGCATTGCCAGTTACATTCCTATGAATGGAACAGGATACAAGCATATATACCCCAGAAACCACAGTTTCGACTTAACAAATAGCTATTAATTGCCATGTAGACTCGCTTTATCAGTATGGTTTATCATAAATTGTGACTAGAGCTTTGTTCTCATAGATAGATAGGCTTTTTTGTGAATAGGCGTTGCGCTCATCTCTGAGTTTATTATGCAAAACCATGATGGCTGAGTATTTGTGCTGAGATACTTGACAACGATGCAAGAAAAAGGAACGAGAATACAGTGCGGTTGGAGTGATAAAAGAAATAAGCTGTCTGAAGACATAAAAGCCTCTGCTAAGAAAATGACTGGATACAGAGTGACATAACACTGTGCAGTGCTGCATGCTGCAAAAAATTATATATTTTTTTCTTATGAAAGACCACATTCTTCTTTTTTATTAAATGTATTTTATGCACAAACTGTTAGAATTCAATTTATTAAGGCAAACATATATTGTATAGATGTTACAGGTATATCAGCAGAAGCTCTAATGCTACTGTGCCTTCTGCCATAACAATTTATAGATGTCACCCACATTCTATTTCTATTTTGTATGTCATGAGTGTCTGCAAGGTGCATCAAATCAATTAATTTAGCGTGTCTGAACAATTCTTTGGCACATCTATGCTGATTTATTCCTTTATTAAAAAAAATGGCTGTCCCTGGGAAGTAGATTTGAGGATGATTTAAACACCATTCATTGTACAGTTGATACATGGAGTTTAACTATCCTGATGTTATAAGCTGCCTTTCCTGCATCCCATCTTGAACACTATTATATTTTTGGGGCTCTTCTTATTCATATAAATACGTTTAATCTATTGTCGATTGCTGATTTATGAAAAACTTTGACAAAGGCTTCTGACAGTGCACAAGGAGTGGAAGGAAGAGATTAATGCTATAAACTACAGCAAAGCCAAGTCCTGTATATTACCATACATTGCCTGCAGCTTCCGTGTCTTCCTGTGGAAGTTGTGGTTCAGCAAAAGAAAGTGTGGCATTTTTTAGGCACCATACCACTCATTAATGCTTGTGGACTATTAATTTGGCAGTATTAGCTTGTTGTGACCAGAAGAAATGCACAAACATGCGATTATGGAATTGCATACACACAAAATGCACTTGGGCAATTCAGCAAAGTACCCATATTTTTATGGGGGTGCAATGTGTTATTCTTAACCGCATATGAACATTTAATTTCATGCTGGTATTTACCAACATGAAATGCATGAAAGCAATCCTAATGCCTGGTGTGCCGGATTGGTTGGCTTGGGGGATGGAGGGGGCACGCTGTTAAAAAAAATGTAATAAAAAAGTTAATAAACTGTGACTGATGTATAAATATTGATGGGTATTTGGCATGACTTCATGGGTGCTCCGGCATCTGCTGAACTCTTTGTGGCCAGGAGTTGTGCCAACCTGCTCCTCCTTTGGATGAGATGTGTCCTGAGCATCAAAAATGCTCAGCTTTCACCAACTCTTCCCTTTTGCTTCTTTCATTTGAGTGTTGTTCTCACTTTCTACATTTTCTACTTGTTGACATTCTTTTAATGAGTCTGATATTCATTAGTGATTAATATTGTTATTTACTGGAGACGACTATTTGTGGTATGGTACTGTGTTTCATGTGTCGTTGTTTTTAACTGGTGTACATGTAAGTGTTCTTTACACTCTTAAGTCAGTTAACCTTAGTTGTTATACAGTTGCACCATAAAATGGGCTTGTATTTAAAGCAGAGCATCACCAATTTATTAAAAAAAAATTCTTTACAGATTGGCTGTCGTGGTCACATGGGTGCTGAGTTTCACAAAATAGGTGTTGTTCTGGTTTAATGATTGGCAAGCAGTATGATGTACAGAGCTATACAATACTGAGCATTGTTTTCATTGCAATTTTTATTGTAGTATTGATTTAAAGTTGAGAGAATACATGAGTTTGATGAATGCCAGGCTCTCTCATTTGTTTCTAGGGTCAATACAAAGCAGGATACAGCAAATCCCCCAGTGATAATATTTTGTGCCAAACCTTAACACACAGCCCTGTTTGTCTTTATGAGACTCTGGCTCATCCTAATCCTAACCCAGTGCCCCATTAATCCATATTCCATCTTAACCATTGACTCCATTGATGTGTGCCAAGGCCTAAACACTAGGAAGGGCCTGCACATAATGTTTTCTTTCACTTCTCCTTAATGAGATTTATTATATGTTTCCTAGTATGTTTTTCCTCTTGTTTGAGGATCGATGTTTCAACAGTCTTTAGCTCTTGCTTTCCAACAAAAGTTCTTAAACAAAAAGGGGCCAAAACAATTTCCTATACTCAGTGTAAATATCTTTAAACTGATATCCCAGGTGAATGTAAGCAATGCATTGTTTTTACTGAAAAGAGTCAGCTCATTGAAAAGGTTGAATACAGTTATAATGAATTACCAAGTCTGATCATTCATCTTTGGAACAAAACACAAGTCATTTCATTCTTCACCTGCTTCTACTTTGGAAGTCATTTTTGAATATAATAAATGCATATAACATTTTTTGCATAATCAGTTCAGAGACTAAATCAGATCTACCATCAAAAGCTAAAATACTGGAACATATATGCTAGTTGTGCATGGTAATGATTACTGCAACAAACTCATGTGTTAAAGTGTAGACAATTGTAGACAAAGACAAATACCCATAAATAGTTGCACCTCCTCACTGATATGGGTTAACATAACAAATTCACACCAACTTCAAATAGATTGCCATGGCTTCTTACTGAACTCCTCAACAGAATCACTTGAATGAAAGTGACCGATTTTTATAGTAGTGTGGATGCGACTGGCTGCGTGCTGGGATCCATCTTCTGATTGGACCCAGCCTGGCAAAACCAGCTGAGCAACTCTCTCTGGTCCCCTTCATTCCGATTGGTGGCTGCAGACAGAGGGGCGTGCACATTATGCATGGGAATGCTGTTCCTTGCTCTCGCAATCCTTGCCTTGCTCTCTATGTGATTACATTGTGTGCGCGTCATGTGACGCGCATATCACGTGACTGATGAGTCACCTGCCTTCCTGTTTAAATATCGGCTTTTGGCTCCAATCTTGTTTCCCAGCTGAAGCCGCTACGGCGGTGAAACGTATGAAGGATAAGGACAAAGGCTGCACCTTTTGTTTACTTCAAGGAACCCTGGCGGTGAGAACTGTTGGCTTCTGTTGTATTTGAGATACGCTGTTTTTAATCATATTTGTGAGTGCATTTCTTATTAAATATTAGTCTTTATTTAAATGAGCGCTCTGCACTAGATGGTTTAATTTATCTCCCACATAGTTAATCATTCGACCGGATGGTCTTTGGTGCATACCTGAGGATATTAAAGCGTTACAAAACTGCATCTGGGCATTGGAAGCTATACCCCCTCAGTGTGGAGTCGTGGAAGTTTGAGTCTAATTGCTGATCCTTATATGCCCATTGTCATCATTTATTTGGTAAGAGGCCAGCTTTATTGGTGACTTCACGGTGGAGGTGCATGCGCTGTGGGACTGTTGAATCTTGATTTATCACCTACTACCAGCTCTGTGTTTTACTACAGTTTTGGACTACTTTTGAGACGAAGGACTCGCTACACGTTGAGTTTTTTTACTTGTAGTGCTGAGCGCGGTATTTTGTCTTTTTTGTGGTGGCACACAACAACAATGGTGTGCATTGAAGGATTACAAAGAGGAAGCTACACCAAAATGAACTTTGTTGCCAATCTGCAATTTGCTAAAAATAACAAAAATAACATTGACAAGCCAGAAGGCCTTTGGAACAAGTTTTTTTGGACAGTTATGATGAAAAAAATGAATTTTTGTACTCACAGTAAAGTTCTTTTCTTTTAAGACATATGAGGACACAGGACTTTATCTTTGTTGTAAACATATGAGTCAATGGGGTATACATAGAAGATTATGGACAATATTATAAAGTTGATTTAAATCTGGTAAGACCCCAGTGCCCCCCAGCAGCTATAGCCAGTACATAAATAGTAGTAATAGAGAAGAATTGACTGTGGGAAAAAAATGAGCCAGAAAAAAAGACCTTCACTGAGTGCTGAACCCCCTTTATCTTTTAGGGCAAATGGAGCACACAGCGTTTCATCTTTATTCTAAACATATGGGACGACCCAAGCAGTACAAACAGGGTGGGAATGTAACAGTTAAAAATGGAGTGGCAACTGTTTAAAGATGTTTTTCATGAAACTACAGTGCACAAAATCTTTCTGCCCAATGCAGCATCAGCCAATGCCATGCCTTCAATTTTGTAAAACTTTGCAAAATTGTGGACTGAGGACCAAGCAGCTGCTCTGCAGACCTGCTCCACAGAGGCTTGATTTTGATAGGCCCAAGAGAAACTGACAGGTCTGATGGAATGAGATGTGACTTTTAAAGGTGATTGCTTGCCTTTGGCCACAAGATACCCGATGATGGTCATTCTGATCTATTTACTAATGGTTTTTGCTGGGGTTGATGCCCCTATTTTAGGTCCATTCACAGAAATAAATAGAAATGTGTTTCTAAGTTCTATGAATATAGAAATGTAGTGCATTAACTACGTCTAGAGGGTGTAGTAACTTCTCTTTGGAGTAAGACGGATTAGGAAAGAAAAATAGTAACACAATTTCTCATTAAAGGGTGACACTATCCTAGGTAAATAAAACAAGAAGAAATCTAAAGATTACTTTGTCTTTATGATGGATTTGATGGAGGGGGCCACCAACTCTGATACTCTTATGAAAGCCCACATTTTGAGACAAACTCAATATTAAGAGGCAATCAATGGGTTTGAGAGGAGTGTGCTAAAGCCAACAGAACTAAATTCAAATTCCAGCATTCAGTCGATTTACAAAAGAGGGGTAGGATGTGCATTGCTCTCTAAATATTCTCAAAAGAATAGTAGGAAACTGAGATAAAAAAAAAAATTGTATGGCATTGAGAATATTGAGAATAGACTATGCTGAAGCCAGACAATTATGAGCAGCCCACCATCTCATACATGAATTCCAGTTTATACAATACATTTTACATTAGAAGGATTTGAATGCATGCCCTCAGGTGGAATTTATGGGCTGGGAATAACCTTTTTGCTCTAGGATTGACCTTTCAATAGCTATGTTGTCAAAATAGGAACTTCAGATTGGGACGTAATATTGGTTCCTGAGGCAAAAGGTCTGGATGAAGAGGCAGGTGGATTAATTGTCCACCATGAGATTCACCAAATCAGAATACCCCAATCTTCTCGGGCAACCTGGATAAATTAGGATCATCTTGACTCATTCCAGATGTAGCCGATGCAGAAGCTGAAGCATGAGCGGGAGAGGAGGAAATGTATAAACTAGATAAAACCGAGACCAATGAGTCACTAGGGCATCCACTCCAAGGTCTAGTGGGCCACAGAATTCTTGACCTTGACACATCTATATCTGGAGTGCTCCCAAAAAGGGAGTCGAAGATTTTCTGATCTAACTCCCATTCCCTGGTCTCACTTCCTCTGGGCTACGATTATGCTCTGTGTAAATTTCTATGATGGGAATGTGAATTGCTAAAATAGGGGGAACGTGAAACTCTTTAAAGAATAATTGCTGCTTAGCTGCATGTGTCCCCTTGATGATTTATGTATGCCACTGTTGTAACATTATCTGACTGAATAGGTACCGTGATGCTCAAAAGAGTTCTGGCCCAGTGATGGAGCAACTCTAGCACGTTGAAGGACATCAGCAGTTTCTTCTTGACCAACCATCTTTCCTGTACAGACTGGTTTTCCAGAATAATTCACCACTAAATGGGAAGGTGAGATCTTTCCACAGATGTAATGGCCACTGTGTGTATTTGAACTTCAGGTCATCCAGAGAAATGCAGTTATTATCCCATGACATACATCTGTCCAATTTTGACAGAAAGAACTGTTTAATTGACTGGTTCAAAACAGAGCAAAAGGAACTGCCTCCTTCATTGCTACCATGAGGCTTAAGACCTTCACGCATTTTCAGAAGTTGGAGACCTATTCGGAAAATGAAATCTGAATTTCCATACCAAATAATGAATAAACGAAAATGTTAACGTGAAAGTAAACTAATAAATAAAAATTAACCCCATATGGTTCAAAGACAAAAAAATGAAACTACCCTATAGGTGAAGTAGCCCACAGTTTGGTAGAGATTTCAAGCGAGAGGTCTTATTTAAGCAATTAATGCATTAAAAAAACATACATTTTTACCCTAAAATCCATGTACCTCCGACCCATATATGTGCTGGACAATATGTATAACTAGCTATGGTTGCTTTGGGTGGTAAAAGAATAACAGCTCACCAGTATCATAAAATGAGTCCTGTTGCAAGGCCTACCTGTATGTGGCAGCAATCTCAGCTTCAGTCCGCATTCTTCCTTTATTACAATAAGTTTAAAGGCTCACCGGATATAGACAACTGTAAAGTGCTGATCACTATATGCTATGTGTATATATGAGTTCAAAGCTCCTTAGTCATGCATATCTTTGCTACTGTGAAATCACTTACATAGTCTGCAGTGCCGAGACATGCTCCCCTCTTTCCTCACCTCTGATCCCGGGGGAGCTAACACGGCCAGCAAGCCCAACCACCTCCAAACAATATGGTGAATATTACCTGTCAGTAAGTGCGCAGCTCCCAACCACCTCAGAATTCTGCCTCCACTGGACCCCTCATAACAGTGCCTCTAGAACCATAGTATAGGTCCCCTAGAAAAGCATTGTGTGCACCCACCAATGGGCCCTTCCCCCAAGGAATGGCAGGTGAAATTAGCAATGCAGCAATGCAAGTTCTTCAACTTTCAACCCCTCCTCCTCTACTCCCCTCCCAACACATTTAATGTGTAGAGGAAAGAGGGAGGGGCAGGTAAAAAAGGGGTCAGGAGGGGACATCACTACCACCATCCCCCCCCATAGGAGCACACAACACAATGGGTTCTCAGGCGCAGTGAGATGTGATAGCTCGCAGAATCTCCAGTGAAGGGCAAAGATGATGACATATGGGTGGGATTTAAATAAATTGTATTTATGAAAGTGTCTGCAATCTCCTACGGATACCCCATAAACCCATTTGTTTAGAATAAGGATGAAGTGCTGCACATGCCCCCAGAAAAAATATTGCTTTCTGGTTTAAATGAGAAACATGGGTTGTTGAAAAGAAAACACTGCATTCCAGTGTAAAAGCCTCATTCCATCTGTGAAGCACAGTGGTGTCATGCAAGCTGATTCATTACTAGTGCCAGGTATCGGCAGATGAGCGTCTGTACAGAGTGACCGCTAGTGGTTGCTCTGTTCGGCCATAAGTCGCTATTACAGAGCACCTCAGTCACTGTAGTAACCTGGCCGCAATTGATGAATCTGATGTATGTCGGTCGCTCCAACACCAGTACATTTCTGTATGGCAGCGAATGGTAGTGACTGTTCAATGTGACCAACTCACACCGTATTCATCAAGAAAACAGCCTCACACAGCGCCGGCAGTCAAAATTGGGTCGCTCTAGCACAGAGCGCCAGACGCTGTGTGATTAAAGTCTGTTTTTGAACACATATCCACCAGTAACAAAGCGAAAACACATGGAATGACATTGTTATAATATTGTGACATGAGCATTTTAATGCCAGACCTGTAATGACAATTCCGCAGAAAAATATTTAAAATCCAAAATGTTTTCAAAAATGACTCTTTCTAGGCCAGGAGAGGTGACACAATTATTTGAGTAAAAAATAAAAGAAAACCCTGTTTAAAGAGAAGAAAAGGAACGTCCATTGAATGTATGGGAGAGCGCCAGGTAGCGCCAGGTAATACCTGGCGCTTTGGAAGCCAGAGCGCCGGCGATATACGCTGAGCCACCTGTGATTATGAATCGGACGCTACATGGCGCTGATAAAGGCGCTCACCAGAATCACTTTCATAAATGTGGTATTGCATACAGCGCCCGGCGTTCACCAGACGCTGCCTGCCACTGACAAGGCACTACCTTCCGCTATCCCTTGATGAATAAACCCCTTAGTTTGGGCCTGTTTCTGCTGAAAGCCCATTTGTTAATCTACATCTAATGGTGCTCTGTGCTGCCCAAAACAATACTGAAGCAATCCTGAATCCATAAACTGACTTTTTTTACATTAGTTGCATGTACTTGGTTATTACAGGTAGAGGAAAATAAAAGAGCATCTCTCATTAAGGAACATTTGTTACACTAAAGAAGAGACACCCAATGGACCTAGGAAAACAACAGTAATAATCTGAGTTTTTTTATTCATCATTATCCTCCAAAGAAAACTTGTTAGAAAGGTCTAGCAAGGATTGAACTATAGCTAATTATGTTGAAGTAATGTCTGATTCCCAGTTGTCAGTGTTAGCCTTGTGTGGTCTTCTCCATACATGGTTTCATGATGACAGGTCTTAACCATTATATGTACCAGTACATTTCAATTCAGTCTTTGGCTATGGGGAATAATAGTCTGGCATTAAAAGTCTCTGTTAGCGGAAAGGCTACAAGATTGGGGTAGCTGAAGTTTTCGCTGCCTAGTATGCTCTGGGGCACCACTTCAGATTAAATAAAGACACTACTTAATGCCTGTGTTATGGTGAGGATAATATATAAGCAACACATTTGCATTAATTTGCTGTAAAACTATGTCAGTGGTAATGGACTATGTACATTCTTACTCCGTTTATTGCTACTAACTTATGATAAACAGACAATTCAAATTTACCACTGAGACTGTCTTAGTTTGAATGTCAACTGAGCTTCACTGTACAATTATTAATCTTAAACAAAATAGAAAAAGGTTGTGTGACTAATTTTGTGATAAGGATATTGTTATTGTTTGTGATGATAAACTCTCTCAGGCTGAAGATTAAAAAAAGTATCTTAATGTTATTAGGAAAAAAACACAATTTGCATTATCTTGTTATTTTCTTAAGTCATTATCTGAGCAAAAGAGTGTGATATGAAGGGACTGATTTCTTAAACAAAGCTTCTATGAGGGTTTTTATAAGGAAAAACAACCTAGTTGACTATTCTGAATCATTCTCAAAGGGTTATAATTTACTGTATTCTAGTAAATCTTTAAAGCTTAAGAATTCTAAATGGTGTAAAAACTGCTGTATCAGGAGCACGGCTTATTAAACATGAATTTTAAAAATGACTGATGAGACAATTATACTCCTGAAGACGTGTTCTCAAATGAGAGGTAGACAATGTGCAATACATCTTGCCCACTATATTACTATAAATAAGTGTTTATTCAGAGAGTGCCACCAACACAGTAATGCCTCCAAACATAAATAATAACCATATCATGCCACTAATTGGAAATAAATAGGAGTACAGCTTGTTGCTTAGCTCAATAAGCTGCTGGAACAATATTTACAGTGAATATCCTACTCAATAACCGATTATGTATATAGCTGTTTAATGGAACAAATGAGCTCTACTCCATTTTCCAAGAGCCTGGATAAAGCATTTACATATCTACTTAACACATCAGTCAGAAAATGATTAGAGCTGCTAGAACAAGAAGGAGTGTTTTAGGATCCTTTACAAGTGACAGACAGCAATTCATGTGTTGACAGGAACAATGATAAATAGAACTTGATGTACCGGATAACACTGGCTTATTCACTATATAATATGGACATGCTGTTAGATTCTGTACGTTAGCAGACAATAGCTGATAACAGTTAAATAGTGTTGCATTGTCTGTGAATTTATAAATGGATAGTTTCTCTTGGTAAGAGGGATAACATAGAACAAGATATCCTGAGTATGAATTCACCCATGAATTTGCTTCCACTCTTAAGGGACCATAAATTTGGGTTAAGTCTCCTGTTTCTCATGATGTATGTTACTAAGGGCCTTATTTATCATGTGCGCCATTTAGCATCTTTCTGGTGGCTATAGCACCGGCTTTAGAGCACCAGCATTAGTGTGTTACAGCAACGGATGCTAACTAATTTACTTTGATTGTTGCATTAGGTTTTGGACGGCCTGTGTCAGCACATGTTGGACCCAACTGCCAATTATCCCAGCGTCAGTGAGTGCCACTTTGTACCATTGTCTTTCAGCACCGCACAGCATATTTATACATTTTACCTTGTTGCATTTTTTTTGGACGCTGGTCAGCAGAGTTGCAAGAAATCACTGCTGGGGACAAAGGGAACAAACTTTACAGTATGTTTAGGCTGTGTTTTAGTTGTTGTGGTCCAAATTACACATTGCTAAGATAGAGAAGCCATGAAAATCAATTTTACTATACAAAAAAAATGACATTTGGGTCCTGATTCATGAGAGCACTGCGCCGGTTGAACTCCAGTTTTTGCACACGGTGCACTGTTTTTGTGTGCGAATGGCTTTTATCAAGGTTTTTCACACCAGTCCATGTCAGTGCAAGTGTGAAACAGGCATTTATTAATCCATGACCGCACAAACACTTGCCATTTCGCTGCGTCTGTTTTTTGTGGCATATAGTTTGCTACTCCAATACGATATAATGGGAAAATATTGCCCATAGCATATGGGACATAACAGGAGCATGGGAATGTAGTTTATGGTGATTTTTTTCTAACTTCTCTGAAAATGATTAATTTTACATCTGAATTTGTCACATCTGTTGCATTTCTAACATTATTGTTTTTCTGCCCAAATTTTTTTTTTGGGTACAAATAAACAACCTTTTTCATCAGAAGTGTGCCAGTCTGAGCCACTCTGTGCAAGTTCAAAAACATCCAATAAGTATGGATGGACTGTATAGAAACACACTGTCACAACATTGGCACATCCTATGTAGAGGCTTTCTCATTGTTCCTAGTTAGGCCCACTACGTCACTTTATTTTATGCTAAGCCACTTTACACTACACCATGCACCAAAAACAAGCTCACTGTTTTTACTATGGTTCAAGTAGCTTATGAAAAATGGCGCACTATTGGAATACTAATAAATCAGGTCCTTGGTGACATCTAGGTCCTGAATTTCCTTTTTTGAAAAGGCACAATTCAAGTTATGTACAAGTAAATATGCGTAATGTTAATTATAAGCATAAAACTTTGCAATCTAGTTCTGCCCATTGTGCTCTACGGGATCTTGACCTACAGCGCCAGGTTTTAACTGCCGCTTCTTCAACTAGAGAACCTGGCACTGCGACCTTTTGGGTGCTAGTGTTAAATAAGCCACTAGCTGGTGGCCGCACAAGTGCTGCCAATTTTTCGTTTCTTAATTCACATGCTGAGTTTCATAAATAAGGCTCCCCATCTCTGAAAGGCTTACAAAACGATTGGCATTAGTTCTTAGATACCTACAATAGAAGAGACCGGATAAATTCTTGAGACAGAGGGGTTAATTCAGCACCACCCATCAAAAGTTTGCAGCTGGAAATCCAGGGGATTGCCTTTGTGAAAAGGACATTTGTTCGGGCAAATTAGCAGAAGTGCACTTTTAACAGCAAATGTCGTTGTATAATGAAAGCATACAATGTCTGTGAACATTTGTCTGTGAAAGGCTTGGTACTGGAATTTGGATTTTTTGGGGCATTGGTGGCCATTGTATGCTTGCACATGCATGGTATTCTTTCCTCCACATATAACCCATCCATTCATGGCCTGTACACATGTCTGGAGTGGTGGGCTGCCCTAAAAACAACACCCAGGGTGCAGTTGGATGATTAGGTATTCAAGGGCACTTCAGTCATGTCTCATGGCCAGTAACTGAACCAGCAGGGAAGGCTGCTTCCCTAACTCTGGGCCATGACTGCCCCACACTGGGCCACATCTGCCCCTTTCTTTTTTGATAAGAAAACATATACCCCCTGATGACAACTGCCTGGCACTTCACTCATAGAGGCAAGGGGCTGAACATCCTCCTGGCCTTGGGCTGAAATACTAACCCTTTTGCCCTTTTTCATAGGTACGGTGCTCTTTAGGATCCATCTCTCTGGCTTGTTCGCATGTCTTACTTCCTTTGTAGGACAGGTTTTGATAACCTTTACAAGGGAACATTTTTTTTTTTTGTAGAGTGTTTTCAGAGCTGTTTTGCTATTAAGCCATTAGTAAGATGATATATATATATATATATATATATATATATATATATTCATACATGGTAATGGATGATTAAAGCAGCACAAAACCCTGTGTGGCTGCTGGCCTTACCTGTGAATCCCCACTCCTGGTTCATTGTAAAACTCACTGCAAAAGCCCAAGCATGCACTGTGTGATTGTGGAAAGGTACATTTTTATGGATGATCTGAATTGGGATGCCCCTGGGGGAAGGATCAAAGGCCAGGATAGTGAAAATTCCAGGATTTGTTCCTTTTTAACCTCAACACTATAGATGAATGGACTTATCAGTATCAGTAGAATCAGTTCAGAATGACTTGGCTTTTTCTTATTGCTCATCTTCAAGGGGCTGCAGTAACACATAAGTAACTAAGACGCAAAGTTTACTGTAGGAAATCTGAAACCTTAAAACATTGTATATGCTTGTCTTAATGTTGAGAGGGGAAAAGGTAAGGTGAGTAGAAATGGTAAAAGATAAGGTGTGCAGAGGTGGGCAGAAATGAAACAATCTAGACAGAGGGAGGTGTAAAGGTGAGGTGGAAATTAGTAGGCTCAGGGACAGTCTAAGCTCATGTATAGCTGCACCCCCCCCCCCCCCCCCCAATTTTGCAAATACCTATTTTTGATATGCTTTTATAATGCATTGTGATCAGTCTGATGTAGGGTTTACTTCAGATACTCCAGTATCTCCAGAATAAAATAATGACCTGAAACCACTACAAGATAATGTAAGTGGCAGCCTACCTAGATTTCTTGTCACCCTCTGTTGCCAGACTACGTTTCACTTTCAACTTTGATTTTCGAAGGGATTTCCAGGGATTTTCCAGGAAAATGATATATTGTTTTTTTTAGCAGAGTCTGGGCCTTAACATGAAATGTCTTGTTTGGCCTTTTTAAAGTGTATTCCTAATAGTTTTGGGTGAAATATGTGCAAAAAAAAAAAAAAAAAATCAATTTTTTACAATTTGTAGTGTTTTTTGAAATAAAAAAATTTCAATAAATAAGTTTGTCAATAAAATCTTATTGCATTTGAAAGCCACCCTTTCCTGCCCAGGAGACTCCCCTAAACTGAAACAGCACTTTTTCAGATAAGCTACAACTATGCTGTTAATTTAAAAAAAAACGACATAGGGTCCCCCCTCCCAGGGTTAAAAACCCTTAAAATCCCCCCCCCAAAAATGACGTAGGGTCCCCCATACCCAGCATAACCGACCCGGGCCCAGCTATGCAGGGCTTGTAGAACAGGGCGCAGGGGCCAGCTCTGGTGGCCCCCTGCCCTGCAGGCTACAAGCCGGCATAGTGCCTACGGAGCATGGGCCCTTCTGCCCCCCCCCCTGGCCATTGGGGAGGCAGGTAATTGGTGAGCCGGGGGTTAATGGCAAGTCACCCGCTAGCAGCAGGTAACTTGCCAGCCCCCAGCCTTGTGAACTGGTACAGGGATCTCACAGATCCCTTACAAGTTCACAAGGGGTTAAATAGAAAAAATGACACTGACAAAGAGAAAAAGTCATTTATTTATTTATTTTTTTACTTTACTTACCTCTGGTCATGCTGTGTTCTCTGTCCCTCGGTGATCCATGATGACAGCTGCTGGGTGCTCGGTGGAGAAGGGCTGGAGGGGGAGAGAGCGATCACAACCTTCTCCCCCCTCCAACCTTCCTCTGCTGAGCATCCAACAGCACTGATCATCGGCATCAATGTGGATGGAGATGTAGGCTGCTGAGTGACGTCATATAGACGTCACTTTTGCCTGCCCCAAGGGGCGGGGCTAGCAGCCGACATGAGGAAGGGAAGGAGAGGGCCATCTTGACCTCTTGTTCAATACAGAAGAGCCTGGGGGGACGATCGTAGGTCCCCCCCAGTGAAAAACAGAGGCAGCAGGAGAGATTGTGAGTGCAGGTGAGTAAATGTCATTATTTTTTTTTTCTTTACAGGAAAGATAATCACCAAATTGCGGGGGGGGGGGGCGCTATTACGAGCACTCTCCTGAAGAGAGGAAAGCCCCGGGGGGGGGGATTGGATGCCCCCTGGATGAGCAGAATCGCTGCCACTATCAAACAAGGGGTCAGGTAAGTCTGTATCTTTTATAATTTATTTTTTTATGGGGGTTTAAAGTCAGCTACGTGAGTCTCACGTAGCTGGCACTTAACGGTTGGAGAGGCAGCTACACGAGACTCACGTAGCTGGCACTAGAAGGGTTAAAGAAAATGTACTTAGTGGATTGTGTTGGAATTGTATTGCTTTATTTTACAGTATGTACATTATTTAGGCTGCTCAGATAAAATAGGCCTCCCAAAGGCTCATAATTTGCGGTTTCCTCAGAGTGTTAAAGTTTTACTTTGTTGTCCTTTTCTATTACTCAATACCACATACTGACTATATTTCATTGCTGTATTTAAGGTAGTCTGTGTCAGTTAGCCCCTTGTATCCCACACATGGAGGAGAGCTTCATGAGTAGTGCAAAATAATTGAGGTCAGGAACCTGTCTTATAACCCCAGGCACTAAAGATACAAATGCCACTTGTAATTCTGTGCTTTTGTAACTACCCTATCAAGCAGGAGTATAGATAATAACATTACTGCAATTCAAAGAGTTTCCAGTGCTGACTGGCTATATATTTTTCTTAGATAAAACACTAAATATCATACATACTGCAGTGACACCTCACAGAAAATGTAGACAGCTCCTCCACATAATTTATTACGGTTTAACTTTTTTGTGTGCTCTTTGCAAAAATGTGCAGGAATTGATTGCTTTGTAGTTTTAAGGACACTTTATTTCCAAGCAAGTATTACACAAAATGTAGAAGGAAAAGATTTTAGCTGACACTATCGCCATTCTTGATATAGAGCACGTAAGGATAAAAGTGTGAAAGAAATGAAAGCAGCCATTAAAACTACATAGATATGTAACTGTGTAAAACTGTAGATCCAAGTTAAGACAGGTTTAAAATCGCCAATACATCTTCATAATCCAGTTCTAGCATACTCCTTTGTGGTTTCTGTTTCTAGTTCTGTTTATACTTGATTGTGAGCTACAGTAATTTTCAATGTCATGCCCACACAGAAGAAGTGTCAGGTCATACACAGTGTTTAATACAATAACAATTACACACGTTATTGATCTTATTCAGCTAAATATCAATCTTGCATTGATGAAGAAGTAAAACTAAAGGCTCTAGCACAAACATTAAGTTGATCTCTAATGAATATAATAAAGACTGATAAATATATAAAAAAGATGGGAGGTAGAGGTGCAATCATAAATGGGCATTTTACCTCTGCACTGTTTTTGGGGAAATGAGAACAATGCAGACATCTCATTTATGTTCCTCATAATTTAAAACGCCAAGCTTGCTATTTCAATGCTTTTATGAATCACAACGTAAATGTTAGTTGTGCAGATCTCAAAAACTACTTTAGCTTTATGCAAAAGCAACATGTATTACTGGCCCTGTGGGTTATGTTTATTCAGTGGCTAATCATAGAAATAAACTACTGGGTCAGTAGAGTTTATGAAATAGAGTTTATGAAACATAGATATCTATTAAGACTACTATGTTTTCATTTAAACCAGAAAACAAAAGACATAAAATCAATATTAATATGCAAGTTATGCTGTCTATTAGCAGTTTAAAAAATGCGCTGTAGTTTAAAGATTCTGCTGCAGTTTGTAATAGAATGGAGGTCTTCACACCATGCTGTAATATCAATGTTCCAACACCCTGGCTACCCTTAACCTACTATTGACCAATTTGGATTGCCCCTGATTGGACAGAAATTATTTGTGTATGGAGGATCAGTTTAAGATGTTGCTATATTCAATAAACCTTTCTCCCACAAAACCCAGGTGACTTGCCAGACCCAGGGCTTTGTGAACTGGTATAGGGGTCTCATAGTTCCCTTACCAGTTCACAAAGGGTTAAATGTGAAAACAAAACAAAAAAAAAAAAAATGTATTTTAATCTTTTCAATACTCACCTCCCATCCATCATAGAGCACTGTGTCCCTCATCCATCATAGAGCACTGTGGCTTCTGCTCTCCTGCTGCTGATGGAAGCCTTTTATACCTGCTTTTATACCTGCTGGGTGACAGGTGACGGAGAGGGGGACCCCATTTTTTTGGAATTGTAAGGGTTAAAAAACTCTTAAAAATCCTCCCAAAAATGGTGTGAGGTCCCCCCTACCAAGCTTAACCAGCCCCTGACCAGCTATGGGGGCTTGTAGAACAGGGCGCAGGGGACTGCTTTGGTGGCCCCTGGCCCTGCAGGCTACAAGCCGGCATAGCCTATGGCCACGGCTCTTCTGCCCCCCCCCCCCTGGGCTTTGGGGAGGCAGGTAATGAGGGGGCTCGGGATTAATGGAAAGTCACCCTCTAGCAGCAGGGGACTTGCCAGACCCAGAGCTGTGTGAACTGGTATAGGGGTCTCATAGATTCATTACCAGTCCACAAAGGGTTAAATGGTAAAAACACAGACACAGAGAAAAAATATTTTGTTATAATTTTTTTAATGCTTACCTTCCATCCATCCCAGAGCACTGTGTCCCATGCTGATCACAAGCTTTTTAGACCTGCTGGGTGACAGGTAACATGGGGTTAATTTAAAAAAAAAATGAAATTGGGTCCCCCCTCCTGGGAAGGGGATCCCGTTTTTTTTTATTTTAGGGGGTTAAAAACCCTTAAAATCCCCAAAAAAATGGCGTGAGGTCCCCCCTGCCATGCATAACCAGCCCAGGACCAGCTATGCAGGGCTAGAACAGGGTGCAGGGGCCAGCTTTTGTGGCCCCTAGCCCTGAAGCCTCTGTGGGCCTGGAACCGTCTGCCCCCCCTGGCCTTAGGGGAGGCAGGTAATTTGGGGGGCCAGGGGTCAATGGCAAGTCACCCGCTAGCTGCAGGTGACTTGACAGCCCCCAGCCTTGTGAACTGGCATAGGGGTCTCATGGACCCCTTACCAGTTCACAAAGGGTTAACAGTAAAAGAAAACACACAAGCACACAGTAAAAATGATTATTTCTTCTTTACTCACCTCCTGTGTTCCTCGCTGATCCGATGACAGATGCCGGTGATCGGCAACCAGAGGAGGGGGAAGGCAGGAGATCAGAGGATTTACTGCCCCCTCCTTCTCTGGACACTGATCACCGGCATCTGACAGCTGAGAGGCTTGGAGCTGGCTTGATGCCCGCCGGTTGATGTCATTAACCCCGCCCCAAAGGGTGTGTTATTAAGTGTTATTATAAAGCATGATTATTTTGGAAGTCTTCGCGAAAGTACAGTATGTAGCTAGAAAAAAAACCAATAAGCTAAAGTACATACCTGTGTTCACCCCTATAGTTTAGATATTTAAATTCAGTAAATCAGTAATCACCGCTCCTAGTTTTTAAAGGGTAATTCCATTTTCAACATTTTTTAAAAGTTTCCCTTATTGTGTGTCAGAATGATGTCAGAAAAAAAAGTTTTTCATAGCAACTATGTGTTTACCTTAGCTATGTACACCAAAGTGGTGATTTCGAGTAAATATAATAGACTTTATCACTCTAGCTTGCTAATTATCTGATTGGCTAAGACCCATTCTGCTGAAATTCAACTTCAGTTTGGAATGAGTCTGTGTCAGTCATGTGTTCCAGTGGCAAGGGTTAATGGCCAGGTTCTCAGCTGGATAGGTCATTAGGCTGCTTAGACTTAGGCCCTTATTCATGAAGGGATAGCGTCAGGTAGTGCCTTGTAAATGAGAGGTAGCGACAGGTAGCGACAGGTTAACGCCGGACACGGCACGCAATTACACATTTATCAAGCAGAATCTGTTGAGCGACTGGGATAACGCCATGTAGCAACCGATTCATCATTATCCCAGCCTCAGCAAACAGCCAGGTATGACCTCTCGCTACCTGCCGCTCTCCCATACATTTCAATTGACGTTCTTTTATTTGTTTTTAAACAGGGTTTTTGTAAAAAAAAATTTTTGTAAATCGTAAATAATGTTGTGACCTCTTCTGGCATAGAAAATGCCATTTTTTCAAATATTTTTCAAATTTTATATATTTATGCAGAATTGACATTACAGGTCTGGTATTAATGTGTTCATGTTACAATGTAATAACAATGTAATTCCATATATTTTTGCTTTGTTACTGGTGGATACATGCTAAAAAACAGACTAAACAAACAGCCTCCGGCGCTCTGGGCTTCAGAGAGTTGTGTAAGGCTGTTTTTTTGATGAATATGTTGTGAGCTGGTCGCACTGACCAGTCGCTAACATGCGCTCCCTTACAGAGCTGTACTGATCAAGTAGCGACTCCTCACAATGTATTCATCATTGCTGCACAGCGACTGAGTCGCTCTGAACTAGCGACCCATGGCCGAGCACAGCGACTAGTAGCGGGCGCTCTGAAATACCTGCTACAGACGCTCATCTGTCGCTACCTGGCGTTAGTGATGAATTAGCCTGCCCGCTAAAGCTGTTACAGAGCTCAATTGTGTGACTTGTAGTCCATTTTCTTTACCTAAGGCCATGCAAACCTGTTGTAGCAAAGCAGAGTCCCAGGAATATGAGATTCATGGAAACAACATGCTGATGAGTAAATCACATGTATGGGGGCAGAATCCAACACAAGTGTTTATTTTACATTCCAAAAAAGGAAAACAATGGCAAATACCAAAAACCTACCAAAGGGAGTTTTCCTTTAAGGTTACAAATCTCTTAGAAATTATTTTTTTCATTTTAAATGATGCATTTAAATATTATACATTCATCTATCTAGTCACCATAGAAGTTTGAACATTATGAGATCCATTCCTTTCTATGGGGGTTATTTAACAAGTGATAGCGCCAGGTAGTGCTTTGTAGCTGCAGGTAGAGTATGGTGAGCGCGGGGTGCTGTACTGGAAACCACATTTAAGAAAGCGAATCTGGTGAATACCTCTAACAGCACCATGTAGCATCACATGTATTACTAGAGATGGCTCAGCGTATAGCGCCGGCGCTCTAGTTTCAGGAGCACCACGTGTTACCTTTCGCCCAGTGTCGCTGTCCCATATATTTCAAAGGGCTTTCATTTGTTTGTGTTTAAATAGCGTGTTTGGCAAATAAAATGATTTTTTATTTTTTTTTGCTCAAATCATTGTGTGACCTCTCCTTTTTATATTTTTTGCAGAATTGTATGGTCTGACACTAAAGTGTTATTGTCCCAGTGTTAAAACAATTCCATGTGTTTTCAATTTGTTACTGGTGTATATGTGTTCAAAAACAGACTTTGATCACACAGTGTCTGGCATTCTATGCTACAGCGACCAGCTTTAGAGCGCCGACCCTGTGTGTGTGTGTGTAGTTTTTTGTTAAATATGGTGTGGAGCGCCAAGTGCCGGACGCACTGAGCTGGCGCTACCTTTCGCTCACTGCAGCACTGTACTGGTGTTAGCGCACCCAACACACATCTTATTCATCAATGTTGGCCTGGTTACTACAGCGACCGCAACGCTAGGTTATAGTGCCCGATACACGCTTACAGCGTCTACTAGCGGTCGCTCTAAGCGCCGCTATACAGGCGCTCATCTGCCGATACCTGGCGTTAGTGATGAATCAGCCTCCACGTTACCTCAGCTGAGGCCATGCCTTAAGTTGCTTCAAAGTACAGCCAGGGTTTATGTGTCTTAACTGCCTGTTAAGAGGGCAATTGAACATGTACAGCACCATTCTGCCGTCAACCTTCTATGTTTCTATGTTTCATTCCCAGGCACATGGCTTTTTTAAGCATATTTAAAATCTGTAACAATTATACCTATGTAAGCATAAATGCATTAGCCTGGAAGTTCAGTGTTTAAAGGCTCTCTGCATTCCTAAAGATTGACTGATTAAGTGACAAAAAAGTAGATAAAGGTAGATAAATCAAATGTAATTAGTCAACATTTTATTTTATTACATCAATCTGCACCAAGTTAGAATTAGAAGTTTCAATTGGTGTAAAAAATGAAGCTACTATTTGTGTCTTATTGGATTCAACCATGTTCTACCCAGAAGGCAATGAAATAAAACTACACAATGGCATTTAACAAGGCTCTAGTAACTCTGTTTCAAAGGAAACTGTCAATGTAAAACAAGGGATTACGATGGTATAAAAAATCTTGTTAAATCAATGGCTATAGCAGAACAATAAAGATAGATGCTTTTGAGCTATTTTATACTTTAAATGTTAAATCCTTCCTCTTGGAAAATCATTTTCCCTTGACTGTTTCCACAATTCTATTTTTAATAAAGGTCTAAAAAAGTTGATAATTATTTGACTCACATTTCTACAGCATTGTCACTGTGCTGATAACTCAGAACACCTTCCGGGACTGCATAGTAAATTGCATCAATTTGCCATAGAATATTTGAGCAGAAACAGACTAAACACACAACTATTATTACTGTTTGTCTCCCCAAGCTTTGATTTTTTTGACTATTGCATTATGAAATAATAAGAAGTATACTGATTTTTCACTCACAGGTAGTTTATAGAAGTGTCAAGCACTCCATCTCACAGGAGAACTTAGCATGACATTGGAAACAGAGGCAAAGGAGTAGGTAATAGGCCATGACTGAGAGATTTAAATGATAGGGCCTGGAGTAGGCAGGATCATGAGATTTGGTAGGAGAAGGTATTATGCTACTATATAGTAGGTATAGTTTGTTACTTCATTTAACTTTAAGACAATTTTATCAAAATTATTTGACCATGACTTTTTATAACCTGGCATCCCCAAAAAGTGATAATTATTTATGACCGTTTTTAAGAAAAAAAATTCTAGTTATGACCTGTGCATGTCAGTAAACAAAAGACCTTGTTGCAATAAGAGCCTCATCTAGATTCCTCAAGTGCCCCAGTGGGGGTGGAGGGGAACTCCACTTCAAAGGATCTCGCTGGTACAGTTCACACTTCTGATAGCCTGACTAGCCACAAGCTTGGGCAGCAAGAAACCCATTGACAAGAAGCTGCACTGGGGAATTGTTAAGACATACTGGCTCCAGTAGATGGAAATATGAAAATTGCATCCATATTACAAATAAACTGATCACATTTTTAGATTCTGGAGATCATAACGCATATATATGTGGATCTCCTGTCATTCTCAGATGCTTAGGGGCTTGGATCCAGAGAACCCAGTTTAGACGACATATAGACCTGTGGCGTTTGGCATTTTAGTGGCGCAGTGCCATTCGGTCCATTTGAACTAGAAACAGGCTCAGAACAGAGGGAAGGGGGGGGGGGAGTGTCCCATCTGTGTATAAAGATCTGGAAAACCCAGACCCTAGTGTCATTTTTCTAGTGTTAGGCGTTATGTGTGGAGGGGGACCAGGGAACACCCTGTTATACATTTTTACTAATATCACTAATACAAAGCAATATAATAAACATTTTGGAAAGCAGATGAACTTTCAAAGAGAAATTGAGAATATGAATCTTGGCTACCTGGATATAACAAAGCAGTTTATCCAGCAGGCAACAAGGCAGACCATTACAACCCATGTAGTAGTTGTGCTGGGAAAAATATGAGGATTGGGAATTGCAAACAGTAATTTGTGACACTAATTACCAGGCTTTAATGATCAGTCTTTGGAGCACCCTGTTTTATTAGCATTATTGCACAGTTACACATTAACATGTGTTGTTAACAGGCAGAGCTAATACCAGTATCAACACAAGATGCTTATTACCTGTAAAGATGCATTCCTGAATTGCATTGTTCTCATTTGTCAGTTTGCATTTAAGAGTCCATTAAAATACAAGGGACTGCACTGAACTAAAATTATGAGATCTAGATCATTTTAGGGAAATTCTATAGCCATTTCAAGCATTAAATAATCAAAATATCAGCACATAATTAGGTCAATATTAAATGTGTAAAATATCCAGTAGGAAATTGTTTTTTTTAAACTTCACAATAAAGTATCTTGCTCACCTTCCCAATTGTGTTGCATTGGAAAAGGTATACAGTACTTCAACACCATAAAATTGGGAAGAACATTGCCCTATTTTATTATTTCATTTTATCATTAGGCCTATTTAAATACATGAAGTAATATAGAGAACATTGTGCTAAATTATCACAGCGGAACCAAACTCAGGATTTTCACTATCGCACACTCTCATCCAATCAGTGACTCAATGCCTGCAAATTATTTTTAGATAACAACTGTATATTCACTTTTTAGTATTTTATAATAAAAAGTAGCTTAGAGTAAAAAAAAAGTTTACTCCACCTTTTTGCTATACATATAGTTGGCAAAATTACTTCTACCTTTATCTGCCAATCATTTACAGGCGTTAAAAGTTAAAATGTGTTGATGGACCACTTCAGCATTATTTACACAGGATTTTCATTTAATTCTAAAAACACATTATTGGGCTATGTTCCTCAGAGTTTTGGAGATCTTCCTGAGCAATTTAGAATTTGGCTAATTTAGATGCTTTCCAGAGACCAGGATATACAACCAGAATAATCCTACTGGATATGTGAATGGTATTGGATTTGGGGGAACCAATATTCATATTTAAGAGTTTTCCAATGCTCTTAAGGTCATTTACATTTATAATGCTCATTGTCCAGGGCAATTTTAGAGATTAAAATAAGCATCAATCTGGGGGGAAATATGAATCAAACAAAGGGAAAATCTACAGGGGGCTTTATAGCACTAGATCTGTCCCTAGCAACCTTTACAATCATATGGGTTTACTGTACCATATTATGAATTTAAAAATTCACACCTCCTATATTGTGTTTGTGTAGATAGATAGATAGATAGATAGATAGATAGATAATAGATAGATAGATAGATAGATAGATAGATAGATAGATAGATAGATGAAATGGAGTACCTCAAATGATTCTTAGGGCCCACCAGAGGAAATAATTATGAGGGTCCACCAGGGTAAATAATTCTTGTGGTCCACCAGAGAAAATCATTCTGGGGACCACAAGGGGAATTCTGTCTTGGGGTCCACTGGCGTAAACCACTCCTTGGGCCCACCAGAAGAAATTATTCCCAGGGCCCAAGAGAAAATATAAAATAGTGTTTACCCTTCAGCTAAAACACAATTAGATTGATGCTTATTATACAAAGTTTATTTGCCAAGTAACAAATGTAACTCACAAAAGAAATAAAAAACTCACATGTCTAGTCAGGCAAAAAAAATTTGCCCTGGGTCAGTACCTAGGGCACACACACACACACACACACACACACACACACACACATATATATCATATATATACCAAATATTGTTAGAGGCGTTAATGCATAAGCAAAAATTAACATGTTCTTACAGCGGGTTATTGTGCATATGCATTATCAGGACAAAGAGTGATACCTCCAAAGGAGGTTTGAATTCCATGACTTCTGGACCCAACTTTAATGATGGTCAGGCGTCACCAGTGTATCTTTATTAGTTTTAATAGGAAATTTAGCAAATGTGTCAACACACCATTCAAAATAACATAATTGGTAGATATAAAGATTGATAAAAAAAGTCTGGTTAGATGCTGCTGTTGCAAATCTACGAGCATGTGGTCAGCAAAAAGGGCTTTATATGTTCTTGCTATGATGCTGAAAATCTGCACTGATGCCAAACATCTGCCTTGATCCGGGCCTCCCTGCATATGACCAGATGTACTCACTATCTCTCCCCCTAATCATTTTCTCCATGGGCTCTTGTGTAAGAAAAACTGAATGTTCTCTCATTTGATCTAATTCAAAGCATCATACATGAAATATATTATTGTAAATATCACTAAACATACTTTTCCTTACAAATTCTTCATCACAATGTAATTAAAGAAACGTGTGCAAACAAATTCAGCAGCTGTCAAATTTGATATTATGAGTACATTTATCAAAAAGATGTGCTTGTACCGTGTGTAAGCATGTTTATGTGTGCATGCCTGCCCAGCATGCATAATCTAATTCTAATTAGGGCTAAGATTGATGGTGCGGGGTATGTTTATTGCTATGAAGACACAAAGAACCACTTAGTGTATATTTGAAAGCAAATAATGCATAAAGTTTTAAAGAACACTGGTTAACTCTTAGATTGCACACAGCACACTGTTTACACATACTCATATACATACATTATATGTGTAGTGTATTGGTAATAAAACTGGATAACATTAGAGAAACTCTTGAAAAGAAAATCCACTTTCTATGGCATTTTTAGAAAGTGTACAATTTTGTGTGGCAAAATGATGACCAACACCCTTACAAGAAACTGTGCTCCTATGCATCCCTCCCCAGGGAAATTCAGATTCAGAAGTTTCCTGCTGCTGTGCATTGTCGGGTTAAGTTAGTTAAATTCAGGCAGCAGCACTCCCTTGCACCGCTAACAGGAGAAAATCTGTGAGGTGGTGTTTCAGTTTTAAATGGGCGCAGGAGCAAATGTAACTGGTGGTAATGATTCAGTATTATTCATGAAGATGGTGCAAGGGAGTTTTGTGGAGTTTTTTTTTCCAAATGTGCAAGGCTGTTGGTCCGGTTTAACTAGTATTATTTTTCTTATGTTAGCAAATGGGTGTTTTATGGTAACAGTTTTAACTATCAGCAATCTGTTGCTATTGACAACCAAGATCTACAAGAGGAGAGAAGTGAGTCCTGTACGAACAGAGCACTGCTGCTGGGCATGTGTAAATATGAGTTAGCTCCCTCACCTTAGCAGTGGCGATAGCAGAAGCAATTAGAGCCAGCATGGAGGGGTTGTGTGTGATAATATTATCAGACACAATATAAGTACAGCACAGTATTTTTGTGAGCAATATAATTTAATATCAACCAAAAAGCATGGAACAAAAAAATTTATCAAAAAAAATATGAATGCCTTGATCTAGCCTCGATATATTTTAGATCAAATTAAATGTGTTGGTTGGGGACCAAAGCAGAATCAAATTGGATGTAAAGTGATTATACATCAGTAAACCTGACCCAGCTTGATGGCCGAAGGGGGGGACAGAAGGTTTACTATACATTAATAGAGTGTCTGTAATAGTACCTACCTATATGCAATTTTTACCTTGCTCTTTGTGAGTGCAATATTTTAAATGGAATTACACTGTGTGTCTTTTAATTATTTTATGGTGTTTTTCTGAGGATAATAGGAGAAACCATCTATAGGAACTTAATGGAATCCAGCATAATCCATAAAAACTGTGGAGACTACTACAGGAATCAATATTTGTCTGATAAAGATTTTTTGCTCCATGGTTTTTGTTGTTATTAGTGTTCTGATTATTTTTATGCCTACTATGATCTTTGCATGTCACTATAGAGCATGTATGTGTAGTGATCAAGGGATTTATTCATTTGTGAACATAGTATACATTCGGTATTGCAAATATATTTAAACGGATGCTGTCCACTGGCCATCCTACTTCCCTGAGGATGATCTAGCAGATCAGAATGCAAGTTCACCTGTCAAAAGTGTATTTAGTGGACATGGGACTATAAACAAGTTTTTCAAGAACAAACTATCTAAACGAAACATCAGTACAACATGCTAGATGGCTAATAGTGGGTCAGGGCATTATTTGGTGTGTATGCTACCCTGTGCATTGTTAGTGATTGCTGGTGATAAGCTCGAAATACCTCAATTACGTTTGATGGCCCTTTCGCTAACACCGGGAGGAGAGGAGAAAAGCAATGCAATATCCTGGACTCGGCTAATCCAGCAATTAGGCAGACACCACACTTGCGGCAGGGAACCATGGCAGGCAGGCCATAACACACAGAGTTAGCTCCCTTTAGTACAAAAATAGCAGGTAGTCCAAATATTGCAACACCACCGAATAACATCCTTTAGCATAAAAAGTAGGTAGGGAATTGTAATATCCCAAAACAACCCCCTTTAACAGAAATAGAACAAGTAGGTAGGTAAATGCTTTATAGATGGACCCAGATATAAGGCCTTAGTACAGATTTTTCTACATGCCCCCAAACAACACCCTTTACCATAAACAGAGTAATGGGTAAGTAGGTAAGTGGGTAGGTACTTTGAGGATGGACCTAGATATAAGGCCCTAGTCAATTATTTTTTAACATGACCAAACAGCACCTTAAATAGAAAATGTAGATTGATCTGTGTTTTGAGGATCGAATTAAAGATATGGCCATAGTCTAAAGTCTTTAACACCCTTAAATACTATTAGAATTATTCCCCCAGGCTAAGTAAATTGCAAGCTCTTGTGCATGTCCTGTGTATCTCTCTTGAGTCCAATTCCCTCTCTTGCTATCTATCCTCCAATCTAGCTAATGTTTGGAAGTAGTGTACAATCTATTGAGAGGATTCAGAAGCTCCTAATTCACAGTGTTTTGTATCTTCCTACATCTCACCCGCTGTTGGTTGCAGCTACCTTTAGGTCCGTTTTTTTACCAGTTGTACTTGTACCAATGTTTTGGAACTACAACTATAGATATAATAAAGTTAACTATTCAATTAAATATAGGATAGAACTTTTAAATAATCATTGAAATCACAATCACATTTTGATTACTGAGTATTTGCCCTGTTACTGTGCCCCCCCCCCCATCTAATACCTACCTTGTTTGTTTTAAAGTACTATTGCATAATCACAATTAACTTTTGGGCTGTAGGTGTTACCAGGGTTCAAGTCAAACAAATCCCTTCATGGTTTTTCCTCCTGATCTCCCCTCCCCTCCTTACTTTGGTTATGGCTTCATCTTGATGGGACAAGACAGGGAATAAGAGTAAAGACTTTTGGAGAAGGAAATGTTATAATGATCACAATGTAGGTAATTGGAGCAAAAAATCAGGCTAGGAATTTACTGGTCTTGACCAGCCCATGCTGCTAAGCCCCACTTTCCAGACAGTCAATGAATATATTCACCAGCTGGAGGCTATAGCATTGCAGGGACAGATCATGGGCATGAGTAGACATGGCTATTCTAAAAGCAATGGAATCGAATGACCATGATGCTGAAGCCGTAGCATTTCAGAGACAACATGTGGGTTGCAATGTCTTAGCTGTGGGGGGGGGGTACAGTCAGACCAGGAACAGGGGATGGCAGGAAGACAGGGTGTGGCAAAGTGTATGGGTAAGGTGCACAGCATGCTGGGACCTACACCCAGCACAAATGGCACATTATCTTCTGTGCTTAGAGGCTACCCCTGACATGGGAAAAGGTACTGTGAAAGCCATTAGCCTGGAACCAAGACCATCATAACACAAGGCTGCAAATCATTGCTGCTACATTTTCCAACCTTATATTTTATTATAAGTGGAATGCATTTTTTTCATATATTATATACACTTACCCCTAAAACATAGAATGATTAATGCTTTGTAGTTTATCAAGAACAAAAAGTCCCCTTCAACTCCTCTAATGTTCCCATTAGTGTTATTAGTTGTGCATTTCAATAATGCAGGAAAGCTATTATTTTAATTAGCACTCCCATTTTATTTCTATATGTCACCAGGACAGCATTGACACAGCTTGTCTAACATTCACCGGAAAGAAGGTAGAGCACCTGAATGCCGTCCCTAAGGATTGATTTGACCACTGCAGTAAAGGAACAGTAAAGAAGAAGAACAACAGTGGAGCCCACTCTAGTTTATGCAGGCAGTCAGCCTTTTATTGCAGTAAACCTTGAAAAGGATGTATGAGCTTTCCTGCTATAAACACTGGGTTGTTTACTGCTCTGGTATGGCAGGTACCAATAGTGGTCTGGAAGATTCAGCAGCCTGGATGTCAAAGCTGACTAATGTAAGGAAACATATTGTGGCTTGTTTTATAGGGGAATATGTTTTATAAACCCTAAGGGACAATTTATCAGAAATTCATCCACTCCACTGCAGATTGCTGCCTTAAAATGTACTGTTGAATCTCATTGAATGCCTAAGTGACTTGAAACTATTGGAACAAAAAATAGTGAGTGCTCCATTTTTTTTACTAGTGGATTCCTTAAATGCAGTTTTAGCAAAATAGCCATAAAACATAAACCAACATAGTAAAAGAATGGAGAGAAAACGGGCTGCAGTTATTATTAATCAAATCTAATGTAATCCTAGCCTTGGTCAATCAAACATATGTTCCATACAGGCACAGCACATGATTTATTACATATCACACAGGCAGAATAGTAATAGCCACAATATAAAGGAATAACATTAAGCCTTTTCTTGATTTAACCCTGGGTGCAGACATACGAGATATAGGCTGCAGTAAAAGTTTAAGTTTATTACAAAAGTATTTTCATTCCTTTACTCAGCATCTCCCGGGCAGTGAATTTACAGTAGAAGTGGGCAATGTAGCAGTTGTTAAAGCAACAATTCACTGTTAAAACAATGTTTGGAAATCCTTGTCAGGCACTGCCAGGATTTATCTGGAATGGTCTGTGTGAAATATAGTACACACATTGAAAATGAGTTCCTCTAAAGTTACAAATAGACTCTAATTATAAATGGTTATAATTATTCATTTCAAATTGTATCACACAAGACAAATCATTTTCCATAACAAGAAAATGTAAACACTGCACCACAAAGACAAGTGGTCATGCATGTCAAATGAAACAAATAATGGCAAGCAATTCTCAATAGCCAGAATCCTGCATTAATAAAGTAATTATTGTAGAGTGGAGAACAATTGTTCAGCATCATTACCTTCTTTTAAATGCTTTAAATGAAAACACCTAAAAAATGGATATCACACTTCCTGGATACACATTTATGTGTTGCTTTGTTAATAACTGGTATACCCTACTTCAGTTATACCACCATGCCTTTCTATTGCAAAGGTAAAGGGTCATGTGGGGAGGTATGGCCAGTTGCCACTCTCCTACACTCTTAACATCAATAATTCAGTGGATTAGTCAATTGGTGTCATTGCCGGGCAGCGTGTTTAAACCGGACCAACAGCCTTGCACAGCTAAAAACAAAAACTCCCCAAAACTCACTTGCCTGAATGCATCTGAATGCATGATACTGAGTCATTGCCAGTACTTATATTTGCTCCAGCAGTCACTTAAAGCTGAAACGCCACCTTAATAATTTTCTCTGGTCTGTGGCCATCTTGAAGCACCCATGCTGGTAGTTGAACTTTACTGAGATAACCACAATGCACAGGGGCAGGGCCAGTAGCACTTCCTCTTTTCAGGCCACTGACAGATTCATAGGTTGCCACTGAGGGGGAATAATAGACCACAGCAGGAGTTACAAAAAGTTTAGTTTTATGTGCAGAAATCTGAATTGCCCTGGGGAAGGATGCATATGAACACTGTTCATTGTGTTGGTCCAGTTAAACTGTGTGGCAGATTATAGGCGTATTTACCATTATGTTAATAAACTGTGGGTACTTGTTGTTAATGTTTTTTCTTTGGACATATATTTATTTACGAGCTATTTTAGGGCTGGTCTCCCGAGCCACAGAATACGTTTAAAGGCTTTGCCCTGAAAACCTGTCCCTTGGCTCAGGAGAAGCCACTGCTATTATTTGTCACTGTGTGCTGTTATATAAACCAACAATTTAAAGCTATGTTTTAATTGAATTAGATGGATTTAGGCCAAGTTCTGGTGGGACGTTTATAAAAGTGGTGCCAGGTTTTGATTTTGGTTGTCCTACACACAATAATGAGACGTTAACACCAAGTCTTATGCCTAGCTTGCCAATATAACATATTATTGCTCAAATATGCTTCTGTTCTGTTCTGATGCAGTGTGGCTGAATTTTTCAGACTACTGTGTTTCTGCATGTATCTAAATACATTTAAAGTCCCTGCCCAGACTAAAAACAACAACATATACAGATATCTGTCTTTATGTCAAGCTCAGCAGCTTTCTTCTACTCAGAGTACTATTATTTTTCTGATTATGAATTGGCACCAGGATGATCCTACAAATGGGTGGACATGCACATAATCTCACAAATGCCTCAAGAAGTTTGGTGCCAAGGCATAGTCACAAGCAGCTTTAGGGAGAGGTTCATGTTAGGGTAAGTAAATAAAAGTACTGTATGTGCAGAAGGCATAGCAGGTTTTGCCCAAATGAACTATTGCCATTGTTAAAACATTCCATTTCCCTAACAGTGGGGGTCATGTTAATTATTTGGCGGAGCAAGTATAGCTTTGGGTAAGCTATTGGGTGTACATTGCACCCCAAAAATTACCTGCACTTGGAACAGGGCATGTTTACAGGTGAAGTACATAATTTATTCAATAGGGTAGGGATGTTTTTAGATACCTCTGGAAACAACAGCACCCTACAGGTTTTGCAGAAATAAGTCTGCCTAAATCTGCACAGCCCATAGGGTGCCCATGTTTTATTTTAAATGCCTTTGCATCCTAACTAGGAAACTCACCATTCCCGCTCAACCAATTAGCGTGCTCAATTTCCACTGTGACAACACAGTGGCTAGTGAGCCAAATAGAGCCATACATTAAAAAGACCTGGCATCGGTATACTCCCCAGATAAAGGTATGCTGGGGATGCCGCTGTGGTGCTGAGACGCGGCAAGGGCTTGGAAAGAGGCCAATGTGGGATGCCCCAAGGGATGGGACTCAGGTGGCCTCCAATGCACCTCCTTAATAAAATTGTTTTTCTGTAATATACTGTAAACAGACAATAAAGTATTCCATATGTGCAAAATAGGTCAATCATTAGAAAATTATTTAAGCAGGACTTCAGAAGAAAAAAGTTCCATTAAAGTAGACCTCCAGTAAAAAAAAAATGTGTTCATCCCTACAACTGTGGGAGGGGTATGAGGGTTTTATCTACTATTTGCACCTCTGCAGTGGCTCAAGGAGATTACTGGGTAGGCCATGCATGCTTGCCTCATGAACTCAAATGGTCATTGGCCGGGCTGGGAACTCAAAAGTGGCATACTAGCATGGAGCAGAAATAGCTGCTGCCAAGCAAAGGTAAGTATTTTGCCTGAATTTGTGCTATCGTCTACCTGCTAAGATTCAAGGCATCTGAAATTTCCCCAGGACCTCCTGACTGGGGATTTGCCTAGCATCATGGTCCCCCATCACACCACTATTTACAATATAACATACTGCTATACATATATTATAGACTATAGGTTGACACAAAGGGAACATTATCAATTATTATTAAATAATAACACAGCAAAATATGTACCTTGGAAAGCCTTGTACCTTGATAGCACCTCATCTAGAACTACTGCTTCAAAAGAAACCCAAACAGAGTACTGGCAATTTAATTGAATTGCCCTTAATGTACAAAGTAAAGTAAAAAGTAGTAACAAGACATTTTTCATATCTATTAAACACATATATCTTGCGCATCCTGTGAATCATTGGGTACTGTCTACTCTAAGCAAGCTACATATAAAAATGTGCTTATATTTACCTTCACCGACTTTGGTCAACCATTTTCATTAGAATATTCCACACCATAAAGTATTTGAACAATGTTCTTTAGTAAAAGCATTGTACTATGTGGCATGCATCTAACGGCCATATTTCAATTACCATGCTCAATGAACTTAATAGCGTCTGGTGATCCTTGTCACATGTACTGAGCAGCGCACCTTATGTGCCCTTTCTAGGCAAGATTATTATGCCATTGAAAGTATGAAAGAGATAATACACTGCAATCAGTCAGCGCAGAAGCTGGAAACTGTGGATATTAGTTACATCCATGTAGTCTCACTAATGGAAAGTTCAGAGCCTCTGGGTTGTTATTTGACTGGCTCTCATTATTCCTTAGTAACCATAATGTGAGACTATAAAATGATGTAAATGAGTATTAAATTGAAAATATGCACATTCTCCCTTAGCTCTCTTATATAGAAATGTCACCTTATCACCTAATTTGGTCATATACACAAAGTCAAAGCATCACTGAGGAAATAGCTTTGAGATCAATGTGTTGCTTTTATACAGACATAGGTTACTTGGTACAGTATTATTTGTTACTTGTATAATTTACCAATTTGTTTAACATTATATATATATATATATATATATATATATATATATATATTAGCAGTCTTTAACCTGCAGAATTTAAAGTGAAAGAAATAGACAAAGCTGTACTCACCTTTTATCCCCTACAGCTGATCGCTCTGACACCAAATTGAGTCCTGCACCCCCCAGGTCCATACTCGAGTCACTGGTGCTTATGCAACAAATGCACGTCCCTTGAAATCAGTCACAGTGACTTTGCCATGCCTTCTACATTCACTGCAATAAATTGTACATGTCTGGCCAAGTCTTGATAAACCCCCTCCATTGCAGGTCCTCCACTTTAACAATATACGGGCTATATATTAATTTCTCTGAGCGAACATTTTCCTTTTATAGATACAGGTAGTCCTCGACTTACGACGTTGATCCGTTCTTACGCGGCGTCGTAAACCGAATTTCGACGTATGTCGGATCATACGTTCATACAGTACTGTACCATAATAACAGTACAGTACTGCAAACACTTAGCCTATCCAAACACCTATCCTAACACAGTACCCTACATAATTATCAATAAACATAGGTACAGTAAAATATTGTGCAGTATAGTACGTTTAATAATAAAAAACTGTACTGTAAGTGCTGTAAGTGCTGTAACAGTAATAAACACTACGCTGCTTTGTTATCACTGTTGCTTTCATAGGAGCAGATCCTTTCACATGTTCAAGGATACGATCTTTATCCTTGATAATCGTAGCAACAGTCGAACGACTAAGTCCTAATGACCTGCCAATTTCTGTTGCTGTTTCCCCCTTCTCAGATTGCCTTATGATATCCACTTTCACCTCCATGGTGATGGCCTTCCTTTTCTTTGATGCACTGGTATCAGATGAGTCTACCTTTCGTTTGGGAGCCATAATGAAGGGTGTTATGGCGTGCAGGAGACTCGTTTTTCTCATGTACAGTAACCGGGTACAGTGTGCAGTACTCTATGACTTCCGGCGCACGTACAGTTTGACTTACGACGCAAAACCGCGTAAGTCGGAATGAGATGCCGTATAAAGCGTCGTAACCACGAAACGACGTAACTCGAGACCGTCGTAACCCGAGGACTACCTGTACCATGGTAAAACATACAACAAAGGCTTAGTGTCTTGCTTCTTACCCAGCCGTCTGATTGGCCCTTGGTGTAAAAAAGTGTCATCACTTCTTTAGAAGCAGCTGTACACTCAACTAACTGATTGAAAGGTGTCACCTGGTGTAAGATTGTACAACACATGGATTGATTTTGTTATTTTAACTATGCCTAGTAAAAGTTATGTTTTAGGTCTTTTGTGGGATAATGGCTGCCAAAAACAGAGTGTTCTTAAGATGACTGTGATATATATTTGATATGATATACATGAATTGTATCTATATAAAAATGTATCTATTGTCATAGAAGTTACCTATTCTGTAATACATTGTATTAGGCATAGAAGCATTCTCATCTCTGAGTCATTTAACTAACTCTGTCTAATCTTAGTGCCCTTACATAACAATTTTTTATATATCTTTATAAAATGCATATGTCTAACCTGGAATCAACCAGTTAAGATTTTTTTTCCCACATAATACCCTGTTTTGTGTAATATCCATATTCCAGATTGTAACTGACACTGTGATATAATGGATTTAAATATTTAATATGTGGAAGCCTAAATAGCTTTCCTCACTAACAAGTCAGGGTGTTATCATTTTATTAGCTGACCTTCACTTCTAACATGTTATAATATTAGAAAGCAAAACAACATGGCAGATAATTAGTGAACAATTTAGTAAATATATATATTTGTTTTAAGTAGCCTATGCATTTATTCTATTCATGTTTCGCATCTGCAGTTGTGGGGCTTAGGTCACTGGCAAATGAAAATAATACATGAATATTGATGGGGGAGATACAAAAAGGAGATACAAAAGGTTACTAAAGTATAAATTCTAAGTAAGTCTCTACACATGAGGTGCTTATTTTATACCACCAGGGTCGCTCCTTACTTCATATATATTTAATAGCAAAGATTAAAACATGGTTCACTTTCACAAAAGACCTTTGAATAGAGGGATTTAAACATAATAGAAGTCTTTAAAGCACAAAGCACTGGCCAAGCAGTCTAAAATAAGCTTCACGGGTAGATAGCCCATATCAGCTGGCATCAGTCTGGCTAAGGGTGTTGCAGAGCTTCATGGAAATGCCGTACTGTACAAACAATTTCACTGTTATGAAAACCTTAACTCATGAACCACTGCAACAACATTGGTCTTAGTAACAAACACCCAATATGACTTGCCTGTCAGCAGTGCGCTGGATACTGCTTAGGCAGTATGTCATAGAAATAGGGTAGTTCTAGGGTGAGGATTTTATTATGGGGCTCACTTTTACAATTACAAATCGATTTTATTAGTTTAACAGCAACATTACATAGTTACATAGTTAATACGGTTGAAAAAATACATATGTTCTTATGGTAAAAATGATTGTTGTCTCTGGAGATTGATTTTCTTTTTCCAGTCGAAGGGAGTGCCCCCTTGTTTTTAGAGATGATTTTACCTGAAATAGTGTAGTCATTTATATATTTCTACAAGTTAATCATTCCCCCCCTCAGTTGTCTCCTCTCAAGACTAAACAGATTAAATTCTCATAAACATTCCTCACTAAGATCCTTCATTCCTCTTATTAGTTTGGTGGCTCTCCTCTGCACCCTTTCCATAGTCAGAGCATCCTTTCTATGAACTGGTGCGCAAAACATTAACAAATAAAGTACATAAACAGTCTACACAAATTAAGCAAGCCACAGAGGTGTACATTCTGTTGACGAATTCAGCAAAATATCATATGTTGTATAATAGCATATGGTAAGCATAGGTTATGTACAATAGCCAAGATTATCTGTTGTACATGCTAAAATAAAGCAAAAAGAGGCCTATTTTGCAAGAGAACAACAGGGAAGGGAACCATTCACCTGATGAGTAGAGTGGCGGGGATTCACAATATCTTGGGATAATCCAAGATATGTATCGGTACATCTTTTTAGGGGGAAAAGACAGAGCCAGAGCACATCAATGGAAAGTTGATCTGAGGGGTATTTTGGATAGCACAGTGGGTAATCTAAGATTGCATACCCTGGCACTTCCACCAAATATGCAGCATGGTACCTGCAGATGCTCCATATCTGTAGCCGGTGCTATTACAAGACCTAATCTATTTTTATATATTGAGGGGTTCTGCTCCAAGAGTTCTTAGAATTGTGTAAGGGTGAGTGTCAAAGTTTTTGCAAGTGGATTTAAACAAGAGGTCCTGGGTTGTTGGTAGTTTAACTTATTAATGCTGCTTTTGTCTTAATTTATTGCCCTCCCGCTGTTGACCCTAAGTGGTTTAAATGTATTTGCATTTTAATGACTTTCATTCTAGCTACTAATGGAAAAATCCTCCAATTACAGTAATTATAAGTATACATTAAGATAATGGAAAAATAAAAAGATGGAACCTAAAGTAAAATTTAATATCCACATTCCCTGTATACACCTTAATGCAGTGCCAAACACTGCCAGACTAAAACCAATATTCAGTCAGCAGCTGACTGAATTAACTGTTAGACTGGAGGTTGGAGTAATTTATGGGAAGATTGTATGTTTAAGGCCATGAGTAATTAGTTCTCAGAGACCTAACACAACTTTCTCTATCAGGTTTTTTTAGTGAACTGTGCTACTTACCGTCATTTTTGGCCCATGAGATGCACATTTATTCCCGTGTGTGTGTGTGTGTGTGTGTGTGTGTGTGTGTGTGTGATGTACCTGTATCTTATAGGGTGAATGTAAAAGAAAAAAAGTAAACTCACATAACCGGTGCTCCTGTAGGCTTCCACAGCCACCAGGAGGGCAGAAGATGGAGGAGCAGTGGGCGGGCAGGGAAACTGATACCTGCCCACTGCCCCCACCGCCATTGCTCCTCCCCCGGGCGCACAAACAGAAACAATCAGTTTAGTGCAGCGGGTGGGTGTGGCCTACAGTACATACAATTGACACAGGCCACACCCACCCGCTGCATGGATCTGGGTGCTTGCATGTGCGCACCACACCAAAGAAGAAGTGGTAATAGGGACAGCAGACATGGATAAGTTACCCTGCCATTGCGACACTTCTCCATCTGGTCTCCCGGTGGCAGTGTCTGCCCAGCAGCATAAGAGTACCGGTTATGCGAGTTTACTTTTTTGTTTGTTTTTTCTTCTGCCCCTAGGGAATGGAATGGGGGGATGCTACACTGCCTATGGATAATGGGTAGGGGACTGCCACACTACCTATAATGGGGAATGGGTGGGGGAATGCCACATTGCCTATGGGGAATAGAAGGGAGGAATGCCACTCTGCCTTTGGGGAATTGGAGGGAGGAAACCCACACTATGGTTTATGTGATGGGGGAATGCCACACTGCCTATGGGAAATTAATTGGGGGTAATGTCACACTGCCTATGGGGAATAGGAAGGGCGGAATTCTACACTGCCTATGGGAAATGTGGGTTTATGCCCCACTGCCTATAAGGAATGGATTGGGGGAATGCCACACTGCCTATGGAGAATGTAGTGGGGGTAATGCCACACTGCCTGTCAGTAACTGCTTACCTGGACCCCGTTCCAGCGCCGTCTCCAGGCGGCCGGCCGCAGCTGTCACTGTGCGGCGGCCGCGCCGAGTGGCGGCGGCTCAGGCGGCGTTGAGCACGGCCGCTCTCCTCCCTCCTCCCCGCATCACAGCCTCTCGTGCTCGCGTGCGCGCGCGAGCACATGACTGTTTTATCTGTGATAGGGCCAATGAGCCCAGGGTTCTGGTGTGGGCCAATGAGCCCGTGTGCTGGGGTTTTGGGCCAATGGCCCAGGGGAGGTTTGGGCTATACGCCCTTCCATAAGTGTGTAGCCAATGAGCTGTTTAATCCTAGTGAGCACCAATCACACACCCATTTTCCCCCCATCTCCCATCATATCTGTTCCTATAAAGGTTTCACCCCGTCAGTTACTCAGTGCCTGTGATAGCGCCTTGTACCTTGTTTGTCTTGAGCTAAATTCCGTGATTGATCTTCGTTGCCGACCCCTGCCTGAACCGACCATCCTTGTCTGATCTCCGTTGCCGACCTCTGCCTGAATTGACCAATCTCTGCCTGATCCCTGTTGCCGACCTCTGCTTTGTACCCTGACCTCGAGCTGCCTCATCCCTCTGTACCGCTGTGATCTCTGACTTCCTGGTGTCGACCTCTGGCCTGTCTCTGGACTTCCGATAAACTCGCTCTCAGCCATTGGTTCTTCAGACCTCCAACTAGTAAGTCCCCATCCTTTGAGCCATTGAAGTCCTGGGGGCAACCGATCCCGGGCAGGCGTATACTGCGTCCCGGCAAGCAGGGGCTCCTACAGGTGAAGCTGGCTGTGGAGATTGGGGGTTGAGGGCTTAACTGGAGGTCTGGAGTTACCCCGAGCATGACACTGCCTATGGGGAATGGGAGGGGGGATTCCACACTGCCTATGGGGAATTAGAAGGGGGGAATACCACACTACCTATGGAGAAATGGGAGCAGGAATACCACATTACCAATGGGGAATGGCAGGGGAGAAGGCCACATTTCCTATAATGGGAAATCAGAGAGGGAGAATGCCACACTGTCTGCAACTGGGGGATTCTTCACCTTGCCTATTATTTGGTTCTTGGGAGAGGGTGTTTTAGCACAATTATTGGTTCAGAATATTTTTATCTTATTTTTCTCTTCCAAATCTTAGGTGCATGGGCAAGTGGGTCTTATAGGGCTCCAAATAGGCATCCAATGAAATGCCAAATAATCTACGCTTGGTTTTAATTGGGAATTGGGTGATACAGAGGTATCATTTTGGCACTTTCTCTTTAGGGATTTAACTAAAACTCAGTGTTGACAGTAGAAACAGTACCTAGCACGCACTCTGCTGCCATGACAGAGGTTCATGCCTACAGCTGCACTTTAATAGTATTTTTAGACATCCCTTTATTTAATATGCAATAAAAGGCATATGTTTTGGCTTTATAAATGTAAATGTATTGTTGGCAGGTTCTATAAGTTGAAATGTTCAATATATATAGAACATTCAGCCATTTAAAAGAAAACCAAATATTCAGAATTCAGGACTTCAATAGATTTTCAGATCTATCTCATAAAATAATATCAAATTTACAAGCATAATTTACTGTCAAATCTATTACCATTATCTTTTCTGAAATCCCTAAGTAGAGGTACAGTACCTAGAATTGCCTGCATGTGTTGTTGTCACTCATAAAACTACAGTATAATATCAGTTTGTGCGCTTTCTTCTAGGCACCCTAATTAAAATAGCAAGTAGGCATGTTGCAATTAGTTATCTTGGAGTACATTTTAAAGAACACGCTTTGTATTTCTCTATATTGTCATCCACTGCAGAAAAATAAAAGCAGGTATTGTTTGCAGTATTCGACAACTGCCCTGCAACAGCAGGAATGTCAATCTATGCTTACCTTTTCTGTCAATGAGAAAATGACAGTGACCACTTACAGTGATTACAAAATGTACCAGACATACTATATGTGTCTTAACCTTACAAGCAGGTAGCTTTGATGGTTGTCTTTTTGATTATATCCCAATCACTACATTCTATTTTGGCTCCTTCCTTTAGTTCTCTCTGGGGGTTCATATGTCATTCCTGTATGCCTTAGCAGATGAATCAGTCTTCTATATTCTAAATTGTCTTCCAGGAAAGCTGAAGAATTCATGCATTGATTGTGACCACAGACTAGCTTCAGGAGAGGTCCAAAGGATTACTGACTGTTCCTCTAATAAGATTAAGGTGGTTATCTTTATATCATTAAGTAATTAAGGAAGGAAAACATTAGGCTGCATTTTGGTTCAGGACTTGGCTGCCTTGGCTTAAAATGTGTTGACAGCTAACCCAGTTTCCATTCTTCCCCATCGCTCTGAACCACAGGGGAAGATAAAAAGTATTTTTTACATCACATCATGCCTAAAGGCTCTCAGTAAAATTTAATTTTCTTACAGCATTGATTTTTCCATTATAGGTTGTAACAGCCTAATGATATCTCATAAGAATTTTTAGTGTTAAGAAAAAAGAATGTAAATGATTTAGCAATGATAACAGCAGATGATTCCGGATTTCTTTCTGTTATCAAATCAGGGATTATTTTTCTTGGTGACAGAGGCTTAAGTGCTGTAAATTATGTTTAAAAGAAAATAAAAGTAAATATGCACTGAGTAGAATATGATGCAAATGACCTGGGATATTGTGATATTAAGATATGGAAAAGTAATAACCCCTCCTAACTGCATCCACTGCCTAATAGTTTAAAGGATCTGTCCAAGCAAAAAATAAAAAACAATATACCTATTAAGAAGATGATACCTACATTCAGGTGTGCAAAAAAACTTCCATACCTGTACCATTTGCACAACATATAATTCAGCCTATACATATAACATATAACATATATAGCCGCTGTTTTAGATGACACAAATGGGTAGATTCTCTTTTCATATTCAAGCATGGGTCTGCAACATGTAGTTCTTAAGCCACATGTGGCTTTTTTTGCTAGACCAGAACTCTTGTGCAGATCAAGCACACTATTGAGTTAGCAATGCCATTCAGTTTGGTGGGAAAGCTTGCTGGTTTACATGTCTTGGTGGCTTCCAGTGGCCCACTTGATTTCCCAGCTATTCCTATTGGTGCCTGGGTTTCAATTCTGACATGTAGCCTTTTTTGAGGCTAGAGCATCCATGTATGTGGTGGTATTTTATGGAGCAGAGAGGTCTGTTTACACTCAGCATATTACATTTTGGGGTCTGGGTCACAGTTGTGTGAGCCCTAAACTTTCATATGTTATGTTTTTGAGCATCTCTGCATTTTTATTTTGATCTTTTTCCAGTTGTTTTTGTTTTATAAAGGCTCTATGGCTTCTACAATCTATTCTCATCAAAAATGGCTCCCGATCAACTCTCTGTATTGAATGTGGCTCTTCTGGTAAGAAAGGTTGCGGAACCCTATTCTAAAGGATAACCATGTTTACATAGTGTATACATTATCTAGATAAAGCTACTATATAAATTGTGTGATACCTGCTTAAACTACTATAGCGGTTATTTAAGTATGGATAGTGCCAGGTAGTGCCTCGTAATGGCAGGCAGAGTCTGGTGAAAGCTGGGCGCTGTACGCAAAACCACATTTATGAAATCAAATCTGGTGAGCGACTCTAACAGCACTATGTAGCGCCCATTGTATTATTACAGGCAGCTCAGTGTTAAGCTCAGGAGTGCCAGGTATTACCTTTCGCTCAGTGACGCTCTCCCATATTTTTCAATGGGCTTTAATTTGCTTGTGTTCAAACAGCGTGTTTGACTATTTTTTTTTCTCAAATCATTGTGTGACCTCTGACTATTTGACTTTTTATATTTTTATGCAGAATTGTAATTACAGGTCTGACACTAAAGTGTTAATTTCACAGTATTAAACAATTTAATTCCATGTGTTTTGTTACTGGTGGATATGTGTTCAAAACACACTTTAATCACACAGCGTCTGGCTCTATACTATATTGACCAGCTTTGGTGAGGAGTGTCGAGAGTCGGTCGCACTGAGCTGGCACTACCTCTCGCTCCCTGCAGTGCTGTACTGGTGTTAGAGCGCCCAACATACATCACATTCATCAATGCGGGCAAGGTTACTACAGCGACTGCGACGCCCTGTTACAGTGCCTGATACCCGCTTACAGTGTCTACTAGCAGTCACTCTAAGCACCGCTATACAGACGCTCATCTGCCGATTCTTGGCATTAGTAATGAATCAGCCTCTGATGTAACGCTTAACCTCCCCACTCTGAATGTTTTACACCAGCGGGTCAAAGTGGTGGAAATGCACTGGACAAAAGGTAAATATAGCTGTTTTTTGGTTTTGCCTGGACAATCCCCTTTAATGTTTAAATATTGAATTTACCTTATTTCTGTGTTAAGCAGATTGGTTAAAATGGCATTCTTAATGGGATGATGTAAACATTGCAGCACAAAAATCCTTATTTGCTGACCCCTTACTAGTTTAGCTAACATTTAATTCAAAATAGTTAGATACTTTTAGACACACCTTGCATAACATGAGAAAGAAATCTAATACCCCTATATATTTTGTTTTCAGGAAAGACTTTTGTATTCAGAGTAAAGCTTCTGGTTTTTAAATTAGAACTAACATTATACTGTAATTCTATATCAAACCTCTAGCCAGGAAGCCCCATTTTACAGCCCAAAATACCCTAGCTTTGAGACGTATTAACTGACTAACTTGCCAGACAGAGAAGGACACATGCAGTAGAAAATCAAAAAATGTAAATGATTACAGCTACAGTTACATCACATTGCTATGTCCTACAATGTCGTGAAAAAAATGTTTTAGGCAATGCAGTTTGACACGGTAGGAAGAAAATTAGCTGCTTTTCCACAATTTAATTTAGCACTTAAATCACAGCAGTCATATGTCTTCATGTAAATGTATTTTGATGATCACACACAATTTACAACTGCTGCCAAATCTGCCAAGGCCAAGGTTTTGAACCTCCATATGCTTTATAGATTCAGAGAATGAAATAATTTCAGGTATAATTTGTGACATCCGGTGGTTCAAATATTCAAGGCTATTTTTATGGCTTTTATGCGCTGAATATATTAAAACTTTGTTAAATGTGGCTTTTGCTAATGCACGTTTTATGTCATATGCAATAATACTATTGTTTAATATTAAAGGTGCAGTATAGTAAAGCAAAGAACTTCCTGGATTTAATGTGCTGTATATATATATATAATAAAACTTTGTTAAATGTGGCTTTTGCTAATGCACGTTTTACATCACTATTGTTTAATATAAAAAAAAAAAAAAATAACAGTATACGAAAAGTAAAGAGTTACATAATGTTTGTTATATAAAATATTTATGTATTAAATCTAACATATAGAGACAGTATGTTAAAATGGTATAAAAGTTAGCATCATGTTATATGGTTTTATAAAAGTAGAAGTCCACTCACATCATTTAAAGTGGGAAAATTGGTTCTATACAACTGCCTCCAGCTCATGCCCATACCATACCTAAACATGTATGTTTAGGACCGGAGAGCTGTGTGTATGCCTCTCCTTCCTATTTTATTGTCACTCTCTGTCACCCCATAAGTAGCTGGCTCCACATAACAAGTGCAATTAATGTGAATAAAAAATATTAATGGTATTGGCATTTTAGGCAACCAGTACATTGTGCCATTTGAGTTATTTTGAAAAGTTATTTGTGGAAACTGTGCCAATACCCACTTACTCTAAGTTACCCTAATACCAAGCTTATCTTAAAACATATGTGTTTATATAAAACATATTAAAACACTGGTTCACAAAACATCAATTTAGTGCTTGCAAATTATAGATATTCTAACCTCATGCTGCTTAGCTGTTTTTCTGCCGTTCCAATGCCTTTTTTTTTTCTTGGGAGATGGGGTAAATCAGCTGAACAGGCTTCAACATGCAGAAACCAGCCTAGGGTGCTCTGTCAGGATTCAGTCAGTCAGCAGGAGAATGACTGATTATCAGCAGAATAGCTAGAAGTCAGGTATTTTTGTCTTTACCAACAATTGGCCTTTAATATTTTGACTTGTGACGTTATTTGCAATGTAATGGAAAGCATCTACACTCAAATTGTAAGGGATTTGAAAAAATGTCCCTGAGGATCAGAGGTCTTCCAAGTGAGTGGAGATAATCTGTAGTTTTGCAACTTGGGAAGAATTTTAAGAAAATGAACAACCTCAACTGTCAGAATGTTCAGGACAATCAATTTGTCAATGGGCCATCAAGTCAGAATGTTCAGGGCAAAGTCTGAAACCAATTTACCAATACCTAATTACCATGTGCCATCAGTCATTCAGGCAATGATGATTATTGTCCTTACACATAAGCAATGGCACTTGCGCTCTTACTCAACAAATGTCCATGCATAATACTAATATGTACCAGTCTGTATTTTTATGCATAAACAACAATAACTTAGGTGGAGGGTGAAAATGTGTTTCACCGTAAATGGTGAAAGACGCAGCCCCAAGCTCAAAGATCACATTGGTTCCTAATTTTGTATCTGGTTTTTATACCCATGATCTTGTTATTTGTCTGCCTCTTCATGTATGTCCCAGCATGTTACCAATTACAAATATTAAAAGAGGAGGGGTTACTATACACTCCAACTGAAAAAAAAATCCTCCACGTTTTTGGCTTTCTTCTATTGGTAGGGTAGGGTGTTCTACTCAATGTCTGTCCCCTTGCCCAGCCTGTGGCAACAGCAGTATTGGAAATTCTAATATCTGAACAAAGCAATGCATGATGGGTAAAAGTATCTCCACACATTAGAAGCAGTATGTAACTCTCAAAACTACTTGTGCATCCTCCTTCCAGTAAAAGAAACAAGCTTGGAGGAGGGTGTGTAAATAATCCCTCCTCTTGCTACCTTTTTGTAAATTTGTATTATTGGGGCAATTTTTCACAACAGCGTTCCCCTAAAATCTAATTTAGATATTATGCCGGGGCTCATTAGATCCCCAGGCAATCAGGGGGGATTTGTGAGTTTCTTGGTTTGGAAATCAGACATGGGACAAGGAGGAGGCTCTCAGCCAGGCAGCCAGGTGAGTGGAGTGGCAGGCTGGAAACAGGGGAGTGGAGTAGCAGCCTGTGTACATATACACATAAGGCAAACCACCCATCTATGCCACCAGAGAGACAAGCTGACAACCACCAGGGGGCTTGGAAGGTCCAGTATGCAGCAGAGAGCCCAGAACCTACCAATGTCTTCAGGAGAAACTTAAATGGAGAATGATACACTATTTCCCGGGCAGTCCAATGGTAGTTGTAGGCTTTGGAACGGGGAAACAAGGGCCAGATGATACACAGAAAAACAGATGGACAATAGAGTGTCTTGACCTCAGTACAGACAATATAGTGCCTGCGCCCCAGTACAGACATTGGAGGTTCTGAGCCCAATCCAGACTATTAGGGGCATAGGACCTGTACAGACTAAGGTTTACAGACTATGGAGAGCCTGAGCCCCAATACGCAAGGCAAGATATGTGAGTCACAGAGGGCTGGAGAGCAAAGTCTCAATTAGGCAAAGGGATGCAATGATCATGTCCAGAGGCAGGGCTAGACACATACAGTTATAGGGAAAATGGAGGAGGAGGGCAGGGGTGAGAATGAGGATCTGGGGGGAACCACATCACAGCTATACACAAACACATCAGCAGATGGAGAGAGCAGTGGACTTGGGGTGATAACAGGCCTTACATAACAGGTTTAAGGCCCCATCTATGTCAATACAGTAGGTAGCAGATTTGAGTTTAATGCAATGATACCACCTATCTATCTAGAATAAAATCATATTAATCTGTCAAATTGTGTATAGAAACATTAGACACCATAACTAAACAAAGTAAGCAAATTGACTTGGTCCAGCGAGAATCAAAATAATACTATTTTAATGGTTGGTTCATTATGACTTAAAACAGCCTTTCTAAAAGCTTTGTTTTGAAGGCTAATAAGAAATAGTTATTTTGTACACTTTGGTTAATTCCAAATAAACAGCACAATGCTATATATATATATATATATATATATATATATATATACTAAAGGATAAAATGTACAGGAGATTAAAGGTTCAGCGCTAGGTACCTGAGATCCTGTGATGTCAGTGGGTTGTTTCTTTTTATCACAACAAGTTTTTCCTATCTTTTGTAACATATGTGCTAATTTCTCACTTTGTATATTGCCAGCTGTTTGTGTGTACTAAGTTAAGACGAGGACCAGGTGTTTCTGATTTCAACATACACCATTTCGGGTGATTGCTGATGTGTGAAAAACATCAAACACTTTGCCTATTATTCTTTTCGAATACAAATGATAAAAAGGTACCAAGTCTTCTACAAAGCAGCCCTCTATGCAACATGAGATGTATTGTACTAAATTAATGTAAGTACGATGGCTTCATGGTACAAAATCAACCCATGGACCTTTTTTTTAAAGGCTGCATGAGTATATTTATTTAGTGTAATAAAAGGTCCTACAAATGTTTTTCCCATTTTAGTTTTGCAGGCAATTTTCAAAGTGACTCAATAAAAAGATTTGAAACTACTTTTTAGGCAAATAACAAGTTGGTAAAAAATTATTTATGATATAAAATGTATGCTGAACAATTCTGGGAAAGTCATTTTCTTTACAAAAAACATTTGAAGGCTGATCTCTAGTGCCACGTATAGGCATGTGAGTGTCTGTATAGCGGTGCTTAGGGCGACCGCTAGTAGACGCTGTAAGCGGATATCGGGCGCTGTAACCTAGTGTTGCGGCCACTGTAGTAACGTGGCCGGGATTGATGAATATGATGACTGTTGATGAATCACCAGATAGGAAGACAATTAAAGTCAATGGCTCTATTTACTACAGTCTAAAAAGAAGTAAAAACTTCACTACTTTTCTCAAGGGTAAAAAAAGTCCAATTTACTTTCATTGTCTCCCTGCCTCCCCACCCCCATCCACCAATCCCTGGCATCTTAATAAATGTCATTTTTCTCTGCTGTGTTTTTTTTTTTTTACAGTTAACCCTTTGTGAACTGGTAAGGGACCCAGGAGACCACTATACCAGTTCACAAGGCTCGGGGGCTGGTAAGTCACCTGTGGCTAGTGAGTTACTTGTCATTAACCTCCAGCCAGGTTTTAACCCTTCCTCCCTGGGAGGGGGAACCTATGTCATGTTTTTAAATTAACCCTTTATGTCCCATTACTCTGCATGATAAATGGCACCCAGCAGTAGGAGAGCAGAATCCAGATTGATCGGCGTGGCACACAGTGCTCTGGATAGATGGGAGGTACGTATTAAAAATAAATAAAATATTTTATTCTGTGTGTGTATTTTTTTATGTACTTTTAAACCTTTGTGAACTGGTAAGGAGTCCATGAGATATACCAGTTTACAAGGCTTGGGGGCTAGCAAGTCACCTGTTGCTAGCAGGTGACTTACCATTAAGCCCCAGACCCCCATTACCTGTCCCCTCAAAGCCCAGAAGGTACAAAAGAGGCTGGGACCATGAAGGATATGATGGTTTGTAGCTTTCAGGGCTGGGGGCTACCGAAGCTGGCCTCTGCACACTGGTCTACAAGTCCCCATAGCTGGTGCCCGGGCTGGTCATCGGGTTGGGGGAGCCCCATGGCTTTTATTCTAATTTCTAAGGGTTTTTATATAATGTTCCTAGAAAATCCCTGGATATCCTTCACATTTCAGTCTGATGCGGTCGATATTATAAATATATTTTATATTTTTTGCATGTATAATTATACTTTTCTGCTCATTAAATGACTGTATTCTCATGTATATTTACCATGTCATGCCATCACTGTTTACCAAGTATCAGTTAAATTTCAGGCCAGATTTTATTGACCTCAAATTATCAGAAGTCCCACCTGTTCCACATGAAACTACATTCTGCATCATTTAGTCACATTACTATTTGTCAACAAGGCAACTTTACAACAATCGTAGTTGTAGAAATAAAATTAAAAAGTACATTAAAAAATCACGTTTTTAAAATGCTTGTGAGTTTCTGCCAAATGACACAGTCTGGAGCTGCACAAAATGCTGTTGTGACTGCTGGTGGTAGATTCACACCAAAATCTTAAATCCTGCAGCAGTCAGTGTAGAGAAGGTGAATATAAGATGTAGCAAATTTGGAAACTCTTCCCCAATGTGAAACAATATTTTCACATGGTCACAAGATCATTTCACAATTATATGCTTTCACATATGCAGTCACAATCTGACTGAATAGTAGAAAAGGGAGTACCCCTTTATGTCAACGATGGAAAGGATAGTTATCTGTGGTAGGTGTTCAATATAAATAGTTACATAGTTAATACAGTTGAAAAAGACCTATGTCCATCAAATTCATCCAAGGGACAGGGTTGAGGTAAGTTATTTTTATTATTTACAGATAACAGCTAATAATAACTGTCCTCTCTGGAGGACATACAGAGTCCTTTCAATTTAGAGGAGATTATACATAAAATTGTTTTTCCTCCTTTCTATATTGCCCATTTATATACCAATCATTTCCTCCATCAGATGTCTCCTCTCAAGACTAAATAAATAAAATTAAATGAGGGCTATTGCTAAAAAATAGGCCAATGATAAAAATCCATATAAATATGCTGCATGGCAGGAGGAGAGGTCACTTGTACACCTGGCATCAAGAAATATCCAGCCAGGCTTGTTTCTTTTATTTTAATGGATGGAATAGTAAATCAGGGGTGACAGATTCTGTCACCCCTCATAGACTAAACCTGTCACCCCTCCATCTTGGTGGCCGTAGAAGTCGCTGCTTGACACTGCATACTGTTATTTAGCCTGTGTCTACCAGTACACACAGATACTTCTCAACAAGTGGCTCTCCCAGCTTTACTCCCTTGAGCACATATGTGGCCTGCAGATTACCACACCCAGGGGCATGATTAAACATTTATGCACATTAAACCTTATTTCCCCTAAGTGTATACCTAAACACTCAAAGGGTCCACGTCAGCCTGAAGCTTGTGAGCATCTTCAATGGACTGTACTGTAGATGACAACTGCAAAAATGGAGTGCCATTATTTCCATCTTCGAAACATCTATAAAAACGTTGAATAATAGTGTACACAGCATTAAAACCTGGGGTACACTGCTTAAAAGCAGGGACCATTCAGAATAGGTGTAATTAACTAAAGCACTCTGCACAAGGCCCTTCAGACAGTTTTCAATCCAGTTACAGATTCTAACCCTGCAGACCTCAATTTCTTAAATAAAGTGTCAAATGATTTAGCAAAATCCAAAAAAACTACATCTACGGAAAATAGTATCTACATCTACATCTACTTTGCCAATTATTTAACATTTCTTGGGTGATATCTATGTTACGAGAGTTAAGAATTTTGCTTGGGGTATTGTCAACAGTGGAATCACCTTCATCAGCTCCTTGCTCCTCTTTGGTGTACACAGAGCTAAAGAACCCATTTAGTAGCCTCACCTTTAGCTGTCAAGTGTTTTGCCATCAGTATTTTTGCAGTATGAACATTTTTGTTCAGTCTGCCCAACCAAACCTAAAAGCTCCCTTTTCAAAAGGGCAAAACATGGGGAGGACAGTTAAGGGGTTAATGCTGTGCATTATTATGTTGCATTTATATCAGAATATGTATCAGAATAATAGCACTAATGCTAGTTTTTCTGATGTTTTTGTTATGCCATTTTGTTGCAGTCGGAAAATGGTTGTGTTGCTAAAAAACAACCAGCAAAAACTAATAGACTAAAAAACGTCAAGTTAAATATATACACACCCATAGAATAGATAAGCGAGAAAGCAATGTCTTTTTTCCATGTACAGTAATAAGGATTTGAAAAGCGCCTGTCTTCACAAAGCTATCAAAGTGAGGTCTTTTTCTGAACTGCATGACTAAAGAGTTTTATCATGAAATCTAATGCTTTTACACAGAGTCTGCCTTTTTAGATGTTCCGTAAGAATTATTTGAATCTGCTTGATGCCTTTATGGCTATAGAGATAGTAAAGTATAGGCCTCTTATTCGGAAGATCCTTTGTGGTTGCTATGACATCTACTAATGAGGTGAGTGCCCTCTTCAACACTTTCTCTTATACAATGAACACTACACCAGTGACGATAGTCGGGAATGCTCTTAGTCATGGATCTGTTCAAAAGGTTTCATGAAATGATTGGAAAAGCATTTTGATAGCAATGTTTTTAGCTTTTCTCTTAATATAGAAATGATCAATTTATTAATCGAAATGAGTGTCAAAGGTCGGTGAACCCAATTACTGGAATTATTCTGATGCTATAAAAGTAGAATTAGTAGCAGTGTTACATGCACTCACTGCATCATTTTTAAAAGATAGGTGGTGAATAAAAAGTTTAATACTCTACATTGTTAACACAGATGCTGAACAAAGATTGTATATATATTTTTCAAGTCTAAATATTTTACATTTGTTATTGATATACTTTAAATAAAATCTATGTGAGAATTAAAAGAAACCTAAAACTTAATTTTATCAGCAAGTAGATTCTTTTGTTAGATCTTTTGTCTATCATTTACATGAGCCTCCTCTGCCATGGCTTTGCTGTAGCTCCAGTAATATCTGTGTCAGGTTCATCCCCAACTTCTGGCAACATTACAGGAAATTCCCAAGTTTAGCAGAAAATCCCTGTCTAAATTCATAAATAAAGAGGTCACATATCCTAGTCACATACTTTCAGAGCTTTCTTCCGATATGTCCGGCATGAAAACAAATTCCATTACTTCAGCTATCAGTTTCGTCCGTCTAAATGGACTTTCAACTTAAACAACTCCTTCTGAATTGAGACAGGGAGGAACAGATGGACATGATGGTATTCAGACATTAATTTACTAACAAAGGGTGCACCGCCCAAATCTTCCTACAAAATGTATACAACTGTGTGCTCACCCATAAAAAATGCAATCCACAATAATTTGGAGTGGGCGTGCAAAGAACACACCAATCTCCCAAAGGAAGCACCACTACAATCAACAGTATATATTAATGATTTTATTAGTACAAAAAAACAAAGAATTAAAATACATACACCACAAGACAATATAATATATTATATATATATAATATATTATTAATATTTTTGTAGTATTGGTTTCATGAATTTGCACATATATGTACATGTGGTTAGGATTTTTTGTGCCGGCACAAAAAGGATGGGTTATGACTATTCTAGGATAATCAATATTATTCACCCATAGGGCAGTTTTTTAAGCGGCCCTTAGGGGCCATACACATTGATATAGATACATTTGGCCATACTGGTTGTTTTTAAATTTGTCTTGTGGTGTATGTATTTTAATTCTTTGTTTTTTTGTACTAATAAAATCATTAATATATACTGTTGATTGTAGTGGTGCTTCCTTTGGGAGATTGGTGTGTTCTTTGCACGCCCACTCCAAATTATTGTGGTATTCAGACATTAAATATAATAGAGAGTGCCACCAAAACACAATCAGAAAACAGATAAAGAACTTTTAGAGCCTGTTAATACCACTCAGTGCCAATTGTTTTGCCTCAGTGGCACTTAGGCCCTTATTTAACAAGGGATAGCGCCAGGTAGCGAATGGTGAGCGAACGGTAATGACGGTCACCGCCACGAGTACGCCGGCTCCCCTCCGCAATCACACATTTATCAAGCCGATCCTGCTTAGCGACTGACAGAGCGCCAGATAGCGAATCATTCATCATTATTCCAGCCTCACCCCACAGCGCCAGCGAGCGACCTTGAACAGCGACAGGTATGACCTCTCGCTACCTGGCGCTCTCCAATGCATTTCAATGGAGCAATCTTTAAATATTCTTAATTAATTGCTATTAATGTTTTTTTTTATTTTTTTAATGTCAAAAATTCTGTGATTTTTTTTTAAGGAAAAAAAAAAAAAATTTGCAGAATTGATATTACAGGTCTGATATTAATGTATTCATATTACAAAATGTTTTGAAAAACATGTTTTTTTTTAACAAAAAATATGGTTGTTTGGGGGTTAAAAAACTACTTTTAACCCATCGCCGCCAGCGCTCTGGGGTTTAAACAAGCATTTCACAGCGCGAGAATTTTTTGAGCGTGATTTGTTAATGAATATGCTGGGAGCCGTTCGCTATGTCCATTCGCTGTCATGCGCTCCCATACAGCGCGGAACCTGTCAAACCCCGTATTCAACATTACCGCACACCGACTGAGTCGCTGTCAACAGCCGAACAACGGCCAAGCATAGCGAATACTAGCGTGCGCTGTGAAAATACCGCTACTGTCGCTCATCTGTCGCTACCTGGCGCTATTAATGAATCGGCCTCCCCGTATGCAATTTAACAAACAAAAAAAAAGGCAACGCTGATGAGTCTGCTAGCATGCAACTAACATTACCAGTATATATGTGACTTATAATGATGCTGTAGGTCAAGATCCCATAGAGCACAATGGGCATACGTGTATTAAAGTGTTTTATGCTTATAAATAATATTTTGCACATTTATTTGTACTGAACTTGCATTGTGACTTGTCAATAATGTAACTGCAGGACCTAGATGTCTCCAAATATCATTTTATTTTTTTCTGCTAAAATTATTTTTCATGGCTTCTTTTGCTTACCAATAGAAAGGAGCGAACTTTTGAAATCGTTTCACCCAATTTTATTTGCGACGAATCACTATTAAAAATGGCTATTTCTGAGCTTCCTAGAGCCTCAATAGGGTTGAAACCATTTTGCCTTGCTGTAACACGAATAGGATGCGTGCTGGGTTAGTGAAATAATACTGTAAATAATTATGACATGCAGATCAAAGGCATCGCTAATAGAATCGCAGAGCGGTACAACTGCAGAGAGTTGAGGTGGCATCATTATGGGGGGCCCCTATAGTGCCTGAAACACACCCTGGAGCTGGCAGCAGCAGGAGCCCAAAAATTGGATGAATCACACCCTGGAGTTGCAAGCAGCAGCAGCCGCCCAAACATTGGTTGAAAGAGACACTGGAGTTGGCAGCAGGAGCCTAAAAATTGGATGAATCACACCCTGGAGTTGCAAGCAGCAGCAGCAGCAGGTGCCCATACATTGCTTTAAAGAGACACTGGAGTTGGCAGCAGGAGCCCAAATATTGGACGAATCACACCCTGGAGTTGCAAGCAGCAGCAGCAGGAGCCCAAACATAGCTTGAAAGAGACACTGGAGTTAGCTGAATCACACCCTGGAGTTGCAAGCAGCAGCAGCCGCCCAAACATTGGTTGAAAGAGACATTGGAGTTGGCAGCAGGAGCCCAAAAATTGGATGAATCACACCCTGGAGTTGCAAGCAGCAGCAGTAGCAGGAGCCCAAACATAGCTTTAAAGAGACACTGGAGTTGGCAGCAGGAGGCCAACAATTGGATGAATCACACCCTGGAGTTGCAAGCAGCAGCAGGAGCCCAAACATTGCTTTAAAGAGACACTGGAGTTGGCTGCAGGAGCCCAAAAATTGGATGAATCACACCCTGGAGTTGCAAGCAGCAGCAGCAGGAGCCCAAGCATAACTTGAAAGAGGCACTGGAGTTGGCTGCATGAGCCCAAAAATTGGATGAATCACACCCTGGAGTTGCAAGCAGAAACAGGAGCCCAAACGTTGCTTTAAAGAGACACTGGAGTTGGCAGCAGGAGGCCAGAAATTGGATGAATCACACCCTGGAGTTGCAAGCAGCAGCAGGAGCCCAAACATTGCTTTAAAGAGACACTGGAGTTGGCAGCAGGAGGCCAACAATTGGATGAATCACACCCTGGAGTTGCAAGCAGCAGCAGGAGCCCAAACATTGCTTTAAAGAGACACTGGAGTTGGCTGCAGGAGCCCAAAAATTGGATGAATCACACCCTGGAGTTGAAAGCAGCAGCAGGAGCCCAAACATAGCTTCAAAGAGACACTGGAGTTGGCTGCAGGAGCCCAAAAATTGGATGAATCACACCCTGGAGTTGCAAGCAGCAGCAGGAGCCCAAACAAAGCTTCAAAGAGACACTGGAGTTGGCTGCAGGAGCCCAAAAATTGGATGAATCACACCCTGGAGTTGCAAGCAGCAGCAGGAGCCCAAACATAGCTTGAAAGAGACACTGGAGTTGGCTGCAGGAGCCCAGCAATTGGATGAATCACACCCTGGAGTTGCAAGCAGCAGCAGGAGCCCAAACATTGCTTTAAAGACACACTGGAGTTGGCAGCAGGAGGCCAACAATTGGATGAATCACACCCTGGAGTTGCAAGCAGCAGCAGGAGCCCAAACATTGCTTTAAAGAGACACTGGAGTTGGCTGCAGGAGCCCAAAAATTGGATGAATCACACCCTGGAGTTGAAAGCAGCAGCAGGAGCCCAAACATAGCTTCAAAGAGACACTGGAGTTGGCTGCAGGAGCCCAAAAATTGGATGAATCACACCCTGGAGTTTCAAGCAGCAGCAGGAGCCCAAACATAGCTTCAAAGAGACACTGGAGTTGGCTGCAGGAGCCCAAAAATTGGATGAATCACACCCTGGAGTTGCAAGCAGCAGCAGGAGCCCAAACATAGCTTGAAAGAGACACTGGAGTTGGCTGCAGGAGCCCAAAAATTGGATGAATCACACCCTGGAGTTGCAAGCAGCAGCAGGAGCCCAAACATTGCTTTAAAGAGACACTGGAGTTGGCAGCAGGAGGCCAACAATTGGATGAATCACACCCTGGAGTTGCAAGCAGCAGCAGCAGGAGCCCAAGCATAGCTTGAAAGAGACACTGGAGTTGGCTGCAGGAGCCCAAAAGTTGGATGAATCACACCCTGGAGTTGCAAGCAGCAGCAGCAGCAGGGGCCCACACATAGCTTGAAAGAGACACTGGAGTTGGCTGTAGGAGCCCAAAAATTGGATGAATCACATCCTGGAGTTGCAAGCAGCAGCGGGAGCCCAAACATAGCTTGAAAGAGACACTGGAGTTGGCTGCAGGAGCCCAAAAATTGGATGAATTACACACTGGAGTTTCAAGCAGCAGCAGGAGCCCAAACACTGCTTTAAAGAGACACTGGAGTTGGCTTCAGGAGACCAAAAATTGGATGAATCACACCCTGGAGTTGCAAGCAGCAGCAGGAGCACAAACATTGCTTTAAAGAGACACTGGAGTTGGCTGCATGAGCCCAAAAATTGGATGAATCACACCCTGGAGTTGCAAGCAGAAACAGGAGCCCAAACGTTGCTTTAAAGAGACACTGGAGTTGGCAGCAGGAGGCCAGAAATTGGATGAATCACACCCTGGAGTTGCAAGCAGCAGCAGGAGCCCAAACATTGCTTTAAAGAGACACTGGAGTTGGCAGCAGGAGGCCAACAATTGGATGAATCACACCCTGGAGTTGCAAGCAGCAGCAGGAGCCCAAACATTGCTTTAAAGAGACACTGGAGTTGGCTGCAGGAGCCCAAAAATTGGATGAATCACACCCTGGAGTTGAAAGCAGCAGCAGGAGCCCAAACATAGCTTCAAAGAGACACTGGAGTTGGCTGCAGGAGCCCAAAAATTGGATGAATCACACCCTGGAGTTGCAAGCAGCAGCAGGAGCCCAAACAAAGCTTCAAAGAGACACTGGAGTTGGCTGCAGGAGCCCAAAAATTGGATGAATCACACCCTGGAGTTGCAAGCAGCAGCAGGAGCCCAAACATAGCTTGAAAGAGACACTGGAGTTGGCTGCAGGAGCCCAGCAATTGGATGAATCACACCCTGGAGTTGCAAGCAGCAGCAGGAGCCCAAACATTGCTTTAAAGAGACACTGGAGTTGGCAGCAGGAGGCCAACAATTGGATGAATCACACCCTGGAGTTGCAAGCAGCAGCAGGAGCCCAAACATTGCTTTAAAGAGACACTGGAGTTGGCTGTAGGAGCCCAAAAATTGGATGAATCACACCCTGGAGTTGAAAGCAGCAGCAGGAGCCCAAACATAGCTTCAAAGAGACACTGGAGTTGGCTGCAGGAGCCCAAAAATTGGATGAATCACACCCTGGAGTTTCAAGCAGCAGCAGGAGCCCAAACATAGCTTCAAAGAGACACTGGAGTTGGCTGCAGGAGCCCAAAAATTGGATGAATCACACCCTGGAGTTGCAAGCAGCAGCAGGAGCCCAAACATAGCTTGAAAGAGACACTGGAGTTGGCTGCAGGAGCCCAAAAATTGGATGAATCACACCCTGGAGTTGCAAGCAGCAGCAGGAGCCCAAACATTGCTTTAAAGAGACACTGGAGTTGGCAGCAGGAGGCCAACAATTGGATGAATCACACCCTGGAGTTGCAAGCAGCAGCAGCAGGAGCCCAAGCATAGCTTGAAAGAGACACTGGAGTTGGCTGCAGGAGCCCAAAAGTTGGATGAATCACACCCTGGAGTTGCAAGCAGCAGCAGCAGCAGGGGCCCACACATAGCTTGAAAGAGACACTGGAGTTGGCTGTAGGAGCCCAAAAATTGGATGAATCACACCCTGGAGTTGCAAGCAGCAGCGGGAGCCCAAACATAGCTTGAAAGAGACACTGGAGTTGGCTGCAGGAGCCCAAAAATTGGATGAATTACACACTGGAGTTTCAAGCAGCAGCAGGAGCCCAAACATTGCTTTAAAGAGACACTGGAGTTGGCTTCAGGAGACCAAGAATTGGATGAATCACACCCTGGAGTTGCAAGCAGCAGCAGGAGCACAAACATTGCTTGAAAGAGACACTGGAGTTGGCTGCAGGAGGCCAAAAATTGGATGAATCACACCCTGGAGTTGCAAGCAGCAGCAGGAGCCCAAACTGCTTTAAAGAGACACTGGAGTTGGCTGCAGGAGCCCAAAAATTGGATGAATCACACCCTGGAGTTGCAAGCAGCAGCAGGAGCCCAAACATAGCTTCAAAGAGACACTGGAGTTGGCTGCAGGAGCCCAACAATTGGATGAATCACACCCTGGAGTTGCAAGCATCAGCAGCAGGAGCCCAAGCATAGCTTGAAAGAGACACTGGAGTTGACTGCAGGAGCCCAAAAATTGGATGAATCACACCCTGGAGTTGCAAGCAGCAGCAGGAGCCCAAACATTGCTTTAAAGAGACACTGGAGTTGGCTGTAGGAGCCCAAAAATTGGATGAATCACATCCTGGAGTTGCAAGCAGCAGCAGCAGGAGCCCAAACATAGCTTGAAAGAGACACTGGAGTTGGCTGCAGGAGCCCAAAAATTGGATGAATCACACCCTGGAGTTGCAAGCAGCAGCAGGAGCCCAAACATTGCTTTAAAGAGACACTGGAGTTGGCTGCAGGAGCCCAAAAATTGGATGAATCACACCCTGGAGTTGCAAGCAGCAGCAGGAGCCCAAACATTGCTTTAAAGAGACACTGGAGTTGGCAGCAGGAGGCCAAAAATTGGATGAATCACACCCTGGAGTTGCAAGCAGCAGGAGCCCACACATAGCTTGAAAGAGACACTGGGGTTGGCTGCAGGAGCCCAAAAATTGGATGAATCAAACCCTGGAGTTGCAAGCAGCAGCAGCAGGAGCCCAAACATTGGTTGAAAGAGACACTGGAGTTGGCTGCAGGAGGCCAAAAATTGGATGAATCACACCCTGGAGTTGCAAGCAGCAGCAGGAGCCCAAACATTGCTTTAAAGAGACACTGGAGTTGGCAGGAGGCCAAAAATTGGATGAATCACACCCTGGAGTTGCAAGCAGCAGCAGCATGAGCCCAAACATAACTTTAAAGAAACACTGCAGTTGGCAGCAGCAGCAGGAGGCCCAAAATTAGCTGAAAGGCACACCCTGAAGTTGGCATCCACAGGAGCCCAAAAATTGGCCAAAAGACATAAATATGTTTTGCACCATTTGGAAAGTGTAAAACGTGGCACCATGATGAATCTAGTCGCATGCATCAGGCATTGGTGGGTGGAAATCCTTGCTGATCCATCCCTGATTCATTTCCACAAAGGTGAGTCTCTCCACATTTTTAGTTGACAGACGAGTTCTCCTCGCCGTAACTATGGCCCCCGCCGCACTAAACACCCGCTCAGATGGCACGCTACTTGCCGGGCAGGACAGCTTTTCCATGGCAAACTCTGCTAGTTGTGGCCACAAGCCAAGTTTGGCTACCCAGAAGTCCAGCGGATCCTCAAGGTGTGTTGGCAGTGTCATGTCAAGGTATGAGATGACCTGCTGGTTCAGGTCCTGCTCCAGGTCTTCCTGCTGCTCATGAGTAGCCTCACTATGTGGGTGTAGAAAGCTACTCATTAGCGACTGAAGACTGAGGCTGCTGCTGATGGAGCTGCTGCTGCTGCTCCTGCCAACCCCCCCAGCAGCCATGGCAGTGGAAGGTGAGCGCAGAGGACCCCCGAGACCAGCAAGAGTATGGACCATGGCGCAGATAGGCATCGGCCAACTGACTACGTAGAATGTCTTTGTTGTAGTTCAGTTTGTCCTTCCACTCAGCGGGATTAAAAAATGCCCCCAATTTGTGCCGGAAGCGAGGGTCCAATAAGGTGGAGAGCCAGAAGTCATCCCGCCGACAAATGGAAATAATTCTGGGGTCACTATGCAAGCACGTGAGCATGCTTCCTGCCATTCGCGCAAGTGACTCGGAGGGACTACCTGTCTCCATCTCCACTGCATACTGCCACGGTGTGTCTGGGTCCTCTGTCTCGCCTTCCTCACAACCATCTAGCTCCTCTGGCTGCTCCTCCTCTCCTGTCCGCTGACTAGATAAACCAGCCATTTCGCCAAGCCTAAACTGTGCTTCAATGGGCCACTCCTCCTCCTCTTCCTCCAGTTCAGCTCCAAGCGGGTTCATGTGGCCATAAGATGTAGACGCCATGTCTCCATTGCTCTGACCAGCCATGGTTTCCAACATGTGCTGAAGTACATGAAGCAGTGGAATCACGTCGTTCATCCCGTAATCCTGCCGACTGACAAATAAAGTGGCTTCCTCAAAGGGCCTGAGCAAACGACAGGTGTCACGTATGAGCTGCCACTGGTTGACATTGAAGTTACACAGGAGAGTCCCCCTATCCGCTTGGATCATCAGGAAATCCGTGATGGCTTTTCTCTGTTCATATAATCGGTCCAACATGTGAAGGGTGGAATTCCAACGGGTGGAAACATCGCAAATCAGACTATGTTGGGGGCTACTGTTCTGACCCTGTAGCTCAAGAAGGGTGTTTGGCGGTGTATGAGTGGCTGAAGTGCATGCAAAGTTTCCTTGAAGTTGTTAGGATGTCTTGTAGATGGGGGGAACACTTCAGAAACCGCATGACAACCAGATTGAAGACGTGAGCCATGCAGGGCGTATGGGTCAGGCTTCCTTGTCGCAGCGCAGACAAAATGTTCTTCCCATTGTCGGTAACCATGATTCCCATTTTAAGTTTTCTTGGAGTAAGCCATGTTTGGATTTCTTGATGAATAAATTTTAGCAGTTCCTCCCCTGTGTGACTCCGTTCGCCAAGACAAACCATGTGAAGCACAGCGTGACACCTCTGTGCCCTGCACACATGGTAGAATGGAGGGGCACTGAGACTTGAGCCTACAGTGGAGGGTGAGGAGATGGCGGAGGATGAGGAGGCCGAGTCGCACGGTGTCACAGGCACAACGGCCAGGGAGCGCGGAGGCCGAAGCGGCATGACCTGTCCAAGTTGCTGCTGCTGCTGCAAAGGGACCACATTCACCCAGTGGGCCGTAAACGACATGTACTGTCCCTGACCGTAGTTACAGCTCCAGACGTCGGCGCTGCCATGCACTTTGCTACACACCGACAGGCTCAAGGACTGGCCCACCTTCTGTTCAACAAAAGTGTGCAGTGCTGGTACTGCCTTCTTGGCAAAGAAATGACGGCTTGGGACTCTCCACCTCGGCTCGGCACAAGCCATCAGTTCTCTGAAAGGTGCAGAGTCCACCACCTGAAAAGGGAGCGACTGCAGCACCAGCAACTTGGACAGGAGCACATTCAGCTTCTGCGCCATAGGATGAGTGGATGCATACTGCTGTCTCTTGGACATGGCTTCGCTGATGGATTGCTGGCGGGATGCATGAATTGGAGGAGGAGAAGGGGGAGCAGGAGCATCAGGAGCGACAGAGGATGGGTATGACGCACACCTGCCTTTGGCTGAGGTGCTGGAGCCTTGGCTGGCAGAAATTGGGAGCGGCGTGCCACTTGGTGAGGAAGCAGGCTGGACCACCTCTTCGGAGCCTCGGTTCTCCCAGGCTTTAAGGTGACGCATCATATGTTGGGCCGTGGTGCCAACATTTGGGCCCTGGCCACGCTTCACCTTCTGCCTACATATCTTGTATGTGGCCATGTTACCCTCCTGCGGATGCTTCAGGAGAAACTGCCACACTGCCGAGTAGCTACTTTTCCCACCAACAGCCCGCACTGATTCACTGCTACTGTCGCCAACTCCAGGACCCCCTGCTCCACTACCTCTGGTTAAGGTAGCCTGCTGTGCAGCAGGTTCTCAACCCCGGCCCCGTTTGGTTCCAGGCTTTACAATTGTGCCCCCATGCTGACTGCCAACCATGCTGCTAACACTTTGCTGCTCAGCTGATGACTCCGGGGCAACCTGCGCCCCTCTTCTCCTGATGATGACGATGAAGCCCCTTCTGCACCCGGCTCCCAAGCGCGATCGGCTTCTTCATCATCACCGAGCTGTGGCTGCACGTCACTGATGTTCTCGGTTTCCTCAACAGTGTCTGGCGCAGGAGCTGGAACGCTCGCAACAACCATGACACTGTCCACATAACTATTTGTCTGCCTAGCTAAAGAAGCCACCTCCATTTCTTGGCTGGGAAGTAGCTGCTGACTGTCCTCTATCTGATCGTCCTCCTCACTAAAGAGTGGAGCTGAACCCAAAGCATAGGAATACGTCGCTGGGGAAGGGAACGACATAGGACAGAGGCAATGGGAGGACAGGGACTGCTCTCGGGGCATGCCAACTCAGGGTTGTGTCAGAGGAACCTACCGACCCTAGACTGGGGGTCTCAGATGTAACTTGTGATGATGTGGATGACCGCGTTAACCAATCTACCACGGCAGATGCGTTACAGGTGGAGACACGACCGCTAGCAGATACTGGCAGATCAGGTCTCTCACCGTAACTCCTGCTGCCACTCGCCCCTAGTCTGCTGCAACCTCTGCCTGCTGAATCTTGGCCTCTGCCACTCCTCTTTAAACATCCTGGCACTTGTCTGCCTGACATTTTTATGTATTTGAAATGCGCAATAGGAACTTTAAAAAATGTGTTTACTTTAAAAAGCAGAAGCTAAATAAAGTGATGAACTGCTTCTCTGCACCAGATACTATGAAAATTGGCAATATGGGATACCCTGCGGCCTGGTGTTTTGACAGCAGGACAAAAAACAATTCAAAATGCAATAGCTTAATAAAGCTGAGGCTGAACAAGCTTATTTAGTATAACATATAGGGTGCAGCGTGGTGGTTTGGGATACTCTGCGGCCTGGTGTTTTGACAGCAGGACAAAAACCTATTCAAAATGCAATAGCTTAATAAAGCTGAGGCTGAACAAGCTTATTTAGTATAACAGATAGGGTGCAACTTGGTGGTTTGGGATACCCTGCGGCCTGGTGTTTTGACAGCAGGACAAAAACCAATTCAAAATGCAATAGCTTAATAAAGCTGAGGCTGAACAAGCTTATTTAGTATAACAGATAGGGTGAAACGTAGTGGTTTGGGATACCCTGCTGCCTGGTGCTTTGACAGCAGGACAAAAACTAATTAAAAATGCAATAGCTTAATAAAGCTGAGGCTGAACAAGCTTATTTAGTATAACAGATCGGGTGCAACGTGCAGGTTTGGGATACCCTGCGGCCCGGTGTTTTGACAGCAGGACAAAAACCAATTCAAAATGCAATAGCTTAATAAAGCTGAGGCTGAACAAGCTTATTTAGTATAACAGATAGGGTGCAACGTGGTGGTTTGGGATACCCTGCGGCCTGGTGTTTTGACAGCAGGACAAAAACCAATTCAAAATGCAATAGCTTAATAAAGCTGAGGATAAACAAGCTTATTTAATATAACAGATAGGGTGCAACGTGGTGGTTTGGGATACCCTGCGGCCTGGCATTTTGACAGCAGGACAAAAACCAATTCAAAATGCAATAACTTAATAAAGCTGAGGCTGAACAAGCTTATTTAGTATAACAGATCGGGTGCAACGTGCAGGTTTGGGATACCCTGCGGCTCGGTGTTTTGACAGCAGGACAAAAACCTATTCAAAATGCAATAGCTTAATAAAGCTGAGGCTGAACAAGCTTATTTAGTATAACAGATAGGGTGAAACTTGGTGGTTTGGGATACCCTGCGGCCTGGTGTTTTGACAGCAGGACAAAAACCAATTCAAAATGCAATAGCTTAATAAAGCTGAGGCTGAACAAGCTTATTTAGTATAACAGATAGGGTGAAACGTAGTGGTTTGGGATACCCTGCTGCCTGGTGCTTTGACAGCAGGACAAAAACTAATTAAAAATGCAATAGCTTAATAAAGCTGAGGCTGAACAAGCTTATTTAGTATAACAGATCGGGTGCAACGTGCAGGTTTGGGATACCCTGCGGCCCGGTGTTTTGACAGCAGGACAAAAACCAATTCAAAATGCAATAGCTTAATAAAGCTTAGGCTGAACAAGCTTATTTAGTATACCAGATAGGGTGCAACGTGGTGGTTTGGGATACCCTGCGGCCTGGTGTTTTGACAGCAGGACAAAAACCAATTCAAAATGCAATAGCTTAATAAAGCTGAGGATAAACAAGCTTATTTAATATAACAGATAGGGTGCAACGTGGTGGTTTGGGATACCCTGCGGCCTGGCATTTTGACAGCAGGACAAAAACCAATTCAAAATGCAATAACTTAATAAAGCTGAGGCTGAACAAGCTTATTTAGTATAACAGATCGGGTGCAACGTGCTGGTTTGGGATACCCTGCGGCCCGGTGTTTTGACAGCAGGACAAAAACCTATTCAAAATGCAATAGCTTAATAAAGCTGAGGCTGAACAAGCTTATTTAGTATAACAGATAGGGTGCAACGTGGTGGTTTGGGATACCCTGCGGCCTGGTGTTTTGACAGCAGGACAAAAACCAATTCAAAATGCAATAGCTTAATAAAGCTGAGGCTGAACAAGCTTATTTAGCATAATAGATAGGGTGCAACGTGGTGGTTTGGGATACCCTACGGCCTGGTGTTTTGACAGCAGGACAAAAACCAATTCAAAATGTAATAGCTTAATAAAGGCGAGGCTGAACAAGCTTATTTAGTATAACAGATAGGGTGCAACATGGTGGTTAGGGATACCCTGCGGCCTGGTGTTTTGACAGCAGGACAAAAACCAATTCAAAATACAATAGCTTAATAACGCTGAGGCTGAACAAGCTTATTTAGTATAACATATAGGGTGCAACGTGGTGGTTTGGGATACCCTGCGGCCTGGTGTTTTGACAGCAGGACAAAAACCTATTCAAAATGCAATAGCTTAATAAAGCTGAGGCTGAACAAGCTTATTTAGTATAACAGATAGGGTGCGACGTGGTGGTTTGAGATACCCTGTTGCCTGGTGTTTTGACAGCAGGACAAAAACCAATTCAAAATGCAATAACTTAATAAAGCTGAGGCTGAACAAGCTTATTTAGCATAATAGATAGGGTGCAACGTGGGGGTTTGGGATACCCTGCGGCCTGCTGTTTTGACAGCAGGACAAAAACCAATTCAAAATGTAATAGCTTAATAAAGCCGAGGCTGAACAAGCTTATTTAGTATAACAGATAGGGTGCAACATGGTGGTTAGGGATACCCTGCGGCCTGGTGTTTTGACAGCAGGACAAAAACCAATTCAAAATCCAATAGCTTAATAAAGCTGAGGATGAACAAGCTTATTTAGTATAACAGATAGGGTGCAACGTGGTGGTTTGGGATACCCTGCGGCCTGGTGTTTTGACAGCAGGACAAAAACCAATTCAAAATGCAATAGCTTAATATAGCTGAGGATGAACAAGCTTATTTAGTATAACAGATAGGGTGCCACGTGGTGGTTTGAGATACCCTGTTGCCTGGTGTTTTGACAGCAGGACAAAAACCAATTCAAAATGCAATAGCTTAATAAAGCTGAGGCTGAACAAACTTATTTAGTATAACAGATAGGGTGCAACGTTCAGGTTTGGGATACACTGCGGCCTGGTGTTTTGACAGCAGGACAAAAACCAATTCAAAATGCTATAGCTTAATAAAGCTGAGGATGAACAAGCTTATTTAGTATAACAGATAGGGTGCAACGTGGTGGTTTGGGATACCCTGCGGCCTGGTGTTTTGACAGCAGGACAAAAACCAATCCAAAATGCAATAGCTTCATAAAGCTGAGGATGAACAAGCTTATTTAGTATAACAGATAGGGTGCAACGTGGTGGTTTGAGATACCCTGTGACCTGGTGTTTTGACAGCAGGACAAAAACCAATTCAAAATGCAATAGCTTAATAAAGCTGAGGCTAAACAAGCTTATTTAGTATAACAGATAGGGTGCAACGTGGTGGTTAGGGATACCCTGCGGCCTGGTGTTTTGACAGCAGGACAAAACCAATTCAAAATTCAATAGCTTAATAAAGCTGAGGATGAACAAGCTTATTTAGTATAACAGATAGGGTGCAACGTGCAGGTTTGGGATACCCTGCGGCCTGGTGTTTTGACAGGACAAAAACCAATTCAAAATGCAATAGCTTAATAAAGCTGAGGCCAAACAAGCTGATTTAGTATAAAAGATAGGGTCACATGTGCTGGTTTGGGATGCCCATGTGGGCTGGTGTTTTTAAAACAGAACAAAAACCAATTCAAAATGCAATAGCTTAATAAAGCTGAGGATGAACAAGCTGATTTAGTATAAAAGATAGGGTCACATGTGCTGGTTTGGGATGCCCATGTGGGCTGGTGTTTTTAAAGCAGACAAAAACCAATTCAAAATGCAATAGCTTAATAAAGCTGAGGCCAAACAAGCTGATTTAGTATAAAAGATAGGGTCACATGTGCTGGTTTGGGATGCCCATGTGGGCTGGTGTTTTTAAAGCAGACAAAAACCAATTCAAAATGCAATAGCTTAATAAAGTTGAGGCCGAACAAGCTGATTTAGTACAAAAGATAGGGTCACATGTGCTGGTTTGGGATGCCCATGTGGGCTGGTGTTTTTAAAGCAGACAAAAACCAATTCAAAATGCAATAGCTTAATAAAGCTGAGGCCGAACAAGCTGATTTAGTACAAAAGATAGGGTCACATGTGCTGGTTCTGGATGCCCATGTGTGCTTGGGTTTTTACAGGAGGCCAAAAACCAAATCAAAATGCAATATCTTAATAAACCTGAGGCTGAACAAGCTGATTTAGTATAAAAGATAGGGTCACATGTTCTGAAATGGAATGGCCATGTGGCCTGGGGTTTTTACAGTAGACAAAAAAAAAATAAAAACTAATCCAGTTATGAGAAATGCTTGTGTATAACAGATAGGGTTAAATATGCCACTGCCAAGATGGGATGCACAGTGGCAAGGAATTTTTACAGCACAAAGGACACCGATTGAAAACAAATGAAAACAAAAAAAAGCTTCCCCTCTCACTGTCCCTGCCTGGATCGTTCCCGATTTTTCCCTATCTTTCCCTGGTTCTGTCTGCCTCTCTGTGGGTCTCAACGACTGTCCATGCCTATCTCTAAGTCTCTCCCTGTCTGCAGCAACCACCACTGTTTCTGGAATGCAAGGCTGAAATGCACAAAAGGAAAATGGCCGCCGTTTATATAGCACGGTGTCGTCCTGGCTGCTGATAGGCTGCATGTGACCTTTCCATGATAACTTGCCCCAGGGGATATGTCTGGACATGTTCATCCACCATTTTAGAATGCCTGTAATTTAAATAAATGGAGTTTAAAGGAAAACTTCGATCAAATCGCGGGGAAATTCGGATTCGTTCAGAATCAAATTTTTCATGAAATTCGGAACGAATTCGGGTTTGTCCGCGTCGATTCGCTCATCCCTACTTACCAATGTGTAAGCAGTGTAAACAGCTAAAACATAGCCTAAACACACTGTAAAGTTCATCCCCAAAAGTGATATCTTGTGACTGTAATGAGGAAACCTTTCAGTGTGCCAAAAATTAATAAATACTTTGTGCATGCTGAAAAGAAAGCAGTACAAAGGGGTGCACAATGGCACTATAATCAGCAGTCAGGTTAAATAGGCGCTGACTCAGGCTGGCTAATACGTCATGCAAAAATCAAATTAAGTTGGGGCGCTGTGACTTCCAGTGCCATTCTAGTTAAAATAGCAGTGCCAAAGAAGAAAGAGATGCCGGCGTTCTAAAACTGGCGCTATAGCCACCAGAAAGATGCTGAACTGTGCACTTTATGAAAAAAAGCCCACTGTTTTAGCCTGTAAATCAGCCTGTTCAGTATTGATTTGTGCACCTCATTCATTTCACAGCAACAGATCTTATCAATGCTAGATTATACTTTTTTCCTACCTCCCTTTTTGTAATAGTCACTGTTAATAAAGAAACTGCATGCAGTGGGACATACCCCAGGGGCCCCAAAGTTCTTGAAAACCAGTTGTTGGCTATTTTATAAAAAATAGTAATTCAGTCCTTGTTTGACTTCCTCTCCTGCTCCCACCTGAGGCAATGTAAAATATGAATTAAAGAACTGGCCAGCCACACCCTGCTGTGTAATGGTATATATGTGCATATATGATTACTGATGAAAAATTCAAACACAAATATAAAGGTAAGAAAGTGTAACACTGACACCTTTGAAACATCTGGCAACTACCAAGCCAAGGAGGAATCAAAATTAGGAGGCAACATATAAAGCAATACCACAGCCAATGGTTGAAAATCGAAAATAACATCCAAGAGAGACAGAGAAAAAAGGAATTGAACAGGAATAGATAATGTAACAAGGAAACATGAATGTGCACAGACTGAAAGCTGGTAGTATGAACTCGATTGTGTGATTTAGAAGACCAGAGGTCATATGAAATTCAAAGGGTCAGAGGCTCAGCCTCAAAAAGGCTAGAGGCCCAGAATAACAAAAATAAAGGGTTGCCATTTCTCAGTTACAAAAACCAAAGGCTATTTTTAGGAACTGTTCTTTATTACATTAAACTATTACACCTATTACCCACAAGAATTTATTCCAACCAGTTTTCTTAACTCAATTTTATATATAGGTGGAAACCAGTTTGGGTTGAGTTGGTCACTGACATCACAGGGCAGGAAGGCCCACTCACTAACACCCCAGTCAGTATTGATATCTGTGAAAATAGAAACCTTTGAATCCTCTTCAGTGAAATGACAAGCAAGCCTAAAAAATAAATAACACTCAATAAATCAGCCCCTGCTTACATTAATTAGGACAGCATATATGAACAACCACTAAAAACTGAGCAGCTGTTAAATAAAAAGTCCTCTTTAAAATGTAGTCTTTTGTATAAAAACACAAAAAACATTTTTTTAACACAAGACACAGGGAAAATGCCATAGGTTATCCACGAGGTACTTGCGCTACTGTGCATGAAGCAGAGAAATTACAATTTTATTGATCTCAGAGGCACAAAATGCTAGTGTGAATATAAGCTATAAAAAGCTTTAAACTCTTTAAGTAAAGTGTTAACATTAGCAGTATATTGTATGGATATACTGTGGCTGCAAAAAGTAATATACATCTTATTAGATGGTAGGTAGTAGAATCAGTATAAAAAAGTAAGTGCAGTTCACTATCAACTATCACCTGTCAGGTTTGTCACAATGCTGCATAGATGAATAGATTGGAAGTTTCTAAAGATTTAGCTCCATGTAGATACCAAGGACTGCAAGTACAAAAAGGAAAAGCAAATATACTACAGTATACCACATCTGTCACCAAACTCAACCCTCTGAAAAATTGTTCATATGTATATCAACCTCCTTAAATAATGTAAAGCACATTTACAGGGGCAACGAGTCTATTAGCTTTTGTATTACTTAGATAAGTTACTTTTTAGGTCAGCACATTAATGGGTTCACAATCTTGGGTAAGCATCTCATCACCCAATCACTAACAGCAGCAGGCTGAAGTGTTGACAGTGAGCATGCAGGACTCAGGTCTTCAGGTGGTGAATGGCGAGCGGGACCACCACATGGACAGTGTATTTTTTTCTCTATTTTGTCTTAACTCTTGGCCTGCTTTTTTATTCATTTAGGGGTACTGGAAATGTCCCTCTCCTATAGCCCTATCTGGGGTTCATCTTTTAATGTATTTATCTGTATATGTTCCTCCCTTAGTGTTCCTCACTTAGTTTAATACTTAGGGGGATTACGTCCCAATATTGTAGATCTTATTGTCAATGCTTGCATTCATATAAGGGAAATGCACACATTTCAGTATATTTGAGGTTGTCTTCTATTGTTCCAGTCTTTCCTGTACATAAAAATAGTTTTGGAATTTTATTTTTGTGTGTTGTTAGCTTTTTTTAAACTCTTTTTATAAAGAAAATAAATTGTAGAATGTTCAGATGCAGGAGGACAATCAGCAATGTGGGAGTACTGGTAAGGTGAGTAAACATTTGCTTCATAAGACGCACAGACATTTCCCACCACCTTTGGGGAACAAGTGTGATCAGGCTGGTTTGACACTGGATCAGCAGTCCTATTAAGTCAAGTGGTAAGTGGATGTGTAGCTGGATGTCCTCTTCGTATATGATCTAATGCAATTACTATTATTGAAAGGTGACAGCCCTTGGTCTAAACTTGTTTTTTTTTAACTTCTTCCAGGAAGCAATAAAACAAACATACTTTTGTACACAAGATCCTATGATGTTAATCATCTTTAAGGAACAAGAACCATTCCTTCTTACAAAGTGTATCTTGTACAAGGCTGTGACATGCTTGTAAAGTTTTGTGACTGGCTGCTTAATGAGAATGAATGGATTCCAATCTTCTGGGACTGACCCACTTAGTCATTCTTACAACAGAATAGGAGACTGCTCAGGGGTACAAGGTCACACCCCTGTCAAAATTATTCTATTTAATGAGATATCACAACATAGCTTTCCAATAGTTCAAAAGTTTGAAATTAAAGTAGCCCAAGGATGAAATATTTTGTTTCCTCATTGGAAAATAAAGATAAATATCAACAGTGGCATGCAAGACCTCGTGCAGTCAATAAAATAAACTGCACACAGTTGATTGTATAAACTTAACCTTGCATAATTAAAAAGTATGTTATCCATAAATGTATCTGCGCATTAAAGGTATACTCACTATGAATATAAACATTAAAATTTTAAATGCATAATATTTAACCAGTCCTTTTATTTTTAAGTGAATAATGTGACACAGCCCACAAAGTCCACCACTCTGATATTCTTACAGCAGTAGACAAAAATATTAATATGGTCCTTGTTGCAAATAAGAAGTTTCAAAGCTGCAGAATGAAACTGCACAGTCTGACACTTTAATGCCTTATTTTTTATTTCTAAATCACAGTTTTAAGCTATCTAAAGGATCTAAGCAGGTGACCACACAACCTTAGGGAAGGAGAGTAAGTACAAGGAAAAGAAAAGAAACTAATAGTACAATTAACATAGTTACAATTATGCTTTGTTATTTTCTTGGTGGACATTTACTTAAAGAAGCTTGACCTCCAAATAGTCCACTTACAGCAGAGAATCACTTATCTCTGTCTGTCCTGTGCTAGACTGTGCCTACATCAGAGGAATCACAAAAGGCATTAATCCAGCACAAGGTGGTTGAAGGGGCAGATAGTTAGACTGCAACCTTCCTCCCCTGTAAAAGCAGAATGGTTTACAAACCTGTCACCTCTTAATCTTCTTCCCTCCGGTAAAAGAAGCATACAGTATTGTTAAACTACAAAGCACCATCATAGTCAATTATTCTCACTTGTTTTTCATTTCTGGAACAGGTCATAAGATCAAACAATAACCAACAAAAAACTTCACTGGCAAACTATAAAATGTCTCTTTGCTCCTCAACTCCATATGTTAAAAACGAACTGCTAAAGGGCTGATGTCCAGTAGGTCAATAAATAATTTTTAACTAATTTGAGGTTGTACCAAATGAAGAGCCACAGTCCTTCCCCAATACAGTGTCAACTCACCCCACACCAGTGCAAGATTGGCACTATTTTCTTAGAAATGTGGCCTGGAAGCTACTGACAACACAAACTAGATGCAGTCATAACGTCAGCACCAAAATTCACAGCTTTTCCTTATATAGATCACATTAAAAATATACAGTTTCTGTGCTTCACTCAGTGAATATGATGTTTCTCAGGAAGGGCTGTGCATTTTTAACATATTCTGAGAGAAGGTTCTGTATTTATAAGCTGCATTAACTCAATAATCAGTTTATATGCTGGCTCTGTGAGACTTTTTATACCCCAAAAGGTCTATGCTGATTTCAAAGGTCTTACTTAAACCAGACGAATGCATATAAGTAACTAACCCTAGGGCAATTGAGATTGCCGCACATAAAAATTATTTATAAGTCATGTCGTGGTCAATTTGACCACCAAAATGATGTAGCATGGAGTTGCAGGTCATCTGCAAAAAGGAAGTGCTGCTGGGTTTCCTGCAGATGTGCCTTGTGTCAGTTGAATACAGACAGCAGTGTGGCTCGCATGTTGGGAAAGGAATCTCCAAAATGGCCGCTACTAGGATAAATTGGTGAGGCATTGTTTCAGCTTTGAGTGGATGCAGGAGCAAATGTAAAACAATGATTCAGTGTCATGCATGCAGATGGGGAAACTGTGAAAGGCTGTTGGTCCAGTTTAAGTGGAGGGGGTATTGCTTTACTTTAGAATTTTTAAGAATTTTAACTAACAGTAAACTGGTAAGGAGACAGAAGGAGACAGAAGGAACTCCTAAATAAGATCAAAGTGTAGATAGTGGCATTTGAATATGGGGGGCTTCCTAATTCCCCTGCTTATTACTCGCATCCCCTCCTGAACAGCAAGGTGACAGAAGAGCATACATCCCCGTCATATGCCAAAGAGCATAGGTGCTGGTATCCCAACATTGCCAGAGGTGGTCTATGTGACCTTTGAGCCATGGGTGTGAGGATCCAGGGATTGGCAAATGTCCTGCTAGTGGCATATGCAGAGCATAGTGGCGGTATGTTGCCATTGTGTAACAACTACTTGGCCTCCTGACCTTGGGCTGACCGTAACCTATGCCTGATGTGCCATGTTAGTAGCAGGAGAGAGGGGAGCCATGCATTTAAAAAAATACATTGCTACAGATTCCCTCTGTAGGTTTGCATTTTATGGCAACATTTTTACATTGGTGCATTAAGTCTAAGGCCATTTTTAACCTGCATTTGTATTTTATTTTTATTTATTTGGTGTATATCCTCATAATTTGACTTGATACATGCATAATTGTCTATATTTGGCAGTCCACCAAGATGCTTCCAATATAACTATTCAAAATATAAGATAGCTTTGATAACAATTGATCACATAATGTAGACAATACCTAACCAGTAAAAATATACTATGACAAAATAGTTGTGTTTGCCAACAGTGACTAATTTCATGTAATTAATAGTGTAGCCTTTTAACTAGTCATTTTGTATTCCCTTATTTTATCTTGTGTGTGATTGTTTTCCCTGCTTAATGATATATGCTGCACAAGTAGCCCTAAGATGTACTTACTTATGCAAATGTTCTATTCACATAATCCAGGTTTTCTTCATTATTTGATGTTTTCCCTGTGGTTGTTCCCTATTCTCAGACACACATTTAAAAGGTCACAAAGATTCACAGGTATATGGATACTTCCTTCAGGAATACAGTAATTCACTGGTGAGCAAACAACATCATATAAATAAGTTTAAATCATCCTTTTACTGTATGTGTATACATATTAGAGGGCCCCTCAAGGGAAGTAGACTGCCAATCCCCAAGCTAACATATCCACAGGCTTCCTATTATAAGTCATGTATGCAATTTGCTTACACTTAATGCGGTTTTGCCTAAAAGGCTATTTTGATATATAAAGCTCATTATTTCACTCCCTGTTTTAGCCTAATTTGGGGAATGCTAAATACAATTTGTGTTTTTCACTAAATATTTGCTAAATCGTAATAACAGCTTGCAAAGTTGAAAGCTGAAGCATTTGGAAAAAAAAAACTCAGGCAGACAGACTATTTTACAGCAGACCTATGTTCAAAATTTAAGAAAGCTTTAAAAAATGGTGAAATGGTATAGAGCAGGGGGTTCCCAATTTATTTTCATCAAGTACCACTTTCCATTTTCAGATTAAATCAAGTAACACCTTGGTGATGTCGGAGCATTGTTACACAACTGTCACTGAAAACATACAAAACATAATTTAAAGTTAGTTATATAAAGTCCTCTGGGCGGCACCGGACTCCCCAAAGCAGAGAGGGGCTTTGAGACCCAAATACCAGTTCGAAGGGCAGGAGGGGCTCTCAAGTCACCTGCCAGCAAGATGGTGACTTTCTATAACTCCCCACCCTATTACCTGCATTCCCAAAGCCCAGGGGGTGCAGAAGAGTCCACAACCCAAATGTGCTCTAAGGGCTGTTAGCCCTCAGGATTGCATCCCGTCTCTATAGCTTGTGCTCAGGCTGGTTTTGCTTGGATAGGGGGGAGCCCACACCATTTTTTTAAGGATTTAACCCATGTGCTCGTGGAAAGGCTTGATTTACAGGTTAACCCTTTTTGGGGGGGAGGAAACTTGTGACCTGACTCTTTGAACAATTAAGTGTTTGTAATAGCTGTATTGGATAATTTTTGGTTCTGGTAACAATTTTTATTGTTTCAGTTTTTTGTGTGTCTGATTTTTTTTTTCATTTTCTTTCCATTTGTATTCTCTTAACTTACAAGGGGAATTGAACCCTTGTTTACCACCTAACTTCCTTTATGAAATGGTAATGTTTTTTTTTTTTTTAACTTGGTATGTCTTGTTAGAGAGACACATTTTGGGTGATTAATGGCTAGTTTGGTTAACAGACTCACAGTTATTTCTTATAACATTCAGGGTTTAATTCACCCATTAGAAGAGATAAAGCATTCTGTGATTATGGTTCTCTTGGGGCTGACATAGTCTTGCTATAGGAGACCCATTTTTTTTCTTCACCATAAGTTTTAAATATAGGTTTAGAACCATTTTCATGGTTGACAGTAGTGTAAAGAAGAGAGGGGTGGCTATTTGTATAGCCAACAGAATTCCATCTATACACATGAACTCAGTTGGAGCATATGAAATGTAAATTCTTGTTGGTTAAGGAAAGGACTGGAGACTCGCTAGTCGGATTTAGTTTTTTAAGCAACTTTTGGAGGACATTAAAAGTAAGACAGAAAGCCAATTAATTTTATGAGGGGATTCCAAACTTGCTCTAGTAAGAGGCAAAACATTATAAACATTTGGCTGCACAGTGTCCCATATATAAAACCAGTACCAAATTTGCTAAGCTCATACACTCTAAGGATCTTATAGATATTTGGTGAGATATATGACCGTATTTTAAAAGGTCTAGATTAACTTCCAGTGTATTGTCTTGCGCTATACAGGAAGTCTCTTGGGCTGATCATTCCCCATTGGTTGTGGACTTTAATGATATAGGACTTAAGACATGCTTCTCGAGATAGAGACTAAATGAATCCTTATATCCTGAAATAGTTACCGAGCTGTAAAGATAATTAGATCTTTGATCAAAATAAGGCTAATGATGCCTTTCCTTCATTAAATTGGGCAGTCCATAAGGTATATATCAGAGGGGTTCTGATTGACAAATTGACAGGCAGAAACAAAAGGAAAACATCTGAAGCACTTAAACAAAAGGAAGCATTATTAACTGTGTAAAAATTATAAATCAAATCCACACAAGGGCCTTTTGCATAAAATGAACCATACCAGACCCGAGTTAAACCTGATTCGTACTACCAAGGCTAAAAACTTTAAATATGGAAAAAAACATTTAAATAATAAATAAACATCCTTTTATCACCAAGGAGATAAAACAGGGTCACCTTTGGCAAGGGGATTAATCCCCAGGAAGCAAGTTACATCCTTACCTAAATTGAGATTATCTTCAGAGAATTATATCAGAAATCCAGTAAGTATCCTAGATGAATTCTTCCATTTTTATAACAATGTATATGCTTTTCACTCATACTCCTTTTAAAAAATCTAAAGCAGATGATTTTTTCAAGATATCCAATTTCCTCACTTATCAGAGGTTCATAAGAGCTATAGAGGAAGATGAGATCAAGATAACAATAAAGCAATTGAAGGTCTCTAAGGCTCCTGGACCTGATGGTTTTACTAACATATATTACAAAAAATGACTACAAATTCTATCACCTCATCTTGCTTTATGGTTTAATATCTTGAGGACTGATGGAGCGAGATTAGGAGATTTAAATAAAGCACACATCAGTGTCCTCCAAAAGCGAGGAAAAGATCCAGGAGATTGTAATTTCTCTGAAAAATGCTGACTTGAAGATTCTTACTAAAATATTGGCATTAACTCCATTCTAGCTCAGTATATTCATCTTGATCAGATGGGACTTATCCCAGTAAGGCAGGCTTTGGATCAGACCAGAAGAGTAATTGATTTAATTTCTGCAGTTCAAACTAATTGAGATCAAGGAGGAGAAAGAAGGGGCTATGCTTCTCTCATTAGATTTACATAACGGTTTTGGATCTACAGTTCAAAATATTTTGAAAAATGTATATAGGGATCCTCATGCTGTTATAGGGGTAAAGGAATTTAAGTCTTTTAATATTTACAGGGGTACTCAACAGGGTGTTCCTGATTATTTGCATTGTCAATGGAAACAATTAGTTTAAGCAGGGGTGTTGGGGGGTGGAGTGTGGGAAGAGGGAACATAAATGTGCATTATTTGCTGATGATGTGCTATTGTTGGTTTCCTCACCACACACTTCACTTCCTAACTTATTTCAGATGCTCAAGAAATTGAGCAACATTTCAGGGTTAAAATCAAATGATACTAAGGCATTAAGATTCTTAATTTAAAACAATCCTTTAATCTCATTTGGAAAACAGAGCGTACAAATTATCTTGGCATCCAAATAACCCCATAGTTTCATTTATTATATAAAAACAATTAAAATTCATTATTTCATAAATTGGGAGGTGACATGGAATGGTCTAAGGCTGCCTTGGTTGGGGCCCATTAAGGCAATTCAAATGAATGTGTTACCCAGACTGTTATACAGTATTTGTTTAGAAAACCTATTTTTCTCTCTTTTCTACTCTCTATTCTACTCCAAAGGCAGACTTAAAGAAATCTAAAGAAATTTGAAGTCTGAAGAGTTGAGATTTATTTGGGCAGGCAAAAGTAGAAGAATAAATCAGAGAATGTTATATATAACAAAACATAAGGGGGACTTTTGTGTCACAAATTTATATAGTTATTATGTTGCTGCCCAATTAGCCCAACTTACGCTGGTGTTTATTAGTGGAGAAAAGCCCAGTTAGGTAATGATAGAACAAAAAGCATGTGTTTTGTTTTCCATTGATTCTCTCATGTGGATAGCTAAGGTAAAGAGGCCAGTTATATTACATCCTGTACTGTCTAATACATTAGCTCTTTGGGATGCTATTAGCAAAAAAAAAAAAAAAAAACAATTTCCAAACATACGCATGTAGCCCCACTTGGGGAAATTCTTGACTTTGAGCCTGGGAGAAAAAGGGCATATCTAAAATAGGGGACATAGAAACTTTTTTATAGAATTGCAGATTATATTATTCCAAGTGAAGTGCATTACAGAGTCAAATTAGAGACAAATTTCAACTTCCTTTAAAAGACTATTTTTGAGAAATTATGCCTAACTCGCCTTGGAGGGAAAGGTGGTATTTCTATCTTATATAAATAATTCACAGATGAAGAAGGCAAATTTGCTTAGTTGATAAAGTGGGAAGCAGATTTATGGCAAACTTTAAAAGTTGAAGATAAGGTTAAATAAACAGTTTGTAGTTCAAAAGGTTGCATTTAGAATACAACTTATTGGTTATTGGTATTAACTTGTTGGTATATGGTCCCCAGTAGGTTGGCAAATATATACCCTAATATATCTCCTTTATGTTTCAGAAATTGAAAGATAGAAACAAGCCCTAAAGCTCTGACCAGTAACAATAACGTGTCATAATCATGGAAAATGTTACTAAACACCTCAGGCTCAGTATTAACTAATAAAGTACTTCTGGTTTTCCTAATCCTGCAGTAACCTTTTAGCACAGACTGTGATAGAAAGTCTAGGTTTATTCAAGTTCTATGCTTTTAACATCCTGTCATCTTAAAGACATCAAAGCAATTGTGATTTAATGTGTTTTAAATTATATATTGGTTTGCACTAAGCTTTGTAAATTAAATGTGTGCCACCTCCAGTAGCAAAGACGATTAGCTTAGTTCTTCAGAAAAGTGCTACACCATATATACTGGTATACTGTATGTATAAAAAGATGATGGCAAGGAGATGGTCATGAACAGCAGACAATATAAATGTAAATAATGAAATCATAAAAAGTCTATTCACTTTATTTACCGAGAAATGTAACCTGACCCAGCAATTAGACTTCTATCATTAAAAGCACAGCTCTATGCAGTTTGAAATACTATGAGTAATAAAGCCAATTAAATATTCATTGTGCTGACCTCAATAAAGGAAGTCCCTTTTGGTTGGAGGGAGCCATTTTTGATTATCTTGTCCTCAAGATCAAAACATGCTGAACAACACAAAATAAATAAATAAATAAATAATAAGACTTTTGCCCCCATGTACTAAACAGAAAAGAATATAGAAAAGTTGTAGTTTAAAGACGTTTAAAAGCCAAACAAAAAAACTAAAGTATAATTACCCTTTGTACCAGCTGCTTATCAGTGCTAGTACAGCGTTCAGCAACTCACCTGATCGCTGGTGAGCATGCACCACAACCTGCATTTCTCACATCGTTCAGGGCCTAAACATGGAGTTGGGATTGATGGCGGGCTCAGATCCAGTGATCAGGTCAGGTGCTGATCACTGGGCTAGTACTGATATGCTGCAGGGGACGAATGGTAAGTACCCTTTCATTTTTTTGTTTGACTGTCGAATGACTTTAAAAGAAAGGTATCTTTGTTATTTCATGCCTGAAACAACCCCCACAGAGTTGACATGATCCAGCAGGAAGTAGTGTTTTGTACCTGCAGATGTCAGACATAAGACAGGACAAGTGTGATTTATCAATCCTAAAAGACGACACAACTCACGTGACCCTGTGTGAACCCATTGAATAGACGGAGAAGCAGTTTGTAAATCACCCCCAGTGTCTTCAATTTTACCCCAGGTCAGCTTCCAATAGTTGTGGATGAAAGAAAAGGGTTACCCAAGTAGTTATTAGTGCAGGTCCTCTAAAGCAGAAACCTTGCCCCTTTAAAGTATTTAAAGTGGATCAACACCCAGGGGGGATCGGCCCGGGAATCTATAAGATTCCCGGGCCGATCAGATCCCTATCCGCGGGGCATCCGAAATTGGGATGTCCCGCGGGGTGAAACCCCCCCAGGAAGCCCACAATCCTACCTTTTCCACGTTCCAGCAGCGCATGTGCGTCCGCCGCCGCCTCCCGTGCGTCCCTCTAGCAGGGCGCGCTCCCTGCTGTAAGAGGGCCGCGCGGGAGGCAGCGGCGGACGCGCTCTGCTTGTCCGGCGCTGCCTCTCGCTTGTCTGCCGGCAGGGATTGGCTGCAGCGGTCACGTGGGAGTGGTGAGTTTTTGGGGCTTTCTGGGGGGTTTCACACAGCGGGGCACCCCCGATCGGGGTGCCCCACCGAAGTGGACCAAAACCCAGGATAGTCAAAATCCTGGGTGTTGGTCCACTTTAAAGAAATGCTTTTATACGGCTCTGCTTTTAAAAAGCTAAGGACATTATTTGACTTGTCATGAAGGATAAACATTCGGATCCTGTTATATCTGACTGTAATATTAGCAGAGCTCACAGCATTTGTCCAGCATTGTGAAAACACACGCTGACACATGTATCTGCTTGCATCTCATATTTTGTGCCATCATTTCTCTGCACCCCAAAGACAGAAAAGCCAAAAGGGCAGTTTAGGGTTAACACCAGGGTTTTCTGTCTGGCTTCCTCTGAGTAAGTGTGACCAATGAATGGCCAGTGGTCATATAAAGCTGCCCTTGCTTAATTTTTACTGTAAACATAATATAATATTATAAGACTTAATACTGTAATACATTATAGAATGTATTTATTAAGGCCTGTGGAAAAAATGTAATTAGAAAAAACTCAAACTTAAATCGAAATAGGTCACATTATTTAAAGTCAGCTTCAAGTCGATCACGAAAAGAAAGACATGGTAAAACGATGGTAAAACACAATTTAGAAGCAATGTCAAGTGTGATGTAGATGTCATTGTCAATATTTGAACATCAATTGTATGCTAACAGATTGCCTAACCACAAGTGATATAAATAGGGTGTGAGCTAATTTGACTTATTTAGTGACAAATCCTTTAACAGTCAGTTGGTTCCAGATAACGTAACAGCTATTTTTTTTATTGATGTGTTAATCTATTTGGATAATTCTGCCTTTCCTTGTCCAATACTATTCATAATAGTGAGCAGCAACAGCGCTCCCTTGTAGAATAAATGTAATGAAACAAAAATATATAGATTTATAAGAACATTCAATTTTAATTCAGTCACAATTATTTATATTGATTTTTGAATATTTTATATTATCTTATGGAACAAACTAATACATTTGTTTGTCCTTTTTTTTAAGATCATTATTTGCTGTTAAAGTTAATAGGCAAGTATTAAATAACTTAGACTTAAAGAATAACTGCTTCATTGACTATTAAAAATGGTTAAGGGAGCATGTGTTTGGATGGAGGATCAAGCAGGGGTGAGGGACTGGACTTCCATCCAGTCAAGCAATAACATTGTCTGCTATATTGTTGCTGCCATGTTGGTCTCCAATAGTACATTGGGTTTTTGAGCGTTTGGAATTGTTTTTGTACTTTTGGAAAAAGGGGCCTTACAAGAAGCCATGCCTCTGCAAAGCTGAAGGTGACAATGGTGATCTTCTAGCAAAAGGGTCCCTCTAAGAACAGGGCCTAGAGCTCCAAGCAAGCTAAGTCCAACGCTAAGTATATGTTTATGAAATATTTTTTGTAAAAGAACAAAAATAAATCACACAAACATATTATAAGAGCCATTCACACTCACGAGATTGGTAGGTAAAACAGTTGCAAAAGTGAATGCTGTCTAACTAGTGGCTGCAATGTTTGGTACTGCTGATGCTTGTCTGCCTATGAAAAGCATTGCTTTTTCAGACTGGGCCCTCAGGCAGAGAAATTGAGTTGCAGGTAGTGCCTGAAATTAATCAGATGCTGAAACTTACATCCAGCAGATGGGTGATCAAGCCTTTATAGTTTTGTTTATATGAGCACACCTAAGCTGCTTCTCTATTACATTTAATACAGTAAGCCACTGGCATTATAAAGAATGATCATCAGATAATGCACACTAAATAATGAAAAACTCTATATGACATATCGTTTTAATCTTAAGATCAAAATTGTTTTAGCAAGGGCAACTATTACATCTCCAGACCTGCTGGAAAATATGGATTAACCTTTTCAAATTTGGAAAATTATTTTCATTGCTATTAGTGTAGCAGTCTGCAGCTTGAAAGTCAAAATAATCACTATGGTTAATGACCACTCTTGTGGAATAATTTTTACTACTTTGTTATTCAATCAAGCTTAGTACTAAATCCTTTTTGCAACCAAGAAACATTGCACATGCTATTTTATTAAAACTGCATGAAAATATCAGTTTCACCCTAATGGTAGGGTTACAGCAACAGCATGCTGTGTAGATCTAATACAAGGCAGCTGACTGAGCCGAATATGGGGAGTATCTTTGAAATTAATTTGAATGTATTACAACAGCTATGCAAAAACATCCCCCACCTCCAGCGTCTTTTGAAAGATCCTCGCTTTGACAAGATTCATATTCTCTGTGATGTGTCAATTAGTTGCCAGTTTACCATTGACAGCCTGAGGAATAAGTCTCAGAACAGAGCCTATTTCTGCCCAAAATGTCTGAAGTATGAGAAAGATCAAATGCTCTGTGAAGCTGCTTGCATTATCATCTAGTACCAAACACATTACTGTTTCTGTGTGTGCACAGTTTGGTGAGCAATGCTGTAGCATTGCTTGAAATGTTGCAGTTATAACCATACCATCTGAATACACCACAACATTTTCACAAATAAGTCCACCACTAGCTGAATTGTGATGAACTCTTTGATAAATAAAAATATGTAAAAATAAGTTGCAATTGTTTGACTCTACAGAGAACACTGACATTTCAGTGGCTCAGCATAATATCACTAACTCTGAAGCCTATGTCTAAGTGTAATCGGTTAATAGTCTAATATTACTTAAATTGAAGCCTCTGTCTAAGTTTAATAGGTTAAGAGTCTAATATTGCTTACTCTGAAGCCTATGTTTAAGTGCAATAGGTTTAAGCGGAAGTCCAGTGCTCGGTAACCCCCTCACCTTACCTCGTCTGCAGTCCAGCCCCGGTTTCCTGGTGCTCTGGGTCCTGGGCGCTGCCATCTTGGACTGGAAGCACAAAGCAGCTTCCGGCACCAAGCACACTCCAGGTGGGAACATACACACATCAGGGGACGTCGCTGTGTGCACTGTCTGTGCGGCAGCTGCCCAGGCCTGGTATAACAGTGCTGGATTTGGGCAAGGTAAGGGTTTTTTAGTTGGGGTCTTGCATTCTTGCTTGAATTACAACCTGCTTCTTAGACAGTTATTTTACTCACAATAAGTTGAAACTGCGATGGGGTATTTCTACAGGTGACATATAAAAAATGTAATGACAAAGTTTTTAATAATTTAGAAATAACAGTACCCTATGGGCTATGCAGAAAAATTTGGATAGTTTTTAGGGTGCTGTTAATATTGTACAAATATTGTAACCACAAAAAATGATGTACCTTACCTTTAGAAATGGCCTGTCACAGGTACAGGTGATATGCTTGAAATACTAATAACATGTTTGGCACATGTGTTTTCTTGTGTGTTTAGTTAAAAATCCTGCAGAGAAGCAGGCCCTGCTACCATGAATGAGGGAGAATTGATAGTGGGATTCAGGAGCAGGTGAGTCATTCTGAATATTTAAACTTAATCTTTAATTCCCTTAAATCAGGCTAAGAGCTGGTGAAGTGATGGAAAGTGAGATGCATTGGTTTAAAGTGGACCAACACCCAGGATTTTGACTATCCTGGGTCTTGGTCCACTTCGGTGGGGCACCCCCGATCGGGGTGCCCCGCTGTGTGAAACCCCCCCGATCACCCTAAAAACTCACCTCTCCCCGCTCCCAGCGCCGACGGACAAGCGATTTGACAGCCGCTTGTCCGTGGCTCCTCCGCCGCCGCCTCCCGCGCGTCCCTCTTGACGCGCGCGCCCCCGCGCCGGCCATTCACAGGAAACTAAAGTAAGGAGGTTTGGGGGTTTTGGGGGGGGTTTCACCCTGCGGGACATCCCGATCTCGGATGTCCCGCGGGGAGGGAGGTGATCGGCCCGGGAATCTTATAGATTCCCGAGCCGATCACCCGAGGGTGATGGTCCACTTTAAGTTGGACTTTATTTTTCAATTACTGACCCAGCCCTGTACTAACAAAGCCACAGAGGCAGGGTAAAATGCATCGGTGTGTGGGGCCAACATTTGTTACCCTTTGGTCATGCTGCTGAGTTACCTTTTTACCATTTCATGAAAAATGTTAGCTATTCAAAGGTGTTTTTTTCATATGACAGTGCTGTCTATTTTTTAACATAATTTGAGTTATCAATAATCCAGAGTTCTATAACTATTTTGTTTTGACATGCAACAATTTTTTGAATTTACTGTCAATCTCATTTTTTTTATAACCCCTCCCCTTAAGTTTGCTTTATTAATAGATAAGTATCCCCAAGCTATTATTATTATTTTAGACTGACCCACTACTAATGGTACAATAAAAGCATGAAAGGTCCTGTTCTCTGAAGGAAGTTTGAAACAGTTTCTTTTAGTGGTGATGTTGTTGATCTAGTAGTGTTTACTTGCCACTGTAACCTCTCTGGTGAGAGTAAGAGCAATGAGGAATGGTCTCGCAACAAGATAGTGACATGTCTGAAACTGTAGGTCAGGACCCTTAAACTTTTTTTTCCAAGTACCACTTGAGCAGTTCATAAGGGCTGTCAATCTCCTAAAACCAAGTCAAAAAGCACAACCAGTAATTTAAACTTTATAAAACACAACATAAACAAACAGATGGGGTCGCACCAAACTCTCTGCCTTCAAAAGAGTACCTAGAGTAAGTGACAATCTGTATCAATATAGGTTATGGTGTGCACACCAGCCCTAGCACTATACCAATGAAAGAAAACACACAAACAGAGGGAAGACCACAATCCCTCCAAAGTGCTATGGGTACTAAAAATGAGTGGCACCACCTTACATATTATAAAAAAATTATATCTCAATTTATTATGCCATTAATGCAAGTTAAAACCTTCGGGTGCAAATATTTCCCGCATGGGAGATTCCCGAGGAAAGCAGATTAAGATGGGAATCCCATTTAAATACCTGTGCCCGTAATCTGATGGATGAACTTATCCAACTGGACAGGAATAATCTCTCTGAGACCACACAGAAACTTAATGAGCTATATGACAGTATACCCAAGGATACTGAAACTGCAGATATTGATAGACTGCAGGATACTTTGGATGGGGATTTCAAGAGGTTGGAGGAAGAAATTATTAATGGTAAAATACAGAAATTAAATAGAGATAGAACAGATTTCAATCTGGGGAGAGTCTATAAATGGTCCCATAAAGGGAATGGACGCAATATGGCCCATAGACACAACAATTCTAGGAGTAGACGGTCATCTCTGTCCAGTCGGACCTCAGATACTAGTAATGTGTCCCAACGTTTTTTAGACATGAGCAGAGCAGGAGGACGCGCCGGGGGGGGCGTAAGAGAAAGAGAACAAGGGGATACAAACAACCGCTGGGCTCAGCGGCGAATGCACCCCCTAGCGTCGAAACGCTCCAGATTGGAACCCAGCCCCTAAATTCTAGTATCCCCTCAGGTGTGGAATGCACTGGGAGTAACCCGCCTGTCAAAACTCTTGATATCATCAATTTGACAGACATGGTTCTGACTCCTGATCAAAGGTCTGTACTATCGAGGGGTCTTACATTTTCCCCTAGCCACGATATGGATAAATTCACGACAACTAAAGATTTGTACCTCTTTTGTAGGAAGTTGCTCCTGAAAAAGTTATATGACTCTACACCAGATACCTCAGGCCTTTCTTCTATTGAGCTTACTGCCCTGGAGGATCTGAATGATCTGTTACAGGAACAGCTGACTGGAACGGACCCAACCCCTAATCTACGCAAGCCTTCTACCTATACACCACAATGGACTATGCTGTGCTGACCTTCTTCAAGATGGTCAGTAAGGATATCTGGCGTTTAAAACATAACCGGACTACTTCTAATCTGTCTAGGGGTGAACGTGAGGCTGTCTCGGGGCTTCGGGCACGCCGGGACATTGTGATTAAAGAGGCGGACAAAGGGGGTAACATCGTCATAATGTCCCGGGATTTCTATCGTGCCGAGGCCCTGAGACAGCTTCAGAACCCCTTACATTATCAGTTGCTTAGAGGCAACCCTTTACAGGCTTATAAAAATGACTATGATGCACTCATTAGAAGTGCATGGGAGGAGGGTACAATCAATCAAAGATTGTTTGATTTTCTTTCAGTGGATCACCCAATTGTGGCAACCTTTTACTTACTGCCTAAGATTCATAAAAACCCCCGATGCCCGCCCGGAAGACCTATTGTGGCGGGCATCGGGGGTCTTACAGAAAAGGCATGTATCCTTATCGACCAGCATCTCCAGCCCTTCGTCACGGCACTACCGTCATACGTGAGGGACTCGGCAGACTTACTGAACCGTCTGAACGCACTATATGTCCCTGAAAACACACTTTTAGTGACAATGGACGTCGAGTCCCTCTATACGAACATCTCCCATTTTGATGCAGCCCGCACGTGCCGGTACTTCCTACACATGGCGGGGGACACCACCCGCTCCCAACAGGAATTTATTTTAAAACTTTTGGATTTTGTGCTCTCGCACAATTTCTTTACTTTTGATGGAGCCTATTACCTACAGACTTGCGGAGTGGCAATGGGGGCACGCTGTGCACCCTCCATTGCTAATCTGTTTCTTGGGTGGTGGGAGCGGGAGGTGGTGTTCCGGGATGATGTGGCGGGATTGTGCCGGCACGTGTTGGGCTGGTTTCGTTATATTGATGACGTGTTGGTGCTGTGGCGGGGGACTGGAGATGAGCTGGATGAATTTGTGAATATACTTAATGAAAATCTGTTCAACATCTTTCTCACTATGCAAAGTTCAAATATGGAGGTGACGTTCTTGGACCTTAGCATTAAGAAGGCAGATGGGGGTAGAATTGAAACGGACTTATATCGTAAATCGACTTCGACCAATGCATTACTACACTACCAGAGCTTCCATACCACTCCTTCAAAAAATGGGATACCGGTGGGTCAGTTTTTGCGAGTCCGCAGAAACTGCTCAGAGGAGACAAGTTTTCAACGTCAAGCTAGGGATTTGAGTATCCGCTTTACTGACAGAGGGTATCCCAAAAATATTATTAAGCGGGCATGGCATAGAGCAGAATCTACACCGAGGGATGGGTTGCTGACCCCAAAAATTAAAAAACGGACCAACAATGAAGTCCGCTTCTGTACTAGGTATAATCGGGACTGGAACAATCTTAGACGTATCCTGAAAAGACATTGGGGCATATTAGAGTCGGATCCTGACCTTATAAGGTGGGTACATAAAGGCCCACAATTGGTCGCTTCACGAGCGCCAAACCTGCGAGACATATTATGCTCTAGTCACTTCAGTCGATCGGTGGATTGGCTCACGGACCATAATATTACAGGGAATTATCCATGTGGCAAGTGTTCTATATGCCAATACATGGTTAAGGACAAAGTAGTTTACAACTTGACCACTGGTAAATATTTTAAGGTCCGACAATTCATTAATTGCCGTACCACGGGTGTTATATATGCAATCTGGTGTACCTGCTGTAAAATGTACATCGGCGAAACCAAAAACAGCCTCAAGGCCAGATTGCAGGCCCATATTTCAAGTATCAGATTAGCTAGTGTACACCAGGAACAAGGCAAAGTAATAACACCCGTGGCTAGGCACTTTTTACAAGCACATAATGCTGACTATAGAAATCTCAAGGTAATGGGAATACAGAGGGTGGGGGTGGGCCCTAGGGGGGGTGACTTGAAGCGCAAGCTTTTACAACAAGAACTCAGGTGGATATATCTGCTAAATACACAGTATCCTTATGGCCTTAATGAGGATGTATCCTTCTCCCCATTTTTGGGACAATAGATTGGGCACAATGGTTTTGGTACACGTGTGATATGTTTTATTATGGTATTCACAATAGTGGTAGTTCTCTGTTTATACACCTTTAGGTAGTGGTTAGCAAGGTCACTTTTATTTGGTCACAGTGTTATTAGATATAGTATTCATGCTGTCTTTTTTTATATAGTTTTATAGATTTGCACAGTAGATGCACCGCTCTGGGCTGGATACATGTAGCAGATATACCCTGGAATTGATGTGAGAAAGTCAAGGTTGGCACCGTGTCCCATGAGAACAACAAGACCTTGGTGATGACCGGTGATCCATTCTCACTCTGGATACTGATTGTTTGGAACAACTGAGATAGCTGTCACTCCTACTGGGACCAACCGACCCATTGGAACCCTTAGCCTTTCTGCAGGAGAATGAGCAACCCTTATAAGAATACCTGTACCAGTCCTCTCGATACAGGAGTCCTGGGAGTTGTTGCCGTGGACAAATGGATTGCTTCCACTGTAACTATTTATCGTGGAAGCAGTAGAAGATATCTCTGTCAGCGACCCCTCATGCTTTCTGAATAGCCATGGAATACATTTTAGTATCGCAGCTTTTTGCTGCCTTACAACTGCAACATTTTTCACTTTTGAATAAGGTTTTATCCTTTGTATATGAAATTATGTCTGGCTCATAGAACTATATAACAAAAGCCTCCTCCACAGATGCCTGATTTCCATGCAAAATTTATATTATTGCATTTATAGCATTGAATGGTGCTGTGTATAGCTTGTGACCACTTGATGGCGTCTGTTATGGAGCTTCCCCTATATTCTGAAGACCGTACATATTTGTAAATAGTTTTGTATTGCCCTTATATTTACTTACCTTTCTCATATATATGTATTATTTCTTATGTAAGTACACTTTATGGTATTATGGATATCAGCACTTGTACATAGCTGTTATGTGTGTTTAGAACATGGCCCAACCAATACTTATCTCTGTGTTCTAGGAGGCCCATTATGGGACATTGTGGGCCAGTACAACCAGTATGCGTATAGCTTAGGCATACCTTTCTTATTATGGCCCCTTTCTTATGGTTACCCCCTCCCTTGGCATGATTCTCCCCCGTATGTCTCCAGCTCATATATGCCCCCCTTTTACCATTGCCTGTGCGCGTGCGCGCACATTTGGTTCAGTGTTGCTGCTCACCCGGGTGTAGCTACCTAGGCGATGACGCATGTTTACGGGGCGCGTCTGTACCCTGTGCGGGTCATGACTCTGAAAGCGTGTCTGCTGAGAGTGTGCCCGCTGAGTATTACTAGGCACCCGCCCGGCTTTGTGATCGCTGACACTTCTGTTATCTTAGCGTCTGCCATCGCCTAGCAACCGCGGACGGGACCATTGCGTGACGCACTTCCGGCCGGAGTGCGCGCGCATGATCTCGCCTACCTTCCCCTGACACGCTCTCGTAAGACAAGTGATGCCGAACATTGAGACACAGGTATGCAGCACACAATTATGACGCTATGAGTGCAACACAGGTGTCTGTTGATCACCACGTGTTGGCTGTATATGCTTGCATGGGTGGATGGCCTGGAGACTCGGGGGAGGCGGCTTTGGAGGTGGGTCTCATCTTTACTGATTACTAGCCCAATAACATTAGTGGGCGGTCCCTGCTGACCCCTCAAATACTGGGGGGATAGGCCTCCCTGAACACAGCGCCCTGAGGAAGTAGTGCACGTGTCACTACGATACGCGTTGGCGGCTTATACTTGTGGGGGCGCCCGTGGTCGGTTTGTATGCATATACCCCTTTTGGGATCTTTTCTCTTACTTTGCTCACCCTGGTGCGTTGCCCTGTATAGTATTAGGGTTTTATCTAATTATCTATGGTAGTGTTCATGATTTGAGATTGATCACTTGGTGATATAATTATTTGTATGATTTTGTATTTTGCACATAATTAGTGTTTTTGCACATGGCTGTTTTTGAAAAGATTAAATAGTGTTATGTAATGTATATATTCAAGTTATTATTTTTTTGGAATGAATGTATTCACTGATACTGTATGTTATTCATAGGACCCCAGGCGCCCCCCCTTTTTGTTTGTTGTTGTGTATTTGTATGTAGTGTATTTGTGTACATGTGGTTTTAACTTGCATTAATGGCATAATAAATTGAGATATAATTTTTTTATAATATGTAAGGTGGTGCCACTCATTTTTAGTACCCATAGCACTTTGGAGGGATTGTGGTCTTCCCTCTGTTTGTGTGTTTTCTTTATAAAACACACACATAAATAATTCCCATCACCTTTTAGAGCAGTTTTGGTATATATGGCGAAAGGCAGATCAGGTTGGGAAGCAGGTCAGTTTTTGGCTTTTGCTGCATTTCTGCTCCCCCCGTCCCAGTGGTACTGTTGAATATATTCACATTTTATTGGATGAAATGCTAAGGAGATGCTTGCTGCTGACTGTCAGAGCAGAGATACTCCCATTTTTGGCAGGCTCTGTCACATGAAGGTGCAGTTACTACAGTTTTATTTTGCAGTTTTCGGTCCCCATTCTGACCGAACTCCACAGAGAAAAGCTCATTGTTCTCAGGGGATAGGAAGTGACATGAGTGGCTGGTTTGACTCCCAGCAGACCTGCTTTCTCTGTCTATGTCTGTTTAACTGCTTCTGAAAAAAAGTCTCAAATCGGGAATAATGGTTGAGAAAATAGTAAAAACTAATGCCTAATTATAAACAAAATTACATTTAACTAATTAACATTATATTAAGTTATATTTAAATCACCAGTTAATATTTCAGACATGTTTACTTACATTGTAAAAGCAAGGTTTGACTGAGAAAACCTAGTTGTTATGTATTATTACTGTCTCATATTTTCATATTTATATATGTTATCAAGAACTGTCATACCAAGATATCAACAACAGTTTGAATACTGTCACAATGCCTTGGACTGGTAAATTATTGAAGGTCACATTTATCTGGAAATCTTGGGTGGGTTTTCCAAGGATCCATTAAAAATAGCTTTATAGATACTGAATTTTTCGTCTTGAAACTTCAAATAATGATACCAAATCCAAATGCTACGGGTTCAATGAGGGCATTCTAAATTGAAGAAATCTGGAATGTCATTTTCAGATTAAAAATGAGAATTTTTATGATGACTGTTATAATGAGTTTTACATTATTAGTCTGAATTCAAGACAAGAGTGTAAATGTATCCCTCATTCAGAATGTTCCCTTCAAAAATATAATGTGATCCTTAGTTTTTGATGCAGTGGCCAAAAGGGAATGTCTTCTAATTTCTTATCTGAAGCACTCTGTAACATGAAACATCTGATGAGATGAGTATGCTGGATTATGTAAATATATATGTATGTGTATATGTAAAAAATATTTTAAGAGCAGAGGTGGAAGGTGTCTAAAAAATGAACACCAAAAAATCAATTACAGAGCAAACCACAATAAAGCTAAAAGAATATATTTTAAGATAAAAAAGGAAAAACACATAGTAGACATCAGAAGGTTAAAACAAAGTACTAAAGATGCAACCTCACATTCAATTGTATTTGCTCTAAGTATCAGAATAAAAGACTGATTAATACTTCCACCAGAATAGCAGCGGGAGGGTGGGGTGTCGAGACACCATTAGCTGAAGGAATGCAGGAACTGTGTATCAATCATTTTTATTGTCATTATAGTACCCTGCTTTGTTTTTGGGTGAGGCTGTATGCATAGTATCCTTACAAGACCATTGTCATTTCCTTATCAAAAAATATTACCCTAGGGTGGGGGCTCCATTTTTTGTCTGTTTTTAAAAATGATTAGCTTATAATATTTATTTTTAGCTTTATTGGGTTTAGCTGTGAGCTTGTTTTTTTGGTTCCCAGTTACCCACTACTCACCAGTGCAACACCCGGGAATGTTATTTGGGCAGGGGGGTTCAATAGGGGACAAGGCTTCTGCATTCTCCCCACTGCCAAAGTGATGAACATGTGAATGCGTGCTGCTGCAACATGATAATAATAATAATGGGTATTTTACATGACTTACTGAGATTTCTTGCAGGTGCACTATATGTAATTGGAGGTAAACCTTTACATTGGGATACACTATTGTCGTACTTTTAATGCAAAATCGTTTGAACCCTTAGAGTATAGACTCAAAATATCCTGCTGAGATATTATTATCTCTATTATGAATTATTTCTATGAACTATATTAGTGTTTGCCAATCTCATTCACCCTTCTAAAGCAAACAAAAAATCAGTAGGGTTTATCTTATAATTTCTAAAGAACAATGTTGAATAGATGTGCAGTTGACAGTGAATCAATAAATGTTTGTTATTTCTGTATACGGATGCTTGATGTGATTTTGTCCAGTGGGAGAAAGGTAGCCACAACAGATTGCTATGTAGCTCAAATTGTGAAGCGATTTCTAGAAGAGAAGTATATCTTGGAATTGTGAAAAGATCACAATGTAACTATGGAGGCCAATGGAAATTTGGAGGGTTTCTTTGGTGTAGTGCTTCTCTACCCAATCAGATGTAGGCCAAAAATATATATATTTCCATTTTCACTTTTTGGAAGAGCTTGCTATTGCAATTGCCACTCAACCGCACTTAAATCATTATCGTGGCCATCTTCAAATCACTGTAGATGCACTGTAGATGCTTTTACTGGGCAGCTGGGATTGCTCTGCTCACCTCTGCGAATGTGCCCAAAGGCTACTATGGACAGTGTATAGCAGGTGATTCACAAACAAAGTGGATTGCCTGGGGTGAAAGCAGCATCTGTAATTATTAATCCCCAAATTTCAACTCACATGTCAAAGGACAAGATAAAAATTGCCTTATGAAATAAATCTATTTGTCTTTTTGGTACTGTAATGCAATAGGAACGCAAGTGGCTACATCTCCAGCAGCGCACACGTTCTCATCCTGTCCACCCCTATCTAAATAGCTAGGGCGGGATCGTGCGCACAGCACAAATATGTGGGGATGAACCCGTTCGCAACCCCAATTTCAGAAGGGCAGAGATGTTTGCTGAATTAAATAGGCACAGCAAACAAGAGCCCATGCATGTGCCAATTGACTGGAGAAAGGTATACTATTACAACTAGGGGTTTCACACAATGGGGCATCCAATTTGGGATGCCCAAGGGAAAGCCAGTGGAAGGCCACACTAGGTTTGTTCTGCTCATCTGAAACTGTGTCCTTAAAGTGAAAAAGTAATGGCTGAGGAAAATAAACCTGGGTGGCTTCCTTTCCCAGCATCCCAACCATGGTGCTGCTGCTTGGATTTTACTAATATAACCCACAATGCACAGTGACAGAAAACCCAGCAGCTTTTTGTCTTTTCAAGCTGCAGCTCCATAGTATACCATTAAGAGGGGAAAATCAACCAAGGGAGGAGTTGAAAAAGGTCATGCATTTTTAAGTGCAGCAATCTGAATTGACTTCGGGAAGGGGTGCACTGTTTATTGTAAGGGTGTTGGACTGGTTTAAGTGTATTAATTAGCCATTAATTTGTTTTTTTTTCACAATGAGTAAAACAAATCTAAAAAGAATCAAGGTATACACATTTGTATCCCAAATGACAATTTTTCCATAAGCTTTGTGTATACATTATTTTTCTGAATCTTAAAGATGGGCTTTAAATAAACTGACTCTTTTTGTGGAGCCTGAAAGTGGAGCAGCTTAAACCAGTTTGTGGCTGATGGGCATGGTGGGGTGTGGTTTAGGGGTTTGGCTTATTTACAGGATTTTGATGAAAAAATAACCACAGCATTCTATGCTACTCATGTGTTAGGGAAGGTGTAGCCCTGCCCACTGTTACAACCTCTTGGGACTTTGGGTCCATTAAAGATGTTGGAGATTGAGATAATGTTCAGCATATCTATGCATTCCACATTCCACTGCTATTTAGCCAAGTCGGAGCAGTTGTAAACCAACCAGATATCCTGCATTTGGTGAGGCAGTCTTCCCCAAAATGTCAGCAAAGTGGGACATTTAGGTGTACCCAGATTTTATGGGTGGCAGTAGGATAAAATGCCTCAAAGTGGGACTATCCCACCAAAAGTGGAACATCTGGTCAATTTATCTTTACAGTCCTCGACCAGTACAGGTCAAATGAGTCAGGACTGAGCAAAAGAATGAATAACTAACCACTTTCAGGCTTGATTCTAAGGAATGCAGTGGGAAGGTTTCTGCACTCCAAAGCTGAAAGCATGCCCCCACTGGCCTTGGCATGCACTTGAGCATCCCCCACTGATAGCATTGCGTGGCCTCAATGAGGGAGATCGCTCCCATATGACTGGAAGCAGGGGTGTGCACCAAGGCCACCAGAAAGCATGCAACCAGCACCAGAGCTAAAAACACTGACAGTCCTCAGGACTCAGAAATGTTCAATCAAACCCCACTGTGGTAAAGTACATTTTGTTTTCCATGGTTTTTGCATGGACAAATCATCTAGTTACACAGATGCTTTTTTTATGACCTTTAAAGGGGCCCCAGTGTTAAACCTGCACTAAGACTATATCGGTACTACTACTGAGGGATCGACTAGTAATTCTGGACCTCTTAGGTTCTTTTTCTGTGTTGTCAATCAGTCACACCCTCTCTTAATATGGCTCCTTATAAATATTTCCTGGTTTGTTTTCATCCACTTTTCAGTATTCACTGCAGCCTGCCACCAGATGTGTTACCCTTAGTTCTGTGGATCCTCAATGTTTCCTTCTTCTAAAGTCTACTGTTGATGTCATCAATGTATACAGTCCCTCCCAGGCCCAAGGCACAACTACTATCTACAGTACACTGAATAAGGGTAATCAGGAATGGGCAATAGCTTAAAGTGCACCTATAACCAGCTCAGAGCCCCAAAATATCCTGCATTTCTTTTTTTGTCCTAATAGCTGACATATGTTAATTGATTAAGTTACAACTAAGCTGTCACATGACAGCAGTTAGGTTGAAGTGCTGAGCTATGTGTGCTGTAACTCAATGTATCATCCTTGGAAAGCACTAAGGGGCGGGGCTGCTCGGCCAGGGAGCAATATGGCCAACTGCATCCAGTTTGTGTTATGAATATTGGGCAAAGGCTTTAGTTAAAAAAAAAAAAAGGAACACAGGCTGTTTTGGGGCACTGGGTTTTGGGGCACTGTACCCTGTGTATAGGATTACTTTAACAGTCACTATTGTCTTGCTTACAGTGATTGACTGGCTCAGTTCATTAGTAGAGGCATTTTCCTTCTGAAACAATTTCCCTCTCCTATGAATACTTTATTACAAATGTATCTTATTGATCTTTAATCAGAGACTTACAGACCAAACAGAAGAAATTGCTGCCGGGCCCATGGCTGGAGGAGGAATAGTGCAAGTTATCTCCCGCTGCCTTGAATGACTGTGGTCCATTTTTTGTCCACAAAGGATAACAACAATCTTCACTAGTACGCTCAGAGAAACAAGGCACTGGCATCATTGTTCCATCCGGTGTAACCTACAACCCTGACCTGCAGACAGCCTATACCTCACAGAACAAACCAACCACAATGGACCCTACAGCTGTTGATCCGAGCCCCACTGCAGTCTGCCGTATCAATAAGTACAGTATATCAGCATCTTTTTTGGGGACCCCTTCTGGCTTTTGCTGTGGGACCCTGTGAAGAATAATAAAGAATGATAATAAATAATTCATCACTTCACAGCTGCATATGTTACTTCCAGCCCAGTGTTTTAATACCAGTACATATTCCACACTACCAGCTGGATTGTTTGTGCAAAAGACAACAAGACATTTTCTGTATAAGGTTCTGTACTGTTTACAGATCAATTTCAGAGACAAATGAAGGACTACATATTAGACTGTAAGTGACCGGGCTATTTTTAAACAAGTAGAAGTGAGATGGTAATAAGTATGTAGGTGTTAATCCAAGTGACCAATAGTAATTGCTCAGCAGCGGAACAATGATTGGTTACGGTAGAAAATGCTGCCACCTTGCCTCATCATTATTTGCTATCTTGTTTAACCTGTAATTGTAGTAAGCATGCTTTCTCTAGAGAGGTTTAGATACAAGTGGGTACAACCTTAATAAAGACTATATTTAGACATTATGCAGCCATAGGCAAACTTTAATGATGCCACTCTTTTTATAAGCCACATGTGCTATTAAAGGGAGTTGCCTGCTCTATATTCAGAGCTATTACTCAAACCTGTGTGGCAAAAAACCCATACAATATACCTGGACCAATGTTATCATGTTTGAGCTTTCAATTGTGCTGAGATTGTCCAATAACAAAATCCATATAAGCATGCTAATGAGGGAAGTTACGTATACAACCCAACTATAAAAAAAAAACATCTTAACAAGTTTGTGTTTTGCTTTTATTGGCAGTATTTGTATGGTGCATACCACAGAGAATAATAATATTTCCCCCAAGATCCTTTGCAGTAGATGGAGCCATGCAAATAAATCTCTTTACACCTCTAAGCTATGGCTAAAGCTCTTAAAAAGCCAATAGGATGTGCACTTCTTACATAGCCATCCACTTCATTTGTGGACACCTGTTTTGGACCTTTGGTCCTCATCAGCTCAAGGCTAGATATAGACTGTACCCTAAAATAAAGGGCATTTTGGTCACTGTAAGCCCTTCAAAGTGTCTGACATTGGTCATAATCTGAAGAATTGCAAAAGCATATGTAATTGCAGTCTGAGCTAGTTCAAGGTATAGGCCATTACAGTTAAGCAGTTCTGCCCTGTAAAAGCAGAATTGCATGTTCAAAACATGTCATCCCTCATTTTTCTTCCTTCTAGTAATAAGAAACATGCTTGTTTGGATTCAATGTGGAGATACAGCGCTCGCTGCAGCTCTGTACTGTTGTTAGAGCGCCCAACATACATTATATTCATCAATGCGGGCCAGGTTACAACAGCGACTGAGGCGCTCTGTTACAGCGCCCGATACCTGCTTACAGCATCTACTAACGGTCACTCTAAGCGCCGCAGTACAGACGCTCATCTGCCGATACTGCCGTTAGTAGTAGACTTTTTTATCACTGTTTTATCATTGTTTTTGCTTGCTCATGATTAAGCTTCCTTTAAATGCGCCTTCACGTCTTAATTATTGTTTCGAAAAGAATTATAGCCATATAATTAAAAAGTCAAAATAAAGAACCACAAAAGGACCCCATTTTAATTTTGGTGCACCCCCTTTAAATCAGTTAATAGATTAAACAAAACCACTAGTGTTTCCTCAAGGAGTACAGGACAACTATTTCAAAAATGATATCATGTTTAAAAGTTGAACTAATTTGATAGTTGACAAGAAGAGGGTTTGTTTACAGGCCACGTGTAAAAAAAAAGGGAAAGATAATTTTTTGTACAAGAATGGCACCATTGTAACTTTATGGGAAATGATTGCTGAGCCAGCCTCTACTAGATTATAAGAGTTGTGTATCACTGTATACAGCAACAATGAAAAAAAATCTTATTTCTAGTAAAAGAAAAAAAAAAACAAGCTTAGAGGTTTCCTTTTCACAGAGTGTTAAAGTAGATCCTCCTCTTGCCATCTAGCATGTATAAGCAGTTTTTTTTAATGAGAACTTTTTGGCCATAGTTATTAAAAAAAGGCTTCAGTACAGACAAGGCCAAAAAGCTCCACTAATCTCCACTAATAGTATACTAATATTTTACTAAAACCCTGGTCATATCAAGTATTGCATTTAAACATGGATTATATTTGGCCTACAAATGATTGCTAAAGTAGGTATGGCCATTACACAAAATAGGAAGCAAATGTTTCATTGTGTGTGCTCAGAAAGACACCTACAGTATACCCACAACATTTGCAGAGAAGCATATTCCCATTCCAGGCCCATCTATAAAATTCTGAGCTAGTAACAGGAAAAAACTAAACTAACTTTGAATCTGAAGAAACAATTTTATAGGACAACCGGAATTGTAATTATTTGATACACCAAGACAGTCTATTAAGGAGGTCCATCAACATATATAGATATTATTCTCCAGTTTCTATATCATTGTCTAAAACCATTTGATACATTTAACCCAAATATCAAAAAAATTCCTATCCAGATGGAGGACAGCAAGCTTTTCCAGCCTAAAGCAGAACTGGGAATGTTACTTCTAACATGATCGAGATACCCTACTGACATGACTAGGATACCTTATTCTGGATCGAAAATTAGAAAAGCATTAGTAAAGTAACTGCACATTAGCCCATTGAAATAACTTTAGCACTCAAACTACATCTCTGAAATGTTAACAAATAACTACATAAAAGTATGTCAAACATTGTGTTACCAAAGTTATTCACTATTGATCTAGATTTCTCCAGATTAGCAGACTGAATACAATGGCAAGGTGTTTATATTGCATATATTAGAATTTATGAAAATGAGTGAAATGTTATTAAAGATTACATGTAAAGAATATATATATATATATATATATATATATATATATATATATATATATATATGTATATGTAATAAGTACTGTATGTATAAAAGGAAAACCACTACTACTCCTAGTAATAATAATGGTAAATAATATATTAGTAGTACGAGTAACAAGTATTGCTTAAAAAAGCAGGTTTATCATCGGCAGAATCATATTTCTATCTTAACAATTAATATTAATTGACTTCAAGCACAACTTTTACTTGTCCTCTCTCATATATTTATATTATATAATATATATATATATATATATATATATATATATATATTATAATATATATTATAAATATTTTATATTATACGGTATGTGAGGGGGCCAGCAGTTCAAATTGTAAAAAAAAATGCCAACTGCCGCTTCCTACAACAAATACTGTAGGTCGGTAGCGGCTTGGGGTGTATTGGGAAGCATATCATCAATTATTTTTACTAGGAATTAAACATCTACTAATAGGACTACAGGACTGAATCTATATTCATAAATGTTGCTGCCAAATCACTGGGCCCATAACAGGGTTGAAACTTAACTGCAACGTTGACCCAAGATAAGCTTACTTCTTAACACATATTTTCCACTGGGTGTAGTAAAAATAATCTGTGTAAAAAAATAAGTCCATACTGTTCCAAAAAGATATTAGTTGGGTATTTTTGAATTGTTTTTTAGCCAACAACACAACAGAAACAGTTGTGTTTTTCTGCCGTTGTCAACAGCATATGTTGTTTTAATAGCAGGTTTGTGTATGCTACTAATAAAAGAATGCAGCAGCAAATGTGCCTTTCTCTCAAATGCAACTGTAAGCAAATACAGGTATGCCTTATTAGTAAGAACTCCTATAGTAAGCACACGTTAGAGGAATTAATCATTCATTCCCTGAAGACTGCTTATGTATTTCATTGGGCCATTATCTGATCTGAATAACAAGAACAATTGCATAATAAAGCACACAACTGCTGATCCAAGCAACTTCTGATTCTCTGGTTTACAAAGCAACTTCCCTTGATTATTGAAGACAAATGTAATTGTATGATATTTCCTAAAAAGTGGCAACCTTCCAGAGAAACATTCTCCTATATGCAGAACACTTCCCAATAGCGAACACTGCAGGGGAAGCAATCTAGGTCACAGTCAAACAATATTAGGTTCTAAAATCAGCTGTGTATCAAATAATTACTGCATTGTAAAATTGTTATTATAGAAACACAACTATTGGGTTTGTAATTAAATAATGGGGTTACGCTGTATATGGCTACAAAAATCCATTAAGAAGACATGGTATTATAAACGACAAGGGTGTTCTTTCAGTTCTGCCTAGTAAGCATTTAGCCTGTCTGATGTTACTCAAGTCATCAGAAAGTTTATGAATGAAAAAGAAATACTGATGCATAATGTGAGCTCTTAAATCACGTCCCCTTATCGTTCATGACACAACAAGAGTTTAATGCGTTGTCTTAGGACGCTGTCACCATAAATAAGTACAACTCTACCAAAGTAAATGGAAGCCAGTGACAAAAACATCCCAGTGAAAGTAAGATGAACAAGGCTATTGCTTCTTCTGTTTCATTAACTGCCTTTAAATGATATTGAAAAAGTGTGATTAACCCTAATGGGGTTTATTAACTTTAAAAACAAACTTTATTCATGAGAATAGATTAAGCTTTAAAATAAAGCAAGCCATTTCGCTTAATTGCAATGAAGCAAGCATTTTGTTCTTTTTGGTTAGCTAAATAAAAGGCAAAGCTGGCCTTGCTAAAGGTAAACATATAGGGGTACAAAATCCAGAGAAAACTTCCATCACAACAGCTAAACTTGCTTCAGACAAGCAGTTACCATTCCTTTTGGGATAATCAATAATGCAGAAACGTAAATGGGTGCATTAAATATGAACATAACAGTAAAGCAGGCATCCAATAGTTATGGTTCTACATTAGACATTTAATTAGCACCCCCCCCCTCCAGCCCCAGATGTATAAACCATATGGTTACGTAACCACAGGATACAGCCACTCTCATAAGGCTTTTAATGGTTTAATAAGCCCATTTCAGTGTAAAATAGAGCAAATTTCCAGCTTAATCGGATCTACTGCTGAATGGGCAGGTTTCAGCTCTCAGAGGCTTTACAAAGTTTCCTATCAAGCAAAAGGCAGCAGCATGTCTAGAATGTTGTGATGAGTGATGAGGAGGCTGATCAGCACCCTCCCTGGCCTCAGCACCCAGCCTTCTCCTGCTGCTGGGTGCCAAAGTTAGTAAACAAAGGCAATGACAAGACACTTCCACAGCACCCTGTAAAGCAGAGGCAGCCTGCAGGGGAGCACCCACTGGGTGCTGTCCAGTCCCCTCATAACTCCACTTAAGTTTCCCATCCTTCACCTCCTCCAGCCATGTGCAGCAGCAACTCTTTGTACTCACTAGTGCAGCCAGTGGGATGATCCTGGGAAAATTCAGAGACGTCCTGGTGGTGGCTGTATCCTCCCAGACCTGAGAAGCCTGTTTTATTCCACACAAGTATGAACTGTAAGAGAAAGAAGACATGGGTGTCAGCCTCCTCCGGCTCCTGGGTGCTCCTTCCCACCTGTCCTGGGCTGGCTGGGGGCTGACAGGCTGGCTGGGTGCTGGCTTATCCTCCCCTTCCCGGCAATGGCACATATAGGAAGAAAGTGCTGTTGTGTGGTACAGTACCTGCACTCACCCCCGCTGATGCTGCCAGCCAGGGAGAGAAAGAGAGTGCTGCTGCCGGAGGAGGAGGAGGACGCCGAGCTCAGGAGAAGGAGGAGGGAAGAGAGGACCGAGTGCCAGAGCAAAGCCACGGAGGAGGGAGCGAGGGAGGGGGATGGAGGCGGGCAGCCCATGACTTGGGAAGGGGAGTCACAAAAAGTGAGAGAAGCTTCGGGGATGAGCTGGGAGAAGCGGCGGGAGGAAAATAACACAGAGATAGGAAGACACGCACGTCGCTCATAGGGATGAATGATCCCTGCTGTCCCTATTCTCTGGCGTCCATCAGCGCCGCCACCGTCACAGCAGCTCCTCTCCCCTCAGCACGGGCCGCCATAGCTCAGAGCGGGAGGGAGCGAGCGTGGCGGCTGTCCATGGTGCTGACTAAACTCCGCCGCTCTCCAAAGAGCTGCAGCCGCTTCAAACTTCAGCCCTCCGCCGCCGCTGCCGTGCTGGGACTTCACCTCACGGAGGCAGCCATGCCTGCTGTACATGCAGCCTAAAGCCCGGCTTCACACACACACACACATATACACTTTCTTAGGATGAAGTGGACAAAGAAAACAGGGAACACATTTACCACAACGTGACTGAAAGTGACTGGCTGACACATGCTATGGACTGCTGGCACAATGACACCCATGGTGTTTCTAAAATGAACAGCCTTATTCAGTAGCCAGAGGTAAGAAGCTCCTTCACCAGAGCATTCATGACTGAAGGGTGGGGACCCGCACCAAACATGGGGTTCCTGAGCCAGCAACTACCCGCTTGCCTCCAGAACATGTGACTGAAAGTCACTGGTTGCCACATGCTATGGACTGCTGGCACAATGACACCTATGGTGTTTCTAAAATGAACAGCCTTATTCAGTAGCCAGAGGCAAGAAGCTCCTTCACCAGAGCATTCATGACTGAAGGGTGGGGACCCGCACCAAACATGGGGTGCCTAAGCCAGCAACTACCCGCTTGTCTCCAGAACATGTGACTGAAAGTCACTGGCTGCCACATGCTATGGACTGCTGGCACAATGACACCCGTGGTGTTTCTAAAATGAACAGCCTTATTCAGCAGCCAGAGGCAGGAAGCTCCTTCACCAGAGCATTCATGACTGAAGGGTGGGGACCCGCACCAAACATGGGGTTCCTGAGCCAGCAACTTCCCGCTTGTCTCCAGAACATGTGACTGAAAGTCACTGGTTGCCACATGCTATGGACTGCTGGCACAATGACACCCATGGTGTTTCTAAAATGAACAGCCTTACTCAGCAGCCAGAGGCAGGAATCTCCTTCACCAGAGCATTCATGACTGAAGGGTGGGGACCCGCACCAAACATGGGGTGCCTGAGCCAGCAACTTCCCGCTTGTCTGAGGGACACCCATTGTATTATTTAAAGTGGACCAAAAACCCAGGATTTTGACTATCTTGGGTTTTGATCCTTTCCCCCAGGCTACCTCAATCGGGGGTGCCCCACTGCGTGAAACCCCCTAGATCGCCAATGCCAACTCACCTCTTCCCGGTCCTACTGCTCGTCTAATCATCGCACTGGTGGCCGCATCCCCAGCTTCCCTTCATCAATTTCAGGGCCGACCGGCGTGGGTTTGGTCCACTTTAAATGAATGTCAGATTAGTAAGCAGAGGCAGGAAGCTCATTTACCAGACAATTCTTTACTGAAGGGTAGGCGCTGCACTAAAGATGAGGTACCTCAGCCAGTCTCTCTTGTCTCTGGGACACCCATGACATTTCTTTGTAATAATTGTTAGTTTAGTAAGCAGAGGCGGAAAGCACATTTTCCAGACAATTTGTGACTGAAGAGTAAGGACATGCTCCAAAGATGAGGTGCCTGAGACAGTCCCATCTCTCTTGTCTCTATGACACCCATGGCATTTCTTTTAAATGAATGTCGGGTTAGCAAGCAGAGGCTGGGAGCTTGTTTACCAGAAAATGTATGACTGAAGGGCGGGTGCACGCATCATAGTCACATATTTTTGGTCTCTATTGCACCCATGGCTTTTCATTTAAAGTGCATGTCCAGTCTCTAGGTAACCTCTCTGCCCTGCCAGCCTCCCTGGTGCTGAGGCAGGATGGGAGATTACAAAGAAAATAACCCTACCTCAACGTGGTCCAGTGCCATTCTAGCGGGTCAGTGTGGCCACTGCACAAAAAGACACAAACCAGTATCCCTCCCACTGTGCCCACTCCCGTCTGCCTATTAATTTCAATGGGCAGAAGAGAGTCCACACGGAGCCGGGGGATGCCACTCTGCTTTCTCCTAAGATAGTGGCATCCAGGACCTGGAGTGCTGGGAGAACAAGCTGGAAGGGGAGGTTAGCTAGAGACTGGACTTCTGCTTTAAATGCATGTCAGTTTAGTAAGCAGAGGCAGGAAGCCTATTTACCAGACCTGCCCCAAAGATGAGGTTGTCTGAGCAAGTCACATCCCTCTAGTCACTGGAACACCCATGGCATTTCTTCTAAATGAATGTTGGTTTAGTTAGCAGAGACAAGAAGTTAATTTACCAGAAAATTTCTAAGTGACCAAAAGCTGACGACAAATAACAAGCACAAAATTTGGGGTTCCTGGGCCACATCACTCTTGTCTTTGTAACACACAATCATTTCTGTTAGAATGCAACTAAACTACAAATTTTCTCTAGGGAACCAATTTGGGATGCACCACCCCCCTTTCCCTGCTTTATACTTACCTTGCTCTCACTCTGTTCTGTGCCTGCAGAACACAACCGGCGGGTGTTCAGAGCAGAGCGCCACTGCAGCATCCCAGAATGAGGTGCATATACAGCAAAGCTAGGGGTTTCATACTGCAGAGCATACCACATTGTTAAGTATCCTAGGGAAAGGTTTAACCAAAACCACCATGATTAGAAGGGTTTGGATCCACTTTAAATAAAATGCATGCATGGGAGGCCAAAAACTGAAAGCTCCTTTACGAGAAAATTGAAAGTCCAAGTTCAAGCCCGCCCTAGGTGGCCATTTTGGGATTCATCCTGACATGACCCCCTCACTATATACTCACCTCACTCTAGGATGTCATGGCAACGGTATGGAATACAGCAGAGCTAACTCTGTTCTGTGTGCCCCCCCGAAAAACAAATGCCAGGCATGCAGCATGCTACCATGGGCTCACACCACACAATGCCATACCTTAATATGAGTACATGAACTGTGGGATCACCAGCAAGGTACTGTAAACATTGCAGATAAAATGAAGGGTTTCACACAGTTCCAGGTTATCCCTCCACCTAGGGGGTGGCAATTTGTGATGTACCACAGTGTGAAACCCCCTGGCCCAGCTGTATACTCCCCTTATTCTGGGATCCTATGGCAATGACCAGTGGTATGCTCCATTCACTCTGCATGTCCCTATACACAAGGTCTGCTGGGTGGGCAGAGCAGCATGCCACAGTGGGATCCTAGATCTAGATGAGTATACAGCTAAGCCAGGGTTTCACACTGCTAGGCATCCCAAATCAGATGACTCAGAGGAAAGGGCCTTATAAAGGTTATGCTCAGAGGCTGTTTTCTAAAAGGCCGCACCTGTCTCACCCCATGCACCATCAGACTTAGCTTACTTTCTGCACACACTGGTATTCCCTGATCTACCTCTCACATTTACACTCTTATTCCACATGTTTTATTTCTACATCCATTTATAAGTTTTCTTTCCATCCTTTAGATTGTCGGCTCCACTTCTTTCTCATGTCTGCCTACTATCAGGCTCTCCAACAGTCTGATTCAACCAGTTATCCCATAGTTTTCTTTTCTAGCCAATCATCCAAAGCCATTCATTGTCTTGGAGACCCCTACAACTGATCCCTCTGCAAGCAGCTGCCAGGTCTTCACCAAAATGGGCAATAGCAAACACACTGGTGGACATTGCCACCTGCCTGTGCAGACCACAGCCACACATGCTGATCAGATCAAAACCCTCACACATCCCCAAGAATGGGCCAATGAGGCTCTTCTTGGATGCCTGTGTCACATTTAACCTGCGCTTATGTTCTTTCCTAATTTGTAGCAGGTGGCAAAGAGGTAAATAATAGAGATGAGCGAACTTTTGAAAAATTCAATTCGCCCAATTCGCCAAATTTTCCAGGAAAAATTGTTTCGGTCCGAATTTATTCGCGATGAATCACTATTAAAAACAGCTATTTCTAGGTGTCCATGAGCCTCCATAGGGCTGCAGAAAAGTTTTGCTTGGCTATAACATGCATAGGATGCATGCTGGGTTAGTGAAATACTATAGTAAAGTAGTATGACATGCAGATCAGAGGCGTTGCTATTAGATTCACTGTTGCAGACCGGCACAATTACAGAGCCTTGAGGTGGCATCAGCATGATGAGCCCATATATTGCCTGAAAAACACACCCTGAATTTGGCAGGAGCATAGGGAGCCCATATATTGCCTGAAAAACACACCCAGGAGGGAGTTGGCAGCAGCATAGGGAGCTCATATATTGCCTAAAAGACACACACAGGAGTTGGCAGCAGCATTAGGAGCTCATATATTGCCTGAAAGACACACCCAGGAGTTGGCAGCATAGGGAGCCCATATATTGCCTGAAAGACACACCCAGGAGTTGGCAGCAGCATTAGGAGCCCATATACTGCCCGAAAGACACACCCCGGAGTGGGCAGCAGCACAGGGAGCCCATATATTGCCTAAAAGACACACTCTGGACTTGGAAGCAGCATAGAGAGACTATACATTGCCTGAAAGACACACCCTGAATTTGGCAGCAGCATAGGGAGCTCCTATATTGCCTGAAAGACACACCCAGGTGTTGGCAGCAGCATAGGGAGCCCATATATTGCCTGAAAAACACACCCAGGAGTTGGCAGCAGCATTAGGAGCTCATATATTGCCTGAAAGACACACCCAGGAGTTGGCAACAGCATAGGGAGCTCATATATTGCCTGAAAGACACACCCAGGAGTTGGCAGCAGCATAGGGAGCCCATATATTTCCTGAAAGACACACCCTGGACTTGGCAGGAGTATAGGGAGCTCATATTGCCTGAACGACACACCCAGGAGTTGGCAGCAGCATAGGGAGCTCATATATTGCCTGAAAGACACACCCAGTAGTTGGCAGCAGCAGCAGCATAGGGAGCCCATATATTGCCTGAAAAACACACCCAGGAGTTGGCAGCAGCATAGGGAGCCCATATATTGCCTGAAAGACACACCCTGGAGTTGGAAGCAGCATAGGGAGCCCATATATTTCCTGGAAGACACACCCAGGAGTTGGCAACAGCATAGGGAGCCCATATATTGCCTAAAAGACACACCCAGGAGTTGGCAGCAGCATAGGGAGCTCATATATTGCCTGAAAGACACACCCAGGAGTTGGCAGCAGCATTAAGAGCTCATATATTGCCTGAAAGACACACCGAGGAGTTGGCAGCAGCAGCAGCAGCATTAGGAGCCCATATATTGACTGAAAGAGACACTGGAGTTGGCAGCAGCATTAGGAGCCCATATATTGCCTGAAAGGCACACCCTTGAGTTGGCAGCAACATAGGGAGCCCATATATTGCCTGAAAGACACACCCTGGAGTTGGCAGCAGCATGAAGAGAACATGTACCGATTTTGGGCACATATATCTTATCCGAAGAATATTAATAAAAATTTAGATTAACGTAAAGCATTTCCTCAATAATTACTTGTGGTCTGATGCGGAGGAATGTCTGTAACTGGAGAGCAGCGCCATAAATCTGTTTTGCACTATCCATATTTCTTTATAGTGTTGGTCTGGCACCATGATTAATCTACTCTGATGCATCAGGCATTGGTGGGTGGAAATCTTGGCTGATCCAGGCCCGATTCATTTCCACGCAGACCAGTCTCTCAAAAAAACATTTTTCAAGCGTACTGGAGCACATTGAATTGCCCTCATCAGAGCATCACATACGCACATCTGAGAGTCTCATCACTTTGTTCCTGTTAAAGTCTTCAGGGCCTAGTTACTACTTAGATAAAGGCCATAGATAGTTACACACCTGCTGCTGTTATCGGCAAATCCTGTTTTAAGAGTAGTGTAGCGTTTTGTCCTCCCCTCATATACGCACTAAGTATGTCAGGCAGAGAAGTGCCAGGATGGGCACAGAGAAGTTGCAGAGGCCTAAATTCATCAAGCAGAGGTTGCAGCAGACTAGGGGTGAGTGGCAGCAGGGGTCTCAGTGAGAGGCCTGATCTACCGGTATCAGCTAGCAGTCATGTCTCGACCAGCAACCCATCTGCCATCATTGATTGGTTAACACGATCATCCACTTCATCACAAGTGACATCTGACACCCCCAGTGAACTGTCGGTTATATCTTATGCTTTGGGTTCAGCTCCACTATTCTGTGAGGATGATCTGATAATCTGAAAAATCAGTAGCTACTGCCCAGCCAAGAAGTGGAGGAGATACTCGCTGCTTCTTCCACTAGGCAGGCAAGTAGTGATGAGGAGAGTGGTGTGGGAGGTGGTGTTGCAAGCGTTTTTGGCTTCTTAAGCAGACACTGTTGAGGAACCTGAGGGAGGACATCAGTGAGTTTTGAGGGCACTTTTAAAGGCTTGGAGTGATGGAAACCGACAGATTTAGTGGTCAGCATGGTGGCAGAAGGGGAAAGTATGGAGGCAAATGTGCTCGGGGTAGACCACTTGCTGTGCGGCAGGCTACCTTCCCAGGAGGTAGTGGAAGAGGGTCCCTGGAGTCGTCGGCGGCGGCGGTGGCAGCAGTGAATTAGTGTTGGTAGGAAAATCAGCTACTCAGCGATGTGGCAGTTTTTCATCAAGCATCCGCAGGAGGTTAGCATGGCTATATGAAAATGTGTAGGCAGAAGGCGAAGTGTGGCCAGGGTCCCAATGTTGGACCAACAGCCCTGCGTCAACATTTGCAGCGTCACCATAAAGTGGCCTGGGAGAGTTTGCTCCAAAGTGGCGGTCCAGCCTGCTGCATTACCCAGTGGCACGCTGCTCCCTGTTCCAGCCAGCCAAGGCTCCACCACCTCCTTTGTGTCATACCCATCCTCTGTCGCTCCAGATGCTCCTCCTCCTCTTATTCTGAGTCAATCATTCGGCCAGCAACCCATTGGCCAAGCCATGTCCAAGAGACAACAGTATGTGCCCACTCATCCAACGTGCAGAAGCTAAATGCGCTCCTGTATAAGTTGCTGGTGCTGCAGTCCCTCCCTTTTGAGGTGGTGGACCTTTCAGAGAACTGATGGCTTGTGCCGAGCCGAGGTGGAGAGTCCCACGCTGTCATTTCTTTGTGAAGAAGGCAGTACCAGCCCTGTACAATTTTGTTGAACAGAAGGTGGGCCAGTCCTTTAGCCTGTCAGTGTGTACCAAAGTGCACGGCAGTGCCTACGTCTGGAGCTGTAACTACGGTCAGGGACAATACATTTCCTTTAAGGCCCACTGGGTGATTGTGGTTCCTGCACAACCACAACAGCAACCTGGACAGGTCCCTCCGCTGTGGCCTCCACGCTCTTAGGCCATTGTGCCTGTGACAGTGCACTTGCAATGGTGTCACAGAAAAAAGTGCCTAATTGTCAATTACATATTAATTGTTAACATTTATCTTATTTGAACATATTTATAATAATAACATATAACATAATAACAATAACATATAACACAATAACAATAACATACAATTTTTGGGGGGGTTAATTTAGTTTTTTTTTTTTTCATTTTTTTTAATATTTTGTATTTTTTAAAAATATATATTTTTTTATTTTTTTATTGTTTTTTTTAAATATTTTTTTCCATTGTCTTTTTTAATATTTTGTGAATTTTTATACAATTTTTTTTGTATTTTGATTTTTCTAGATATTTTTTTTCAGTATTTTTATTTATTTTTTAATTTTTTCAGTGCCCTTCCAGCCTACCATGTGTGCAGGACATTGCGGTTTCACGCTGTTCTTCACATGGTTTGCCTTGAGCCACGGCGTCACACATAGGAGGAACTGCTAAAAATCATAAATCTCCACCAAAACTGCAAATGGGTACCATGGTGACTGACAATGGGAAGAACATCTTGTCTGTGCTGCGACAAGGAAGCCTGAGCCATGCGCCCTGTATGCCACATGTGTTCAACCTAGTTGTCAAGCATTTTCTGAAGTCTTCCCCCCATCTGCAAGACATCCTAACAACGAAAAGGAAACTCTGCATGCACTTCAGCCACTCCTACACCACCAAGCACACCCTTCTTGAGCTACAGCATCAGAACGGTATCTCCCAACATAGTCTGATTTGCGATGTTTCCACCCTCAATATGTTGGATCGACTATACGAGCAGAGAAAAGCCATCACTGATTTCTTGATGATCCAAGCGGATAGGGGGACTCCCCTGTGTAACTTCAATGTAAACCAGTGGCAGCTCATATGTGACACCTGTCGTTTGCTCAGGCCCTTTGTGGAAGCATATTTATAAAGGGCGAGTGCACTCTGTATATGGCAAATACCGTGGGTGCGATAACCTGGGTTTTTCCTTACCCAAACATCCAATGGAAAGAGAGAAGAAAGGTCCGCACTCCTAAAATATAACTTTTATTGCTGTCCTTTAAAAATATCCAAGAAGAAAACCAGCGGTAAAAAACATCAAAGCAGTCCTAGCAGCCTCTAATGCGTTTTGGGCTGAAAACCGCCCTTAATCATAGATATATATCAAACAGATCTGTGCTGAATATATACAGTGAATACAAATTGACTCACCTCCTCCCGATGCTTCAACAAGCCGCTTCCGGGTTCGCGTCAGTGACGTCACCGCTCACAGCGGCGGCGCGCCGGCCTGTGATAGGCCAGATGTAAGGGCCAATAAGGAAGGAGGAACACCTCCCAGCCAGGCGCGTCGGCCGGGCATCGCCGTAGCAACGGAAGGACGCCACACAGCAAGAGCCCGAAGCAGGCAAATGCCTGACGTGGGGAGAGGGGAGAAATCATAATAAACGGCGCACATTATAATACAAACAATTGATGGCACATAATGGCAAAATAGCCACAATATAAAAATGAGAACAGAGTCACCACAGTGAGCCTATAATAAGGACAAGATTGAAAAAATGACAATTAAATACACAATAAAATAATACTTATAATGAATGTCTAGTGCCTGGCAGTTAAACAAATATAACATGGATGTAATAACAAGGCATCATACAATAAAGTATAAATGTCTACTATAAATTAAATTAAATTACAAGAAATTATGAAAAAGGGGGAAGAGGGAAAAGACCCCTCTTGACCCGACCCTGGAAAGTATTAAATTACATATTTGGCCAGACGAAGCCAATTATTAATCAGTCGCCTGGACTACGGGATGGACGATGTGATTCCACTGCTTCATGTACTACATCACATGTTGGAAACCATGGCTGGTCAGGGCACTGGAGACATGGCGCCTACATTTCACGGCCACATGAAGCCTGTGGGGGCTGAAGTGGAGGAGGAGGAGGGAGTGGGGCACAGCGAAGCACAGTTTAGGTTTGACAAAATGTCCATTTTATCTAGTCATCTGACAGGAGGAGCAGGAGCAGCCAGAGGAGCTAGAGGGTTGTGAGGAAGGCGAGACAGAGGACCCGGACACACCTTGGCAGTATGTAGTGGAGATGGAGACAGGTAGTCCCTCCGAGTGACTTGCACAAATGGCACGATACATGCTCATTTGCTTGCGTAGTGACCGCAGAATTGTCTCCATTTGTCAGCAGGATGTTTTCTGGCTCTCCACCTTATTGGACCCTCGCTACCGGCACAAAATGGGGGCATTTTTAACACCCACTGAGAGGGAGGACAAACTGACCTACTACAGAGTGATTCTACTTAGTCAGTTGGCCGATGCCTATCTGCGCCATGGTCCATACTCTCGTAGGTCTGACTCAGGGGGACCTCTGTGCTCACCTTCCACTACCATGGCTGCTGGGGGCAGGGGCAGCAGCAGCAGCTCCATCAGCAGCAGCCAGTCGCTAATGAGTAGCTTTCTTCACCCGCATAGTGAGGCTAATCATGAGCAGCAGAAAGACCTGGAGCAGGTCCTGAACCAGCAGGTAGTGTTATACCTTGACATGACCATGCCAATGCACCTTCTGGGCAGCCAGACTTGACTTGTGGCCGCAACTGGCAGAGTTTGCTTTGGAAAAGCTGTCCTGCCCGGCCAGTAGTGTGCTATCTGAGCGAGTGCTTAGTGCAGCGGGGACCATAGTTATGCCAAGGAGAACTCGTCGGTCCACGAAAAATGTGGAGAGACTCACCTTTGTGAAGATGAATCAGGCATGGATCAGCCAGGATTTCCAGCCACCAATGGCTGATCCATGGTAGTAGCTGATGCATGGTAGCTCCTTATGCTGCTGACAACTCCAGGGTGTGTCTTTCAGGCAATATATGGGCTCCCTATGCTGCTGCTGCCAGCTCATTTGTGTGTCTTTCAGGCAATATATGGGATCCTAATGCTTCTGCTGCCAACTCCAATGTGTGTACTCTTAAAAGACCCATGCTAGCATATTTGGGATGCCCCTCCCCCGGTAAAAGGCAATGGCTGCTGGCAATTTGACAATGTGACTTTCTTTACAAAATGCAACCAGTTAGCAGACAGGTACTCCTGAAATATTTATGCTAGTGTTTGGGATGCCCCCTCTTCAAATACATATGTTGGCTGCTTTTATAGTGGAAAGGTGACTTTCTTTACAAAAAGCAACCAGTTATTAGACAGGTAGTCTTGAAATATTAATGCTAGTGTTTGGGATGCCCTCTGCTCACATACAGAGGTGGCCTCCTTTGATTGTGGAAAAGTGACTTTGCTTAAAAAATGCAACCAGTTATTAGACAGGTAGTCTTGAAATATTAATGCTAGTGTTTGGGATGCCCCCTGCTCACATACAGAGGTGGCCTCCTTTGATTGTGGAAAAGTGACGTTGATTATAAAATGCAAGCAGTTAGTACACAGGTAGTCTTGAAATATTTATGCTAGTGCTTGGGATGCCCCCTGCTCACATACAGAGGTGGCCTCCTTTGATTGTGGAAAAGTGACGTTGATTATAAAATGCAAGCAGTTAGTACACAGGTAGTCTTGAAATATTAATGCTAGTGTTTGTGATGCCCACTGCTCACATACAGAGGTGGCCTCCTTTGATTGTGGAAAAGTGCATTTGCTTACAAAATGTAAGCAGTTATTACACAGGTAGTCTTGAAATATTAATGCTAGTTTTTTGGATGCCCCCTGCTCACATACAGAGGTGGCCTCCTTTGATTGTTGAAAAGTGACGTTGATTATAAAATGCAAGCAGTTATTAGACAGGTAGTCTTAAAATAAAATGCTAGCACGCTTTTCAAAGAATGACACCAGGTAAAGGAAAAGCTAAATAGGCAGGAGTGTTATTAACACTAAATAGGCTTGGAAGCTAATGCAAACACTTTAAACTGTGCATGTCTTTATCTGTCACTGTCACATGCTCTCTTCTTCTCTATCTGCCCCTCGCTCTGCTTCTTCTGTTCTTTGTTCTATCTATCTATCTCTCCCTTGCTGTGTCTATCTACCTGTCTGTCTGTTCGTCTGTCTGTCTATCTGTCCCTCGCTCTATCCCTGGCTGATCTACTCTGGCTGAAATACAGTGTCAGAATGATCTTCCTCAAGATGGCCGTCGTTTATATGGGGCTGTGACATCATCGGTAAGCCTGTCTGCTGATAGCATGTGACACCTACCCAGCATTCCTTGCCCCATGGGACATGTCCTGACATGTGGACCCACCAGTTTAGATGGGCTGTATAGCAGTAAATGGAGTTTTATGGAAGCGTTTCCAGCGATCGAATCGCGGCGATATTCGGAAACGTAACGAATCGAATATTTAATGAAATTCGTAACGAATTCGGGTACGTCAGAATCGATTCGCTCATCTCTAGTAAATAAGGAAATATTTTTACAATTTTTCTTATCACTTCAATAAATATAAATTAAACTTCTTAGCAATGAGGCGTCCATTATTGTTTCATTATATTACTAGTTAATGTTGGAATGGGTTGTGTTGATCAGGGGGAGAATGTGAGGGGATTTTGGTGTTATTTGCAGTGATGGCAGCAGTAATGCTGAATGTAGTAGTTCTATAACAGGAGCACAGCTTCTACTCTCATAGTAGAGGGAGGCTTTGAAAGAGTAAAGAAGGCATATAATTTAACATTAGTGAGTCCTGTTTGAGAATCATATATGGGCAACATCTAAATCTAAAGTAAACCTACAGTCTCTGCCTATATTGACTAGCCCCCCCCCCCCCCGATCACCACCATCTGCCAGTACATTTCCACATCTCTTCAAACACAGGAGCTTAAGGGTGTCACTCTAGTCACCCAAACATTGCAGCAGCTGGGACTCACAAAAGTATCCCCTGCAGTGCTGAAGTGTGGCTACCAAGCCTATGGCTTCTGATATGTGCAGATAGCAGGGACCAGATGATTATTATTTTATTTCAACTGTCAAATCGAGTCAGTGGGTTAAAACAATGGGTGGAGGTTACTCGAAGGTTCCACCCCCCTGGCACTGAAACAGGATGAGCTTAAAAAAATAATGTCTTACCTGGACCTCGGTATCCAACACCATTCCCCAGACAACTTCAGCGCTGGGCGCTGCCATCTTTTACTTAATTGGATGGGTAGTCTCTGTGCAACCACTATATGGGATATTTAGGGTGTTTTATTTTCTTAACCCCTGTCTCAGCAACAGGGTAATGAGGACAGAATGTGGGGTGGGGGACAGACTGGAGCTCCACTTTAGGTCCACTTTAAGGTTGTGACCAGTGCATATTCTGATATTTCTTTGCAGTAATCTTCCCCTGGTGAAACATGGCTTTTTTTTGCTACAGTAAAAAAACTAAAAACAAGAAAACATTGTACTCTTATGTAAGTTAATTCCAGGCAGCAGCTGAGCTCCTAGCTTTTGTTTAAGCAATGTACTATATTGTAGGAGACAAAACTAGCAAATTCAAAATCAAATGGTTAGAACTCCTTTCCCTACTTGCTTATTTTTTATATTGTCTGTGACCATGCCTTGGTCCTAAGGTGAGAGGTGAACTGCCAAGTGGTCCATGTCACTGGTAAATGTGGAAACAGTTTTACAGTTTTTCTGAGCAGTGAGACTTTCATTATTGTCTCATTACTAGAGATGAGCGAATCGATTCTGACGCACCCGAATTCATTACGAATTTCATGAAATATTCGATTAGTTACGATTCCGAATATCGATCGCTTGAATAGCTTCCTTAAAACTCCATTTACTGCTATACAGTCCATCTAAAATGGTTGGTCCAAATGTCAGGACATGCCCCATGGGGCAAGGAATGCTGGGTAGGTGTCACATGCTACCTATCAGCAGACAGGCTTACCGATGATGTCACAGCCCCATATACACAGTGGCCGTTCTTGCGGAAGATCATTCTGACTCTGTATTGTGGCCAGAGCAGATCAGGCAGGGAGAGAGCGAGGGATAGATAGATAGATAGATAGATAGATAGATAGATAGATAGATGGAACAGAAGAAGCGCGGGACAGATAGAGAAGGAGAGAGCCTGTGACAGTGACAGATACAGACAGGGACAGTTTAAACTGTTTGCATTAGCTTTCAAGCCTATTTAGTGTTAATAACTCTCCTGCCTATTTAGCTTTCCTTTACCTGGTGTCATTTTTTAAAAAGCATGCTAGCATTAATATTTCAAGACTACCTGTGTAATAACTGTAATCAAGGGAGGCCTCCTCTGTATGTGTGCAGGGGGCATCCCAGGGGAGCATCCCAAACACTAGCATAAATATTTCAAGACTACCTGTCTAATAACTGCTTGCATTTAATAATTAACGTCACTTTTTCACAATCAAGGGAGGCCTGCTCTGTATGTGAGGAGGGGGCATCCCAAACACTAGCATAAATATTTCAAGACTACCTTTCTAATAACTGCTTGCATTTTATAATTAACGTCACTTTTTCACAATCAAGGGAGGCCTGCTCTGTATGTGAGGAGGGGGCATCCCAAACACTAGCATTAATACTTCAAGACTACCTGTCTAATAACTGCTTGCATTTTATAATTAATGTCACTTTTCCGCAATCAAGGGAGGCCTGCTCTGTATATGAGGAGGGGGCATCCCAAACACTAGCATAAATATTTCAAGACTACCTTTCTAATAACTGCTTGCATTTTATAATCAACGTCACGTTACCACAATCAAGGGAGGCTTGCTTTGTATGTGAGGAGGGGGCATCCCAAACACTAGCATAAATATTTCAGGACTACCTGTCTATTAACTGCTTGCATTTTATAATCAACATCACTTTACCACAATCAAGGGAGGCCTGCTCTGTATGTGAGGAGGGGGCATCCCAAACACTAGTATAAATATTTCAAGACTACCTTTCTAATAACTGCTTGCATTTTATAATTAACGTCACTTTTCCACAATCAAGGGAGGCCTCCTCTGTATGTGAGCAGGGGGCATCCCAAACACTAGCATAAATATTTCAAGACTACCTGTCTAATAACTTCTTGCATTTTATAATTAACGTCACTTTTAAACAATCAAGGGAAGCCTGCTCTGTATGTGAGCAGGGGGCATCCCAAACACTAGCATAAATATTTCAAGACTACCTGTCTAATAACTTCTTGCATTTTATAATTAACGTCACTTTTAAACAATCAAGGGAAGCCTGCTCTGTATGTGAGGAGGGGGCATCCCAAACACTAGCATTAACATTTCAAGACTACCTGTCTAATAACTGCTTGCATTTTATAATCAACAACTTTTTACGGTTTTAAAGATTAAAGCATCTATTGCCTTTCACCGGGGGGGGGGGGGGGGCATCCCGAATACTAGCACTTAGCTTTTAATAGTACCTGCATCTTTACCTTTTTTACATTTTGAACAAAAACCACATTTTAAAACTGCCTGTGGTGCATTTAACTCTGACCAGGGGCATCCTGTGTAAGACCATCTGACAGTGTCTTTTTGCATTACCTTTTAGCTACAGTGTCTGCCTATTTTGATCTAACTTTTCTACACACCTGCTGTTACAAAAATACTGTTGTAGGTGTAGTGTAGTATATTGTTTTCCCCTCCTAAACGCAGTAAAAATGTCAGGCAGAGATGTGCCAGGATGTGCACCAAGGAGAGGCCTAGATTCATCAGGCAGAGCTCGCAGCAGACTAGGGGTGAGTGGCAGCAGGAGTCGCGGTGAGAGGCCTGATCTCCCGGTATCTGCTAGTGGTCATATCTCGACCAGCAATGCATCTGCCGTCATCGATTGGTTAACGCGGTCATCGACCTCATCATAAGTGACATCTGACACCCCCAGTCAACAGTCCGTAGGTTCCTCAGACACAACCCTGAGTTGGCATGGCCCGGGAGCAGCCCCTGTCCTTCCATTGCCCTGTCCTATGCCCCCCCTCCAGCCGCCGTATCTTATGCATTGGGTTCAGCTCCACTATTCAGTGAGGACGATGTGTTAGAGGACAGTCAGCAGCTACTGCCCAGCCAAGAAATGGAGGAGACATCCACCGCTTCTTCCCCTAGGCAGACAAACACTGAGGAGGAGAGTGGCATGGGAGGTGGTGTGGGAGGTGGTGTGGTGAGCATTCCGTCTCCTGAAGCACACGCTCTTGTGGAAACCGAGGAGGACATCAGTGACGTGCAGTTGGCAGCCCGGTGCAGAAGGGGCTTCATCATCATCAGGAGAAGAGGGTCCCAGGTTGCCCCAGAGTCAGCAGCTGAGGCAGCAAGGTGGCAGTAGGGTTGGCAGTCAGCATGGTGGCAGAAGTGGGATGTCTGGAGCCACACATGGCCGGGGGCAGGGTAGACCACCTGCTGCGTGGCAGGCTGCCTTCCCTGGAGGTAGTGGAGCAGGGGTTCCTGGAGTTGGCAGCAGTAGCAGTGAATTAGTGCGGACTGTTGGAGGGAAAATTAGCTACTCGCCAGTGTGGCACTTTTTCCTCAAGCATCCGCAGGAGAGTAACCTGGCCACATGTGTAGACAGAAGGTCAAGCGTGGCCAGGGCCCCAATGTTGGTACCACTGCTCTGCGGCAACACATGCAGCGTCACCATAAAGCGGCCTGGGAGAACCGAGGCTCCGAAGTGAGGGTCCAGCCTGCTGGGTCAGCCAGTGCCACGCCGCTTCCAATTTCACCCATCCAAGGCTCCAGCACCGCAGCCGAAGGTAGCTGTGCATCATACCCATCCTCTGCCACTCCAGATGCTCCTGCTCCTCCTACTAAAAGTCACTCATCCCACCAGCAATCCATCAGCGAAGCCATGTCCAAGAGACAACAGTATGTGCCCACTCATCCTACGGTGCAGAAGCTAAATGTGCTCCTGTCCAAGTTGCTAGTGCTGCAGTCCCTCCCTTTTCAGGTGGTGGACTCTGCACCTTTCAGAGAGCTGATGGCTTGTGCCGAGCCGGGGTGGAGAGTCCCAAGCCGTCATTTCTTGGCAAAGAAGGCAGTACCAGCCCTGCACAAATTTGTTGAGCAGAAGGTGGGCAAGTCCTTGAGCCTGTTGGTGTGTAGCAAAGTGCATGGCAGCGCCGACATCTGGAACTATAACTACGGTCAGGGACAATACATGTCCTTTACGGCCCACTGGGTGAATGTGATTCATGCACAGCAACTTGGACACGTCACACCGCTTCGGCCTCCACGCTCCCAGGCCGTTTTGCCTGTCACAGTGTGCGACTCTGCCTCCTCATCCTCCGCCATCTCCTCAGCCTCAACTGTATGGTCAATTCTCAATGCCCCTTCAGCCTACCATGTGTGCAGGGCACGGTGGTGTCACGCTGTGTTTCACATGGTTTGCCTTGGTGAACGGAGTCACACAGGGGAGGAGCTCCTGAAATTCATTCACCAAGAAATCAAAACATGGCTTACTCCGCGAAAATTGGAAATGGGTACCATGGTGACTGACTGACAATGGGAGTAACATCTTGTCTGCGCTGAGACAAGGAAGCCTGAGCCATGCGCCCTGTATGGCACACGTGTTCAACCTAGTTGCCAAGCATTTTCTGAAGTCTTCCCCCATCTGCAAGACATCCTAACAACGGGAAGGAAACTTTGTATGCACTTCAGCCACTCCTACACCGTCAAGCACACCCTTCTTGAGCTGCAGCGTCAGAACAGTATCCCCCAACATAGTCTGATTTGCGATGTTCCCACCCGTAGGAATTACACCCTACATATGTTAGATCGACTATACGAACAGAGAAAAGCCATCACTGATTTCTTGATGATCCAAGCGGATAGGGGGACTCCCCTGTCTAACTTCAAAGTCAACCAGTGGCAGCTCATATGTGACACCTGCCGTTTGCTCAGGCCCTTTGAGGAAGCCACTTTATTTGTCAGTCGCCAGGATTACGGCATGAACGACGTGATTCCTCTGCTTCATGTAATACAACACATGTTGGAAACCATGGCTGGTCAGGGCACTGGAGACATGTCGCATACCCACAAAAACCCTGTGGGAGCTGAGGAGGAGGATGAGCAGCACAGTGAAGAGCAGTTTAGTTTTGGCGAAATGGGTGGTTTATCTAGTCATCTGACAGGAGAGGAGGAGCAGGAGCAGCCAGTGGAGCTAGAGGGTTGTGAGGAAGGCGAGACAGAGGACCCAGACACACCGTGGCAGTATGCAGTGGAGATGGAGACCGATAGTCCCTCCGAGTCACTTGCACAAATGGCACGATGCATGCTCACGTGCTTGCGTAGTGACCGCAGAATTGTCTCCATATTTCTGCGGGATGACTACTGGCTCTCCACCTTATTGGACCCTCGCTTCTGGCACAAAATGGGGGCATTTTTTAAACCCGCTGAGAGGGAGGATAAACTGACCTACTTCAAAGACATTCTACGTAGCCAGTTGGCCGATGCCTAACTGCGCAATAGTCCATACTGACTCGGGGGGACCTCTGCACTCACCTTCCACTGCCATGGCTGCCGGGGGGGGGTGGCAGGAGCAGCAGCTCCATCAGCAGCAGCCTCAGTTTTCAGTTGCTAATGAGTAGCTTTCTGCTACCGCATAGTGAGGCTACTCATGAGCAGCAGGAAGACCTGGAGCAGGGCCTGAACCAGCAGGTCGTGTCATACCTTGAAATGACCATGCCAACGCACCTTGAGGATCCGCTGGACTTCTGGGCAGCCAAACTTGGCTTGTGGTCGCAACTAGCAGAGTTTGCCCTGGAAAAGCTGTCCTGCCCGGCCAGTAGTGTGCCATCTGAGCGGGTCTTTAGTGCTGCGGGGGCCATAGTAACGCCAAGGAGAACTCGTCTGTCCACGGAAAATGTGGAGAGACTCACCTTTGTGAAGATGAATCAGGCATGGATTAGCCAGGATTTCCACCCACCAATAGCTGATGCATGCGAGTAGCTGATGCATGGTAGCTCCTTCTGCTTCTGCCATCTCCTGGGTGTGTCTTTCAGGCAATATATGAGCTCCTTCTGCTGCTGACAACTCCTGGGTGTGACTTTCAGGCAATATATGGACTCCTAATGCTGCTGCCAAGTCCAGAGTGTGTCTTTCAGGCAATATATGGGCTCCTAATGCTGCTGCTGCTGCTGCTGCCCACTCCTGGGTGTGTCTTTCAGGCAAGATAAGGGCTCCTAATGCTGCTGCCAACTCCAGTGTGTTTTTCAGGCAATATATGGGCTCCTAATGCTGCTGCCAACTCCTGGGTGTGTCTTTCAGTCAATTTATGGGCTCCTAATGCTGCTGCCAACTCCAATGTGTGTCTTTCAGGCAATATATGGGCTTCTAATGCTGCTGCCAACTTCTGGGTGTGTTTTTCATGCAATAAATGTGCTCCCCATGCTGCTGCCAAGTCCAGAGTGTGTCTTTCAGGCAATATATGGGCTCCTAATGCTGCTGCTAACCCCAATGTGTTTTTCAGGCAATATATGGGCTCCTAATGCTGCTGCCAACTCCAATGTGTCTTTCAGGCAATATATGAGCTCCCTATGCTGCTGCTGCTGCCAACCCCTGGGTGTGTCTTTCAGGCAATTTATGTGCTCCTAATGCTGCTGCCAACTTCAATGTGTGTCTTTCAGGCAATATATGGGCTCCTAATGCTGCTGCCAACTCCAATGTGTTTTTCAGGCAATATATGAGCTCCCTATGCTGCTGCCAACTCCTGGGTGTGTCTTTCAGGCAATATATGGGCTCCCTATGCTGCTGCCAACTCCAATGTGTTTTTCAGGCAATATATGGGCTTCCTATGCTGCTGTCAACTCCTGGGTGTGTCTTTCAGGCAATATATGGGCTCCTAATGCTGCTGCTGCTTCTGCCACCAACTCCTGGGTGTGTCTTTCAGGCAATATATGAGCTCCTTCTGCTGCTGCCAACTCCTGGGTGTGTTTTTCAGGCAATATATGAGCTCCATATGCTGCTGCCAACCCCTGGGTGTGTCTTTCAGGCAATATATGGGCTCCAAATGCTGCTGCCAACTCCAATGTGTTTTTCAGGCAATATATGAGCTCCCTATGATGCTGCCAACTCCTGGGTGTGTTGTTCAGGTAATATATGAGCTCCCTATGCTGCTGCCAACTCCAATGTGTTTTTCAGGCAATATATGGACTTCCTATGCTGCTGCCAACTCCTGGGTGTGTCTTTCAGGCAATATATGGGCTCCTAAAGCTACTGCTGCTGCTGCCGCCAACTCCTGGGTGTGTCTTTCAGGCAATATATGTGCTCCCTATGCTGCTGCCAACTCCTGGGTGTGTCTTTCAGGCAATATATGTGCTCCCCATGCTGCTGCCAACTCCTGGGTGTGTCTTTCAGGCAATATATGAGCTCCCTATGCTGCTGCCAACTCCAATGTGTTTTTCAGGCAATTTATGGGCTTCCTATGCTGCTGCCAACTCCTGGGTGTGTCTTTCAGGCAATATATGGGCTCCTAATGCTACTGCTGCTGCTGCCGCCAACTCCTGGGTGTGTCTTTCAGGCAATGTATGAGCTCCTTCTGCTGCTGCCAACTCCTGGGTGTGTTTTTCAGGCAATATATGTGCTCCCTATGCTGCTGCCAACTCCTGGGTGTGTCTTTCAGGCAATATATGGGCTCCTAATGCTGCTGCCTACTTCTGGGTGTGTCTTTCAGGCAATATATGGGCTCCCAATGCTGTTGCCAACTCCTGGGTGTTTTTTTCAGGCAATATATATGCTCCCTATGCTGCTGCCAAGTCCAGAGTGTGTCTTTCAGGCAATATAAGGGCTCCTAATGCTACTGCCAACTCCAATGTGTTTTTCAGGCAATATATGGGCTCCTAATGCTGCTGCCAAATCCTGGGTGTGTCTTTCAGGCAATATATGAGCTCCCTATGCTGTTGCTGCCAACTCCTGGGTGTGTTTTTCAGGCAATATATATGTTCCCTATGCTGCTGCCAAGTCCAGAGTGTGTCTTTCAGGCAATATAAGGGCTCCTAATGCTACTGCCAACTCCAATGTGTTTTTCAGGCAATATATGGGCTCCTAATGCTGCTGCCAAATCCTGGGTGTGTCTTTCAGGCAATATATGAGCTCCCTATGCTGTTGCTGCCAACTCCTGGGTGTGTTACCGAAACCACTTTTTGGTCATGTGAATCTTCATCTCTAAATATTTCTCGGCCCATTCGTTTTGTGTTAATGTATTTTGTAAATGAAATTCATTTTGATGGCTTTTTTTAAAATAGTATTTATAAAAAGTTTTAAACTTTTTTTTTTTCATTTATAAAAATACTACATTTAACATTTTTTAAAAATTTAGAACATTTAACAATAAAAAAACTATATACATGGCAATGGCAGGACCCAGAACATTAGTCTTCATCTGTGGTCCCCAACGAGTCACGCAGCTCCTGCATGTCAGCCACCAACTGAAGGACCCTTTCACTCATTGCTACCACTCTGGCACGTGTGGTCCCTGTATAAAAAAGAAACAAACATTATTTGTTGGCAAATACAAGTTTCTCACCTGTGGATGTTTTTTTTTTTTAGGTGGGAAGCTAACTAATGACGCCATATGTCATTATGCTAAGTAATTAATCTAAAGAAGTGGGCATATGTCATTATGCTAATGCCATTGACTATGGCTTTAGGTATCTTGGTGATCATGTCAATTACCACATACTCAAAAGAATGACATTACAACTTACTTCGTTGGTGGCCGACGTGTGCGTCGGGGACCACCCTGGGTTCTGGGCTCTGCCACTGCTGGGAAGCTGAGGCTGTAGAGACATGTCAAATAGGGTCACTTCTAATGTCTTAGTCAACAGTAAGCAAGGTACGACTTCCTGCCCACGCCGTGACGCCCCTCCTCTGTAGAAAGGTCCAAGGGCTGTTCGGAGGCCGCTACAGAGGAGGGGTAGGAACGTCGCCCTGGAGATCCACCACCTTCACTTTGTGCTGCAGAATCATGCAGTACTGGTCGGCCTGTACGCCTCCGGGTGTGCCGTATTCAGTACTCCATTTCCAGCACTAGAAAAGAAAAGCATTTATAAATAAAGGCCTACCATCTGTATTAGTTACATCTAGCATGCAATCGCTATCTACTTACTTGGGAGCCGTTGCAGGTTCGACCAATGCTGCATGATCTGCGTGTGGGTGAAGGTGGTGTCAGTCTCCTGCTGGATCCTGGAAACGATCTCCAGGGTGACGGTCCTCTTCTCAAAAGAGTTGGGCAGGTAGTCGTACCTGCGCTGAAGCATCGTCTAAAAAACACAAAATAAACTTTTTTTTTAGATCAAACTGCATACAAATATCTGTCACAAATCGATCAGTTGACTAAATTACATTACCAGACACATTTCGAGCCTCAAACTATCCTTCTAGATGGAAGTTACTTGGTTCGCACATGTGGGCCCTAACTTCTGTTTGGCACAGAATTTTACACACTTTTAAACCAAACTGTTTCTTCCTGCACTTCGTTAAGGCCTAGGCATGCATTTAGATGGCAAATCAAAGGCATTAAAATACACTTACGAGCATAATCAGCTCTTCTTGTTGGCGGGTGAAGATCGTGGGCGCCATCTTTCTTCTTGTGTGCAGCAGATAAGTAATGCCCCAGCAGTTTCCGGGTTCTGCACGGCCGAACAGCCGTACGCACGCGTACGCGTCATACCCAGGCATTAGTATTTAAAGGGTCTTGGTCCCACAGCTCATTCTCTTTCAGAGTCTCAACAGCCCCCAAAGCTCAGCATCTCCACATACACGTGGAAAAAGCGGCCATGGAAAGAGTAAAAGCCACCGGGCCAGAAGCCCCAGCCCCCAAAGCTCAGCATCTCCACATACACATGGAAAAAGCGGCAATGGAAAGAGTAAAAGCCACCGGGCCAGAAGCCCCAGCCCCCAAAGCTCAGCATCTCCACATACACGTGGGAAAAGCGGGCATGGAAAGTGTAAAACCCACAGGGCCAGGAGCCCCAGCCCACCAAGCTCAGCATCACCACAGACACATGCAACTACCTCCCAGGGGTATGCAAGCACAAGTATCAAGGGCCCACAGAGGCACAGGGCAAGAAGCCCAACAACATCAAGCACACCCTCTCCTCCTCGGCCACATTTGCCACCAGCACAGGTGACAAGGCACTCTCCATATGTCACATCGATGCCTGCAAGTTCAGTGGCCACCCAGGCAAGGACCCCAAGTCCATTTCCAAGTCCAGTACATTCTTTATCCAGCCACCTGTCCAACATTTCTACCCAACACAGCCAGCCCAGAATGTCCCCCGAATTGCCTGCAACCACAGATGAGCCCGCAATAGGCGGACGTTGCGCCGAGGCCAGTTGAGTGGCAGGTTTGGTGAGGCCCAAACTCTGGCATTGGCGTGGGCTGACCTTACATTATGATGAACTATATGGGCGAGAATCCAAAGCAACCAGCAAATTGCGCAAAGCAGAAATTTTAGAGGTGCTCACCAGACAGGTCAAAGCAGCGGGGGAGGAGCTCAAAGATGTGGAGCAGATTCAACGCAAAATATCGGACCTGAGATATGCAGCACGGAAGAAAGAAAATAAACGGAGCAATTACAGGTAAATATATGATTTGTGCATTTGTCTGCTTCTTGTATTTTCAAAATTTTCCTACATTTGCCAAACTATATTTTTCAGCTTACAAACTGGCGGAGGCTTCCCCACTAAATTACAATTTACCAGAGCTGAGGAGATGGTGCTGGGCCTGGTACATCCCGTGGCCTTAGAGGGCCACTCGGGGTGACGGGACACGGACATCCCTACTATTCCAGCAGGTTAGTAATATTAGTGTGTATGTGAAATGTTTTAAACCTGTAAAATGAGGCTCACAGGCATATATGAACACATGCCCCTAGGAAGTGTCTTGTAGGGGAGGTTACAGTTTTAGCAGGGTGTGTAATGTCTGTGGAATGTTCAATTTCTAATTTGCTAGGCCATACATGACCTTGGACAGTATTTATGGTCACTATTAAAGTCTTAATATTAGCAAAGGACTGCCTGTTATGTGATTCTACTCAATCATATCCAACACTTCCTTCTTTGTCTTTAGTCCACTTGGGTTTGAGCTGTGCTTTGGTCTCAAATACTTGATCTGGGGTCAGGGAAAGGTCTACATAGTAAGAATGCCCACCAGCATACTAATGGCCCTTTAGGGATGTGTGAAGCCTCATAACATGAAGTACATGCATGTTTGTATTATTTAAGGTGACCAATGTGTATGTACAGGGTGACTCATACATATAACAGATAATGACATTCATAGTGAAGGTCAACTTGGACCGTTGGGGAAGTTGCCATTCCTGCTTGCCCACATGTTTTATAGAAGCATATGTAGTAATACAGATCATCAATGCATATTTGGGTGTTTACGTGCCTTTTTTTTTTTTACAATACAGCTCAGCATCAACCCTCAGCTAGTGTGGAAGCCTCATCCAGTTGGACCACGCCGTCAACATCCGTGCTGCCTAGGAGCCAGGACCAGATATATACGGTAAGTGTATTTTGCTGAATCTGCTGATGCATGTGAATGAACATGACTAATTGGCATAACAAATATATTTAGGGCCCAAACTGAACCTTTTTTTCACATGTCCCAACAGATCCACACACTGATGGAGGAAATCCAGGAGATGGAGGAGGATGCCACCTTGATGGGACCTTCACAACAGACCCCCCTGGAACATAATCTGCAACTGTCCCAACATGTTTCTTCACCAAATCCTCTGCAGCAGAGTGAAGCTGGCCGCATGCTGCCAGGCCATTGTGGGCAGCATGCAGAGACTGAGCCTACAGTCCCCAGTGGTAGGTCTGCTGCAGAGGATTTGGCAAGCACATCTGTGGCTGTTGGTCGGCCTAGACGTCCATCATCTGCAGGCGCTCCAACCCGGGGAATTGGGAGGCGTAGTCAGCTACGTTGCCCAGTTTCCAAGGAGAGGCGCGTGCCGATCATGGAGTCAGCATGGCACCATGAGAGGCGTTTATTTCGCCAACTAACTGAAAGAACTACAGAGCAGCATCATGCACAATTAGAGACCTTAAATAATACATTAAACACCATGCTGGAAGAATTTAGGTCGACCAACAGCCACATGGCCACCTTATATACTAATTTCACAGCCATGCTTGAGGAAGTTCGAACTAGCAACACCCACATAGCCACCTTAACTAGTAATTTCAGTGGCATGCTGGATGAAGTTTGAACCACCAATAGACACATGTTGGAACAGTTGCAGATTATGAATGTCACACATGCCCAGGTGATGGGCCACCTCCAAGGCCCACCACCAGGGTTTTATGGGCATCAACCATTTTAACACCAATTTGCCCTGTATCTGCTCCACATCTTTCCTCTACATCACTACTGTATTGACCTGTCTGGTGAGCGCTACCAATATAGCCTTTTTGTATGGCTTTGCTTGTATGCTTTGGATTTTCGCACATATAGCTCATTAGAGTGCTGAGATACCCCACTAGCCAATGCCTGAGCTCAAGCCTCACTGAACCTGCCACTCAAGCTGTTGCGCTGCAGGCTTTGGCCTTATTACATTGCTTCTGGCTCATCCTGTTTTTAGGCATGATTGGGGGACATTATGGGCTGGCAAACTACTACCTTGAACCCTGGCAGAGATTTTACTGGACTTGGATTTGGACTGGGGCTTCTTGTTTGGGTGGGCCACTGACTTACAGGCGTGGATGTGGCATAGGTATGGCTGCTTTCCACCTGTGCCTGTGGCAAATGTGGCCAAGCAGGAGAGGGTGTGTATGTGGCCCTATTTATTACAGGGCAAATATTGACATGCAAATGCTTGCTCCCTATGTCTGTGTATTTTATTTAGGATATAAACTTCGGCCTGGAGTGCATTACTTTTTAACTCCTGGATGTGGTCAATTGCTAGGTGCCATGATTTGCCACAAATGTATTTTAATTTTGTACTATGTATGTACATGAAGTATGCAAGTGCCCTTCAACTCCAAATTTTCATATTTCAATAAAAAATATTGAATGTGACTTGACCTGTTGTTGACTAAGTTGATGCATTAATGTTTTGGTTATTTTTAGATTACTAGGTTTTCCTAAGCAAACAGGGCAAAAAAAATGCATGAGTCTCATATCATGTGTGAGTATTTTAGCAATTAACTCATTACTAGTTGATACACCAAAAAATAATAAAAGATTTACAGGGCAAAATTAGAGGAGCAAATAATAATTACATGCACAAAACAAACACAGGCAACAAAAATTATGCAAAATGTGTCTGAATTAAATTGGCCCGAACTGCTTGGCCAGAGGCACATGGTGTGGCCGAAGGACGGGCGCCAGCAGCCAGGGAAGTAGTGGATAGCCGGAATCCCCTGAAAGAATAAGAAAATACTAACATAAATTACACATGACACAAAAATGTATTAAAAAAAAAAAGGTTGTTCACCCTGAATAAGAGCCTATCTTATATTTTAGACACACCCTGAACAGATTGCTCTGCTAAAGAAACAGCCTAACACCATCTACTGCATGTTCTGACCCTTTAAACATCCAAAATGGCGGATGAGGGCAAATCAGGCAGACTGCTAACAGGTATTGGCTTAGGACTGTGCTGCTCAGAATTCTTGGATGTCTTATCTTTTCAGGACACCAGATCTGCTTTGTGTGAGCCAAGCACATCTCTAACCCGCCCCCTGCACTTTATCCCGCTCTCCTCTACTCAGTAAGTGTCATGCTTCTGAGCAAAGATGGCGCAGACCCTATCATAAAGCCAAGAACAGAATTGCAGCCGAGTGTGGGGAAGAATAATAAGTAATTTACTAGAAAGTATAAATATATTATTTACTAATTGTGGAAACTCATTTTGTAAGGGTTTGTGCTTTGCTAAAGATCATGGTTAATGTCCGGTTTCACCTGTCATCAAGGGGTAAAAACAGCCATAGCTTCAGACATGGGTCATCAACTATATTCATAGGCATACATTTGAAAAGGGAATGACGTTATTTGCGTCAACTTACCAAGGAGCCATCCACCAGAGAATTATCCAGACTCAAACCGATGGTACAATTCAGATCTTCGCAAGATGTACGCATCATGGGATGAGCCCGGAAACCTGGCGAGGACGCTAAGGAACCGCATGTCCAGGGCCACCACTGCTTGGACATTCAGTGAGTGGCCCATTTTGCGGTTCCTGGGAAAAAAGAAAAAAAATAAATTAGCAAGGCTAGGTAAATTACTCAAACAATAACTCCTAACATCCTCCAAAAAACATGTTGGCCAATACAAATAACACTAACTAAGTACTTAACTATTTTTTAGGCCTACAAAGGATATGTATGTTGGATCAACTGAATATCAACTTTCACATGACAAATTAAGGTCCACATGCAAATGTTTGGCATTGATGATGCTAAATCCGGCCAAATATATCACATGAACAATTTACAAGAAGGGATTAACAGATATACAGTGTAAACTAATTCACAGGGACTATTTACAAGGAGGGATTAACAGATATACAGTGTAAGCTATTTCACAGGGACTATTTACAAGGAGGGATTAACAGATATACAGTGTAAGCTATTTCACAGGGACTATTTACAAGGATGGATTAAGAGATATTTAAAATACCATTTATGTCAATTATATAAAAAATTGACTGATTGAACTTGCCTATAGATGTACTTGTCGGCTGCCGGAGGGACTAAGGCAACGTTGGTGCAATCAATGGCACCTATGACGTTGGGCATGTCGGCGATACCATGTCGTCAGGAAAAACATGCCTTCCAAAAACTTGGATAGAGCGCGGCTCAGCGTAGGGCACCCAGCCTCTGGAACGAGGCCAAGCATCTTGGTCATACCTGAAATTGCTTGCCCCTTCCTTGTGGTGCGGCCTAACCATGGCTAACCATGGCTGCAGCTCACTATACAATTTTTGGAGGGAAGCTCGAACAGCTCAATGTCATGCATGCCATCGATATGCATGCGTCGCCGGTGCAATCTGGTCTCGGCCCCCTGCTGACACATTCAATTCCCATTAGCTGAAGCTCGTGAAGCTCGTGATGCTTCTCCAAGGCACACAACTGGTTCATTGCAAGGGTATCCGAGGTCAAAAGGGTCCCGTAAGGGGATCGCAAATGAAATGGTTTGGTGTGGTGGTCCCTTGGCAATCAGCTCTCTGAATGAGACGCAAGCCCATAGCAATAACGTAAGTTATCTGAACGAACGCAAAATATCAGATTTTGATGGGAAAATGATCCTAACTAACGCAAATGATCCGATTTGCTTTCGTTCTTCGAAAGCGCATATACGCATTAGCCCGAACGTTCGTACAAATGAAAAATTTATGAAAAATACAAATAAAATGACAAACACACACAAAAACTTTCACAGACAGCTACGAAAGTCCAGACGAATGTGCCTCTGAATCGAGCCTATAGACTCCATGGTAAAAAAAGTCTTTGGAAGAGTGAGAAATGAATATACTTTATGAACAATTTTGAGTAAATATTGTGTTCTATTTTCTGAATCATATATGGGCAATGTCAAAACCTAAAGCAGACCTACACCTGCCTATGTTGTTCGGGCCACTTGGGGGGTGACTGCTCTGTAATATCAATTGTTCAAACCACTTGGAGGTCATTGCTCTGTAACAGCAATTGTTCACACCACTTGGTGGTCACTGCATTGTAATACCAATAGTTTAAGCCACTTGGGGGTCACTGCTCTGTAACATTAATTTTTAAAACCACCTGGGGGGTCACTGCTCTGCAATGCCAATTGTTCAGGCTACTTGGGAGTCACTGCTCTGTAATACCAATTGTTCAAACCACCTGGGAGTCACTGCTCTGTAATGCCAATTGAACAAGCCACTTAGGGGTCACTGCTCTGTAATACCAATTGTTACATAGTTACATAGTTAATACGGTTGAAAAAAACATATGTCAATCAAGTTCAACCAAGGGTGTTGGGGTAGGGGAAATTATTTTTTATTTTATAGGGGAAGCTATTTTTTTTTTTTGTTTTTACTGATAACCGCTAATAGTAACTGTTAATGTTATTTTCTTCTAAATAAGCATCTAATCCTTTTTTGAAGCTGTCAGCGGTTGATGCTGTGACAAGCTTCTGTGGGAGGCTATTCCATAGATTTATAGTTCTTATGGTAAAAAACGATTTTCACCTCCGGAGACATAGTCAGAGCGTCCTTTCTATGAATGGGTGCCCAGAACTGGCGGCATATTCCAGGTGAGGGCACACCAGTGACTTTGTAAGGAGGCAAGATTACATCTCTATCCCGTTATTCCATGCCTCTTTTAGTATCTTGGTGGCCTTGGAAACAGCTGCTTGGCATTGCATGCTGTTATTTAGTCTGTGATCTATCAGAACCCCCAGATCCTTCTCAACAAGTGACTCTCCCAGTTTTACTCCCCCGAGGACATATGTGGGCATCAGGTTGTTAGACCCCAAGTGCATGACTTTACATTTTTCACATTGAAGATGTTCACAAGCTTCAGGCTGAGTTGGACACATTGAATGTCTGGGCATCCACTTGGCAAATGAAGTTCAATAGACTGCACTGTGCTACATATCTTTGTGTCATCTGCAAAAAAGAGTCAGTGCTTTTAATTCCATCTTCTATGTCGTTTATAAACAAGTTGAATAATAGTGGGCCCAGCACTGAACCTTGGGGTACACCGCTTACAATTGGTAACCATTCAGAGTAGGTATCATTAACCACAACTCTCTGCACACAATCCTTCAGCCAGTTTTCAATCCAGTTACAAACTGTGTTTTCTAATCCTGAAGATCTCAATTTCCCCAATAAGCGTCTATGGGGGACAGTGTCAAATGCTTTTGCAAAATCCAGAAAAACTATATCCACAGCTGCCCCTCTGTCCAGGCTTCTACTCACCTCCTCATAGAAGCCAATCAGGTTAGTCTGGCAGATTCTGTCCTTAGTAAAACCATGTTGGTTGTCACTTATAATATTATGGTTATATATTCGTGTATGTTGTCCCTTAATAGCCCCTCAAGCAATTTCCCTACAGTGGATGCTAAGCTAACAGGTCTGTAATTGCCCGGAGAAGACCTAGAGCCCATTTTAAAAATGGGCACCACATTTGCCGTGCGCCAGTCCCTTGGCACTATACCAGTTGCTAGTGAGTCTTTAAAGATCAAAAACAAAGGTGATGAGATAACGGAACTGAGTTCTTTGAGAACTCTTGGGTGAAATCCATCGGGTCCTCCAGTCTAATTCACATTTAAATTATTTCGTTTTTCTTGGATGATATCCATGTTTAGCTTGTTAATTATTATACTTGGGCTATTGCTATCAGTGGCATCTCTTGTGTTGGCTCCTAGCTCTTCTTTTGCGTACACAGAGCTAAAGAATCCATTTAACAGCTCCACCTTATCTTCATCCCCAGTGACCATTTCCCCGTTATCATTAATTAGGGCACCTACCTGTTCTGATTTCATTTTCTTCGAATTAATATATTTAAAAAATCGTTTAGGGTTTGTTTTGCTTTCTTTGGCCACATCTCTTTCATTTTGTGCTATTGCCAACCTTATATCTTTCTTACACATTTTATTTACTTGTTTATAATTTTCAAGTGTTACAGCTGAGAGTTCAGCCTTGTAATGTTTAAATGTCCTTTTTTTGTTCTTTATTGCCCTTTTAACCGCAGGTGTCAGCCATTAGGGGTTTAATTTTAGCCGCTTATATTTGTTACCCGTAGGAATACATTTTGCAACGTTGCTACTCACAATTGATTTAAAGCACTCCCATTTGGCATCTGTATCCTTATTCCTAAACAGATGTTCTCAGTCAATGTCCTGGAGTGCAGCTCTGAGCCTGGCGAAGTTGGCCTTCCTAAAACGTAATGTTTTTGCCTTCCCAGGCAGAAAATCTTTCTTACAGTTTATGTCAAATACAATTATAGTGTGGTCACTGTTACCAAGATTTTCACGAACTGTTACTGTCCACATCAGGTCATCAATATTTGATATTACAAGATCTAAAAGAGCATCACTACTAGTAGGTGCCTCCACAAACTGATCATATAATTATCTTGTAGCAAGCTGAGGAATGCTCTCCCCCTTGTAGTGGAAGCAGAACCATGTCTCCAGTCGATTCCTGGATAGTTGAAGTCCCCCATCACCACCACTGTACCAGCCTGTGACGCTCGCTCCATCTGTTTATGCAGTTGACCCTCTATTTCCTCATTTATATTTAGGGGCCTATAGATTACACCAAACTGTATTTTAGCATTGTTTACATCGCCCCCCCCCCACTTCTACCCACAAGGATTCTACATCCTCACAATCTTCTGCTAGTATTCCCTCATTAATATATGCTTTGAGTTCTTGCTTTACATAAAGACACACGTCACCCCCATTCCTTTTGCTTTGTCTTTCCGAAAAAGAGCCAAACCTTGTAGATTGACAGTCTAGCCATGTGTGGAATCCAGCCATGTCTCAGCCACACCAACAACATCAATATTCTCTGCCAGCACCAAAGCCTCAAGCTCCCCCACTTTACTTACCAGACTTCTGGCATTTGTGAACATACACTTTATGTTCCTATCTAGTTTGACACATTGGGGTATAGTACTAGTTTCTGCAGTGATGCATCTGTCTAATTTATCACTGCTGGTTTGCAACACATGGATCTCCTTATCCATCATAGCAGTCCCCCCCTTCCAATTCTCCACCCACCATCATATGCTGTCCCCTAAGTAACCTGTCTTCACTTTTGTTTTCACTCTTTCCCTCCCCCTCATCTCTAGTTTAAATAGCTCTCCACCCCCTCTAGTATCCTCTTACCCAGCACAGCAGCCCCCCTTCCATTCAGGTGCAAATTATCTTTAGAATACAGTTTGTACCCCAATGAAAAGTCAGCCCAGTGCTCTAGGAACCCAAATCCCTCTGCCCTGCACCAGGACTTGAGCCATGCATTTAACTCTCTAAGCTCCCGCTGTCTTTCATGTGTAGCACATGGCACTGGCAGTATTCCAGAGAATACAACCTTGGAGGTCCTTCCCTTCAACTTTGTACCTAATTCCTTAAATGTTTTCTTAAGGATCCTCCATTTCCCATTAATTCTGTCATTGGTTCCCACATGGACCACGACAGCTGGGTCATCCCCAGCCCCTCCCAGTAATTTATTCACCCTTTCCACCACATGCCATACCCTGGCACCAGGGAGACAGCAAACCATTCGGTTAAGCAGTCTTGATGACAAATTATTCTATCAGTCCGCCTGATAATAGAATCCCCTATGACCACTAACTGTCTAGTCCTACCTGCAGTCCCAACCACCCGCACACTAGTTGGGCTGTTCTCGCAGCTGTTAGGGAGAGAAGTATTCACTAGGGCTGCCATTTCTGAGACTGACACTCTTGCATCATTACCCAACTTGGCAATTTTGCTAGGGTGCGCAGACACAAGTATGGCCTTCCTTTTCTGTGCACCCTGAAGTATATACATATGACAAACTGTGCACTGAAGTAGACCTACAATATTGCTGGGCATTATCCTAGTTACAAAGCCGCAGTAAAAACAATTTTAGTGTTCACAGTTGCAGCAACTTTGGCTTTTACCTTCTAATTTTAGCACATAGGCAATAAGAACACTTGAACACTTGAAATCCCCCAATCTAAAGTCCCTTAATGAAAAGTCCCTCACTTATAATACAACCTCACTTGAAAATACAACTGAAACTCGCAAAAGCTCCTGAACTAGCTTTAAACAATCTTATTTATATAAAGCAATACTTCCCTTCCAAATGGCAGTCTATGTCTGGCAAACAGTCAGAAGGCTTGTTCAGGCCACTTGGCTGTCACTGCTCTGTAATACCAATTGTTCAAATTCCCTGTTCTATAAATGTATTTGTTCAAACCTTACCAATTGTTACATTTATAAAAGAGGGCTTTTTTCACATGTTATATAAAGCCATGTGTTCATGATTGGTGCTCTGGCTAAAACCATCCCTCGCCATTCATTTCTGGAACTATCTTTCGTTTCAACCATATATTCCACAGCTTTACCAATCATTGTGTCAGCCAAATGGACATTTCTTATCCTGGATGAAGCAATTTTTTCTGGAAGTACTTCAAGAGCAGACACCCTAGTGGAGTTCTAGTCCACAAACACAGTCAAACCCATCATACTTAATAAGGGAGTGGGACAGGTTGACTGGTACTTGATCTAAAACAGATCCTTTCCCTTGTGTTTTTGGGCCACTGCTTTCTTTCCAACCATGTTGTATCCTGCAGCCAATGATGTTTCGATCACGTGACTCTGTCATAGGGAATGTGTCTCTGGCTCTCATTTATAATTAAACATTTTGTGAAGCTACGTGGATGCATTCTGTCATTATTAATGTACTATCGGATGCCTATATATCGTCTTGGGGTAAGCTGGAAGTTTTGTAAACACAGAGCTCAGTCACGTGATCGGTAGTTGCGATCACGTGACCATGATACACTGAGCACGTCCTTTACTTCTAGCTTTATTATCTGCTTAATTTATCAATTTTTTAAAATCAGGGATTATGCGTTTTTACTTCTAACGACCACACTTTTGCGGATGCCTTTTTACCATCTGGTTTTTGAAGGTAAATCTTAAAGTGATAGGCGCTCCATTCTATGCCGCAGGGCATTGTGGGCTAATCCCCTATTATTTGCTATAAAACTCCTGCCACTCCGCTATGCCATCAGCCTTGTTAAAGAAGCCTAGTTGCGACGAAACGCATCGGCGGTGGCCTGTGGCGGAGTCTGTTTTGAACAGGTACCTAACGCTGTCATTTCGTGAGCCGGCTGAAATTTGGATTGATTGAATGCTGTTTTTATCCTTTTGGCTTGATCTGCATACGGTGTAGCAAGCCAGCGCCTTAAAGAGGAATTGCCTGAAATTAACAGCAGTTTTTTTGGCTGCATGTTTGTTGGAGCCTTATCACATTTGACAGCTGGTAAGCATTTACATTGTCGGTAAAGGATTGAATTCAGTCATGATTTATTGTGATGTGCACGTGCTGTGGGACTTTGACTTCTTCTGTTATCTAGCTTTGGTGCTCTGTATACTTCACAGAATTTTACAATTTACCGACTTGCCTGCGGGAACTCCACTATTGTCTGTTGCTCTTTCCAACATATAGTATGCAAAGTGGAGTTTTAGCTGGTTGACAAATCACCTATGAGGCAGTGGAAAGGCCAAAGTTCCTCTGCGGTGCAGATAGGAGAGTGAATGCCCAAGGTGCACACACATGGCACGCACTTTATGCTGCATCTCTGGATAATGTGCCAAGAAGCTTTGAACCACCAAGTGGAGCCCATGTGCCAGTCAACGGATGTGCCTCAACCCAGCTTGGCCCAAGGCTGCTACTAGGTTCTGCCTATGTGTGTGGTCTTTCACCCAGACATATGAGTTTCAGCACCGCCTGCTGCCATTTCCCCATGGCTGGGCTTAAAATCTCACATCTTTTTTTTGGGGGGATACAGGTGGCCTTGTGGAGGCGGTGGTATAGACTGAGACAACAGAAACATCAAGGAAGTCTCAGGTTTTTGTATGTATTTATTTTAATAATATAATTTTTAATAATACTAATAATGTTTCTTGGTCTGCTTTGCAGGCCCCTGGTGATGGACATTGTGCAGAGATTTCTCTACTTCAGTGACTGGTGGCAAAGCATGCAAATGACCTGTGTCTTCCTCCTCTTCCTTGGTCTCGGTCTCTTGCTGCCACTGAGCTCTTAAATTCAGCTAGGAACTCTGCCAATAGTGTGTCCACCAGTGTGCATTTATACTCCCTCATCTTTCTGTCCTGCTCCAGTGGTGGAATCTAGGTGATGTAATCCTTATAGCAGGGATCCAGCAGGGTGGTCAACCAGTAATAGGCAATGGTGACTATGTGGCTAACTCTGTGGTCAGTCTGCAGGCACTAAGTGGGAGGTGTCTTCTCCTTAGTACCCCCCAACCACACTCCAGTGATTCCCTAGAGCTGTGCTGGGTTCCACCATGCTGTGAGGAAATGTCCCCCTCTGAAGCCTCCAAAACTGTCCCTTCTTGTGGCTATCGATCCGGCATCCCACCCTGTAAGCCACTTGTGGACTGGCCAGAGACCTGTGTAAATGTGCCTTCCTCAGTGGCAATATTACATTCCTTGTCATGTCCTGAAGTGTTTTTTTCTAGCCGGCGAAGAATGGGTATGTTATTGCTGATAATGGTATCATCAACACTGAACGTATTTGTGGCATGTTATAAGCACAGCAAAAATGTCCCTCATGGAGGCCCACTCATTGGTGGTGAAGTGGGTTGGTCTACACTTTGATTCACCCGGGTATTTTGGTGTTGGACCTCCATTATCGAGCACATGCACCAGGCAATGGATGTGCCTCAACCCAGCTCAGCCCAAGGCTCTTTGAGACAGCTTTTTCAGTGCTCAGTCCCTGGGCGTGGTGGGCAGTAGTAGAAAGGGTTCTCCTTCTTCTGGAGCTAGGTGGCCACCATCTCTTCCACCAAGATAGGATTGCCCTCAGGCCATGTTGAGTCTAATACTTCATCATCACCTCTCGGAATGTCTTCCACCCACTCCTCCCTGCTACCCTTGTTCTCAGCCTCCACTTTTCAGAAAGCCACAGCAGTCTTTACTTGTGTTTCATACTCATCGTAGATGTCCTGCGATGGTCTGATGTCCACGTTCTCATGCTCCAACACAATTTGTTGGGCATCTGGGAACCCCAATGTCTGCAACTGGGGCAGGTGGATGGCCTATGACTCCCAGCTAGGAGTGTCATCATAGAGCATTAGTGGCTTCTCTATGACTTGTGACTGGGACGACTTTGCTGATTTGAAGGGGAGTGAAGTAGAGGGCTCTGCAGAAGTGAAGAGATTTGAAGACAAAAAAGGTGTGGAAGAGGGATGGAAATAAAAAGAAAAAATAAGGAGAAAAAAGAAAAAAAAGAGAAAATATATTATAATAATTTATAATAATAATAACAATACTAACAATGTTTTTCTGTTTGCTTTGCAAGGTTCCTGGGCATGGACGTGGTGAACTGTGGACGTGTCCCACCCTCCTGCAATTTTTTGTTTGTACAGCACCACAGAATACAATAGCGCTCTATAAACAAACAATAATAATACGAATAATGTTTTTTTGTTTACTTTGCAGGTCTCTTGTTGACCAGAACTTGAAACACTGTGTACCATCTGATCCAGGGGTTCTCATCATTTTTTCATCAAGTACCACTTTCCATTTTCTGAATTAATCAAGCACCATCTGGGTTGTGCCTGAGCATTGTCAGTCACCTAAATCCTTAATCAAAACATACAAAACACCTTTGAATGAATGAATCACACATGGAAATCATGCTTGAGTAGAAGATGGGCAGCAGATCAGTTTGGGGTACAGATGCAGGACAAGTCTGCAGCTTTGTCTGGTACCACCTTTGAGCACCTCAAGTACCACCTGGAGTAATCAAACCCCTGATCTAATCTATCAATGCCTCAGTTTACCATTTTGGCAGCGGTATTGGAGCATACAAGAATATACTGCAAAGCTTGGCCCGCCGGCACAAGAGAAAGTAACACGTCCTCTCCCTGCAGCACCAGCTCCATCACCACCAGCAAAAGCAGCATGGTCATGCCCCTGCCCCTTATTTGCTAATTTCTTCATTTTTGAAGTTACTGACAGTGGCCTGTCCCCCTCAGAATATCAGCCACCTGTCCCTGGAAGTGGCTTGTAAATGATAATTAGCAGATGATTTTCTCTTCCCCTCAGTAAATTAGCAGCCTGTCCCTGGAAGTGGCCTAAACATGACAATTAGCAGAGGTTCTACCCCATGATTTGCCTTCTGACACTTGTTAAAATATTAATGTTTAGATTTTTTTTTTATTTATGTATTTATTTAATTTTTTTTGTTTTCTGTTATTGTTTGGGTACTTTCCCCATCCCATTTTTTGCAGGGCAGTCACCCTTTTATTCCCATTGAATTGCAGCCATTTAGCCCTTGCTACCCCCATTTTACAGCCAGTTTTGGTCCCCCAAATTTGGGTCCCACCTGACTTCAGGCTGGAAAGCTTGTTGAACCCAAACTTCCTCGGATTGGCCCATCCTTATTTCAGACAAGTTGGTGTATTTCTGCTCTAACATTATGCAAAGGGGAAGCAATGTACTGTATTTTGGGAGACCTGGAATCTAAAAGATTCTCTGATTGGACTAAAGTCCACACATGCACCATATGACTGGGGAAAGGTGAGTTTTTATGGGCATTATGGGGGGTTTCACACAGCGGAGCATTCTAATTTCGAGCAGGGAACAAAACCTGGGATGGTCAAAATCCTGTTTTTTTCCACTTTAACCTACTTGGTATTTTTTTATTTTCTGTGACCACTCATTGGTCAATGAGAGGTGAACTGCCACATGGTCCATGTCACTGGCACACTCATACTGTTTGGGGGTCATTATCATCTGATCCTGCTGATCTTCAGGAATGCATTGATTTACCTGATCATAGCTTTGTAACAGTTACTGTTCCCCATATTAGTTTCCTTGAAATGTTTTGGGTCCTTGCAGTTAAATAGTTCATTACACAGGGCAGCGGGATTTTCTAGTCCCTCGGTGTATAGTCTGTGTCTGGCTGGAGAGTGTGCTGCTGTGACTATAGTTGAGGAGGAAGACTCAGCCAGTAAGCTGTGGAGTGTCTGCCCCGAAACAGTCCACCCCTGGGTGGTCACCTGCATATGCAATTGGAGTCGGTATGAAGGGACTAATTTCTGAAATTCCCTTAGAGTAAGCATATGTGGGGTTTGGTTACCTTACAGCTTCCCTAATCTCTGATTTATTGATGAGTTGAAAGGTATTGGATCCATGGCATGGACACACCTGGGTTTTTTTTGGAAGATCATCTCTGTCACATAGAACTGTGCTGCTGCATTTACTGTAAAAGAGTGTGCATGTAGGCAGTGGCCAGGTTGTGGGCACAAAAGGTGAGGATATTTTTTTTTTTTTGTGCCTGACCAGACCTTTAAGACTTTCTTTTGAATACACTGGACTCTATTCAGCAAAAATTTTTAAAGGTTAACTATGGTTTAAAGGTGCACTTTTTACAAGTGTTGCTGAATCTACCCCAAATTATTTATCATCCAATTACTTACTGTATTCAGGGGGTGAATAAATGTACACATTTTTGCTACCTTACATAATCGCAAACCGGTAGTGAAAATCAGCTAAAAGATATGAAATGAGATAAGAAAGGACCTCCAGCGTAGGAACGAAGAACTCTAGGCGAACATCCAGCACACGGCTGCTAATTTACAACCAATGAGGGATACATCTATCCAACCTTAAAAGATTGGAAAGGAGGAAGAAAAGAAGGGGGGAAGGGAAGAGAGGGGGAAAGAATTGAAAAAGGTTACAAAAAGGACAAGACAAAATAAATGAACAAGGGGAAATAAATTAACAAGCATAAAGAATAGAACAAGTTAACAATGGAAGTTATGTTTGTAGTGCCAAACTTAAGTGCTGTATTAGAATCCGGTAGAAGCACACTGAGTAACAGACAGTATTTAGCAAATAAGCAATAATATGCCAATTTATATGTTGAAGGGGTTCAGAAAAACCTGGGTACACTCATTGTGTACCAGGATACTATGCACAAACAACAAAATGGAAGAACGAACACCCAAATATAGCTATGCAGGTAAAAAAGTTCTTTAATGCCGATTTTGAATAAAGGATATTACATAGTGTACCATATATACAATATTTAACCTAGGTAGGATAGAATGGACCGCTATATAGGTATCTCAGCATGCGGGGAAAACAGAGTCCATGGCCGGCGCTTCAGTAGGTAAAGCAAATATAGATAATGCTTAAATGTTCATAACAGGCATATTAAGGAGATAACCATATGCAAGGCCACTGGCCGATCCCCTAATCCACATAACAAGCACAAACACATAAATCAGACCAATCGATTTTAAGGATAAGAGAAGAGAGCTTACAAGCTGAAACACCAGGGTGATAACATATAGAACCTCAGCATTTTGGTACTGGACCTCTCAAGAGGAACTTTACTTCTGTGCCATATCACTGTCCAAACCTTACATGTTTTGTGTACCTAATTCAAAAATTAAAAAAAAACCCTGCAAGTGTTGAGTTTTGTCAACCCAAAAATGGGAAAGATTATCACGTGTTTTTGGAATGAAATAAGCCTGTGTCAGTGAAGTCAACAGTTTACTCCAGCTTTTTGCTGGAGGAAATTCACTCAATTGACACTCTTGTGCATGCTTTTCTGCCCTCTAAACACCCTATAAATCAGGTGTAGGTGCCAGTTTTACAATAAATCAGAAGGAAGTCCAAGTGCGACTTGGCGCTCCAAAAACATGTGCAAATGCATAGGCGCATGACCATACATCGACCCTTATGTTGGCCAGGACTCCTTGTAATTCTGAAATAAACATTTGTTACTAACATGAAAGTGTGTATGAAACTGTCCTTCACAAAGCTAAATTTATAGTCAACACTGCTACATCCTAAGTTCTAATTTTCATATTTTTGCTCTTACTAACCAACCTTGATTTGCATAGCTCAAATCACATTTATATCTCACCTATTGTTACTCCAAAAGTATAATCATAGGTGCTTTCTAATGTATCACAGCAGATGCAAAGACCAACTAGTTTCTAAGGGATGTATTTTAAGAAAAAACAGTAACAGAGACCTTGGAGAATGGAGGTGGATGACTTGGTCAAAGGCCTCATGTAGGTGAAATCATAGCAGGAGCAAATATTGATCTTTCACATTTAGAGTTTCAACTATCAACACCTGGCTCGGGCAGCTAGTAAAGCTCTGTACTTGGCACACACTACAAACTAAACTGCACCAAATAAGAAAGAACTTTACCACTACTTTAGTGTCTAACTACCAAAGGACAAAGCAACATGACCCATTTTCCAAAATGTTACAGGTCATGTGGGGGTGGGGACTTTTGGAGAAGTGTTGGATGTTGTGTAAAACATGAATATAAAGAATGTTAGTGACAATGTTTTTGGATTTTAAGCTGTTACTGAGCATCAATTTCTGAAATGGTCTGGCAACAACATATAGCCTCACTATTGTGGTAGTGCTATAGGAATGGTGTGCACACCATGCTTGTGCTGTTGAAAATCAAGCTTAAAACTCAAGAGTCTACTTACTAGCAGATAGCGGACATATTGCCATGGAGGAGGTTTCATATGGGCCACAGAATCTAAAAGCAAATATAAAAAGCATGAAAAATTTCATGAACAAACAGCAGTGTGTGAAACACAGTTAACATGTCCTATATAATAACATTGATGGGCCAGTGTGAAGGCACGTGTCATGCTCAAAATGGCAAAACATAAAGCACATAGCATGTGTTTAAAATGTCTAAGAAGTAACAGCCTTCATGGACCATGGACCATATGGTTGACTTAAAGTGAATATCAATACCTTAATTATGGTGTGTGTGGGGCATGCACCTGTGATGCATCTTTATTCAGCTCCTCACTTGAACTTGATAACATATAAATTGATGGGATTTGGTTCATTATTATTATATTATATTATTATATATTATTGGCTCGTGGTTTGGGTCTGGAGTGCTCACACCTGGCACCTCAGAGTAAGAAGGGCTGGTGTCTTTGGGAATATAGTTCTCCATTCAAAGATTAATTGATCCTCTAATTAGATCAGAGGCAAGCCAAAACAAAACAAACATTAGCATGAAAAATGAAACATCCAAAGACTGTGGGCCTGATGCAGAGCCTCCCCCGGTCTGAGCTTAAAACCTTCCGATTGTCCGGGGCTTCCGTTTGAATCGTGGCACAAATGTGATGCAGAGCCTCCGTCGGAATGGCTCCCTAACTAATCCGTCAATTTGTCTTCACTCGGGAAGTTTTTTTTGCTCTCGGGTGCCTTCAATTTGATCGGGGCTTCCGTTCCCGTTCACACGGGCGGCCCGTTTTTCCCGGCTTTTTCCTTGGTTTTTGAACGTACCTGCTTGCCTTCCGTCGTATTTGATCTTCCATTTTTTGGGGTTTTACAAGTATACTTACATCTCCATGGCTCTTCTGTTGCCAATCTGGCTACACGCAAGCGCACATCCCTAAACCTCCATTGGAATAAACATATGGCACCAACTGCCAATTTGACACATATATATATTGTCAAATATAATTTTTGGTGTTCCTTCTTCCTTGCCATTAATGCATACCTTAATCTCTTTGGTGTTCCTTCTTCCTTGCCATTAATCCATACCTTAATCTCCTTTGTGTTCCTTCTTCCTTGCCATTAATGCATACCTTAATCTCTTTGGTGTTCCTTCTTCCTTGCCATTAATGCATACCTTAATCTCTTTGGTGTTCCTTCTTCCTTGCCTTTAATGCTTACCGTAATTGTTTGATAGTTTTTCTGATTTATAGCCCCATATCTAAACCTTTTGTGTCATGTAAATGTGTGATGATGTTGTGTGATTGTACATTTGCAGGAAAGACAACACACCAAATATTTTTATGTTTTTTTTATTCAAACGTTGGTTAATTTTTGTTTTGGTTTTGGTTTATCATATTAAAATTTTTGTTTCTCTAAAAAAATAAACTTTTACAATTATCATGCAAAATCCAAAAAATTAGGCCTCGGGGTCTTGAGCATGTCGTTTTTTTGTATCTGTGAATGAAAAACAACATTAGTTTAGCATTGTTTTTATGGTTTTGTTTGGCGTGGTTTTTTTGGGGCCCTTTTTAAACTGGACCTTCAGCATGATTTAATGAAAAGCCCAAACTCTTAAAAAACGATTCGGCAGCATCTAAAATTAATATATTTTAAGTTTTTAGTCTCTAACTTATTATTCTTTCCCCCACTGGGCTGCAACTGTTCAGGAATTTAGGATACGGACGCCACCATCTTGAAGCATCACACTTACGGAGGAGAGGAGAGTGGGATAAGGTACAGGGGGTGGGTTATAGCTGTGCTTTGCTCAGACAGAGCACAGCTGTGCTCTGGAAAAGGTCAGCAATCCCAGAATGCAGAGCAGCACAGTTAGAAGGCACTTCCTGTTTGCAGGCTGCTTGATAAGATGGCGGCTTCCATAATCCGCCATCTTGGATGTTTAAAGGCTCATAACATGCACTAGGTGCAGGTAGGATGAATTTTGATGTGGGCAATCTGTATGTACAGGGTGTGGGAAACATATAAGATAGTCTCTTATTCAGAGTGAAGGTCCGCTTTAAGGCCTTTTGTTCCAATTTTTTGTTATGTTTTTTTGTTTTTTTTGGGGGATTTTTTTGCAAAAGGAATTGTTAGTTCATGTACTTTTCATAAAAAAAAACACTTACAATGCTTTGGGCGCACATTGCGTCGGGGGCGTCTCCTTTTTTCCTCCCTGGGTTGCTGCTGTGAATCTGTTTGGATGACAAACACACTGATATTAGAGACTGTTGTTGTCTCATGAATATCATATTAAGTTAGGCTTCTAGGTATCAATCAACTCACCTTCCCCAGCCACCTCTTCCTCGTCGCCCCCTTCCTCGCTCATCCCTTGGGATGTCCCTGCGACGTCTGAATCTACAACTAACAATAGTGCACATGAGTATATGTATTTAATGCATGTATTAGCACATCTCTAACTATATTTCCCTTACCGGAGTCAGGTTGAGGCTCATTTAGGCTCGACTCCCTGCCGTCAGATTCCCCCCTCCCCTGCATGCTGAGGTCCAGAGGCTCCTCATACTCACTGGCAGAGGAGGGGGTGGCCGTTGACACTGGCGGTGGACCACCTACACCTTCACCTGTTTCGCCCAACACTGGGCTGCGTGTCCTGGTCCGGGTGGGGCGGAACCGCATATTCCATTCATGGGCTGAAATACAAACACAATCATTAAACCACGCCCAGGCGATGCCAGGGTTATAGGTGCATTTACATTTTAAACACTTACATGGGAAATGTTTGGCGAAGTACCGCCTCACCCGGGGATTATGCCTTCTCTTTAAATCAGACCAGTGTTGGGCGATCTGGGTGAAGGTATAGGTGGTTTGGGATCGTCGTTCTATCGCGTCCACCACCGCCAGGGCCAACGTGCGCTTGTCATAATCTGACGGCAGGAAGTCGTAGCGATTCCTCAGCATCATCTGTCAAAAAAAGATACAAGGACCCACCATTAATACACAAAATACATTAACAAGTTTCCTGGCCTAACTAAAGTCACTTTATTAACCTCTTGCTGCCTCACATTGCCCTAGTTCTTCTATCTGCATCTAGCCTAGTTTGTAGCTGCGTACATGTGTTAAACTAAGGTGGGCTTGTATTTAACGTGACAAACTAAGTTGTTTCAGACTATTCTTGCGCTTTGTTTTTTTATTATAAGGAATGTGTGCGCGCACATAAACGCACGCTCGCACGCTCGCATACTCACATCCATGATGATGTCGTCCTGCTCCTGTGTAAAGATGGCGGGCGACATCTTTTCTTGGTTTACCTGATATAGCTCTGACGTTCCCCCGCGTTGACGTGCGTGCGTGCGCGCAGGCACGCACCCGCTGTTGACCACGCCCACACGGGAAACATATTTAAAGCACAAGGCACTCAGCTCTGTGTTGGATACCATATCATTATGGGCAGACCTAGAGGGAGCAAAAAGAGCCAACCAAGGCCCGAGGCACATAGCAGCCGCACACATGCCTCATCCTCCAAAATACAGAAGAGCAGGCACAAGACACATGCAGAACATGCCCCAACTAAAACGGTGGATAATCCACAGACACAGGCACATTCAAAAAAACGCAGGACCAAGGAGACATTAACCCATTCACCACCACCTGCCAAAAAAACACGACCACACAAGGGTGGCAAATCTAGTAAGACCCTGCAGCATCCTCAACCTCAACACACCAAGCATACCCACAAAACAAAACACATCAGCAAGGGTAAGCGTATTGCAAAACCCTCCACCCCACCAAGGTCACCCACCCCTCCACCTCAACCCTCTGGTTCTCCCAATTCCAGTACCTCACATTCCACATGCAGCTCCACATCTGATAGCTCAACAGGAACCCAGACATTAAGCCATAGCAGCACACACACATCACCCTCCCCCATAAGCCCCAGAACCACACACGACTCACCAGATAGCCAACCATCAATTTCCACAGATGCAGGGGACACCACACACCCATGTGGCCGACAACTACGCCGTGGCTCACTAACTGCACGTTTTTGCGATGCTCAAAGCATGGCTGTGGCAAATGCAGTTTGTGAGCATTATGATGCCCTATTTGGCAGGACCTCCAAATCAACCACTAAGCAGGCTAAGCTGGAGATCTGGATGAATATTTGCCACCAAGTAAATAGTGTGGGATCTGTCCGGAGAGATATTCAACAAATCAAAAGGAAATTTGGGGACCTGAAATACTACAGTAAAAAAAAATGGACATGCGCCGTCAGCAGAGGTAAAGGGCAAATTAAATGCATTTTTAGTCGCATTGTTAACAGGATGTAACACTTATTAGGTGTTATTTAATCTTCCCCAGCCAACAGACAGGGGGTGGCTTACCCACTAAAATAATCCTTACACCCGCCGAGGAACATGTATATACATACATACACCCGGCCAGCATCCAGGGCCTGCCAGAGGCACAAGACACAGACCGGAATGTAAGGTCCCAAGGTGAGTCTGAATTTGCCATGACCTATTACAAAAAGTTCAATAAGGCAGTGTTATGCTACACAACACACTGTACTTGGCCATTTAGCTAATCTTCAAATCTACATTCTAAGGACCAAGTCAACAGGACACACCAGGCCCCCAAACCCCTGCGTTAGCGCCGAGGCCGAGGGCACACCAGGATTCTACACCACAAACACAAATTGTGGATTGCGATGAGGTAAGTCAATGGTCATTGGTGTGTACTTTTAACATTGATCTTTGAGAGCTTTTGTGGACAGAAATAAACTAAAAGGAAGCTATATTTCTTTACAGACCACAGGAAGCCCACCCATCATCGACCATATACGAGATTTGGAGGAGGACACCCCACATATGTCACTAACCACTACGGAACCAGTGGCAGCAACGCAGTCAACCCCGGCACAACCACCACATCCACAATCACCTTCTGAACCAGAACCAACCACCCGTCCCACTGCTCCAACCCAGTCCAGACGCCATATTTCCCAAAGAAGGCAACTTCAAATTTTGGAGGAAGCATGGAGGCAGGAAAATATAGCCTTTTCGGCGACAACACAGCAATTCAATGAGACTGTGTGCACCCAACTCACAAACCTCAACACCCAATTAGAGGTATTAAACAGAAATATCTCTGCCCTAACCAGCCATATGGGTGAGATTAATCAAAGCCTGGCCCACATTGCAGCCAATTTGCAGGCACAACATCATTCCTCGTCAGCATGCAACCCAACATACCACTAATTTGTGGGGAATACATTTTCTGACCCCACGTGTAATTTTTCTTTTGTTCCAAAAAAAAAACAAATGACACAACAAAATTTGTTTGTAAAATAAAAATTAAAAAAAAAAAAAGAAAATTTTGGTCTCTGAAAAAACACTAAACAATAGTTGGGCACGGATGGTTTGTGCGGTGCCACTTTGGGTGCAAGAAAAAGGAGGGGTGGGGACGTCTGAAACTAAAGGTGGTGGAGTAGCCCACAAGCCATGATTTTTTGGACCGTTGCAGGCGTCTATTGTTGTGCCCCCCCAGTCTCATCAACACAACGGAACCTCATCTTCAAGAGACCAAAGCCTCGCTCCACCACAGAGCGAGTCCTCCTGGGGGCAGTATTGTAGCGCTCCTCTGCCTGTGAAGATGGGTGCAGGATGGGGGTCATCAGCCAGGGGAGCAAAGGATAGCCAGAGTCTCCTGCCCAAAAAAACAAAAATTAAAAAATTAAAAAAGGTGTGCATTGCAACAATAGAAAAGAGGGACAAATTGGTGAGCGGGGTAGGGTGGGAGGAAAGGACATTTCTAATGAGACTACATGCACATCCAACCTGTACACTCATTAAAAAAGTCTGGGGAATACTACTTACATAAGAGGGCAAGAACATGACGCAATAGGGTACAATCACTTAACCCATTTAATTTGTAGCTCAATAATTAGGCTCAAAATATACTACGAAAATAGTTACAAAATAGTGTGTTAAGGGAAAAAACACAGTCAGACAGGGTGGGCAACCAATACAAGTTTCATACACAAACCCAGTAGCCAGCCACCAAAAAGATCCCCAGATTTGAATCGCTCATCTAGGCAGGAATTCCTCAAGATGTGCGCATCATGCGTCGAGCATGGAAAGCCAGCAAAACGACTCCCAAAAACCAATTCAGGGCCAGCCAGTGCCTGCACATTTATGCAATGTCCCATCTTCCAGTTCCTGCACACAGCCAATAAAAAAAAAATTAGGTAGACCCTGTAAAAAGGACCCTAAAAAAAAGCCAAACAATATAACAAATACTCATGCCATCGATGTCCAAAGGCGGTGCAGCCTGGTTTCTGCCATACTCTGGCGCAGCTGATGTGCTCCAACAGAGGACTGCATATTATTGCCCGAGTGCAAATACGGCTGCTCTGACTGCCCGTAAATGAAGGCTTGGCGGCCCCGTTTTATTAGGGTGATTTCAATTGGAAATCAAGGCTCTGCATCACTGAAAAAAACGAGGCGTCCGTTTTCCCGGGAAACAGACTCGTGCGAGCCGACAATCGGAAAGGCGGCTGAGTGCACACCTGAGCGCATAAACGCACACTAAAATCAACGTAGCACCCTTTCCTGACCCGATCAAAGCCCAAAACCAACGGGAAAACGCACGGGATAGCTGAACAGGGAGGCTCTGCATCAAGCCATGTATCCTAAGAAATGCAGTATTCTTGTTTTTTGGAAAAAGGGCAATAACATGTGTAAGACTTTGTCCATGGTTGGGTTGCACCAACTGGGCAACACACAGTAAGAGAATACTGGCCACTGGGAAGTGGACTTCTCCCAGACAATACTAATCCCTCTGGCTCCATAAGCAGCATTGAGTATTAAGATTGAGCCATAAGTCATAAATAGCAAAGCTGTTGGTAATCAGAATTTAAGTAGAAATAACATGGGACTCTCAAAGCCTAAGTACAAACAAAAGAACGCAGGTCTCAAAAACCCTTAGGGACATGGCCATGAATTAGTTCAAACGAGGTACACTTAGGGTTGTCCACAAGCAAATATGGTTGGATTTTAAGTAAATTGCAAGGATGTGGTTGTGCTTTAGCTCATTATGACACAATTTCAAGTATTTAATTGTTGCTGCTAGCATTACAAAGGAAGGAGGAGGGGGCGGGCACCAAAAACATAGATGAAGCAATGTTATGTGGTCTACATGATATGGCATCCAAATTGCATCCCTGTGTGAAGCACAAATTATTGTCACTGTAAACTAAATACTAAGCAGCATTGAGGGACAAATACAGCACATCTATTAGGGAACTCTGGTAGGGAAACAAAATAGTTCAAGTAGTTTTTGTGGTTCTTTTTCTGTTTTAAAAGGGCATACATTCTTCAGTGCTGGCGCAGTGTAAAGGCATGTCACCTTATGGCTAGGCCAGGATAAACATATGTGGTCATTACCAAATGCAAAACAAGACAGCATATTGCATGGGGGTTTTAAGCATTTCTGGCCAATTCTTCATAATGGAACGTATATGGAATTAAAAAGGCTTAGGGGGGGGGGGCATTTTGGTTTCTTGTACTATGTAAGTGATATTGGCAAGTCTCAGAAGTGATAACAGTTTTTTATTAACAGGTTTCATAAAAGTGGGGAATGTAACTGGTGCTTCAGTCTGCTCAATGGTCTGGGCAGAGTTTAAAAAGAAACAATGAAAATCTCTTACTATGATACAGAAAAATTAATAAACCTTTGTAGGGACAACGTAAAGATATGTATGCTTGGGGCTAGGTAATTGTAAATGCATTTTGCCTTGCGGCTAGGGCAGTGCATGGGGCAATAGCAAAATGCCACACAAGCCAACACATAGCATAAGGGCTCCTAGCTCTAACTATTGCAACATATCTAAAGAACCACATGGTCGATATGAGGTGCTCACCAATACAGAAAATATGTTGGCTCTTGTTCCTGGTCTTGACTAGTAATGTCTAAAGTGCTCTGGCCTTGCACTTGTCTGGAGGTTGACGGACCACTTTCCTCCTGCACTTGGTTGGGTCGGGGGTGGACTTCACGACACCGAATCAGTGGACGTCAATCTAAATCAGGATAATAATGTAAAAAAAAAGTTTGATCTTAGAAGCTCAAAATGGAGAAAAGTACACCTATTATAAAAAATACAAGGATATTCCGCATCATAAATTTTGTTGACAGTGATGGCATAGAAATGTTTTAGATCTGAACACTGTCTATGCATTTGGCCTGGGGTGTATTTTTTGCCAAATTTGGACTTCAGACGATCCAGAACCTGCACCTGGACATCCTGTTTCCGCCACATAGTTGAAGAATCATCATATTGCTTTTCCAGCATCATCTGTGTAAAAAACAATAAAAAAAAACAAATAAAAAAGATGAACACTCATTCTTTAAATTGGCCTATCCAGGACTAAACATAGCAGTTATGGTTACATTTTGTGGGACACGTGCAAGGGCACATGTATCCTGCAGATCTCTACACAAAACTAGAGTAATAGCGAAAAAAGCTTATAGGGACAAAAAGTACCTTGTAACAGACACATTGAAGCCAGTGCAGGCAGTAATTTAAGGTGATTGCAGCTCTAAAAAAGTTTAATTTTATTAAAAAAAAAAAAAAAAACACAATGGGACAACCCAAATGTACATAACATGCAGGCCAAAGAGCAACCACACCTGTGAACTACAAAGCTAGAAAACACTTCATTGGTGCATTCACCGTTACAATGTGACATTTACGTACTGTCTCCTGTCACCACCTTCCAACAAGACAACGGCGAAACTAAAGTGACTCGCTGGCAATGTAATGCCACAAAAACATCTAGAAAATGATTTAAACTGGTTATTTGACATCTTTGACACTTATATAAGCATGATTCTGTTGGGTATTAGAGCTTTAAATGTAGCAAGCATGTGAAAAACAAAATATACAGGCCACAAATCTGTGCGTAGCAAAAGTTATATTTGCAATGATCGAAACTGGGAATCAGAACATTTTTGGTGTCTGACATGTAAAACAATTTTGCGGTGCTGCACAGTGGTCTGCATTGCATTTTTTCGATGGGTCCAACCTATTTACTAAAAATTAACACTGGTTCCTACGGAGTTTGCCAAAAAATCTGGCACACATGTGACAGATTCGCAGCCAGATCTGCTGTACCTGAACACTGCTGTAAATCGGTCAAATTTGCTGCCACACCGACGCAAGAGGCTCTAGAGCTTTAGTAAGTGCAGCAAATGACCCCCTTAATATTAAAATGTGCACAGGCAGAAAAATTAAATAATTGTTTTTTTTTGTTATTTTGTACAATTCATTTTACATTTTATTACAATTTTTATCTACTCTTTCCTTGTAGCGCAGTGCCATACCGGTTTGTGCACTAAGTACCGGTTTGTGCACTAAGCTGTGCTAGAAAAAGCGCTGCAGTGGCAGTCCTATAGGTTGCCCTGTAGCATCCCTGGGAGCTCTGGGGAGGACAGAGGCATTAAAAGAGGGCATCAATTGTGGAAGGAGGCATATGTGGCATGCAAGGTGGAAACTGCAGGAGGCAGTGAGAGTCAAGGTACTGGCAGCCAGCGCGAGCATCAGGGATCATTACTGAATAACTTGGAGGCAGCAGTAAGGAAATGTTGGGGGGTGTGGCAGTGTCATGGGTGGGGTGGTAATTGACAGCATATTGTCTATTAGTAGACAATAGATATAGATAGTCACTGGGACATAAATGACTCGTGCTATCTTACTTTAATATACAGATTTTTGAACTACTGCAGCATGGCAGCCCCCTGCAGCCTGATTGCAGGTTTGTGTCAGTTCATCTCTTTGTCATTCTGTCTCTTTATCAATCTATCAGTCTATCTGTATCTATCTATCTATCTATCTATCTATCTATCTATCTATTCATCTATCAATTAACCTGTCTTTCTGTTATCCATATGTCTTTCTGTATATATATATATATATATATATATATATATATATATATATATGGATAATTTACTACACTTGAACTCAGGTGCTGGATTATAGGCAGGGGGTAAGGGGCTTGCGTCCCTGGGCCTCCGCTATGTGCCCTGCAAGAGTGCCTCAACCAACAGTTGCACTGTTGGTCTGGTTGGCTCCTATCCACATGCTTCTATGAGTGTATATACCTGAGGTTTTCCCCTTTCCAATGACACTTCCATTGAGTCAATAGCCCTCCTAGGTCTGGAGACCCGATACCACCCCAACACCCACAAGCAAAAATTTGGGATGTTCCAGTGCAGCCGCTTGGTCTGGTTGTCCCCAATTCCCATGTCCATGTAGGGGTGTATACCTGAGGTTCTGCCCTTTCCAACAATACCTCCAGTGGGTTCTTAACCCCTCGGGTTCTGGAAAATCAATGATCAGAAAGGTATCACCCCAGCACAAGCAAGCAACAGTACTGGGACTTTGAGGTGCCGCCTCTTGGTCCAGTCGACCCCAATCCACATGTCGTAGTCTAGTAGGGATGTATACCTGAAGTTCTTCCCTTTTCATCGATACCTCCAGGGAGTCATTAGCTCCACTAGGTCCGGAGACCCAATGCAAGGAATGTACCACAACAGCACCCACAAGCAATGGTACAAGGACTTTGCTGCTGCTTGGTCCGGTCGGCCCCAGTCCACATGACCTTATAGGGGTGTATACCTGAGATTCTCCCCTTTTCATCAACACCACTAGTGGGTCATTAGCCCCCCTAGGCTCAGAGTTCCAATACTCTGAACGGTACAACCCAAGGTACCAGACTTTTGCGGTGCTACTTTCCAACGATATTGGAAACAACGAAGGTTGTTAACCCCCTAGGTCTGAAGATTCAGCACTTGGAAGTCTACCACCCTAGCGCCCACGAGCAAAAGTACCAGGCATCTTCGGTACCACCGTTTGGTCTGATCAGCCCTAATCCACATGCTCTTGCAGTGGTGTATACTTGAGGTTCTCTAATTTCCAACGACACCTCCATTGGGTTGTGGCCCCCCTCTGGAGGTCTGGTGCACAGAAGTGTACTGTTCTGGATGAGGTGCATTATTCCCAGGATGATTTGGAGCCTTGGTTCTAAAGAGCCAGGGCACTAGAAACCCACTGGAGGTGTCTTGGAAAGAGTCAGTTATGCACCTCTGCAAGGGCATGGGGATCTCATCGGCAGTTCCGCAAAGTCCCAGTACTCTTGCCCACCGAAGCCGGGGTCTAAAAATGTAAAATTAAAAAATGTAAATGTAAGTGTAGGGGGATTGTTCTGAAGCTGAAGATCTCAGCTACATTCCCCGTGAGTTTGGACTCCCTTGCCCTCATGGTCCGAGAGAACCAGGGCTCAGAACTGGACCTCCCTGGGTGAGGTGCATCGATTCCCAGGGTGACCCACTTTGGAGCCCTATATCTCTGGAAATAGGGGGGCCTAGCAACCAACTGGATGCGCTAAGGTAAGCACAGAGAGGTAATGAGGACTGGAGCTGGTGGAGGCAAGTGATGAACAGTGCCGAGGACAGCACACAACAGGATTCTCTAGCTCAGATCAGCAGTGATCAGTCACCTACCAATCTACCTACCTGCCTACTGACCCACCCACCAATTCATGCACCTGCCCACCCATGAAAGGATGGGGTTATGAAGACACTGGACTTTAATGAAAAAAAAAATAGTATATCTGGGGCCTCCACCAGATATTCTGCGCCTGATCGAACCTGTTCACCAGTTTACGCCTGACGGGGTACGCCATCTGTGCTGGGAGTGTGAAATAATAATAATATTAAAGATGATCTAAGCTATTTAGCACCAGCAAATTAAGGGAACAACTATCTTTCTGGTGGCATTTTGTTGTGTTTTCGCTGCACTACGCTGGTCAAAATGTGTGGTGTTTACTAGTAAACAGGGTGCTCTTGGCAGTGGGTGAACTACAGCGGCACAGTTTGCAGTTACCAAACCATAAATGGCGCTGGAAACCCACTTAACAGCTTAGGGCAGCATGGAATTTGTCTTTCAATGTATGTGTGGTGTCTCTAGAGTGTGTTGGGTGTTTGGGAGGCCTTTTAAAATAGTTTAAATAAAATCATGTAAAAAACGTTTTAGTTGTTTCTCCAATACTAGTTATCTATCTTGTAACACCCAATACCCACTAAATAACATGAGATCTGCGTCTACATTAAAATAAAATGTCATGTATAATATACAAAACTATATAATATAATATATATATATATATATATATATATATATATATATATATTATACAAACCAACAAAAAAGTAAAAATAAATGCAAATATAAAGATGAATGTAAAAAACAAGGTTTAAAGCAAATATATAAATATATGTTTTAGTGAAGAATGTAGAGAAAAGGGACTATATGACTATAGTGCTCAGAAGAAAGTGCAAAGAATCCAAGCCTATATGAATATATGGCAAAGATAGTGTACATAGGAGCAAACACACAATTTGAGTAACAAAAAAGAAAGGCAAGGACCACAGCAATCAGGAGTCTCCCCCCAAAAATCATGCTTTTTACTGGTGCAACGCACGCACTTACTCATTTTCCAATGAGGTAAGAACATTTTTTTGAGGAATTTAGAAATAACAGTGCTCTATAAGCTCGCACATGTGCCACTGGATCAAGGGGAGAAGGTGAGTTTACTGGGCGCCCTGTTAGGTTTTAGACTCATAGACTCCAAGGTGGGTTTTGGTCCACTTTTAAGCTTGGTGTCCCAATGATTTGTACATTTATATAGTTTAGCTTGTCTTCGGTTAGTACATTTTCCTTTCACATACGAGGGTAACAATTAACATACTAATTATATTCATGTGCTTTACATTTATTACATTTTGCAGTTTTATGATTAGAAGTGCAATAAATTAAAACATGATGGTTTTGCTTTCAAAATCTAGTGCTTTAAAATGTAGGTATTACAACAGCTTCTGTAACCTTTCCTCATGCCCAACATAACTACTGTATCTAGTGGATGTTCAATTGTATATAAATCATAGACCTATTTCTGTCTACCTGCGATACACTCGAGAGATGCTCAGAGAGCTTGCCTCTGGTGGCTGTCCTTCAGAGAAAAGACTGCTTTGCAATCTGACTCTTCTGTTCACGTAACAATGTTAATCAAGTATGGGCTGCATCTGGAATGTTTTAAGTACATGATACCTTGGACATGTTCAGGTCACACAGCTGTGGTGATTCATCACAAGGGAGATGTTGGAAGTGGATATGTCTTTAAAATCATGCTTTCATTCCCAGCTCCAGTATAAAACTTACATTCAAAGTATAATATGTAGCACAAATCATGAGCAGAGCTAAGGCTGCAAGAATTAAATTACCTAATCATAAAGAATAAAAACAAGGTAAGCAAATGATTTCACAAAAACAAACGTATGACCTTCAGTTTACTTTTAACTGAATTAGGATCAATTACTACTAGGATAATATTACTAGCTAGTTTAATAACTCCAAGTCATGGTCAACTTTCAAATAATAAAAAATACTAACTCCATTTCATTGTGGCAGTAACAGACCATCATTACTTCTAAATATCCTACATTTCTAAACGTCTAAATATGGAACTAAAGGCTGAAAGCCTAGTTAAGAGACTTACCCCCTTGCTTCAACAACTGATTCTCAGGGATGGGATAACACTATCAGGGTTTTGGATCTGATCCATGTGGCCAATAAAAAGGGGATGCGCTTTTGCCAACTGATGCCAAAACAACCGCCAAATTTGACAGAGTTAACTGGGACTTTTTATTAGTAACCCAGAAATCTCACTACTAGTTATTTCAGAATTGATAAATTCCAATCAATATCTAATTCAGAAATAGACCAGAAAGGTGGAAAATAAGAAGTCGTCGGCCCTAAATATATTGTTCATAATAGGCCAGCTTCAACATGCGAGAGAATTTTCCATTTATATGGGAGAACTATTTCCATATCTTGGTACATGAATTCCAGCTGACTTGACCAAGGAATTTTACTTAATCTTTTTTGTTTTAATAAAAAGAGTAGAGGACCTTCAAAATGTTTGAAGACCTTGAAAATGAATATATTCCCACATCTACACTATCTATTGGAAGACCTTTTAATTATGATTGCTTCTCCCTTCTTCTAAATCCCTCACAAATATGTGTGCAGTGTTCCTATGTAGAGGAAAGCAACACAGAATAGCAGGATTCCTCCTATGCCTTTCTAAAATAGGTGGTTGAATAGGACTTTGTAAATGGCAATACTTGTAATACCCCCCCCACACACACACAAATTATATATTTTCAGGAAGTACACACCTCACGTTTTCTAGGCATACCAGGCTTCTTGACATGGGCACAGTTTTCTGGAATTAATCGCTCGAATCCTTTGGTTGCACAGGGTTTCCCTAAAAAAAAAAAATTAAAAAAGCAGAATAAAAAGAAAAAAAAAAATGCAAACAAGAAAAAACAAGTTAAATCTAAAAAAGCAAGGTCCCCCGTACAGAACAATACCCAACATTCATAGGTACTGTCAAGGGAAGAGTTGCCAAACACCAAAGTAAAGCATGCGCGTAAGGGTAATTTTAATTGAAAATTTCAGCTCTGCAGACAAAGCAACCAAAACAACCATTTACATTTGGAATACCCCCCACAAATCCCTGAAATTACACACATTAAGCTTTCTAGATGTACCCAGCTGATTGTAGTTGCTTTATCTTTCTGGGAGTAATCCCTAGAAGAATTCTATGGCTGCACAGGGTTTCCCTAAAATGTTTTTTAAAAAAGCTGAATAAAAAACAAATTTTCCTAAAAAATCTATATGCAAACAAGAAAAAACAACTAAATCTGAAAGTGCAAGATCCATTGAACAGAACAATACCCAACAAGTATAGGCACTTTTTAGCCATTTAACTGCCAGCCTACTTGAAATTTTGTCACCCTCTGTTGACAGGACATTTTTCACCATAATGCAATATGTTTAACTGTGATTTTTGAAGGAATTTCCAGGAAAATTATATATTTTTTTTTGCGGCAGAGTTTAGTCTTTAACATGAAATGTTTTATTTGTAATTTTCAGTGTTAATGGCAAGGCACCCGCTAGCTGCAGGTTACTTGCCGGCCCTCTAAGCCTTGTGAACTGGTATGGGGTCTCATAGATGCAAAACACACACACAGAAAAGAAAAATGTTATTTTTTTTAATATTTACCTCCCATCTAACCCCGAACACTGTGTCATCACTCTGGATTCTGCTCCCCTGCTGCTGCTGAAAGCCTTTTATACCTGCTAGGTGACAGGACATAAAGGGTTAATTAAATAAAATGACATAGGGTCTCCCTCCATGATGGGAGGCATTTTTTGTGGAATTTTAAGGTTTAAAAATCCTTGGAAATCCCCCCAAAAATGACATTGGCTCCCCCCTACCCAGCATAAACAGCCTGGGAACCAGCTATGCAGGGCTTGCAGAACAGGGCGCAAAGGCCAGCCTCAGTGCCCCCTCAACCTGTTACAAGCCCACATAGCCATCCACAGCCCTTGGGCCCTTCTAACCCCCCTTGGGCTTTGGAGAGGCAGGTAATGGGGGGCTGGGGGTTAATGGTAAGTCAACCGCTAGCTGAAGGTGACTTGACAGTTTCCAAGCCTTGTGAACTGGTATAGGGGTCACATGGATCCCTTACCAGTTCACAAAGGATTAAATGTAAAAAAAGACACACACACTAGAGAAAAATGCCATTCATTTTATTTACTTTACTCACCTTTGATCCTCCGCTGTCCCCCAGAAATCCAGTCCCACAGGAATTCGATGACAGATGCAGGGGGATCAGAGGTGAAGAGGAGACTCGGCGGGAGGGATCGCGCCAACAGGTGAGTAAATGTCTTTTTCTACTTGGCAGATGTCAGCGGCAGGGGAAGTGGGGGGGCTCAGACTCACGTAGCTGGCACTAGAAGGGTTAATATACACTTTTTTGCTGAACCCTCAGAAACACCCTGTACCCAAATGTATCAAAAATTCAGAACATTCCTAACTGAGCAGGGTTATGCCATTTATTTCCTAGCACATAAAATCTCAATTTCTACCAAATTTCACAGGATATCATGTACTGTAAAATGATGACTAGGTGCTAAAGAGCACCAACATGCCTGCAAAAAATATTCTGTTCCCCACTATGTAATAGGTGTCTATAGCACCTGTGTATGATGGTACACATTTTCTGGAGCTTCCCAAAACTAATTGGCATCTGTATAAAAGTAATAGATTTAAAATATTGACTGACTGAAAAACATCCCAGCTTGCTATCTATTAAACGTTATTGAGTGCCCCAGAGAAAAGCTTAGGTAAAGTCCCTAATTGTGCATTCCGGAAGAAGACAGGATCTCCCATAATTACTCAGCAGAATGGAAGAAACGGTGATGTCACTAAAATGTAGATTCAGGACTTTCCATATAACATAGTATTATTGGGAGAAATATGTCCTGTCACAAGAATATATACATTCTTGTGACCGGATGTATATATTCTGCCCTGGAGACATTTCTGCTGGCGGTACCTGGGTGGAGTCATACTAGGCCACCTACATCCCCTTTCCCCTCCCTGTCTCCTCTCTCTTCACTGAAGATTAGTGACATATGCTTTTTGAGAGGGCTTAATCCCATGGAGATGTTGTGGAATATATTTGCAGATGCTATGCTCCTAGATTTCATGGGAGCGGCCATCTTGCTCGACCTCTATTGCAGCATCTCTATTTTAGATGCAACACACCTACCTATAGTTGTGATTTAGGGAATATTTATTGTAAGTTTGGCAATTTCAGAGCTGGGAGTCAGTAAGCAAAAGTCCTGACTTCAACTCTATTTTATCATACTCTGATTCTGACACCAGCCCTTACTGCTTCTCCTTCATACAGTAAATGCCCAATAATTTGTAATACCAAATTTACTGTAGTAAAGCAGTAACAAAGTGGTAGCAATCATACCACTTAGATGGAACATAAAGCATATTTATTAGAATACAGTTTTTTAGCTTTTTCCCCTGTAGCTCCCTGTGCAGCACCGCCATCTCCATACTTATCAATTAGGGAGATCAAGCAATTCCATCCTCCATTGCCAGGTAGATATGTTGGTGTCCATCAATATGGATTTACATCTCCCTAACACACCTACCCCATTACAATGGAGGGGGCATGCTGAACCTGCCTTGGCACACCACTTCATTTAAGTGAATGCAAGAGACTGGGTAAAAACAAGACTCTATGGATGCCACCACAAGACACCAGCACTTAAAGACCAAATCACTGGCTTCATGCCATTGGTAAGAATCAATATCCTGGAGCTGAATGGAGGAGCAGTGGTGCAACACCGGACCTGCATGGAGTATCTGCGGGGGACAAAATCTGCTGCTGCCACTGCTTATCACTGGTATTATAAATACGGTCCATAGACTAAGAAAATATAAAATATCTTTATGATCAACATCTCTAAAGTACCTTTGAAAGTTACACTAATTATACAAAATAAGTAGGAGATTTTCTTTTTTATGCTGGAATCGGAGTCGGTAATTTTCTACCAACTCAGACTCCAGCTAAAACTAGCTCCGACTCCACAGGCTTGGATGTGCCAACATAGCTATTGGGAGAATGTGTTGTTGTGGTCTTAGTGATGGTTGGCTTTATAAAGTTACTCCTGAGTAAGAGAATTGTGGCAGGTCAATAAGTAACTGTCTACAATCTAGGCTAAACTCCTAAACCTTGGTTTGTTGTGCTGCTTATTTCTAAGTGCCTGTTTCAGTTAGTCTTGGACCACCTTCAGTATTTTTCTAAATGTTGTGATTTGGCAGGCACCTGAACACAAGGCAAGTCTAATAGGTTAAAATACTGGTTGTGTGTTCTGGTTAACCAAAAAGCAACTATAACAGCCCCACTAGATTGCATAGGCCAGCACATTATTTTGGCTACTTGCCCCAAGTAAATCGTACTGCCTGCTTTGGGGCTTCATTTTAAAAAGTGCCTCAGAAAGTCCTAAAATTATGTAAATAGATTTACATCAAACAAATAAGTCAAAGTGCAAAACAACTGTGCACCAGGATTAGCAGATAGTTTGAAAGGGAAATTAGAGCCAGGTGTTTTTAATCAACAGGATGACAATCAGCTGCAAGATTGAAGTGTAATATAGCACAAAGAAAATGGTTGTTGATGTTCATCAGCCTGGAAAGGGTTAAAAAACCATTTATAAAGTAGTAGTTGGATTGGGCCAATATACAGTCAGACTGTGTACAAATGGAGAAAAAAGGTGTACCCTTCACAGGAGTGATCGAACAACAATTATCCCAACAGTTCCATAAGCCAAAAGATCTCAAGTCTGGTGGGAACACTCTCAAAATTATCTATGTTGTTTGTGCCAGCACAAAAAACCTCAGAGTGCAAAATAGCAAAAAAGTGCGGTTATGATCAAAAGAGTGCAAAATAGCAAAAAAGATGCCCAACTGGCAAAAAGAAGCCAGTATTAAAAAATTCTCCTAAAGGTGAATCATATAAAGTGACCAAGTGCCAATTCATACAAAAAATATATAAATAAATAAATTCAACAATACATATCATTAGTACTTTTTTGCTATTTTGCTCTCTTTTGATCATAACCACACTTTATAGTTATTTGAGGTTTTTAAAACCCCTATACCAGTTCACAAGGTTGGGGGCTGGCTAGTCACCTGCGGCTAGCTGGTGACTTGCCATTAACCCCGGCACCCCCAATTACCTGCTTCCCAGGGGCGGGGGGCAGAAGAGCCCGGGCCCACTGAGCTTGTAGCTGGCAGGGCGGGGGGGTACCAAAGCTGGCCCCTGCGCCCTGTTCTACAAGCCCCCATAGCTGGTCATAATGGGTAAGGGGGACCCCATGTCATTTTTTGGGGATTTTAAGGGTTTTTAATCCTTAAAATTAAAAAAAAAATGGGGTCCCCCCTCCTGGGTCATTTTTTTAAAATTAACCCCTTATGTTTGTAGTGTGGATAGTAGTATTTTATTTATGTTATAAAGTGCTATTTTAAGTTTGGGGGGTCTCCTGGGCAAGAATGGGGGGCTACCAATACATATGTGGTACCGTTGTAATCGTGAGAAATGGGGCTTTTAGATGCAATATGGTTTTCATTAATAAAACAAATGTTTTATTTAACATAAAGGAGACAATTGTCTAAAAATATTATTTTATTTATTTTTTGTTTTTTTACACAAAAAAATTAAAAAAACTGTAGAAAAATTACAAACAAGACATTTCATGTTAAAGCCTAAACTCTGCTGCAAAAAAATATACGGGAATATATCATTTTCCTGGAAATTCCAGCAAAAATCAAGGTTAAACATGGCGAAAAATGGGGAAAAATGACCTGTCAACAGAGGGTGACAAAACTTCAAGTAGGCAGGCAATTAAAAGGGTTAATAGTACCTATGCATATTGGGTATTGTTCTACTCGGAGGACCTTGCTCTTTCAGATTTAGCTTGTTTTTTCTTGTTTGCATATTGATATTTTAGGAAACACTGTGCAATCTAAGAATTCTTCAAGGGATTAGAAAGCTTAACATGTGTACTTTCAGGGAATATATGGTTTATCGGGGATATTCCAAATGTAAAGGGTTGTTTTGGTTGAAAAATTGCAAGGTGCGAACTTGGTCTGCAGAGCTGCATAAGCTGAATCTTGTGTGTCATGCAGCAAAGCCACAGTACCAAACACACAAGCCATGTGATATGACTTAAAAAAACATGCTCACACATCTGTGAGCTTGAAAAAGGGAGTTTAGGTGGCAATTGACGAGTAAATTATAAAATGTGTTACTATTCCCACTTAAACCACTAGATGGGGGTATAAGACCACAAATGAGAGAAGCAGAAGTTTATTCAAGCTCAGAATGACTGCTCAGAGGTCCCCTTTAGGATGAGTCGGAAGGCACAGGATACATTTGAGGTACAACTGGAAACTGCTGAGATTGGTTGGGAGCTTTTTGGAGGAAAACCTCAGGCAACAATGTAGCCAGAGTGGGCCTTATGCTACTGTGATTAACTGTGAATTGTGCCTAAGAAAGTTAAGATACCATGACTTTGCCTTTGTAAGTTACTGCTTTAAACAGTGAACTGTGTTTTGTGAAGTGAAGTATACAGAAATGCTGCTGAGATACACCTGCATCTGTGATATGTGCTAGGTGCTACACTGTGCCGAAAATGTTAATAAAGAGGAGCTACATTGCTTAAGACAGAGCTGAGTTGTGCGTCTGTTTATTGGTGGACTGTGACATATACTGTTGTATTACAGTTACATTGATATATATATCTGTTGGATTACAGTTACTGGACATAATCCTGTTGAATTACAAGTACTGTGCTCATTACCTATAGCTTTGGATGGCCCTAAGTCCCTTATACCATCTGCCCTTGTGCTTCCCTAGAACAAGCTTTACAGTCGTTCTACCAAAAAGCGGTTAAAGAAGATTAACTTAATGTTTTGAAATTGCTACATCAAAGTCCTAAACTTAATCCAACAGAAATGATGTGGAAGGACTTAAAGAAGCAAGCAGTTAATTGGAGGAAACACACCATCTAAACAAGGTTGAAGCTGTACTATATGCATAAATGGGCTAAAATTCCTCAAAGCTGGACTTATCAATAGTTACAGGAAATGTGTAAATGCAGTTATTGCTGCACCAGGCGGTCATACCAGATAAACAGGGCTTCTGATGTAGTTGTAGGTCAAAAGATATGCATAAATTCTAAAGGGGTTCACAAACTTTTAAGCACAACTGTATATCTACTGACAATCCAACTTTTAACTTGTTATTTTTATTAGGATGACAACCACTAAGAACAATACTGTGAAGGAATAAGGAGTTTTTGTGGAGAAGCAATATGCACAGCCAGGAACATTTACCTAAAGGGCTCAGCTTCTGCACCATGGTCTACCAGCCATCATAGCTGGTGCCTGTGCTTGTTTTACTGGGACCCAACGTTGCTCTTTCATTTTTCAGGTTTTAATCCTTATAATGAGAAAATGTGCATGGTCCTTCGAAAAGGGGGACCTTGCAGCAATGTATTATTAAATTTTTATGGGTATAACACTTGAAAGTGCGCTATCTTATTGAAAAAACTAACATTTTTTATTTTCAAAAAGTGACAACATTAAAAAATATACCAAAAATATAAAGAAAACGCTGAAAAGTTACAAACAACACATTTCATGTTGAAGCCCAATCTCTCCCAAAAAACAATATATAACTTTTCTGGAAATCCCCACAAATATCACATTTAACCCTTTAAGTGGCAGCCTACCTAAAGATTTTGTCACCTTTCACTATTTTGTGCTATACAAGTTCAACATGTTTAACCCACAAACTATATATTCTCTTGAAGAACAAACCTTAAGCTTTCTAGGTGTACCAAGCTTGTTGTTGTGTGCACAGATTTCTGGAAGTAATCCCTCAATGAATTCTTTGGTTACACAGAGTTTCCATAAAAAAGAATAAAAAAGCAAAGTTTTCTAAAAAATCAGTATGCAAACAGGAAAAAAAACAAGTTCAATCTGAAACAGCAAGGTACCCTGAACAGAACAATACCCAACATGCATGAAACATGAAAAATGGTCTGGCAACAGAGGTTCATAAAATCTCTAGATAGGCTGTCAGCAAAAAAAGATTAAACAAAAGACCTCTCATATTTTTCTTTGCCAATGAAACCCTTTGCTGCAACTGACACCCATGGCTATTCTTGGTCAGTGGCAACTTTTTAAGTAGCACAACTATTTTCAGATACAGTAGTTGGTGGTTTTTCTGTGTAATTATGTGTATTTGGCTGGTTTATTTACTTTGCAGAGATCAAAAGAGCATCCAACTTTTCCCTCACGGATATGAATTTTGTTTGAAATGAGAACCTACCAAATGCAGAACATTTTAACAACTTTGGCCATGCAGCTCTCTAATCCTCTATTTTATGATTGTTTCGTCACTGTGTGTTACTTGGAGAGTTTATTGAACATATATTGAGCAAAGGCTGAAACCCTATTCATATGTTAATAAACGATGCCCTGATATAAATTTATTTGGAGGGGGAGCATTTATTGATTTTCTAGCAGCCCTGAATCAACTGTCATTTTAGTTTCCATTCAAAACCTTCCCCATGCTCCATCAAGCCTTTATATTAACCTTGGAAATCCTGGCTTTTGGAGAGTTCGTAAAGTGAAGTTCAATGCAATTTACTGACAAAAGTCCAAAACAAACACACTGCGTTTCAGCATACCAAAAGGATTCAGGCTATACTGCAATGCAAAGTTCTTCCCTTCCCGGTTTAAACATAAACACAAATTGGAGCCTTATTTATGAAAATCGCGTTTTAGTGTCATTTTGCTGGCCTACGCGTCTGCCTTGGAGTGCCCACGCCTTTTTATATTTTGGCATGGCTATTTTTACAGAATGGCGCAGCAAGTGCAAATGCCTGATGTTAAATAATCAGTTTTGATTGCCTCGCCAGATATTGCATGCCGGTTAACCCATTGCTCTAGTCCCACGAAGGGTGGCAGGCACTCTTAGTAGCGTCAGAATCTGGCTTGTGCAGCTGACACTGGAGTGACTTACTGTATTTTTCGCCCTATAAGATGCACTTATTTCCCCCAAAATTGGGGGGAAATGTTAGTGTGCCTTGTCGGGCACATGTAAAAAAAAAAAATAAATAAATTAAACTCACCCGTTACCGGCACTCCCGCGTTGCCTGCCGCACTGCGGGAGGCCAGAAGAAGACAGGAGCGGCGGGCTCTGTCTCTGTCCCCACCGCTGCTATTGCTGCGGCAGTGATAGCAGTGGCAGGGACGGAGGCAGCGCCTGCCGCTCCACCATCATCTCCTGCCCTCCAGCTGCTGCCTCTTTCGGCATGGGCAGGAGTGAACAGCGGGGTCCGTGCAGCAGGTGGGCGTGGCCTGCACCGCATAGGCGCAGGCCACGCCCACCCGCTGCACGGACCCGGCTGTTCACTCCTGCCCTTGCCGGAAGATGCAGCAGAGAAGATGCAGAGGAGAGGAAGGAGCGGCTGTCCCTGTCCCCGCCGCTCCTTCTTACTTGCCGGGCCGCGCAGACACCCGGCTCCATAGAACAGGTGGGCGTGGCCTGCACCGACACGATGCAGGCCACGCCCACACAATTCACGGAGCGGGTGTCTGTGCAGCGGGGCGGGGCCGCTCCTCCATCTTCAACGCGGGAGCGCCAGTAACATGTTGTCACGCTCTGGTAACTCCAGCCCTCTAGCTAAGCCCTCAACCCCCAATCTCAGCAGCCAGCTTCACCTGTAGGAGCCCCCACTTGCCGGGACGCAAAATACGCCTGCCTGGGATCGGTTGCCCCCAGGACTTCAATGGCTCAAAGGATGAGAGCTTACTGGTTTAGAGGTCTGAAGAACCAATGGCTAAGAGCGAGTGTAGCGGAAGTCCAGAGACAGGCCAGAGGTTGACACAGGGAAGTCAGAGATCGCAGCAGTACATAGGGAAGAGGCAGCTCGAGGTCAAGGTACAAAGCAGGGGTCGGCAACGGAGATCAGATCGAGAATAGTCGGTTCAGGCAGGGGTCGGCAACGGAGATCAGATCGAGAGTAGTCGGTTCAGGCAGGGGTCGGCCACGGAGATCAATCAAAGTATATCACAAGACAATGCAAGGGTACAAGGCGCTATCACAGGCACTGAGTAACTGACGGGGTGAAGCCTTTATAGGAACCAGATATGATTGGAGATGGGGAAAGTGGGTGCGTGATGGGGTTTACTACAACTCAGAATACAATTGGATCACAGCCAGAACAGGGCTTGTAGCCCAACAGCTCCTTTGGGCTCATTGGCCCTATCACTGCAAGGGGCGTATTCCCGCCTCCCCATCTGGGCCCCTATCACAGCCTCCTGCGGGGGCGCTGAGTACAGCGCCGCCGGAGGACATAACAATCACGTGCTCGCGCGCGGGCGCAAGCACGAGCAGCAGTGACGCGAGGGAGGAGAGCGGCCGTGCGTGGTGCCGCCTGAGCCGCCGCACAGAGACAGCTGCGGCCGGCCGCCTGGAGACGATGCTGGAACGGGGTCCAGGTAAGCGCTTACTGACACCGGACCCTTACCCGGTTTCCCTGGGTTGTCACAATGGAATTTCTTAACAAGAGCTCTAGCGTGCACATCTTTGGCTGCAACCCAACATCTCTCCTCTGGACCATAACCAACCCAGTCAATCAAATACTGTAAAGAATTATGCACTTTACGTGAATCCAAGATCTTATTCACCTCATATTCTGACTCATTATCAACGAGAATTGGCGAAGGACCAGCAATAGGAGAATTCTTAGCCTGTTTTAATAGAGAAACATGGAAGGAAGTGGATATTTTCATCGTCGGCGGGAGTTGCACCTTAAAAGACACATTATTCAACTTCCTGATAATAGGATAAGGTCCAATGAACTTGGGACCTAATTTACTAGAAGGTTGAATATTTTTGGTGGAGACCCAAACTAGATCACCCACCTGCAGAACTGGTTCCTGCGACCTGCGACGAACAGCAAATCTCTTATATCTCAAGCCCGTGATTTTGAGAATCTCCTGAACGCGGGTCCAGATATTCTTCCGTTCTTGAAGCCACTCTTCCAATGCTGGCAAATTGGAAGGTGACCCTGAAAGGGAAGAAGCTCTAGGATTTTTCCCCAAATTACAAAAGAAAGGAGACACCTTAGTACTCTCACTAGCTGCGTTATTGTAAGCGAACTCAGCAAAATCAATAAATTCCGCCCATTGCTCTTGGGCATCAGAGACATAACATCTCAAGTATTGTTCCAAAGTTTGATTAGTTCTTTCCGTCTGCCCATTTGACTGGGGATGGTAAGCAGAGGAAAGGGAGATCTGTATTCCTAGTCGTGAACAGAAATGTCTCCTAAAACGGGAAGTAAATTGGACACCCCGATCGGAGACTATATTCGACGGAATACCATGAAGACGAAAAATATGCGAAGTAAATAGCCGCGAAAGCTCAGGAGCTGACGGAAGCTTGGTCAACGGAATGAAATATGCCATCTTACTGAAACGATCTACGACCACCCAAATTACAGTATTACCATGTGAGAGAGGCAAATCTACAATAAAATCCATAGAAATATGAGTCCATGGTTCAGCAGGAATTTCAAGAGGAACCAAACCGCCACTAGGAGCCACAAGCGTCGATAAAGGCAGTAATATCACGTCTCATGGTAGGCCACCATACATGTCGACGGGCAAGCATGAACGTCTTACGATTACCCAAATGACCTGCAGTTTTAGCATCGTGAAATTCGCGAATTACATCTAAACGCAAGGGCGGCGGCACAAACTGGCAACCTAAGGGTACATCACTAGGAGATTCATCTTGAAACGGCGCCAAAGTATTAGAGAGATCAGGAAGTAACGCCCCGACCACACAACCCGTGGGTAGGATCGGTTCACCAGTATCACCCCGATCCTTACATTCACCGAACATGCGAGATAGAGCATCAGCTTTAGTATTTTTTACACCCGGCTTGAAAGTAATAATAAAATTAAAGCGCGAGAAGAATAATGCCCAACGTGCCTGACGAGAGTTCAGCCTCTTGGCAGAACCAATGTATTCAAGATTTTTGTGATCGGTATACACAGTTATAGGATGTAATGAACCCTCCAACCAGTGTCGCCATTCATCAAATGCCAGTTTAATAGCTAATAGTTCCCTATTACCGACATCATAATTTTGTTCCGCGGTACTGAATTTACATGAAAAATAAGCGCATGGATGAAGACGCTCAGGGTTACCAGAATATTGTGACAAAACTGCACCCACTCCCAGCTCAGAAGCATCCACTTCAATAATGAAGGCTTTATGAATATCTGGATGAACTAACACAGGTGCCGAAGTAAAGGCCCGTTTCAAGGTCAGGAAGGCCTCACAGACAGAGGGAGACCAGTTAGCAGTAAAAGCCCCCTTGCGGGTAAGGTTGGTAAGAGGTGCTACAACATGAGAAAAGCCTTTGATGAAACGCCGATAAAAATTTGCAAAACCTAGAAAACGTTCCCCGCGTCCATCTCCAAACCCTGGTTGGTAATAACATACCCTAGGAAGGGAACTGTGGTGACTTCAAACACGCATTTAGAAAGTTTAGCAAATAAGTTGTTCTCCCTTCATTTTTGTAGTACCAACTTAACATGGCGTCTGTGCTCCAATAAAGAATTAGAAAAAAATGAGAATATCATCCAAGTAGATGACCACAAATCTACTGAGATACTCTCTGAATATATCATTAACAAAATCTTGAAAGACGGCTGGCGCATTACAAAGACCAAAAGGCATGACCAGGTATCCGTAATGGCCGTCTTTCCCATTAAATGCAGTTTTCCACTCATCCCCCTGCCGGATGCGAATCAGATTGTATGCCCCTCTTAAATCCAACTTGGAAAAAATTTGTGACCCTGTGACTTGATTGAACAGATCCCCAATCAAGGGCAAGGGGTATCGGTTCTTAACAGTGATCTTATTCAAGGCTCGATAATCAATGCATGGTCTCAGGCCGCCATCTTTTTTCTCTACAAAAAAGAATCCGGCCCCAGCAGGTGAAGTAGAGGGGCGGATAAATCCCTTCCTTAAATTCTCGGTAATGTACTCCCTCATTGCTTGCTCTTCGGGCAGAGTAAGATTATAGATTTTTCCCCTCGGGGGAATCGTGCCAGGTAGCAAGTCAATAGGGCAGTCATAAGACCGATGTGGAGGAAGAGTATCAGCAGAACGTTCAGAGAAGACATCAACCCAGTCTGCATATGGCTGAGGTAATCCCTGAGGTAAAACTTGCACACTTCTGAGGCCTGTAGTAAAGCAGTGATTTTTGCAATGATCACTCCACTTGATCAACTCCCCAACCCGCCAATCTAACACCGGGCTGTGGAGTTGTAACCAGGGGTATCCAAAAACCACCTGAGTTTCCGGACAGTCGAAGATAATAAATTCTAAGAACTCAGAGTGGGAAGAGCCAACAATTAACTGAAGAGGTGGGGTCTTGGTATTTATAGATCCCCCTGGATAGCCTTCCCATTGATAGCTAAAACTTGTAGGGATCTTTCAAGAGGAACTAAAGGGATACCTAAAATGGAGATCATACTCCTGTCCAAAAAGTTTCCCGCCGCACCACTGTCGATAAAGGCGGAAACTGTTTGCTTTGAAGAACCCCAAAACAGGTCAATAGGCACTAGCATTTTATTTTGGCGAGAGTTGCAAACTGACTCACCTAGACCAGCACTCTCTCTCTGATCTAGGTGTGGGAGTTTTCCGCCGGCTTCCCCTTGTTTGCACAGGACCCAGCGAAATGTCCTGAGTTCCCACAATATAGGCATAACCCCTTGGATCGCCTACGCTGCTTTTCCTCTTGGGATAACCGGGTTCTCCCTAATTGCATGGGTTCTTCCTGGGAAGGAGATGAGGTATTTTCCCCACGGGTAGCCGGGGAACTAAGACTCTGGAAGGACCTGAAGGACGTGGGAGCCCTGGCTCTCTCCCTAGCCCTCTCTCTAAGATGCCTGTCTATTTTAATGGAGACCTGCATTAATTGGTCTAGGTCTGTGGGTGGAGGAAAATTGACCAAAGCATCCTTGATGCTTTCCGACAGCCCCACCCTGAACTGACTACACAGAGCGGGATCATTCCACCTAGATTTGATAGCCCAGTGGCGGAATTCAGCACTATAATCTTCAGCCGAATTCCGTCCTTGTCTTAAGGCCCGAAGCCTATTCTGTGCCGTAGATTGTTGATCAGGATCAGCATATAAAACGCCCATAGCACTAAAGAATGCTGTAACGGATTGTAGGGCAGAATCATGAGATGGTAAACTAAAGGCCCAGGACTGCGGGTCTCCTTGAAGCAGAGAAATGACTAGGCCTACTCGTTGGGACTCAGTGCCTGAGGAGTTGGGTCTCAGCTTGAAATACAGTTCGCAGGCATTCTTAAAATTGAAAAATTTTGCTCGTTCTCCAAAAAATTTTTCAGGCAGTGGAATCTTTGGTTCAGAGATATGAGGTGGTACAGAGGATGCCGTTAACTGACGAGACTCCTGAGTGGCCACTCTTTGAGCGAGCTGGTTTATCGCCGTGGCCATAGCTGTACCAGGTCATCCACCTTGGGGCCTGTGATAATGTCACGCTCTGGTAACTCCAGCCCTCTAGGTAAGCCCTCAACCCCCAATCTCCGCAGCCAGCTTCACCTGTAGGAGCCCCCGCTTGCCGGGACGCAAAATACGCCTGCCCGGGATCGGTTGCCCCCAGGACTTCAATGGCTCAAAGGATGAGAGCTTACTGGTTTAGAGGTCTGAAGAACCAATGGCTAAGAGCGAGTGTAGCGGAAGTCCAGAGACAGGCCAGAGGTTGACACAGGGAAGTCAGAGATCGCAGCGGTACATAGGGAAGAGGCAGCTCGAGGTCAAGGTACAAAGCAGGGGTCGGCAACGGAGATCAGATCGAGAATAGTCGGTTCAGGCAGGGGTCGGCAACGGAGATCAGATCGAGAATAGTCGGTTCAGGCAGGGGTCGGCAACGGAGATCAATCAAAGTATATCACAAGACAATGCAAGGGTACAAGGCGCTATCGCAGGCACTGAGTAACTGACGGGGTGAAGCCTTTATAGGAACCAGATATGATTGGAGATGGGGAAAGTGGGTGCATGATTGGTGTTTACTACAACTCAGAATACAATTGGATCACAGCCAGAACAGGGCTTGTAGCCCAACAGCTCCTTTGGGCTCATTGGCCCTATCACTGCAAGGGGTGTATTCCCGCCTCCCCATCTGGGCTCATTGGCCCTATCACAGCCTCAGGACAGGACATAACAATCATAACAATCATGAGCACGAGCAGCAGTGACGCGAGGGAGGAGAGCGGCTGTGCGCGGCGTGGAGACGACGCTGGAACGGGGTCCAGGTAAGCGGTTACTGACACATGTGTTTTTTTGTTATTGTGTGCCTATGGGGAACGGGGAGGGGGAAATGCCACACTGTTTCTATGGGGAATATCAGGGGGGATGCCACACTGTTTCTATGAGGAATATCAGGGGGGATGCCACACTGTTTCTATGGGGAATATCAGGGGGGATGCTACATTGCCTATATGGGGAATATCAGGGAGGATGCCACACTGTTTCTATGGGGAATATCAGGGGGGATACCACATTGCCTATATGGGGAATAGGAGGGGGGGGTGCCACATTGCCTATATGGGGAATCGGAGGGGGTGCCACACTGCCTATATGGGGAATGGGAGGGGGTGCCACATTGCCTATATGGGGAATGGGAGGGTGTGCCACACTGCCTATATGGGGAATGGGAAGGGGGTGCCACATTGCCTATATGGGGAATGGGAGGGGGTGCCACATTGCCTATATGGGGAATGGGAGGGGGGATGCCACATTGCCTATATGGGGAATGGGAGGGGGGATGCCACATTGCCTATATAGGGAATGGGAGGGGGTGCCACACTGCCTATATGGGGAATGGGGGGTGCCACATTGCCTATATGGGGAATGGGAGGGGTGCCACACTGCTGATATGTGGAATGGGAGGGGGGATGCCATACTGCCTATATGGGGAATGGGAGGGGGACCCCACAGTGCCTTTATGGGGAATAGGAGGGGGGTACTTCACTGCTTATATGGGGAATAGGAGGGGGGGTGCTACACTTCCTATATGGGGAATAGGATGGGTGGAATGCCACTCTGCCTATGGGAATGGGATGGGGGGAATGCCACTCTGCTTATGGGAAGGGGGAATGACACACTGGCTATTGGGATTGGGAGGGGAGGGGGATTACCGTAATTGGAGAATACTGCACTTTGCCTATTATTTGGTTAAAAATATTATTTTCTTATTTTCCTCCCTAAAATCCTAGATGCGTCTTATAGTGCCAAAAAATACGGTACTCACTTGCGATTCTCATCATAAGTGTTCCATGTCCTCTGTCTGGCACTGCCTTCCACCACCTTGCACCCTTCTGCAGATACGGGCAAGCGCTGGCAGGGCAGACGATATGTGTCCTCTGCCCAGCTGCATGTGGGGAGAGGTGGGGGGGACCCATGCCAAGGTATAGTGTGGGAGGAGGTGACCTTTTTTTCTCTGAGAGTATTGTTATATATTTGTTTCGGTTTAATTCGTATTTCTTAGAGAAATTCAGGGAATCGCTTCAAATTTTTCATCAGTTCACTTATCTCTACTTACTTTCAAAAAACACTTCAGCACAGTTCTGTCCATTGTGGCCTATGGGTTTTAACCTACTGCAGAGGAGCACCAGTCACCCTGAACTATATGGCACACATCGGCACTGATTGATAAATGAGATTCCACGTTTAGAAGAATAGCAAAGTCACAGCTAGGACGCATATAGCTTAAGTCTTTTTCCCTGTTGCATGCCTACAGTAGGCAATCCTTACAGGTACAGTGTAAAGGGGCTGATGCAGCATCATATGTAAAAGGTTTTCTTTAGGTGAAAAATAAGCACCATTTTTAAACCCGGTGCTAAAACCACCCCTAGGTAGACAATGAAGGGTAATTTACTTGAATAATCCTTTAACTTTAGCACAAAAGTGAACTAAATTTTTTTTGTCAAAATTGCCATTCATTTAGGGGTTTTAAGCACTTCTCTTTTGTTTTTCATTTGCATTTTTTACAAATTGTGCGGAATAAGCCCCATAGTAGTGGAGTAAGCATGTGAACATAGTACATTTACAATGAACAATTTTCAAATTTTAGTACCCCAGCTCAGAGCCTAGGGTGACATGATGCATGCCAGTTGCCTACAGCTATTCATTTGCTGTCCACAGATCTGACAGATGTTTATGACAGCATTCAAGACCAGGACAAAAAGCACATATTCCACATGCCCACCTAGGGGGCAAAAACTGTAACTGCGTGGAGCTCATGGGAGACATGAGACCTTCAGTACAGTGATAGATGCCACAAGAGCAGAGGTTCTCTATTATGATCTGGGGTCTGTTGGGAAAGTGCACTTTTAAGCAGCTGCCAGGCAGTACCAATTATGCCGCTAATTCCTTTTGGTGCTATCCTGAAATATAATTTTATTAAAATTTAACAACACCCTTGCATTAGGTTTAGAAAGCCTTCCCAAAATAACACAGTAAAAAATGCACCAAAATATTTCCTGCAGATTGGGTTTTGGGAAAGGGATATTTTCTATATGAAGTGAAAAATTATTAGGTTTACTAATCAATGAAATCCCCCTATATAACAAGCAAACCTTCATTTCCACAATGACTTTCCCTCTCTAAATTTTCATAAAATATATGATGTATATCTGTCCACTTATAGGTATTTGTTCCCCCCCCCCCCCCCAAAAAAAAATAAATGCATTCAAAACTTAACTCACCTTTTTACTGGAACTATTACCAACATGTCATCCAGACGTGTTCCCACCAATGTTGTATATTTAACATAATAAAAAGCAAAATGATGATTTTCCACTTTTCATACATGCTTAATTGTATTTTCTTTTCCTTGTAAATACTAAAAACTTACAAATAGATTATGAGGTTATTATAATGAAGAAAAGTGGGGTGCAGCTATTTTTAATTAATCTGCTTCAGCTCGGCTTAACATTTCTTGTTTTGTTATGTAGAGCTTTATGTAGAATATACACAAAAGATATATATTCACTGTGCCTCAATTTATTTTTTTTTATATCTATAATAGCAAAACCATTACAGTTATTATCATGCAATGAGAATGTACTCGGTTAATAGGAATATTACAATAAAAGGTTTCTCTTTTTTAAAAATATTGTACATCAGTTTAATAGCTTTACAATACTATTTAAGGTTGTATGTAACTTTTATAACAGTGATTGCATAACTATTTTTTAAGATCCGTGTACATCATATATGCCCTCACTTTCTAAAGATACTTGTTTTGCAAAAAAATAAATAAAATGCTGTTGACTTTATTTAACCACTGAAGATGCTTAGATACATGGCCTTAAAGGACCAGATCAATAATGTCCCTTAGAACTCATTTAGGTCTCCACATATTGCTACAACTTATCAAGGCCCCTGATTGAGCTACATTTATATTATAAAGCATTGTATTTAAAATCTACCAGATTGAAAAAACACTAGCACTAGGCACATTTACTTAACTGCCCCCCCCGCCCACATACAGCTTGAGTCATTTAGTAAGATAGTTCACATGTTTGCTCTATTATTATTATTATTTCTTCTGCTAAGTTATGGGAGCACATCTTCCTTAGTAGAGGTCCAAGGCACTCCTTTGCCATTTAAGGTTACTGGTAAGCTATACATTTGCAGGTTTAGCAATGGTTAACTTAGCACATTCAATAAACAACGGTACAGACCATTAACTGGAAGTTGTCAATTTATTTTAATGACTTTTGTGTCAACATGTTTATAGAGCCAGGTTCAGTGTTGCTGCATCTGTATATACATGGGATTTTGGCAACGTTCAATTTCCCTAACGATGTCATAGACAGTAATGAGTGCAAGGCCCTAATAATTGTGCAACATTGTTCAAATGTAGGCTTCAAAATGGAAATATTGCATACCATTGCATACCACTTAGCACTAATGGAATAACCACCACCTCTGCCATGATGGATGTCCGCACGCCCAGTTAATCACATTACAGTGCAGAGGGATTGCCAAGTCTTGGGATGCTGGGAATAGAATGGGTGTGTGGAGAGGCGGGCTTCTGTATGGGAATTTTGGCTTTATGCCTTTTTCCAGCAACTCAAACCTGGTACGTGTTAAAATAGCAAATATAGGGTTGGCATATTCATCTGCATTCTAGCAAAACCCTGATAGGTATATATCATTGTGAATGGGTAATGGCAGTAATCAAGTGAATATATATATATATATATATATATATATATATATATAGCAACTAGTGTTGATGTTTGACAAAACCTTTTGGAATGTTAGGGATTGACAGGCACCCAAAACCAAGTACCATTAAGAGGTATATTTAAGAAGCGCTAGTGCCTCGTAGTGCCAGATGAACATCAGGTGAATGTCAGGTCCCAGTGCAAAAGATGTATTTATCAAGTCAAAAATCCATAGTGCTCTAATAGTGGCAAGTAGTGTCCCATCTATCATCAGTGCCAGCGAGTATATGAGGGCCGGTGCTGAGTTCCTTACAGTGCCATAAAGGACCAGGTGCCCACACTGCACTGTGTGGCATTATCCCATATATTTCAATGGGCTGGGTTGGTAATAATTTTTTGGGCTACTTTTTTTATATATTTTGGCTGGTGCATGTGCCACGGGATCCCTGGCCTGTTTGGAATATCTTTGTATGCATTTTCAAGCAAAACCTGTGGCATGTCAATTAAGTATCCCCAATGCAATTCCCGGTGTTTAAAAAAATGTTAATGTGCTGCCCTCACCCCCAAAATAAAAAACGGGGGATTGCAACAGGTGCTGTAAGCCTGTAATCCCCTTTTGACAGCTCCCGTGCTGTATTTTCATATTAAATACTGTTGCTTTCCAGTGCTCCCAGCCGGCACTAGGGGTCGCTAGAGCATCTGCTATACCAGCCCTGCACTAGCACCCAGAGACTGGCCAAAAGTGAGCGCAGAGTGCCGCCTCTCTTTAACTGGCTCTGCAGTGAAGGCACACAGAGTGTCTCGCAAGAGATGCTCAAGTGCCGCCCGCATAGACAGGCAGAAGTAAGGCTGCCTGTCTATGGTGGAAAATGTGAGCTGTGTATTCTGAGTAAAAGCAGCAAAGAAGCCCCCCAAGTTCTTTGCATGTTTAATAGTTTTATTAAGGTATGAAACTGGAAAATGTTATTTTTTTCAACTGTGGATATTGCTGCACCACAAGACACATGTTTACTAAAACATGAGGTGCAGCAACATACTGAAAAAAAACATATTTTACACTTCTAATTTTCTTTGAAACAGCACAAGTGCTTGATAAATCAAGACCATAATGTGCCTAAGCATAAATTCTGCACCAAAATACCCCATTGTTAAAAATGAACTCGCACCAAGTTTAGAACATTACTGTGCTCCCTGTCATGCTCGGGGTAACTCCAGCCCTCTTAATAAGCTCAAAACCCCCAATCTCCACAGCCAGCTTCACCTGTAGGAGCCCCCGCTTGCCGGGACGCAAGATACGCCTACCCGGGATCGGTTGCCCCCAGGACTTAATGGCTCAAAGGATGAAAGCTTATATGTGGGAGGACTGGAGAACCAATAGCAAGAGCGTGAGTGACGGAAGTCCAGAGACAGGCAATAGGTCGATAACGGGAAGGCAGAGATCGTAGCGGCACCAGGGGTCAGGCAAGACGTAGTCAGGGTTCAGGCAGAGGTCAGCAAATGGGGATCAGGATCTAGAAGCGTCAGTTCAGGCAAAGGTCAGCAACAAGGATTCAGGATCGAGAGGCGTCAATACAGGCAGAGGTCGGCAACAAGGATTCAGGATCGAGAGTGGTCGTACAATCAAATCGGCAACCGGCTAGACTTCACAGGAGTAGGTAACACAGGGTTCTGAGCGCTATCACAGGCAATTCACAACTGAGAGGGAATTGCCTTTATAGGGACAGGTCTGAGGGAAGCAGTGTACTGATTGGAGCACATAGGATTCCAAGGGTAATTGGCTGGCAACAAGGGAGGAGGTAAGGCCAAGATATCAATGGGGCTGATTGGCCTGCAGAGCAGAAGAGGACGAAGCCCTCAATCCCCTAGGATTCATTAACCCTTTAATTGATCCTCCGGCGGGGGCGCGCAGCACAGCGCCACCGGAGGGCATAACAGACACGTGCTCGCGGCCGCGCGCGAGCACGTCTACTGGAGGAGGAAGCGGGGGGCGTGGCTGAGCTGGGCGCCGCTCGAGCCGACGCTGCTCGAGCCGACGCCGCCCGGCGCGGCCGCCGCACAGTGACAGCTACAGCTGGCCGCCTGGAGACGTCGCTGGAACGGGGATCAGGTAAGCGGTTCCTGACACTCCCACCATGTAATAAAGAAACTCAAACTTTACCCCTCTTTCCATGTATGAATTACAGTGGTGGCAGCACTGAGAGTAATAAAACTCACCCTGGGAGTTTTAAAAATTGCGCTGCCACACTGTGCAATATAACAAGCAGAATTGGAGTCCTGATTTTACATTTGACACCTCCTCTGTTACATAGTAGAGCCATGTAACAGACCAGAGTCACCATGTGTGGCACTTAGAAGTAGATAGTGTATATACGTTTCATTCCCTTTAAACCAACCCACGTAATCATATACATAACATAAAGAAATTGTAACACATACCAGAACAAGGATGTGGCCCAGGGTGCTGGCCCTTCAAGTTTTATTTCAAGCAGTGTGGCGATGCAACTCAATAAGCTTTCAGGCAAGGCTCTTCATCAGATCAGTAACAAAAGTGCTATTTAAATTTGTCATGGGCCCCGCCCACTTCCAGTTCCGTGTAACCTAGTCGCTATCTACATACAAAACACCCAAAATACACTGGGAGCATATATCGAATAAACAATACATTCAAACTGTTCAAATACTGAGCATAAAATGCACATATTGTCAACTGGAAAAAGTAGATGCATCACCACTCGTTACGTTACATTCACATGCATTTAGAAGTAAATTAAATAGCAAATCTCTGAGCCATACATTTGCCTATTTAAATAAGTGTATAAAGCTGGATTTATGAGTGACAGATACAATTATTATTTAATAGGTTTGTTGAACTGTGCTTTTAAATTATTATATATTTTCTTTATTTTATTATTAGCCAGGAAGCAAAAGGAGCTGTGAATCATTTCAGAGATAAATAAATTACCCTTGATATAATGGGGTGCTATACGTCTTAATTATATGTGACACCTTACTCAATACTTTCAGCTATTATAAGAGAAGAAAATGTAATCTATATTTTAAAATTATTAAAGCACAGTTAACTGTTGTAGTATGGTGCTATAGGTCAACATCCCATAGAGCACAATGGCAGAACTGAAATTAAAGTGCTTTATGTTTTTAATTAATAATACAAATTTATTTGTATATGTACCATATATACTCGAGTATAAGCCCAGTTTTCAGCCCACTTTTTGGGCTGAAAAAAGCCGCCTCGGCTTATACTCGAGTCAGTGAAATTTTTGCAGCTGTCAGTGTGCAGCTGTCAGCTAAGGCGCTCACAAGACGGAACAAAAAACTCCTCTCTTGTTTCCCCCACTGCGGAGGCCAGCCCAGAGCACAGGAGAAGCCAGCACTTCCCCTTCCAGGCATGCTGGCCGGCCAGTGCGGGGAGAGGATGACGTGAGTAATTAAACGGAGAGAAAGTGTGATTGATGGCTGGAGCAGAGGTCGGTGAGGGGGAAAAGTGGGGAGGGGAGAGAGCGTCTGTGTGTGTGTGTGTGTGTGTGTGTGTGTGTGTGTGTGTGTGTGTGTGAGGGCTGCAGCCATAGAGGAGAGGAAGGGGGGAGGGAGAGAGAGAGAGAGATGTGTGTGTGTCTCACCCACGAGGACAAGTTAGCAGCCTGCAGACACCATGTTGATTGAAGGAGAGAAGAAGTCAACAACAGAAAAGATTCTCCAACTTGGCAGTGAAGTGGCTCCAGGTGAGTCCATGCTGTTGCTGTACTGTGTTCCAATACACCTCAAACTAAATGCTAATACTAATTAATGGTGCAATGTTTTTCTCTTAACCCACCCTGCCCTGCCCATCTACCCACCTGCTCACTCACCCACCTACTAATCCAACTGCCTAATCCACCCACCTATCTATATACCTGCCACTCACCTACCTACCTACCCAGACCCTGGACCAGCAGCAGACTGGAGTGGTGTTTAGGCGGAATCAGCGGATTCTGAAGTGGAGGTGGCAGCCACCCACCCACCTACCTACCTGCCTGACCACCTGCCCACTTGCACATCTAAATACCCACCAACCAACCCTCCTGTCAACCTGCCCCCTTATACCCTAATAGAGTGTAAGCTCTTCTCCTCCTGTATCCTCCCTTATACCCTAATAGAGTGTAAGCTCTTCTCCTCCTGTATCCTCCCTTATACCCTAATAGAGTGTAAGCTCTTCTCCTCCTGTATCCTCCCTTATACCCTAATAGAGTGTAAGCTCTTCTCCTCCTGTATCCTCCCTTATACCCTAATAGAGTGTAAGCTTTTCTCCTCCTGTATCCTCCCTTATACCCTAATAGATTGTAAGCTCTTCTCCTCCTGTATCCTCCCTTATACCCTAATAGATTGTAAGCTCTTCTCCTCCTGTATCCTCCCTTATACCCTAATAGATTGTAAGCTCTTCTCCTCCTGTATCCTCCCTTATACCCTAATAGAGTGTAAGCTCTTCTCCTCCTGTATCCTCCCTTATACCCTAATAGAGTGTAAGCTCTTCTCCTGTATCCTCCCTTATACCCTAATAGATTGTAAGCTTTTCTCCCTCTGTATCCTCCCTTATACCCTAATAGATTGTAAGCTCTTCTCCTCCTGTATCCTCCCTTATACCCTTTTATTTAAGGAGGAATTTAATCCCAGTTACCAGGAATGCAGCAGGAGCCTCTTAGATCACATAGTATGGCCTATATGTGACCTCTTATACACTCTCAACCCCCCAGAACCTGCATTTCCCACCCTAGGCTTATACTCGAGTCAATAACTTTTCCAGTTTTTTGTGGTAAAATTAGGTGCCTCGGCTTATATTCGGGTCGACCTATACTCGAGTATATACGGTAACTTGCATTGTGCCTTGTCAACATTAGAGACTCAGGACCTAGATGTCGCCAAATGACATTTTTTTCCTAGAAAACAACAACTAAAACGCAGCCTAAATACACTGTCATTTTTGGCCAATTTGTCCCCAACAGTGAAATCTTGTAACTGTAATGATTAAACGCTAACCAACCTGGAAAAATATTTACATTGATTTACATTGTATGTACTTTCTCCACTGCACATCAATGCATAATTTTGCTAAATAAGTTGTAGTGTGAACTGTCTGGTTGACTTGTCTTGGTGGAAATCTAGAGGATTATTCATTATTATTGGTGCAGGCGCCACTTGTTCGCGGTCCTCCCCGCCAGGCTGTGTTCACAGCGCATCGCTTATATAAGCCTTTGTGCTAGCGACACCTAAAGCCAGCCGAGAGTACCGCAAGCTGAAAAGATTTAAGAAAAATATACTATGCGCTCCAAGAGGTTCCCAAAAAAGGGAATTCAGGCACACAATGTTTTATTTTTTAGGGTTTTGTTTTTTTTTTAATTAAAAATGGGAATTGCATTAGGGACATTAGACAAACATGACATAGCTTTCTCATGCCCCAATTTATAAGTTTGCAGCACAAAAAAAATTGCTGAAAATGCATATGAAAATAATCCCAACCAGCCCAGGGATCCTGTGGCACATGCACCAGCCCCCCCAAAAAATTCTACTAAAATGCTTAAATAATTGTAACCATCCCAGCCTATTGAAATGTATGGGATAAGGCCATGCAGTACTAGGTGAGTGCCTGGTCCTATCTGGCACTGTAGGAAACTCAGCACCGGCACTCATCCTATCGCCATTGCTGCTGATAGATGGGACACTACCTGACACTATCACAGGTGCTGTGGATTTTTGACTTGATACGTACACCTTTTTGACTGGGACCTTTTTTGTAATGAACAGTCTTCCCTAATGTACTGCTTGGATACTATGCTGGAATCTAACATTTTGTTACAAGGATATCAGTATTTGCACAGTATTTGCACAGAAAGGTACCACCCATGCAGTTGTGGGGCGTGTCTTCTGGTCCTTTTAAAGTCAAAATTCTGGTGCCTGGACCAAGCACTCCAGTAACAGCTGGAGAAAGTAGTGCAAAATTATGTTGGCCTGCATTGCACTACACAACTTTGGCAGCCTACGTGGAGGAGGCAACTCCTGCTGCAGCTCACAGGGCCGTGCTGCCCAAGCCATTCAGCAACATTTGCTAGACTCCTCTTTCCTAATTTTTTGGGTGTGAATAAACAACATCCAAAACAAGTTTCTGTTTATTGAAATGTATTTGTGGCACAAATATACACTGCCCCACAACTTGAGAAGATGCAGCCCAACACAGGGCCAAAGTGTGTCCAAAAAAAGATTGCACTTAGGGCTTCCTTACGGTTTTCCCCCACAAAGTCCCTGAAGCATGGTTAGGGGGCGTTAGCCTGGTCCACGGTCGCTGCTTGCTGACGTTCCTCCAGCAGTGTCAGCATTCTGGCATTGTGTTGGTTGGTCTCCACCATTTGGTTCAGCAGTACCTCCAAGGTTGTGTTGAGGTGCTGCTGTTCCACCACCCCTGCAGCCAGGAAAGTTAGCCTCCATGATTTGGCACCATCTTACCAAGGACAGGTGCTGCCTGGCTGCAGGGCATGGCTGGCTTCCTCCGGGGCACTTGGGGGAGGTGGTGGTGCAGTTGCAGTCTGCAGGTGTGCTCCTTGGTTTTATATAAGTGGGAGGTTAATTGGCCAACAATTGTTTTATTTAACAGCCCAGCATAGACGGGCACATGCTATGCTATTCACCTACGCATGTGTGCCGCTTTACAAGCAGGAAAAGGTGAGGACAGGTGACAGACTGGGTGTCGGAGTGGTGACATATGATTGAAGGCACATGGCAGGACGCACAGTAGTCACAGAACCCTGGTATTCAAAGAAACAGGGTTTGGGTCAATAGGCGATCACAAAATTGGCCATACCAAAACCCTGCCTGCCTGTTGAATGGCTAGACATGAAACAAGCCAACAAGATTAGTGTGCCATCCAACATGTGCCAAAGTGAACATACTGTTTAGCATACACTGTGGCCATATTCTCATGTCCCACTCTTGCCTAGGGGTCCAAAGTTGTGTGTAAGTTTGAGGAAATTGTGAAATTGTTGCAGGGTCAGAGAGGATAGAGATACAATCTTCTAGTAACGTGGGCTTGGAGAGCTGGGTCCGCCATGTTGCAGAGTGGTGTCAGCAAGCACTAGCTGACAGTACTAGCAGAGGGAGAGCTAGGTGTGTCACTTGGCCTAAGTGCATCCGCTACTTCTACCTACCAGTATTGTAGGCATGGAGAGTTGTGATCGGTTTTGAGATGCCTAGGCAGTGGTGCATATGCAATGACTTGCGTGGACATGAATTTGGTGGTTGCACTGTAAGAGAACAGATTTTAAATGAGGTGTGTGCATGTGGACCTAAACTAGACCAGGGCACAAAAGTCATGAAACTAACATTTCAGACTTTCATAACAGACCGGTACGACTTCAAGCTCAACACCAATGAAAAGAGGACATTGGCAGATGACGTGGCAGCCCTTCTGAGCGTGCAGGGGAAGTCGGCTTACACCCACACACAAATTATGCAGCACTAGTCGGGCCTCAAATGATACAAGTGGCCCCGGGTGCACAGTTTCTACAGCCAGAACTTCCCGGATAATTGCACGGAACATGGGCAGGCTGATTCATTACTAGCGCCAGGTACTGGCAAATGAGCGTCTGTAGCTTGTGAGACGCTATAACACCAGTACAGCACTATATGGGAGCGTAAGGTAGCGACTGATTAGTGTGAGTGACTCAAACCATATTCATCAGAAAAACCACCTCACACACACAGCGCCGGCGCTCAAAATTGTGTCGCTGTAGCCCAGAGCGCCAGAAGCTGTGTTATTAAAGTCTATTTTTGAACACATATCCACTAGTAACAAAGGGAAAACATATGGAATTACATTGTTATTACATTGTGACATTAACACTTTAATACCAGACCTGTAATGACAATTCTGCATAAAAATTACAAAATTTAAAAAAAAATTCAAAAATGACTTTAGATAGGCCAATGATTTGATAAAAAAAAAAAAAAAAAAATTAAAAGAAAACCCTGTTTAAAGTGAAGAAAGGTAATGTCCGTTGAAATGTATGGGAGAGCGACAGGTAGTGACAGGTAATACCAGGCGCTCTGGAAGCCAGAGTGCTGGCGTTATACGCTGAGCTGCCTGTGATGATGAATCGGACGCTACATGGTGCTGTTAGAGTCGTTCACTGGAATTGCTTTGATAAATGTGGTAATGCGTACAGCGCCCGGCATTCACAGCTCGCTACCTGTCGCTATGAGGCACTACCTGCTGCTATCCCTTGATGAATAAACCTCTAAGAGAAACGTATGATTACACCAAGCAATTATGACTACGTATGCACGGACGAAAAGTTCTCGGGACGTGGCTGGGAACCATGTGTATATTTGCAATTTCCCAGTGTACAAGTTCAATCCCTCAAAAAAAATTCACGTAGAGGCTATGGATCGGCTCTTATGCCCTATGTGTCAAACTCATGCTGCCCTCCAAGGCTTTTTATGTGGCCTTTTGACAGGTACTAGGTGGCAGATGCACAGCATCCCTTCTAGCCAGTCTGGACACACCAAAGCTTCTGACAACAGCAGCACTTCTTTGCGCATGTGTGTGTTGCTGGGAACCACAATAATATAAGAATAGTATATAAAATAGTTTCTGTCCTGGGCAAAAATAATTCTGTCTCTGCATCTGTCTTGGAAAAAATAATTCAGCGCCTGCATCTAACCTTGAAAAAATAATTCTGTGGCTGTAGCTAAATATTGCAAAATATTTCAGAGCCTCTTTACTGGGCAAATTTGAGGGTGTCCAGGACAAAATGGTTTTGTGTTTGTAACCATACATTTGAATGGTCATGTTTACATTTTCCATCCTGTTTGTTAATAACCAGCCCTGGCAGGCAATCAGAATGCTGATGTAGCCCTTGGTGAAAATTAGTTTGACACCCCTACACTATGCCTTTCTTTGGCAACCTCTGCCTGACCTAATAGGCCTTTATCTCCAATGCAGACTGGCTGTGCTATATTACTCACTGCATAATTAGGCATTCTGGATTTTGGTGTCCTCGCTGATATACTACTTAATGAACAATTGCTATCGATAATGGCACCTTCACTTAGCTTTAAAACAAGTTTCTGGGAGTGGTAAAAATGATGAGGGATGTAAAATGGCTGCTCGAAAGCCTAGTTCATGAATAGTTTGCTTTGCTGACGAATACATAACAATAAATCTGCTGAGGAAAAAAATTTTCACACAGTGGGTGTAGAAACATTTGGCCTGGTATTCTTAACCCATTGCTGCCATCACCGGTGAGAAAGTGGTGGTTTCTGGTCAGTGAAGGGGTGAAGACCGGAGAGGCTTCTCGTGTCGATCAGAAGGTTAACAGGAAGCTTCTCAGACAGATGATTCCAAGTGGTGAAGTAAGCAAAGTGTCTAATCTTTGATTATGAAAGTATTTGACCTTTTATTGCAGTTGACTCAAAAGTATACTTCAAATAACCTGAGTGTATTTTATAAGAATAATCACTTAATAAAGCTTCTTTGAAGGTGTATCTGAAATGTATATATATGTTGCCCAGTTGGCAACCCACCAGCAATTAAAAGCCAGCAAGCAGCTCACTTGAAGCTTGTCCCAATTTAAACTGAGGTTGCCTCAATTTACTGGCGCTAGATGGTACAGTGGGGCTTCATAGTTTAGCCCTCTTTTTAATTCCATTTCTCCACAACCATATAAAAAAGTAGTCAAACAGCCACTTGCAACTCTATGTAGCTTGCTCTGACCAAAGCAATGCATGCTAAAGATTTCTAAAGCTGCGCCATTATATGCCGTTCCCTTTTTAGCAGTGCCCATGAATGAAAGTGAAGCCAGTGGCTTTGTTTAGAATACTTAAAGAATTTCCATATAATAAGATTTTGAGACATTTTTAAATGGCTCGTTTTACACAGTTCCCACCGGGGAAAAGGTGGGAGGAAGTTAGTGCGTGCCTGGACAGGGACTTAAGGTACTAAATTACATTAATTTTGAATGTTTAATAAAATGCTCAATAACTTTATATCGAGAACAGTTTTTTGAGTTTATCTGTGAAAAAGTAGTATTACTGTTAAAAAATGAACTTTTATTAACATCTGTCAGATTTCTCTGCATACATTTTGTTACTTTGTGTTGTAAATGAGTCCAATATTTCTCTGGGATTGTGATATTCTAAAAAGAAAACAAGAAATGTATATTTGTCTTCAAAGCAATCTACCCTGTAGAATGACCCAAAGAAGCAACTGCCTTACTAAACTGTATTACTTGATACTGAATGAAAGTGATATGTGAAGTATTGTGCCAGTCTAATCCTTTGTTCATTCACTTGTGAAATGGCTTCAAAATAAATTATTATGTTCGACAAGGGTTTCTGAGATATCTTAGCAGCTCTGCTCTCTGCACATTAAAATCTTTTAAAAGAGGAAAAAGAATAGATTTACCAACAGACCATATTATGCATCCTTCTCAGATGAATACATAAAAACAATGAACATATTTTATCAGTCTGAAAAGGAAATGGTGAATAAAGTCCAACATTCCCTTGTGTATCTAATCAGACAGACCATTTCTTGGCAGAGGGTTCTGCCCATTAGTGATTGTTTCCTAGGTACAAAACCATAAAACGCTGAAATATTTTAATAGTATTGTTGGGTGAAAGAGTGATGCTGCCAGGTTGATATGAGTATTTAAATTAGATAACAAAAACCAAAGATTCTCAGGAAATATATGCAGACACGCTTGGCCCGACTGCCTAGTTCTTACGAATAGTTCATATTTTCTTGGAAACCTGCCTAAACTGTTTCTGTAACATTAAATGTACAGCTCGAATGATTTGCCAAAAAACTTTAGTGAACATCAATAAAATCTACAGAAAGAATGTACAGAAAGAATTTGCAAAGTGTATGTGCTAAAACTAGTAAAACCAAATGAATAATGCAATGTACAAAGTCTTTCATCCCCCCCAATGTCTTGCATTATGCTTTTAATTATATGTTATAACAAGGTGTTGATGGAAACCCCATGTTAGATGATACATTAAGTGATACATTTTGTAAAGTGCTGGGAGCCGTCAACCCAGGATTTGGAGAGAAATATTAACTAACTGCATTTGTAATCCAACTCTTCCTATTTTTTTTCCTCCGGTTGCCCCCCTGCTCCCGATTGTTACAGTTTAATTTGTCCTGTTCTTGTTTTGCGTCCAATGAAGCTTTCACAAAATTGTCTAATTTTAGAAATACGTATAAAAAGGCTAGATAGAGAGGGGGTTCACTTATACAACTTAAAACAGTTCCTACCAATCTTTTAGTTTTCCTCTACTGGTTGGAATAATCCATGGGTGACAGGTTTTACCTCTGCATAAACCATTGCATAATTCCATTGCTTAGCAGTGCTTCCTTGCAAAAGTACATTCAAAATATGTCCCCCTCAAAAAGCAACAAGCTTGGCTAAAATGTTCTACGCAGCATGCAAAACAACCCCCTTTTCATGCTATCCAGCATATTTATGTGGAATTTTTTTATTGAACAAATTATAGAACAAATTATATAGGATTTGTTTGTAATTTTTGTGTTAATAATATATATTGCAAGTATGCAAAATAGAAGTTAAACTGAAATAGATTAAAATAAAGGTACAGTATTATTATTTTTGAATATTTTATTCTCTCACTTTAGGCTCGAGAAAAATGATATGCATCCTGTAAAATAATGTGTGATAACTAGAATTTTACTTAATAAATTCACAGAAAATAGCAAATTTCATAATATGCTTCCAAATATAGGCATTGTGTTCTGTGGAAGTGATAATAATCAACATACTATATGTGCATGTTACTACCAGGGCGGGTTTATGAGGGCACACAAGGGGCGCATGCCCCGGGGCCTCCACCACTTGCTCTGCAAAGGGGGTCTCCAGCAACTTTGGGTTATGGTCTGGTCCGGGAGGCTTTTCAATCTTTGGTCTGACAGGCCACGGGGTCAGCAACAAAGCTATCGGCGGTAATGGGCATGGGTAATGGCTGGGCAAGTCTTTTTCTTGTGTTTTGCAAACCTGCAGCCAATGCCACCACAGGGCAGGATGTAGAGTCTAGAGCAGAAAAGCCGCAGTCAGCAACTCTACAGTGATGGACATAAGCCACCAAGCACAGCTGCTGGCACCTCAATGCAAAGAACTGTTTTCTGCTGGACCAGCTGGGCGACTACACTACCCCACATACACTAGAATGGCAGGAACAGGAGTTCCTGAGCAGCACACACCCGCACAAGGGTGGCACAAGGGACTCGATCTGACAGTCCAGGCTGGACTATTATTTTAAAGGAAAAAAAATACTGTATCCAGGGCCTCCGCCAGATTTTGTGCCCAGGGGCCTCCACCACACCTAATCCGGCCCTAGTTAGTACATATGTGTTAAGCTTTGAATTGTCTTGTTTTACAATTTTATACTGTGTATAATAACCTTTACTTTGATCGGTATACTGTAAACTTAGGCTTAATGTCTTAAGAAATATCAACATTTGCCTTCAATTATATTGGGATGCTCCCTATTTCTCCAGTGTTTTACTGGAAGCATTTGGCTGTAGATCAGAATTTTCTTTTTAACTATGCATTTAGCCAGTCTGTAGCATTTTATATATTTATCATAAACACCAGTATAACAATAGGTACATTAAAAGAGACAGACTAAATCAATTATATTTGTAATAAAATGGCACTAGGTGCCTTCAAAATGCCTGATCTGATGTCATTTATTCTACGCTTTTCAAAATGTAATCTAAGCCTGAATGCACAAATATGAATTCTGCATTTAAATAGTTTAAATTACTATATAATGGCAATAAAACAGGTAATAGGTAAGTAAGAAACCTGGCAAGACCATATTATTTGTTGGGCGGGGGGGGGGGGGCTTGTAAATGTGTTTACCATACATCCAGTGCATATTGCTAGAAAAATCTGCTTTGGAAGCACTGTTCAAAGATGGTAAGCATTTAGATGAAATTGTCTGTGAAATTGTTTCTGACTACTGCAACAGCCTTATTTAATAACATGGTGAAAATTGTAAACTTTAATCTATACTGAATATACTGCGTGTCTTAATTTTGGATCTGGTTTTGTAAAAAGTACAAGATATCAAAACAATGGGCAGTAGAATTTTGTTTTCTACTGTGAATAAAATTACAAATTCATTTTCAATTTTCAAAAGTTAATTATATCCTGCCAATCTGCAAACTTTATAGAGCTGTGTCTCACATTTTCAAATAGAAGTACTTTTCTCCCCTGCAATAGCTTCTGACTGGTTGGGTTTAAGTTTGAATCTTGCAATGTCCACAATGGCCTTCTCCACACCAATGTCACAGTAAATGTGCATGTCCTCTCCATTCACTGCAACAGAGGCGCATGGCAGGCACTGACATGGCATTCCTCCTCCATGCACAGGCATCGCAAATGTTGTGTAGGGTGGGGTCATGGCAATCAGCAGGTGTTGGTTGGGCACTAAAGGAATACTAGGCCATGTACTTGCTGTAGGACTTAGGAAATTATAAAGTTTTTGAGAACTGGACTAGCCAGTAGTTGCTTTTGTGGAAAAAAATGGTGAATACGGGTTTGGAGTACCTTAAAAGGGGCTCAAACCTTTAATTAAAAAGTCCTGACTTTCTTTCTATCATCAAAAAACCTTTTCCCACTCCAGCCTCTGTCATTGCTTCCCCTGGCATATTTCATTCTGTACCTGATTTGGGGTCATTCTAATTATTTGTAAACCATGGTACACAAGTGACGTGCCTGATGTGAACTGTAACATGCACCTAGGTGAGCTTTTTACTTTTAACACACAGAAAAGTGCAATATAAAATATTTGTTTCAATTTAAAAAAAAAATAACTTGTACCGGCGATAAAACATTTTTATAGATGAGACAGATAATTTTTTCCAATGAGGTATGGCTATTTTTTTAGGATTTTCAAAACAGGGCCCTATGGGGCATGTATAAAATATGCCAAAATATCCTCCATAGCACATAGGGTGCTTTAATTTCCAAACTTAAAAAAAAAAATAATCCTAGTATTACCAGGGAGTCAGTGTCGCTTTCCCATACATTTCAATGGGCGTTCATTTGCTTGTGTTTAAACAGCGTGTTTGACATTATTTTTCTTTTGCTGAAATCATTGTGTGACCTCTCCTGGCTGCAAACAAACACTTTAAGAAATTTTTTGACTTTTTATATTTTTATGCGGAATTGTCATTACAGGTCTGGCACTAAAGTGTTAATGTCACAGTGTTACAACAATGAATTTCCATGTGTTTTTGCTTTGTTACTGGTGGATATGTGTTCAAAAACAGACTTTAATCACACAGCGTCTGGCACTCTGTGCTATAACGACCAGATTTAGAGTGCCGATGCTGTGTGTGTGTAGTTGTTTGATAAGTATGGTGTGAGTCACCAAGAGTCGGTCTCACTGAGCTGGCGCTACCTCTCACTCCCTGCAGCGCTGTACTGGGGTTACAGCGCCCAACATACATCACTTTCATCAATGCCAGCCAGGTTACTACAGCGGCCAAGATGCTCTGTTACTATGCCCAATACCTGCTTACAGCGTATACTAGCGGTTGCTCTAAGCACTGCTATGCAGACACTCATCTGCCGATACCTGGCGCTAGTAATGAATCAGCCTCCACTTTTCACTAAGTCAGTGGAAGTTAGAGCAATGTCTCAGTTGTCTAAGTAATCATCCGGTTTTCCGATTTTTTGATCTTTATCTCTGAAACTTTGTAAACAATAAACTCTATTTATTTATGAAGCTGTGATTGACATAATTATTAAGTGTTCTGTTTACACAAACAATGCTTTATCTCCTGAGCAGGTAAAATGAAAGAGCAGGAAATCTGATCACATCATTAGAGATGAGCGAGCTTTTGAAAAATTTGATTCGGCTGATTCGCCGAATTTTCCAGGAAAAATCGTTTCGGTCCGAATTTATTCATGACAATTCGCTATTAAAAACGGCAATTTCTGGGCGTCCGAGAGCCTCCATAGGGTTGCAAAACGTTTTGCTTGGCTGTAACATGCATAGGATGCATGCTGCGTTAGTGAAATACTATTGTAAAGAAGTATGACATGCAGATCAGAGCCGTCGCTATTAGATTTGGTGACGCAGAGCGGCACAATTACAGAGCCTTGAGGTGGCATCAGCATGATGAACCCATATATTGCCTGAAAGACACACAGTGGAGTTGGCAGCAGCATAGGGAGCCCATATATTGCATGAAAAACACACACAGGAGTTGGCAGCAGCATAGGGAGCTCATATATTGCCTGAAAAACACATTGGAGTTGGCAGCAGCATTAGGAGCCCATATATTGCATGAAAGACACGCATTGGAGTTGGCAGCAGCATTAGGAGCCCATATAATGCCTGAAAGACACACCCAGGAGTTGGCAGCAGCAGCATAGGGAGCTCATATATTGCCTGAAAGACACACATTGGAGTTGGCAGCAGCATTAGGAGCCCATATATTGCCTGAAAAACACATTGGAGTTGGCAGCAGCATTAGGAGCCCATATATTGTCTGAAAAACACACCCTGGAGTTGGCAGCAGCATAGGGAGCCAATATATTGCCTGAAAGACACACCCTGGAGTTGGCAGCAGCATGGAGAGAACATATACAGATTTTCGGCACATATATCTTATCCGAAGAATATTAATAAAAATTTAGATTAACGTAAAGCATTTTCTCAATAATTACTTGTGGTCTGATGCAGAGGATTGTCTGTAACTGGAGAGCAACGCCTTAAATCTGTTTTGCACTATTCATATTTCTTTAGTGTTGGTCTGGCCCCATGATCAATCTACTCTAATGTATCAGGCATTGGTGGGTGGAAATCTTGGCTGATCCATGCCCGATTCATTTCCACGAGGCCAGTATCTCAAAAAAACATTTTTCAAGCGGACTGGAGCACATTGAATTGCTCTCATCAGAGCATCACATACACACATCTAAGAGTTTCATCACTTTGTTCATGTTAAATTCTTCAAGGCCTAGTTACTACTTAGTGAAAGGCCATAGATAGTTACACACCTGCTGCTGTTATCGACAAATCCTGTTTTATGTGTATGTTTTGTCCTCCCCTCATATACGCACTAAGTGCCAGGATGGGCACAGAGAAGTTGCAGAGGCCTAAATTCATCAAGCAGAGGTTGCAGCAGATTAGGGGTGAGTGGCAGCAGGAGTCTCAGTGAGAGTTGGCAGCAGCAGCAGCAGCAGGAGCCCAAAAAATGACTGAGAGACACACCCTGGAGTGGCAAGCAGCAGCGGCAGGAGTCCAAACATTGCTTGAAAGAGACACTGGAGTTGGCAGCAGGAGCCCAAACATTGCTTGAAAGACACACTGGAGTTGGCAGCAGGAGCCCAAACATTGCTTGAAAGACACACTGGAGTTGGCAGCAGGAGCAGCAGGAGCCCAAACATTGCTTGAAAGACACACTGGAGTTGGCAGCAGCAGCAGCAGGAGCCCAAACATTGGTTCAAAGAGACACTGGAGTTAGCAGTAGGAGCAGCAGGAGCCCAAACATTGCTTGAAAGAGACACTGAAGTTGGCAGCAGGAGCCCAAACATTGCTTGAAAGACACACTGGAGTTGGCAGCAGGAGTCCAAACATTGCTTGAAAGACACACTGGAGTTGGCAGCAGGAGCAGCAGGAGCCCAAACATTGCTTGAAAGACACACTGGCGTTGGCAGCAGGAGCCCAAACATTGCTTGAAAGAGACACTGGAGTTGGCAGCAGCAGCAGCAGGAGGCCAAAAATTGGCTGAATGACACCCTGGAGTTGCAAGCAGCAGCAGGAGCCCAAACATTGCTTGAAAGACACACTGGAGTTGGCAGCAGGAGCCCAAAATTGTTTGAAAGACACACTGGAGTTGGCAGCAGGAGCCCAAACATTGCTTGAAAGAGACACTGGAGTTGGCAGCAGAAGCAGGAGGCCAAAAATTGGCTGAATGACACCCTGGAGTTGCAAGCAGCAGCAGCAGGAGCCCAAACATTGCTTGAAAGAGACACTGGAGTTGGCAGCAGGAGCCCAAACATTGCTTGAAAGACACACTGGAGTTGGCAGCAGCAGGAGCCCAAACATTGCTTGAAAGACACACTGGAGTTGGCAGCAGGAGCAGCAGGAGCCCAAACATTGCTTGAAAGACACACTGGAGTTGGCAGCAGGAGCCCACAAATCGGCCTAAAGACACACTGGAGTTGCAAGCAGCAGCAGGAGCCCAAAATTGCCAGAAAGACACACCCTGGAGTTGGCAGCAGCATTAAGAGGACATATACAGATTTTCGGCACAGATATCTTATCCGAAGAATATTAATAAAAATTAGGAGTAACGTAAAGCATTTTCTCAATAATTTCTTGTGGTCTGATGCGGAGGAATGTCTGTAACTGGAAAGCAGTGCCTTAAATCTGTTTTGCACGATCCATATTTCTTTAGTGTTGGTCTGGCCCCATGATCAATCTACTCTAATGCATCAGGCATTGGTGGGTGGAAATCTTGGCTGATCCATACCCGATTCATTTCCACGCAGGCCAGTCTCTGAAAAAAAACATTTTTGAAGCATACTGGAGCACATTGAATTGCTCTCATCAGAGCATCACTTTAATCACTTTCATCAGTTTCATCACTTTGTTCGTGTTAAAGTCTTCAGGGCTTAGTTACTACTTAGTGAAAGACCATAGATAGTTACACACCTGCTGCTCTTATCGACAAATCCTGTTTTAAGTGTAGTGTAGCGTTTTGTCCTCCCCTCATATACGCACTAAGTATGTCAGGCAGAGAAGTGGCAGGATGGGCACAGAGAAGTTGCAGAGGCCTAAATTCATCAAGCAGAGGCTGCAGCAGACTAGGGGTGAGTGGCAGCAGGAGTCTCAGTGAGAGGACTGATCTCCCGGGATCAGCTAGCGGTCGTGTCTTGACCAGCAACCCATCTGTCATCATCCATTGGTTAACACGATCATCCAATGTATCACAAGTGACATCTGACACCCCCAGTCAACTGTCAGTTATGTCTTATGCTTAGGGTTCAGCTTCACTATTCAGTGAGGACGATCTGATAATCAGAAAAATCAGCAGCTACTGCCCAGCCAAGAAGTGGAGGAGACACTCGCCGCTTCTTCCACTAAGCGGGCAAGTAGTGATGAGGAGAGTGGCATGGGAGGTGGTGTTTGGCTTCTTAAGCAGACACTGTTGAGGAACCTGAGGATGATCAGTGAGTTTTGAGGGCACTTTTAAAGCCTTGGAGTGATGGAGAGTGACAGATTTAACGGCCAGCATGGTGGCAGAAGGGGAAAGTATGGAGGCAAATGTGCTTGGGGTAGACCACTTGCGCGGCAGGCTATCTTCCCAGGAGGTAGTGGAAGAGGGTCCCTGGAGTTGGCGGCACCGGTGGCAGCAGCAGTAAATTAGTGCGGACTGTTGGTAGGAAAAATCAGCTACAAGGCCATGTGGCAGTTTTTCATCAAGCATCCGCAGGAGGTTAACATGGCTATATGAAAGATGTGTAGGCAGAAGGTGAAGTGTGGCCAGGGTCCCAATGTTGGACCCACAACCCTGGGTCAACATTTGCAGCGTCACCATCAAGCGGCCTGGGAGAGTTGGCTCCAAAGTGGTGGTCCAGCCTGCTGCATTACCCAGTGGCACGCTGCTCTCTGTTCCAGCCAGCCAAGGCTCCACCACCTACTGTGTGTCATACCCATCCTCTGTTGCTCCAGATGCTCCTCCTCCTCCTAATCCGAGTCAGTCATTCTGCCAGCAATCCATTGGCCAAGCCATGTCCAAGAGACAACAGTATGTGCCCACTCATCCAACGTGCAGAAGCTAAATGTGCTCCTGTATAAGTTGCTGGTGCTGCAGTCCCTCCCTTTTGAGGTGGTGGACCTTTCAGAGAACTGATGGCTTATGCCGAGCCGAGGTGGAGAGTCCCACGCTGTCATTTCTTTGCAAAGAAGGCAGTACCAGCCCTGTACAATTTTGTTGAACAGAAGGTGAGCCTGTCAGTGTGTACCAAAGTGCACAGCAGTGCCTACGTCTGGAGCTGTAACTACGGTCAGGGACAATACATATCCTTTAAGGCCCACTGGGTGATTGTGGTTCCTGCACAACCACAACAGCAACTTGGACAGGTCCCTCTGCTGTGGCCTCCACGCTCCTCATTTTTTTATTTTTATTTTTGCATTTTGTTTTTTCTAAATATTTTATTTTTTATTTTTGCCCTTCCAGCCTACCATGTGTGCAGGACACGGCGGTGTCACGCTGTTCTTCACATGGCTTGCCTTGAGCCACAGAGCCACACATGGGAGGAACTGCTAAAAATGAGAACTCAATAAATTAAATTATGGCTTACTCCACGAAAACTGCAAATGGGACCCATGGTCACTGACATTGGGAAGAACATCTTGTCTGCGCTGCGACAAGGAAGCCTGAGCCATGCGTCCTGCCATGGCACACGTGTTCAATCTAGTTGTCAAGCATTTTCTGAAGTCTTCCCCTCATCTGCAAGACATCCTAACAACGGGAAGGAAACTTTGCATGCACTTCAGCCACTCCTACACCGCCAAGCACACCCTTCTTGAGCTTCAGCGTCAGAACGGTATCCCCATACATAGTCTGATTTGCGATGTTTCCACCCGTTGGGATTACACCCTCCATATGCAGGATCGACTATAGGAACAGAGAAAAGCCATCACGGATTTCTTGATGATCCAAACAGATAGGGGGACTCCCCTGTGTAACTTCAATGTAAACCAGTGGCAGCTCATACGTGACAACTGCCGTTTGCTCAGGCTCTTTGGGGAAGCTACTTTATTAGTCAGTAGCCAGGACTATGAGATGAACAATGTGATTCCACTGCTTCATGTGCTACAACACATGTTGGAAACCATGGCTGGTCAGGGCACTGGAGACATGGCGCATACATTTAACAGCCACATGAAGCCTGTGGGGGCTGAAGTGGAGGAGGAGGGGGTGGGGGACAGCAAAGCACAGTTTAGGTTTGACAAAATGGCCAGCATGGCCAGCAATGGAGCATCCACAGGAGCTAAAGGGTTGTGAGGAAGGCAATACAGAGGACCCAGACACACCGTGGCAGTTTGCAGTGGACATGGAGACAGGTAGTCCCTCCGAGTCACTTGCACAAATGGCACAATGCATGCTCACGTGCTTGCGTAGTGACCGCAGAATTGTCTCCATTTGTCAGCGGGATGACTTCTGGCTCTCCACCTTATTGGACCCTCACTTCCGGCACAAAATGGGGGCATTTTTTACCCCCACTGAGAGGGAGGACAAACTGACCTACTACAGAGACATCCTACGTAGTCAGTTGGGCGATGCCTATCTGCGCACAGGTAGTCAATCCGAGACAGGTGCGTAGACAGGAGTAGCCAAATGGTTAAGCCAGGAGGTTAGAGATCGCGGGGTATCCAGAGGGGCAGGCAGCTTCGTGGTCACACAAAGCAGAGGTCAGTACAGGCAGCAGACAGGAATGGTCGATCAAGCCGTGTCAGAACTGAACCGGCACAAAATGGGGGCATTTTTTAAACCCGCCGAGAGGGAGGACAAACTGACCTACTACAAAGACATTCTACGTAGTCAGTTGGCCGATGCCTATTTGTGCCATGGTCCATACTCTCGCAGGTCTGACTCGGGGGGACCTCTGCAATCACCTTCCACTGCCATGGCTGCTGGGGGGGTGGAAGGAGAAGCAGCAGCAGCTCCATCAGCAGCAGCCCCAGTCTTCAGTCGCTAATGAGTAGCTTTCTACACCCGCATAGTGAGTCTACTCATGAGCAGTATGAAGACCTGGAGCAGGACCTGAACCAGCAGGTCGTGTCATACCTTGACATGACCATGCCAACACACCTTGAGGATCCGCTGGACTTCTGGGCAGCCAAACTTGACTTGTGGCCGCAACTAGCAGAGTTTGCCCTGGAAAAGCTGTCCTGCCCGGCCAGTAGTGTGCCATCTGAGCGGGTGTTTAGTGCGGCAGGGGCCATAGTCATGCCAAGGAGAACTTGTCTGTCCACGAATAATGTGGAGAGACTCACCTTTGTGAAGATGAATCAGGCATGGTTCAACCAGGATTTCCAGCCAACAATGGCTGATCCATGGTAGTAGCTGATGCATGGTAGCTCCTTATGCTGCTGCCAACACCAGGGTGTGTCTTTCAGGCAATATATGGGCTCCCTATGCTGCTGCCAACTCCTGGGTGTGTCTTTCAGACAATATATGGGCTCCCTATGCTGCTGCCAACTCCTGGGTGTGTCTTTCAGGCAATATATGGGCTCCCTATGCTGCTGCTGCCAGCTCATATGTGTGTCTTTCAGGCAATATATGGGCTCCTAATGCTGCTGCTGCCAACTCCAATGTGAGCACTCTTAAAAGACGCATGCTAGCATATTTGGGATGCCCCCCCCCCCCCGGTTAAAGGCAATGGCTGCTGGCAATTTGACAAGGTGACTTTCTTTACAAAATGCAACCAGTTAATAGACAGGTACTCTTGAAATATTACTGCTAGTGTTTGGGATGCCCCCTCCTCACATAAAGAGGAGTCCTCCCTTGATTGTGGAAAAGTAACGTTAATTATAAAATGCAAGCAGTTATTAGACAGGTACTCTTGAAATATTACTGCTAGTGTTTGGGATGCCCCCTCCTCACATACAAAGGAGGCCTCCCTTGATTGTGGAAAAGTGACGTTAATTATAAAATGCAAGCAGTTATTAGACAGGTAGTCTTGAGATATTTATGCTAGTATTTGGGATGCCCATGTGGGCTGGGGTTTTTACAGCAGACACAGAAACAATTCAAACTGCAATATATTTATGAGAAATAGCCTTTAAAAGCTGCTTTAGTGTAACAGATAGGGTCAAATGTGCAGGTTTGGGATACCGTGCGGCCTGATGTTTTTACAGCACACACAAAAACAATTCAAACTGCAATATATTTATGAGAAATAGCCTTTAAAAGCTGCTTTAGTGTAACAGATAGGGTCAAATGTGCTGGTTTGGGATACAGTGCCCATGTGGGCTGGTGTATTTAAACCAGACAAAAACCAATTCAAAATGCAATAGCTTAATTAAAATGAGGCTGAACAATGCTTATTTAGTATAACAGATAGGGTGACATGTGCTGGTTTGGGATGCCCATGGGGGCTGGTGTATTTAAACCAGACAAAAACCAATCAAAATGCAATAGTTTGATTCAGCTGAAGAAGGATGAACAAGCGTATTTAGTATAACAGATAGGCTGCGAAGTGCAGGTTTGGGATACCCTGCGGCCTAGTGTTTTGGCAGCAGGACAAAAATCAATTCAAAATGCAATAGTTTGATTTAGCTTTAGAAGGATGAGCAAGCGTATTTAGTATAACAGATAGGCTGCTAAGTGCAGATTTGGGATGCCCTGCGGCCTAGTGTTTTGGCAGCAGACCAAAAACCAATTCAAAATGCAATAGTTTGATTCAGCTCAAGAAGGATGAACAAGCGTATTTAGTAAAACAGATAGGCTGCTAAGTGCAGGTTTGGGATACCCTGCGGCCTAGTGTTTTGGCAGCAGGACAAAAAAACAATTCAAAATGCAATAGTTTGATTTAGCTGAAGAAGGATGAACAAGCGTATTTAGTATAACAGATAGGCTGCTAAGTGCAGGTTTGGGATGCACTGCAGCCTAGTGTTTTGGCAGCAGACCAAAAACCAATTCAAAATGCAATATTTTGGTTAAGCTGAAGAAGGATGAACAAGCATATTTAGTATAACAGATAGGCTGCTAAGTGCAGGTTTGGGATACCCTGCGGCCTAGTGTTTTGGCAGCAGGACAAAAACCAATTCAAACTGCAATAGTTTGATTCAGCTGAAGAAGGATGAACAAGCGTATTTAGTATAACAGGCTGCTAAGTGCAGGTTTGGGATGCGCTGCAGCCTAGTGTTTTAGCAGCAGACCAAAAACCAATCAAAATGCAATAGTTTGATTAAGCTGAAGAAGGATGAACAAGCATATTTAGTATAACAGATAGGCTGCTAAGTGCAGGTTTGGGATACCCTGCGGCCTAGTGTTTTGGCAGCAGGACAAAAACCAATTAAAAATGCAATAGTTTGATTCAGCTGAAGAAGGATGAACAAGCGCATTTAGTATAACAGATAGGCTACTAAGTGCAGGTTTGGGATACCCTGCAGCCTAGTGTTTTGGCAGCAGACCAAAAACCAATTCCAAATGCAATAGTTTGATTAAGCTGAAGAAGGATGAACAAGCATATTTAGTATAACAGATAGGCTGCTAAGTGCAGGTTTGGGATACCCTGCGGCCTAGTGTTTTGGCAGCAGGACAAAAACCAATTCAAAATGCAATAGTTTGATTCAGCTGAAGAAGGATGAACAAGCGCATTTAGTATAACAGATAGGCTGCTAAGTGCAGGTTTGGGATACCCTGCGGCCTAGTATTTTGGCAGCAGGACAAAAAACAATTCAAAATGCAATAGTTTGATTCAGCTGAAGAAGGATGAACAAGCGCATTTAGTATAACAGATAGGCTGCTAAGTGCAGGTTTGGGATACCCTGCGGCCTAGTGTTTTGGCAGCAGGACAAAAAACAATTCAAAATGCAATAGTTTGATTCAGCTGAAGAAGGATGAACAAGCGTATTTAGTATAACAGATAGGCTGCTAAGTGCGGGTTTGGGATACCCTGCGGCCTAGTGTTTTGGCAGCAGACCAAAAGCCAATTCAAAATGCAATAGTTTGATTCAGCTCAAGAAGGATGAACAAGCGTATTTAGTATAACAGATAGGCTGCTAAGTGAAGGTTTGGGATACCCTGCGGCCTAGTGTTTTGGCAGCAGGACAAAAAACAATTCAAAATGCAATAGTTTGATTTAGCTGAAGAAGGATGAACAAGCGTATTTAGTATAACAGATAGGCTGCTAAGTGCAGGTTTGGGATGCCCTGCGGTCTAGTGTTTTGGCAGCAGACCAAAAAACAATTCAAAATGCAATAGTTTGATTAAGCTGACGAAGGATGAACAAGCCTATTTAGTATAACAGATAGGCTGCTAAGTGCAGGTTTGGGATACCCTGCGGCCTAGTGTTTTGGCAGCAGACCAAAAACCAATTCAAAATGCAATCGTTTGATTCAGCTGAAGAAGGATGAACAAGCGTATTTAGTATAACAGATAGGCTGCTAAGTGCAGGTTTGGGATGCCCTGCGGCCTAGTGTTTTGGCAGCAGGACAAAAAAACAATTCAAAATGCAATAGCTTGATTAAGCTGAGGAAGGATGAACAAGCGTATTTAGTATAACAGATAGGCTGCTAAGTGCAGGTTTGGGATGCCATGTGGGCTGGTGTATTTAAAGCAGACCAAAAAATATTAAAACTAAATTCAAACTAATCTAGTGATGATAAATGATTGTGTGTAACAGATAGGGTTAAATAAGCCACTGCATAGATGGGATGCACAGTGGAAAGGCAGATTAAAATTTACAGCACAAAGAACTGAAATTGAATTGAAAACTGATCAGGCTAATGAAAAAAAATGTCACTGTCACTTCTATGCTGTCCCTGGATCGTTCCGGTTTTTCCCTATCTTTCACTATCTTTCCCTGGCTCTGACTACCTCTCTGTCTGCCTCTCTGACTCTCCCTACCTGTCTGTAAGTCTCTCTCCCTATCTGCAGCAACCACCGCTGTCTCCGGAATACAAGGCTAAATTGCGCCGAAAATGGCCGCCGGTTTATATAGCACGGTGACGTCACCGGGCTTCCTGGCTGCTGATAGGCTGCATGTGACTGTCCCATGATACCTTGCCCCAGGGGACATGTCCGGACATGTGCTTCCACCATCTTAGAATGCCTGTAATTGAAATAAATGGAGTTTAAAGGAAAACTTTGATCGATCGAATCGCGGGGAAATTCGGATTCGTTCAGAATCGAATTTTTCATGAAATTCGGAACGAATCCGGGTTCGTCCGGATCGATTCGCTCATCCCTAGTTGTGAGGAAGGCGAGACAGAGGACCCAGACACACCGTGGCAGTTTGCAGTGGAGATGGAGACAGGTAGTCTCTCCGAGTCACTTGCACAAATGGCACGATGCATGCTCACGTGCTTGCGTAGTGACCGCAGAATTGTCTCCATTTGTCAGCGGGATGACTTCTGGCTGTCCACCTTATTGGACCCTCGCTACCGGCACAAAATGGGGGCATTTTTTACACCCACTGAGAGGGAGGACAAACTTACCTACTACAGAGACATTCTACGCAGTCAGTTGGCCGATGCCTATCTGCGCCATGGTCCATACTGTGATGCCCAGCGGGACATCAGCCTTCTGTAAGCAGGCAACCCCCAATCTCCACCGCTGCTTCTGCCTATAGTCAAGCCCCCATTTGCTGTGACGCTAGGTACACCTCACCGGACATGGTTGCCCCCAGATCTTAATAGGCGCAAAGGATGGCTGCTTGCGGTGAAGGCCGATGAACCACGAGGGTATCCCGAAGCCGCGGTCATTCACAGGTAGTCAATCCGGAGGGTGCGTCAGAGTACAGGGATGAGAAAGGTGCGTAGTCCGGAGTAGCCAAAGGGTCAAGCCGGGAGGTCAGAGATCGCGGGGTATCCAGAGGGGCAGGTAGGTTCGTGGTCAGTCAAAGCAGGGTCGGTACAGGCAGCAGACAGGAATGGTAGATCAAGCCAGGTCAGAATCAGATAACAACTAACAGAATCACACCCTAATCACAAGGGACCCGCATAGTGAGGCTAATCATGAGCAGCAGAAAGACCTGGAGCAGGCCCTGAACCAGCAAGTAGTGTCATACCTTGACATGACCATGCCAATGCACCTTGAGGACTCGCTGGACTTCTGGGCAGCCAAACTTGACTTGTGGCCGCAACTGGCAGAGTTTGCCCTGGGAAAGCTGTCCTGCCCAGTGAGTAGTGTGCCATCTGAGCGGGTGTTTAGTGCGGCGGGGGCCATAGTCATGCCAAGGAGAACTCGTCTGTCCATGAAAAATGTGGAGAGACTCACCTTTGTGAAGATGAATCAGGCATGGTTCAGCCACGATTTCCAGCCACCAATGGCTGATCCATGGTATTAGCTGTTGCAAGGTAGCTCCTTATGCTGCTGCCAACTCCAGGGTGTGTCTTTCAGGCAATATATGGGCTCTCTATGCTGCTGCCAACTCCTGGGTGTGTCTTTCAGGCAATATATGGGCTCCTATAGCTGCTGCTGCCAACTTCAATGTGAGTACTCTTAAAAGACACATGCTAGCATATTTGGGTTAAAAGCAATGGCTGCTGGCAATTTGACAATTTGACAATCTTTCCACATAGCTAGACATGTTTGCTGCTTGATATTTAGATGATGAGAGGGTTAAACTGGGTGGTAAATTAGTTCCCATGCCCTGAATAATATTAATAATTTAGTATAAATAATAGTGATTGAGCTGCTCCCACTCCCCTTTATTCATTTGAATTGCCATGAGCACAAGCAGGGAGGAATTCAGTCAATATGGTTTTCTCCCTGTGAAGTGTTCTAAAGGGAGGCTGGCAGCTTCCCAGGTGAGTAGCTCTCAAATATTTGTCTGCATTGCATGTCCCAACTTTGGGGACTCAAAATTAAGAGTAGGGACCACACTAAACACAGAGTGCCTTGCCGGGGCAGTGTGGCTTCAACGTGTATCTGCAGATATATGCAAACAAATCTCTGTCTTTCCACACAGCTAGACATGTTTGTTGCTTGATATTTAGATGATGAGAGGGTTAAACTGGGCGGTAAATTAGTTCCCAGGCCCTGAATAATAATAATAATAATAATTTTGTATAAATAATAGTGATTGAGCGGCTCCCACTCCCCTTTATTCATTTGAATTGCCATGAGCACAAGCAGGGAGGAATTCAGTCAATATGGATTTCTCCCTGTGAAGTGTTCTAAAGGGAGGCTGGCAGCTTCCCAGCTAAGTAGCTCTCAAATATGTGTCTGCATTGCATGTCCCAACTTTGGGGACTCAAAATTAAGAGTAGGGACCACAATAAACACAGAGTGCCTTGTCGGGGCAGTGTGGCTTCCACATGTATCTGCAGATATATGCAACCAAATCTCTGTCTTTCCACATAGCTAGACATGTTTGTTGCTTGATATTTAGATGATGAGAGGGTTAAACTGGGCGGTAAATTAGTTCCCAGGCCCTGAATAATAATAATAATTTTGTATAAATAATAGTGATTGAGCTGCTCCCACCCCCCTTTATTCATTTGAATTGTCATGAGCACAAGCAGGGAGGAATTCAGTCAATATGGATTTCTCCCTGTGAAGTGTTCTAAAGGGAGCCTGGCAGCTTCCCAGGTGAGTAGCTCTAAAATATTTGTCTGCATTGCATGTCCCAACTTTGGGGACTCAAAATTAAGAGTAGGGACCACACTAAACACAGAGTGCCTTGTCGGGGCAGTGTGGCTTCCACATGTATCTGCAGATATATGCAACCAAATCTCGGTCTTTCCACATAGCTAGACATGTTTGTTGCTTGATATTTAGATGATAAGAGGGTTAAACTGGGCAGTAAATTAGTTCCCAGGCCCTGAATAATAATAATAATTTTGTATAAATAATAGTGATTGAGCTGCTCCCATCCCCCTTTATTCCTATTAAAGTTACCATTAACCCATTAGTTTGTAGAATGTGAAACACATTGTTACACCTAACATAATAGAAGCATTTGAATGTGTTCCAACCTATTACTGTTGTTAAATTAAAAACAAATACACATATCTAGCTAGATAGACATGTCTACACGTATGGGTTAGTATATATGCAATCAAGTAGAATACAAAAAGTTTACTATTTTCCAAAAAATGTATTCTGATAAATAAAAACAACAAAATATCTGGCCTCATTTTAAAGAAAATATTCATGGGCCCAAAACTTTATTCTGTGGGTGGCCTTTCTTGTGCAGACTCATCTGTAGGGGCCGTGTTGGGGGCCAACAGTGCAGTAAAAAAATATACTGATGCTGTATTAGCTGATGTAACAACAACAAAGTTTGGTCCTGGTGATCGATGGAGCGGTTGATAGCAGTGACCAATTCTGGCAGTGGTTGATTCCTCAGTTCACGTACCTCTTGCCTCAGGTCACGTATTTGTTGTTGGTCCACCAGCGATTGTTTTTCCAATGCCGCAATGCGCTCCTGGAGTCTATCGGCTGCTGGTGTAGACCTCCAACATCCCGCTCTCTAACTCATAAAGTTCAGCACTTGTAGGGACACCTCTTGTTGTTGATTGGGTAGTGGTCTATAATAAAAAGGTATAGGGATAATTACTGTCTGTATTTGGCATATACACCTATATAATCAACATCTTTGGTTCTAGTAACATGTACCGTTTGTGATGGCTCAGTAGGCTGACCACATGGCACTTGGGAGGAGGCCACATCCAGGGTTCTCGTCAAGGTTGCCCACTCAAAGTATGGTGTATGTAACATATTTTTGAATGAGTGTTAAAAAATAACTTACATTTATCACAACCTGAATCAACTGATCTATGTTAACTGAGTGTGATCCTCCTCAAATAGTTCAGGTGTCTGGCTGCCAGGAAGGGGCAAATCATCATCCGATAATGGCGGCAACATCACATATGCTAAAATGAAAAATATTGTTAGTTTGTTACAAAGTTTATTGTGTCTCAACTTTGCCTAACCTTTAAAGATTTGAGAAATCTAACCTTGATCCTAAAGTTCATTCCACACACCCTTAACATTTTTGAGGTTTATGATAGAAAGTTAGTAATTGCAATATATGGGAAAACTCATTGTGTGGCCACAGATCATTAGCACATTATTAGACACACATACCCTCCACATCAGAGATGTCCAGACTCAAGCCATCACTAGAACTTTGCCCTACAAATACATGGGTCATACGAAATGTCAATAGCCCTCATACATGTAATGATGTAAAACATCCTAAGAAAAATATATCAAATCACATGCTTACCCTCATCCCTAGCAGCCGTGATTTGAAGGGCCCTTTCAGGACCAGCACTTCCTGTATTCGGGCCTAAAAAAGGAAACATAATTGATATTACTTTAAGTTGTCATAGTAGTGCTTCCATATTTTTTTTTTTTTAAATGTGACCAACAGAAAGGCTACCTGTTATTTGGTTTAACAATTGTTTTTGCAAGTAACATTTTGAACTTTTGGTTATTAATCAATCAAACTACAAGACTGCTTTAAATGTGATGTGGCATGTTTTATCCCATTAATTTTTTTCTGTTTACATATTGAGAAACAACATCTATAAAGGATAAAGTATGCTTTGCACTACACACCAACAGTGTCCTGGGGGCCTGCAACACAGGAATTGGGGTCCAAAGATAAAGCTGGGACTTGGCCTACAAATCAAAAACATAATAATTCTAAATCCAGATCTTTATGTAATTTATCTTAAAGCAAAATTAAGGCATACACTTACTGGCTTCCAAAGAGTAAGTTGAATCATGAGGAGATGCTGATCCAATTCTGAGGGCATCTATATTAAAATATAATGAACAAGTAGCCATTGTTAATGTGTGCACTATAAAGAACCATCCAGACCTATAACAGCAAACATTCTAATCCTGCCTCTTTACCTTCCACATCTGACTGGGTTAATGTAGAGGCTGGTGGAAGGGCTGGAATCTGGGAACCATCTAAATCTGACTCTTGTGATTCCTCATGTGCCACTAAGTAAAAAAAATATAAATGTTATAAAAACATTACAAAGGTCTAATATGATACTTACCATGAGCTACATTTAGGATTAGAATGAGGTTAAAAACAAATATGGTTCAACATGATTATTCTCAATCATTAATAATGTATTTACACTGTACCTTCACCCCAGCCTGTGGTGTCATCCCCAGCATCCACACCCTGCAGCCGACAAAGGGGGATCTTGCACTTCAACATCTCCTCATATGGCCTGTATTTACTCTTTGGAGCCTGCTTCGTCCCACTGTCAACAAAAAGATCAGACTTCATCTTTTGCATAAGGGCCCTTTGCAAAGTGTAGAAGTGTTTTTGCAGGCTGTGCCACTACGGGGATATTGAGCTGAGCTAGTAAGCTGCTCACCAATGGCTTCCCACAATTTGTCTTCATTCTTGTTTGCCTAAACACTGACATTGGGAGCCAAATAATAACTCCCACTTAGCCATTGTCAGATGCACAAGAGTATTGTTATCTGCCAAATTAAATTCTGGCTCCCTCTTGGCATACGCACGCTTGGGCTTGGGCGGGGCACCAACATCAGCCTGCGCCCTTTTCCTCGAGGAAGGTCTGCGGCCACCACGCACACCAATGGTACTGGTAGCCCCAGGAGACACAGCAGTGGCAGGCAGATGTCCAGAATTTGGCTCCATCATGTAGCTCCAAACACCACCAAACCACAAACACACAAGGACGCATGCAAACTACAGAATGGCAACAACTGCAGAATGTGTCTGGGAGTTTTTATGTGCTTTATGAACCAATCACAAACAGGGCCAGTTAATTGATGGAGACATACAATACCTTACACAACTAGATTCACATTAGTATATTATTATTACTTCTAACCATATATCTGAACACCATTTCAAATGGTGTTACAAAAACGGCTATTTGAAATGTTAAATTTGTACCTTGGATTGGCCCATAGATGTCAGTGCAACCATATCCGCACAACGACGCTATTTTTGATCCGCTAGGTGTTTCCGCTACACCTGTGGTAAGCTAATTACAGCCTGGAAACAGCTATGAAACGCATGAGGCGGCAAAGCGGACCATACATTTGGATAAGTTAAGTATAAATATGGATTACATTATTCATTATTATCTTTAAACACTGTGGCAAAGGCTGTGGTGTTTGATGCATGTAGCTTTGACATAGATGCCAGGAACTGGCTTGCTGGGTTTCTTTATTACTATCTGTGGCTTTGTTGTGCCTTTGTGGCATCAGTGCTGTTTCTTTGGGAGATTTGTTTTGGTGGCATCTGCAAATATTGTGTAGGATACAGCAAGTGTGGATTGTTTTGGGGACCTTTTGTGGATTGCGCAGCAACTCCCCTCTTGGTTGTGCTTGTTTCCACTATACATTTGTTTTTTGGTGAGCTGCATGTGTGTGGTTGTGAGGATTTTGATTGGTTGTGTATGTGGATTGGTTGTGTGTGTGGGAAGAATTTTTTATTTTGATTTTGGAAGTGCATGAGCTATGGCCAGGGAGTGTAATGTGGATGTTGGGGTTATGTTTGGGGTATGGATGTGTTGTTGTGGCAGCGCAGAGGAAGGTCAGGAGTCAAGGGAAAAGGGTGCTGTGAGGCTTAGGGCACCCCAATCCTTTGGCATCTGCCTCTCTGTATGGGATTTAAGTGACGAGCAGATCAGAAGCAGATTTCGTCTGAATCATGCAGCACTACAGTCCCTATATGATCAGATTAAGACCGGAATCGATCCATCCACTAGACGCACCCAATCCATCCCTGGCATTGTTTGCCTTTGTGCCATGTTAAATATAGGGGCCCGGGGCAATTTTCAGGCAACCTCAGCCCTCCTCAGCGGGATCAGCCAGGCTACAATGAGCCATTTCTTTTACAAGGTAGTCCTGGCTATTGACATGAAGCTGGCTTCCCAGGCTCATGCCATGATTCTTATGTGCTCCAGCAATCAGTCATGTGCCGGAAGTTTGAGAACTATGAAATGCCACCTGGATGGCTACTGGGTAATTTATAATCCTAGACAGAATAACAATCACATTATTAAATTACAAGAAATAAAAACCTATATATGCCTCTTTTTAGACTAGACATACTGGTATAGCTACTTTACTAATTGCTGTATCTCACTTTCTTTATTCTACAGCGGACAAGGGATATAGGCAAAAAAAGTGGTTAATGACTCCTGTCAGAAACCCACAGACATCTGCCCAAGTACGCTACAATGCAGCACATCGCAAAACAAGATGCATTGTGGAAAGAACCATCGGCCTGCTGAAAGCACGCTTTCTCTGTTTGGCATGCCCAGGAGGAAAGATGTTGTGCAGTCCACAAAAGGTCTCCAAAATCATCCTAGCCTGCTGTGTTCTACACAACATTTGCATATGCCACCGAATCGAACCCCCCGAAGAAATAGCAATGGTGCCAGAAGTCCCCAACATGGCCGCAGACAGTAATGAGGATACCCAGACTGGCTTGAGCGGCAGGAAAGCATGATTTCATATTTTTTTTCAGTAAGTGAGCTAAGCTGAGATATCCTACAACTACAGTAGAACAGACCTAGAGACCTATTTAAAATATCCACAAACATATGTGTGTGTGGTTTTTAATTAATTTGAAAAATATGTGGGTGGTTTATAATTATGAAAAAAGTGGGTGGGTTCTAATTAATTTAAAAAATATGTGGTTGGTTTCTAATTGATACCAACCAAATTTGGGTGTTTTATAAAAATTAAAAAACATTAAAAACAAAAAATAACAACACTTTTGTCTCCATTACAGGCACCATAAAGATTGGGACTACTTATGGCCAAAATGACCCAAAACCTTTCTTTAAATATATGTTTTAATAAAAGTAACTTTTATTTTTATTTCTAAAATCTTGTGACATGTGTTAATTTGCTTAAGTGTCTTCAAATTTCAAAGAATTAGAGATTGGTTTCTACACAACAGCATAGAAACGCTCAGGCGCTGTACTGAATAAGGTGTAACAACTCAACAGCGCCTCTAATGCAAATCTGGCATTCTGAAATAGCGATTGACGGCTTATCAGGGCGCCCACTAGCGGCCGATCATAGCGCCGCTGTACAGACGCTCATCTGTCGCTACCTGCGGCTAGTAATGAATTAGCCTGCCCGCTCAGTTCCAGATACACACATGATGTGTTGTTCTACAGTCCATACAGAAGCATAACTACATATTTATTATTCCTGGATATCAGGCTGCCCCTTATTGTACTCTAGTGATGAATATCAATTCAAATTTTAAATTTAATGCAAAAAGTTCCATTAAAGGAGAGGTATTGCAAAATTATGTAATATTAAAAATCCATAGAAATACGTCGACTAATGAGAGGAGGGGACACTTATGAATACAACTCCCATCAAGTTTGTTGTATTTTCTCTCATGGTAGGAAAAAGCCTGGCAGGATATTTCTTGGTGCAGGGTTTATAAGTGACCTCTTCTCCTGCCATCCAGCATATTTACATGGATTTTTATCATTGAGCCATTTTTCACGATAGCGCTCCTTTAATAACAACTAATTAAAATTTTGTTGCTGCTCTGAATTTAAATGGTTGCTCGCAGTCTGTGCTGTAAAGCCTAATTACATAAACACACTATTGTTTAATATGATTTGTTTATGGCTTTTCCCTGTTGCTTAAGGGCCCAACTACGGTTAAGCTTTTTTACTGTACGTTTAATAAAAAAAAAAAAAAGGAGGCAAAAACATGATAACTAAGCCTATGCTCATGGAAAACAAGCTAATTTCTCTATGCAAATAAACAATTTATACTTGACATCCGCAAATTAAGTTAAACTGTTTTCCAGTGTAAATATAAATCTTTACAGACATCATCTTTCATCAGGAAATAGACTGCCAATGACCTCTATTCCCCAATGTTTTTATCTCTGCTGTTACTATTGTTTCTAGTATTTTGATTTACAGGTCAGATCACTTACAACTAGGTATGTCACAGGCAATTTCTCACAGTCAATATTCTGTGTTAAACGGTATGCAAAACACATCACATAAAAGTTCCTTTGTTCAGAGATACAGCTGTAGCCACTGTTTTTTTTCAAGCTAAAGCTAAAGTATAGGAGATATACATGGCACAATATTTTATTTTATATAATACTGGACAGATGTAAATATAATGCTTTCAGAAATACCACTATATGATAAAAGCACCTCTTAAAAGTTTTTTTAACTTTGTTTTCCAAAGCATGTTATATGTGTTTATTTAAATGGATAGGGAAGGGCACCATGCAGGTTAAGAAACACAGAGGGGTTTTCGCACCCACAAATTAACCTCTGTCATTAAACTTCATTATGTCTGCCTAAGAAAGGTAAATTCTTGGAAATGTATGGCCACCCATACACAACCTGACCTGTCACCTGGCATGGATAATCTCAGCAAATATTTGGGGTGTGTAATACATACTTTCACTGTAATTTTTGCAAGGCCAAATCCTGGCTATGCCCTCTAAGATCATTTTTGCAAATGTGACCTGTATACGGAGTCTTGTCCAGAGGGGATTTTGTGCTGGTGTAGCGGATTTCTGTGCAAGCCCAATCAGCTTGACTTATTACTACAGACATACAATGAGCTGGATGGATAAGAACCTCCAAAGACATATTTAATCTCCTTAGCTCATGATTATACCATATGCAAGTATTGGTATTACTAGTGATGAGTCAAATACACTCTTTCGACTATAATGATTTTCAACCAAATGGCACGAACATCCCTACAGACATTCTAAAACGAAGGTATGGTTGCATCAGTTGCATTGCATATCATTTTGTGGGCCTGGGGAGATCCACTTGCATTTTGAATATTCAGTTTGTGGGTTTAGGGGTTAGGGGATGTGCTTTCCCTCTGCATATGTATTCCTAGGTCTGGAAGTGGTGGGAATCTGCTAGCTTGCTGCATAATATTTTCCTCAGCTTGGGGGGAGGGGGGGTCATGCAGCACCTTTGGCTGGCAGATTTGGTAGGGGGTGCTTGCGCTTTGGTCAGGGGTAGTATAGTACAGTGTAGGTTCATTTAAATATTGTCCTATACCCTGCTAGGGAAATTTGTATCGGGTGAAATGTGGAACAAAATAGGAAAGTAGGAAGGTGGTACGTTACGAAAAAAGGATGGGAACTTCTGCTGTGGGGTATTTAATGTAAAGACATGTAAAGACCACAGTAAACATTTGCCTAGCTAAATAGAATCTACAATGAAACCAAAAATTTAAATTTCAATACATTACAGAGGAACTATAGTCAAGTCACCACTTCCGAATTCACTTGTGACTGCGACCATTCAAGTTGTAAAAACTGGCCATTGTGTGATTGGCAGGTAGTGGTAATAATATGGGTATCAGCCCACTTAAAAGCCGCAATCGAAAGCTGTTTTCATTCATATATAGTCAAGAAACACATTTTGAACATAGATATGCTGTACAGACCTTTGCAAGTAAAAAGCCTCAGTTCAGCTTAGTGGCTATGCTCATTTACACTTAAATGCGTAAAGTTGCTGATTTTGCTAAATTGATGATTTTTCCTGGATGCATTTTGTTCCCATAACAAAACATATCAAACAGGAAAAGAACATGCACTTTCACAAAACTCCAGATGTTGTTGAAAAATCCCCAAATGAAATTAACTTTCTTTGGCAAGAGCTCCTTTGTGAACTGTGATCCTCTTGTGCAGAGAGTCAAGTCTTTAAATGCAAAGGTTTACAGACTGTTATTGTCATTATATCTTTAAGAAGCAGCTGCTAAAGCATACATAAAAAATGTACAGTTAGTTATATTTAACTAGATGAAAAAAGACTATATTAAGCATACAGGAAAAACTGAAGTATAGAGCAAAACAACTTGATTTCTTTATAGTATATGTATACTTTCCAGCTATTAGGCTGCTGCTACACACAATAATTACTGCACACAGTTACAGTGCTGTCCATTCTTTCAAATTGGTATATTCACATACATGCACTGCACCTATCAATGGGGGCGACCAGATATAAAAACTAAAACTGAGTGACTGGGCTTAGATGTAAGCAAGTAAGGGTAATCGGTAATAGGTAATCAAATACACATAAGTTGAGACAGCAAAGCATACAGAGAAGGCACAGCAAACCACAGAAACAAGCAATGAACAGTGTAACTACTAGGACAAGAAACAAGAGTGTATGTGATGTTGGGGGGTGAGCTATTCCACTGGTGGACTCCTGGACTCAGGGACCCCTTTGAAGGCCTTCATAATCAAAATCTGAGCAATGTATAACTATAGCTTATTTGTGGCCTCCCAATCACACGCACACTGCTTGGTTTCTATCCATGGGCCCTGAATTTACAGTAATGCAGTAATTTACTTGCCTCTAAGTGTGAGATAGGCCCCCAGAGTCAGTTCCACTGACACCCTCAAACACCCCAGTCCAACACTGACCTAGGATGAGGATAGCATCCAGGATTTAGAGTCCAAATTTCAGAATACAATGTAAAAAGTCCAGAGTACCAGTTTTTGAGCAGCAGTTGTTGAGTCCTGGAATTTGCTTGCTCAACCTGCAGCAGTATGACATTAATGCTTATGCATCTGGGTTGAAGGTAGACAAACTTATAAATGCTGACACTCCTCAAGCCCAGGTGTTCATTAAAATGGACCAAAACCCATGTTTTTCACTATTCCAGGTTTTGATTCTTGCCCCTGGGCATCCCTAATGCACGGCATACTGCCCTGTTTCAGGCAGAGCCCTGATAAATGAAGCATGGAGCAATGGCATTCCCAGCCTCCCTGCGTATCCACACATGTGGTAAAGGGCCCCTAAGAAACATGTTTGCCTGGGTTTCTGCCAGGCTCCATAAGACATTCAAAATCAAGATGACCCAGAGGTAGTACACAGGCCGGCCCTGGAGTCTTTTAGACAACAGGACCAGCCACCACAGATGGTTGGACCTTTTAAATTGGCTCTGTCTTTCAAGCTGCATTGCAAGGGACACCTGCTGTTAGACAGGTATAGAACATCCAGAGTATTGTGAGGCAGAGCCACATGCAGGGGAATTAGGCTACCAAGTCTCCCAATGCTCCTAAAAGCTGGTGTAGCAACTGGAGGACCACAGTCTTACACATAAGGGACCCACCGGACCTGTAATAAGACAGGATTGATATTGTGAGGCATTGCTAAATTCCAAGCAAGAGCCAGGGGAAATTGGCTAATTCTGGGGTCCACATTCCTCCACAGCACCCCAATATAAAGCTCAGCTACAAAGACTGGTGGTTCTGACAGCATTGTGAAAGGCCATGGCCCAGACAGGGGGATTTATTCATTGGCCCAGACATGCCATGGCCCGGGCAGAAAACCTGGAAAAGGCAAGGTTGGTAAAGATCTAGGAAAGCAGGGCATGGGTGCTTGGCTCTTACTGTAGGTGAGGCAGGTTCTGGGAATTTGAGTTCAGGCCCTTTGGACGCAGATGGATCAAGTTCAGAGGTCTCTGGATGAACAGGCTTGGGAAAATCTGATGTAGCAGGCTCAGGGCAGTCTGGCGATGTAGGCTTGAGGCATTCTGATTAAGCAGGCTGGAGGCACTCTCATGGAACAGACCTGGGTTCACTGTTGACTAAGACACAACCATAGAGGTTGGATAGAAACCAGGCGCAGACACAAAGCTATCTGGCATCCAGGGAGCAGACATCGCTGTCAGGCTCACATCCCCATATGTATTAAGACCTAGCCCCAGGTTGCTACCAACCCCTGGCAGTCTCACATCCCAGGCGCAGATGTATTAAGACCTAGCCCCAGGTTTCTACTGACCCCCAGTTATTTTACATGTGTGATCAAGCTAGAAAATCTGTATTTATCTTTCAACTAGTAGGATGAGAAGTAGAATAGAGATATAGGTGGTAAGGTCCCAATAGAAAATCTCTATAGACTTGTCTCAGACTGTAGGAATTGAAACCGACAACACAGGCAAAATATCAATGAATGCTGCCACACTTTACCAGCATCCATCTAAAATTGCATATAGGTTCGGGAAGACATGAAGCTTGGTGAGCGGCCTGTGTGATAAAATCTTCGCATGGTGCCCCCCCCCCCCCAATATGGGGGTGGATAGCAAAGATACCCAGGCAGCTCTTCAAGCAAGATATATCATACCTCTATCCCAAGTCATTGTCCAGACTCCAAGATCTACCCACAGACACGCATTACTCCCAATATGAGGGATAAAACAGTTTAGAGAAGATGTACAGGTGTTGAATACTTTTCAAAAAGAGACTATGCGTGTACATGCCCCTGTTTAAAAAAAAATAAAGTTATGATATAGAACAACAGGAGAACATAAATATGTATCAGAGCTTAAACATAGCTAGCATCAATAACTGTTGTATAGGCTTGATGAAAAAGGGAGGGTAAGGAGAGTAAGAATGATTCAATCCCCAGGTCTGTGTCGACAGAATGGCGCATAGCAGTTAAAATGGAGGTTCACATATTCTCTTTAGAGGCTGCAGGCTGGGGGAAAGGTGGACAAGGGCATAAATTGACTTGTAACTCCTTTGCTGTTTTGGATAGATATTGTGTGATCCAGAGCACAGGTTCACCCTACCAAAGTTTTTCCCTCAGAAGACCCTGCATGCATCACTTATGCTATGGAGTATTATTCATCAGGCTCGGGTAATGTCTCTCTGATGTCTCTCGTCTGATGACAGTCAGAGAGTTGTCCTGTGTGCTGATCCTGGGAATGTGTTGATTGTTCTCCATTAGCTAAGGGTTCTCCCTTTTTAGGGTTCTTCATAGACTTTGCTGTTTTGGAAAGATATTGTGTGATCCAGAGCACAGGTTCACACTACCAGAGTTTTTCCTTCAGAAAACCCTGCAGACACTCTCTCTGACCATGTGATGACAGTCAGGGAGTTGTTTTGTGTGCTGAACCCTGGAATGTGGTGACTGGTCTCCATGAGCTACTAGGTTCCCATTTTTAGGGATATGTAACGATCTGTGCTTGGGGAGTTTTGCAGATGTATCTTCTTTAAAGAGCACTGTGATCACCCGCCTAGTCTACAGTCACTCTGGTTGATCCACCAGCTGCCTGGGGAGCAAGTAGTGAATGCCCTCCTACATTATTGTGGGAACTAGCTGTCAGCATCTGAAACATCCCACTGGACTGGGTCTCGAACCTTTACAGGTCTAAAAGTCCCGGTTTATTAGTGAATCAGGATAGAGTTCTAAACAGATCCTTTTTTACTCAGGCATGCCACAATCACATGCCCTTATCCACTTCTTCATGACTGTCCTCACTGTGTTCCATGGTATAACTAATGCATTTTTTACCTTTCTCCTGACTGATACCTTTCAACAATGAGATCTCTTTGATGCAATGTAAGCTGTTTATGAACCATGGCTTTTGCTGGAAAAAGCAACTAGGAAAATGTCAGGAAAATATAAATTGGACAACTGGACTTTAAATGGGTTAATCTGAATTACTTTAACCCTTTAAACACCAAGCATGTAGAATCTACATACTTGCTTCTCTGACCACATAGATTTTACATGCCTGGCATTTCCCCAAGTAAAGAAAAAATCCCTTTAGGCTTTCCAGTAACGGTATTTCTACGAGTCCTTCAGGACAGCCCATGGAGAGAGAGAGGCTCCTCCCACTGGAGAGGAAACACACCTGGGAAAGATTAAAAGCACCACCCCTACCCCCCATGCTCAGTCTTTAACCAAGCAACAAGCTCAGGGAAAACCGGGAGGGTCGCAGGGGTCATTGTTAAGGACTGAAATACTGTTACCAGTTAGTCTAACAGGGATTTTCTCCTATTATCCTTCAGGATGGCCCACAGAGAGGATAAGCAAGTAATATATTATATTAAAGGGCAGGACATATATAGGGATATAGCCAGTATTGTCTCAGGAAGGTGTGGGGCGAGGACCAAGTTGCTGCCTTGCAGATTTCCTCCAAGGAAGCTCCTGACCTCCCTGCCTCTACATGCCTGTGTATGCTAGTTAGATAGTCTATCGATTCAATCTGGCGATTGTAGCCTTTGAGGCTGCCAGACCCCTTGTTTTTTACCATTAAAGGAGACAAACACTCAAACTGATTTTCTCCAAGGGTGTGTTCTAAATAGAATATCAGCATTCTCCTAACATCAACACAATGTTTGGTGTCATTCTCATCCTTTGTGCTCAGGAGGAGCGAGGGAAGGACAATAGGCTTGATGCAGAGCCTCCCCGTTCAGCTATCCCGTGCATTTTCCCGTTGGTTTTGGCCTTTGATCGGGTCAGGAAAGGGTGCTACATTGATTTTAGTGTGCGTTTATGCGCTCAGGTGTGCGCTCAGCCGCCTTTCCGATTGTCGGCTCGCACGAGGCTGTTTTCCGGGAAAACTGACGCCTCGTTAATTGGCCCGTTTTTTTCAGTGATGCAGAGCCTTGGTTTCCGATTGAAATCAGCCTAATAAAACGGGGCCGCCAAGCCTTCACTTACGGCAAGTTTGACCAGCCGTATTGGAGCTCCGTGCTATTTGGGAATGCATTCCTCTGTGGGCCAACATCAAAGGCGCCAGCTACGCCGTCTGGTAGTTCTGAGTATGGCAGAAACCAGGCTGCAGCGCACGCCTTTGGACATCGATGGCATGAGTGACGTTGACCTATTCGAGCTCACCCGCCTTAACCGTGTTTCTCTCCATGCCTTGTATAGCGAGCTGCGGCCATGGTTAGCCCCCACCACAAGAAAGGGGCATGCAATTGCAGGTATGACCAAATTGGTTGGCTGCCTGCAATTTTTGGCGAACGGCTCATTCCAGAGACTGAGTGCCTTCTCCCTGGGGATGTCCCAGTCTACGCTGAGCCGCAGCCTAACCAAGTTTTTGGATGGCATGGCTACCCTGGCACAGAATTACATTTTTTTCCCTCAAACAGGGGAAGCCTGGAATGCGGTTAAGTTGGGCTTTTATAACATAGCCGACATGCCCAACGTCCTTGGTGCAATCGATTGCACACATGTCTCGCTCATCCCCCCTGCGGACCAGGAATATCTGTTCAGGTATGTGGTTTGGGTCTGCTTTTTTTCTGGTTATCACAAATTTTTTATGGCTCACACTAATTACACTTGTGTTTTGCTTGGTGCAGGAACAGGAAGATGGGCCATTCCATCAATGTTCAGGCAGTGGCGGGCCCTGATCTTCAATTTTTCAGTCTGTTTGCTGGCTTTCCTGGGTCCACGCATGATGCGCACATTTTGAGGAACTCCAGCCTCTATCAACGGTTTCAATCTGGAGATATTTCTGGAGGATGGTTACTGGGTATGTGTATTAAAGTTGTATTTCTTGGCCCCCAGGTTTGAATGTGGATTTGCCACTACCCCACTAATCTGTGAGACCTTTCCTGGAAACTTGAAAAGGTTTTTGGTTTAATTAATGGGTGAAAGTATTCTCCACTATTGGCTTATGTTCTGGCCCTCTTATCTCAGTAGCATTACGCAGACATTTTTAAGGAGTGTACAGGTTGCATGTGTTTGTAGGCTCAGTAAAAATGTCAATTCCTCCCACCATACCTAGCTCACCTATTTGTCCCTGTGTACTAATGTTTCTATGCACACCTAAACCTTTTTTTAGGCATCCACCTTATGTTTGTCTTTTGTATTTTTGCAGGTGACTCAGGCTATCCCTTGTTACCATGGCTGCTCACACCCATCCTGCACCCATCTTCCCAGGCACAGGAGCGCTACAACACAGCCCATAGGAGGTCTCGCTCTGTGGTGGAACGTGCCTTTGGGTTGTGGAAGATGTGTTTCCGATGTCTGGATCACAGTGGGGGTTCTCTTCAGTATCAGCCTGGCAAGGTTATCAAAATAATTATTGCTTGTGGGGTCCTGCACAACCTTGCCATTAGAAGCAGGATTGTTCGATATACTGACCTGGGTGCAGAACCTTTCCCTATTTCTGACGAGCAGACCCCTCCTTACACTGGTACACAAAGTGGCCCAGCACACACAATCCGTGCTGACCTTGTGGCCAATGTATTTTCTTGAAACCACCCCCTGTCTGCAGGCTGGGGAAGATTAAATCACACCTAATAAGTGTTACATGCTGGTCACAAAGCGACTCTAAATGCATTTGGGCTTTACCTCTGCTGCCGGCGCATGTCCATTTTTGGCCAACTATATGATTTCAGGTCCACAACTGTCCGCTTGATTTGTTCAGTATCTCGATGGACAGAACACCATAATGTACCCAAACAGCATTGGCAACAGCCATGCTTTGTGCTTATCAAAAACGGCCTGTTAGGGACCCACGGCGTGGTTATCGCCCACATGGGTGTGTGTTGTCCCCTGCATCACTTGAAATAGATGGTTGGCTATCTGGGGAGTCGTGTGTGGTTTTTGGGCCGGTGGTTGAGAATGGGTTAATGTCTCCTTGCTCCTGCGTTTTGGGGAATGTGCCTGTGTCTGTGGAGTCCCCACCGTTTTAGTTGGTGCATGTTCTACATGTGTCTTGTGCCTGCTTTTGTGTTTTATTTAGGATGAGGCATGTGTGCGGCTGGCTCTTTGTGCTCCCTTTAGGTCTGCCCATATTGATATGGTATCCCACACCAAGCGGAGTGCCTTGAACTTTAAATATTTTTACAACTGCGGTTGCGCGCCTGCGCGCACGCACGCACGTCACCGCAGGGGAACGTCAGAGCTAGAATTTGAAAAAGAAGCCAAGATGTCCCCCGCCGTCTTTACAACGGAGCAGGACGAGCTCATCATGGATGTGAGTATGCGAGCGAGCGTGCGTTTATGTGCGCGCACACATTCCTTGTAATAAAAAAAGAAAAAAACGCAAGAATAGTCTGAAACAACTTAGTTTGTCACGTTACAGACCAGCCCACCTTAGTTTAACCCATGTACGCAGCTACAAACTAGCCTACATGCAGATAGCAGAATTAGGGCAATGTGAGGCAGCAAGAGGTTAATAAAGTGACTTGATTTAGGCCAGGAAACTTGTTAATGTATTTTGTGGATTAATGGTGTGTCCTTGTCTCTTTTTCTAACAGATGATGCTGAGGAATCGCTACGACTTCCTGCCGTCAGATTATGACAAGCGGACGTTGGCCCTGGCGGTGGTGGACGCGATTGAAAGAAGATCCCAAACCACCTATACCTTCACTCAGATCGCCCAACACTGGTCTGATTTAAAAAGAAGAAATAAGCCCCGGGTGAGGCGGTACTTCGCAACACATTTCCCATGTAAGTGTAGAAAATGTCAATGCACCTCTAACCCTGGCATCGCCTGGGCGTGGTTTAATGATTGTGTTTGTATTTCAGCCCATGAATGGAATTTGCGGTTCCGCCCCACCCGGACCAGGACACGCAGCCCAGTGTTGGGCGAAACAGGTGAAGGTGTAGGTGGCCCACCGCCAGGGTCAACGGCCACCCCCTCCTCTGTAAGTGACTCGGAGGAGCCGCTGGACCTCAGCATGCAGGGGAGGGGGCAATCTGACGGCAGGGAGTCGAGCAGAACAGAGCCTCAACCTGACTCCGGTAAGGGAAATATAGTTAGATATGTGGTAAGACATGCATTAAATACAGATACTCATGTGCCCTATTGTTGTAGATTCAGACGTCGCTGGAACATCCCAAGGGATGAGTGAGGAAGGGGGCGAGGAGGAAGAGGTTGCTGGGGAAGGTGAGTAGATTGATACCTAGAAGCCTAACATAATATTATATTAATGAAAGAACAACAGTCTCTAATATCAGTGTGTTTGTCATTCATACAGATTCCCAACTGCCACAGAGGGAGTATGAATGGAGACTCCGCCCCCGACGCAATGTGCGGCCTAAACCTTGTAAGTGGTGTTTATTTAAACTAAAGTAAATGAGCAAACATTTCCATTTTAAACATAAAAAACTTTTACAGTTCCCTCAAAATGTATCCAAAAAAGCCCTTAAAGCGGACCTTAACTATGAATAAGAGGCTAGCTTAGATAGTTCCCACATCCTGTACATACAGATTGTCCACCTTACAAATCATGTTACCAACCTTTTCCATAGCACATCTCGGCTCTGTGTGAGCAAAGCACAGCTATAACCCACCCCCTGTACCTTATCCCACTCTCCTCTCCTCAGTAAGTGTGATGCTTCAGAGTCAACATGGCGTTGCACGTATCCTAAATTCCTGAACTGAGTTGCAGCCCAGTGGGGGAAAGAATAATAATTTATTGACTACAAAATTAATATATATTAGTTTAAGATGCTGGGGCAACGTTTCTGAAGACTTTGGCCTTTTCATTAAAACACGCAGAAGGTCCCATTTAATAAGTGCACAAACAATCAAAAAAAAAAAACAAAAAAAAAATGCTAAAGTAATGTTGTTTTTCATTCACAGATCAAAGAACACAGGCTACAGACCCCGAGGCCTAATTTTTTTTTGTTGGAAAAAAAATTGTAAATCTGTTTTTTATAGTTTAAAAAACAAAAAAAAAATATTTAATACAAAAACACAAAACAAAAAAAAAAAATACTAATAAATAATTAATAAGATTTCGAGAGTTGTGTTTCCTGCAAAAGTACCATTACACAACATCAGCACACATTTACATTACACACCAAAGGTTTAGATATGGGACAATAAAAAGAAAAAAATAAATAAATAAAAGTATGCATTAAGGACAAGGGAGAAGGAACTACTAGATGATTTAGGTATGCATTATGGACAAGGAAACCCCCACCAAAAAAAGCAACCAAAAAAAAAATTTGTCTCAAATTTGCATTTGTGGCCATATGCATATTCCAATGGAGTTTACGGGATGTGCGCTTGCGTGTAGCCAGATTGGCAACTGAAGAGCCATGGAGATGTAAGTATACTTGCTAAAACCACCAAAATGGAAGGTCAAATACGACGGAAACCAAGCAGGTACGTTCAAAAAGGCAGGAAAAATCAGGGAAAAACGGGCCGCCCGTGTGAACGTGAACGGGAGCCCCGATCAAATTGAAGGCACCCGAGAGAGCAAAAAAAGCTTTCCGAGTAAAGTGAAATTGACGGATCAGTTAGGGAGCCATTCCGACGGAGGCTCTGCATCACATTTGAGCCACGATTCAAACGGGAGACCCGGACAATCGGAAGGTTTTAAGGGCAGTTCAGAGGAGGCTCTGCATCAGGCCCAATATCTTTGGACCTGTGGAAGGCCGAGTCAATTTTCGGTAGGTACAATGGATCAACTGAATGGTTTCAAGATGGCTCTGTCTGGGAGGATTGTGCAAAATGGCTCCCTAATGCACAGAGCCTGGAGGTCACTAACCCTACGTGCCGATGAAATGGCTAATAAAAAACACATCTTTAATGTTAAAATTGTATCTGTTGTTGCTGCAAGAGGTTGAAATGGGGAGCCTGGCTAAACCTCTTAAAACTAAGAACAGGTCTTAAGTTGGACATCTAGATCGGGTTACTGGCCTTTTTCTAGAAATGGCCACAAAAAAATCTGTTAATTAAGTGATATTTTCTTAGTCTACAATCTAGAAACACTGAAATCACAGAGGCCTGAGTTTTCACAGTACTTACTGCCAGGCTCAGCTCAAAGCCTTCCTGCAGGAACTCTAGGACTGTTGCAACTTTATACGTGTTCAGACTGTTAACATCACAGAAGGAACAGAATTTCTTGCAAATTTTTAGATAAATGCTTCTGGTAACCTTTTTTGTAATTTCCAATAGGGTTTCAATCACTTTTGTTGAAAAGACCCTTTTTCTTTAGTAACGATTTTTCAGGATCCAGGCCGCCAACTTTTTGAGGTCTGAATAGCATAATGGATCCTGAGGGAATACATAGGCCAGAAGAAACCTCCAAGACTGTACCAGAGCATCCACGCCCAGTGCTTCATCCCCCTGACACAGGGAAAAGATAAGAATGCATTTTGGGTTTTTCTACTGAGGCAAACCTGGTTGCTCTGAGGTGGTCCCCACTACTGAACTAAATAAAGGAAGACTCTCTGATTCAGCACCCATTTTAACAAGAAAGACAAACATGAGAGGGATAGGAAAGATGTAACAGATGGCAGAGTTTATAGATGGAAGCATCACGGAAACGGACGTAGATTTAGATCAGACCATCACCCTGGTCATCGAGCTGCTCCACAGGTAGATAAATCTAACCGATTTACCCATGAATGGAGACATAAGGGTCGATTCTAAATGCAAAAGTTAATTTATTTCGGATTGGGAATCAGAAGTTTGGGTGGGTGTTAGTCATTTTTTCCCTTTTTTTGGGCCATTTCGTATTCGCACAAACGTTCGGGCATAGACGTATATGCTCTTTCGATATTTGGCCGTCAATTGTATTATTTCTGTTAGTTATTGTATATTTCCCGTCCAAATCGTATTTTTTGCGATCAGTCCTAATTTTCCCGTTACTGACATGGGCTTGCGATCAATTCAGAGAGCTGATTGCCAAGTGTTTCTAAGCACATTTAAGGGTTGATTCCCGAAATCTTATCCGGCAGCTTTTTGGCCTCGGGAGTAGAATGGAGAGGAGTGAGTTCAAGGAACATCAAGGTCTAATGCTTTTTGGCATCGATTTGATCCGGATGTCTGAGGGCAGATTGCCCCTGCGTCGTCGCATGAACGTCGATGGCATGAATGACATTGAGCTGTTCGAGCTGACCAGGCTTAATCGCGCTTCCCTCCATAAATTGTATATTGAGCTGCGGCCATGGTTAGCCCGCACCACAAGAAAGGGGCAAGCAATTTCAGGTATGACCAAGATGCTTGGCTGCCTGCAATTTTTGGCGAACGGCTCGTTCCAGAGGCTGGGTGCCCTCTCTGTGGGGTTTTCCCAGCCTACGCTGAGCCGCGCACTATCCAAATTTTTGGAAGGCATGGCCATAACTCAGAAATATATTTATTTCCCTGATGATATGGTAGCCAGAAACGCCATTAAGCTTGGTTTTTTTTAATATTGCCGACATGCCCAATGTAATTGGTGCAATTGATTGTACACATGTGGCCCTCGTTCCTCGTGCAGCCGACGAGTACATATACAGGTAGATATTTTTGGGTATTTTTGAGTTTAAGAGTTGTTTAGCATAAACCATCCTATTATTGATTCCAATGTGTAATATTCCCTCTGATTATTCATCCATATGTTTCTTATTCCATTAGCTTACATATCCCTCTGTGCAATCTTCCCTTCTCATACTAATCCCTATGTGGATTGATCCCCTTATAGTTTTTATCCTCGGTTCAAGTTTGCCTCCTATTACTGATGACAATAGTGTTTCATTCCTCTTTATTTTTGTTGTTTGGTTGGCGTGTGTTTTTAATTTAGCAATGAGCTTAATGATCCCTGTGTTTACTTTACATGCTGATTACTGATCCCTTAGTTGAATGTATCCTTTTTTTGTGGTTTGTGTGTCTTTTTTGGCTTGTGCCCAACATGTAATGGAACCGATTTTCATTTCCTGTTTTGTTGTTTTTGGGTGGTTATTGTCCATGGCTTTTTTTTGTTGTGTATTTGACCGTACAATTTTGATCTGTCATTTGTGTGCAGCCCAGTTTTTGCTGTCAAATGTGTTGTGCCCTTATCTGTTGACCCTTTTTTTTATGTTTTCTCTTTAGGAATCGGAAAATGGGACACTCCCTTAATGTCCAGGCAGTGGTTGGGCCTGACATGCGTTTTTTGAGTGTCCTTGCCGGCTACCCTGGCTCTTCTCACGATTCCTATATTCTTAGGCGATCTGGTTTGTATCGGCGATTTGAGGCTGGTGAATTTTCTGGTGCATGGCTGCTTGGTAAGTGTGTTTCATTTGTGGCACTTGCTCTTTTCTTTGACTTTTCTTTGACACAAGCGGGTGACAGCGGCGGACAACACAGCGCGTCCGCCGCCGCCTCCCGCGCGCCCCTCTGACAGTGCGCGCGGCCGCGCCGCTCCTTCACAAATGGCCGGCGATGAGGTGTTTTTTTTTTGGTTTTGGTGGGGGTCCCTCATCGCGGGACATCCCGATCTCGGATGTCCAGTGGTGAGGGAGGTGATCGGTCAGGGAATATTCTAGATTCCCGGGCCCATCACCACTGGGTGACGGTCCACTTTAATAATATATGGTTTTACTCTTGAACGTTTTCTTTATATCTGACCCCACATTTTGCAACTGTTGCAACATCTTTAATTATTCTTGCCCAAACAAACAAGCGGTTTCCTGACTTTGTCGTTGTATCTTTTTTGGCGATGTGTGTAACTCCCATGTTTCAAAATCTCTGCTCTACCAGATTGTGCCAAAGTTTAACCCAGTTTCTGGTCCATTTGTAATATTATTCTGTAAGTGACATACTCGTGTTTTGATGCATACAGTGCATTTTCATAGTTATTTGTGTGTGTCCCCTCAGCAGCATAATAATTGACACATTTCTGATCCCTTAAATATACCCATATTTAATAGCACCCTTGACCTAGCAGATGTGTTACCAGTCTATGTTGACTTAAAGCATATTATGTTTCTTTTCACCACATCTCTTCCCCTAATTATTTGGATAATGTGCCCTGTTAATTTTTATTTTAATGTATTTTTGGTTTAAAGTAAATTAGCTTTGTTTTCTGACTTTCATTGCTTAATTGTATTTTGTCTTTCTCTTCTTAAGGGGACTCAGGTTACCCTCTTCTACCTTGGCTCATGACGCCTGTGTTGCGGCCCCAGGATGCCGCTCAAGAAGCCTACAACCGTGCGCACCGCAAAACCAGGGCTGTGGTCGAGAGGGCCTTTGGCCTTTTGCAGACCCGTTTTAGGTGTTTGGACCATACCGGGGGCGCCCTTCAATATGACACTAAGAAGGTTATTGACACATTAATGGCGTGTGCAGTTCTGCATAATTTTGCCCTCCAAGAACGTGTCCCCCGATATGTGGATGTTCTGCCCTCTACACCCATTGAAGAGGAAGCAGAGAATTATGTTGGCACAACCAGTGAATCTGGACAATCTGTGCGTGCCAATTTGATTGTGCAGCATTTTTCATAAATCACATTATTTGTTTTTTGCCTTATTTTTTTTTGGTTGCCTTTGTTGTCAATTGTGTGCCATTAAATGTTCATTTGTATGCCTTGAAATAGTTCTACTGTGGTTCCTAATGTTTCCTTTGCTTTTAATTCACCTTGTAAACCATGTTAACGTATACTGTGTTTGTTTTAGTCAAAGGTGAGGTACAATGTTATTTGTAATCAAACCAAACAAGTTTTTGGAATGTTTGTAAAAATTTCTTTTAGTCTGACCACAAAAAGCATAACAAAATGTTTAACAACAAATTAGACAGTCAGCATTCAATTGTGCTTATAAACAATTCAAGACAGGGTTTGTATACATAAAACAAAAAACATCTACACCTGGAACTCTGTGGCACACCCAAACAAGGACAGCCAGTCCCATGCCCATCCCAGTCCAGTCATTAATAGTGCCTGTGGCCATGGCTAATTTGGCCTGCCCATAATGTCACCCAAACATGTCTGCAAACCGGAGGAGTCCAAAAACCCCAAATAAATCTAAAGCCATAAGTGGCCCATGTTAAAGGCCACCTACACTCACCATTCCAATATGGCATTGGCTACTGGCCTAACTCCCAAATCTAATGAGCTATATGTGAGCAAATCCTTAACACAACCTGCAGCTCAAACCCAAATAGGATGTTGGAAAAACTCAAACGCCAAGTAAATACAGTGGGGGGAAATCGAAAAGATGTGTCACACAATCAAGGAGAGGTTGCCTTAATAAGGTGGATACCCATAAAACCCGGGTGGAGGGCCATGTGGCTGGGAGCTACCCTGGGCGAGGGTTGCATTGGTAATCTGCAACTGCTCCAAAATGTTTCTCTGCATATTGAGCAATTCACCCATGGATGCCTGGCTTGCATTAGTTGCATTGACCATGTTGCTGTTGTGGGTCCTAAGCTCACTCAGCATGGCCTGTAAGGTAGCATTGAGGGTGTCCATCTGGGCATGCCTTTCCTCATGCAGATGTTGATGTCGTTCCTCAAATGCTCTCCTCTCCTGGTGCCATAAATCAACCAGGGCATTCTGCCTCCCCAGGGTAATTCTGCGGCGCAAGGGAGTGTGCCGCACAATTACCCTGGCTCTTGGGTGTGCCCTGCCTCGTGGTCTGGGGCCCTCAACAGCAACAGGCATACTTTGTAATTCCTCAACAGCAGAGGGAAGCCTGGGGACTGTAGCCTCAGTCTCAGCATGCTGTGCCCCATATGCATGCTCAATGGATGCGGGTTCACTCTGCTGCTGCGGAATTGACAGAGATACATTTTGGGACATTTGCAGATTCTGACCCAGGGGGAGGTCTTCGGATGGGCCCAGCATGGTTCCATCTTCCTCCATGTCCTGGATCTCTTCGATGAGTGTGTGGGTCTATAGGGACAGAAAAATCACAACAAATAAGTTTGGGTTCTTCATTTAATCCAAAACATTTTAAAACATGCTTCTTCACTTTGTTTCAGTTAATAAACACAATAAACTTACAAGAAAACTCGGATCTGGACTCCGATGCTGTACAGAAGTCAAAGGCATATTCAAACTGGGGGGGGAGTCCACACTTGCTGTGGTCTGATGCTGGCCTAAAGAAGAGACAAGGGAAACCAGGTCAACACACACGTAAGCAATGTTTTCTTTAGCAAAGTAAAAAAAATACATTTGTTAATATTAATTAATTCTACAGCAACGTGCAAAATTATTGCATTACCCTCAGTTGGAGATCTGTGCAATGGATTGGTTTAACTGCTAAGTGACCTCAGTTCCAAGTTAGGAAGTGGACACAGTCAGCATCCAACTAGCATTGGCCACAAATCGAGTTGCCCTAACATTCTTTAGTTCAGATCTGTTTTGGCCTCTTATTTGTATCTTTGGCGTCAAACACAACTCACACAACCAATGTCCCACACATCCCTATTGATGTGTGTTTTGTGTTTGAGTCTACATTTATGACTTGGCTTAATTTAAATCGTGCTTCCAAGCATAATTTTTGGTCATGAAGAATTAAACTAATGTATCTGTCAAAATCTGTTTGGCCAAAATGTACACAAATATGACACAACCATGCACATTAGCGCTAGCAAAAACAAGCCACAGCAGAGGGGCATAGCGTCAACTTTTACCTTTATAAAGTTAATTAAGCAAGCCACAAGGGAAACATGTATATAAAGGTTACTCACCTTCTGTACGGGTCGGTGAGTCTGTGTCCCTCAGGGCTGCATGGCCACCGACCGCGAATGGATGGAGAAGGCCCAGCACCATTTCCTCAGCAGGTGTGAACTCCAATTTTGTGGGATACCCCCCTCCAGTTTTCATGCTGTAAATGAAAAGTTGGATATTACAATTTGAAAATTAGCATACATCCTAACAATGACATTTTAATAGATCATTTATTTACCTATAATTATGCCTTTTGATTTCTTTTTGGCGTACAGCATATTTCAGATCCAAGATTTTCCGTTGGATTTGGGACACATCTTTCTTCTCTTCCCCTGCTGCATTTACTTGGCGTTTGAGTTCTTCCAACATTTCCATTTTTCACTGCTTGGTTGTGAATTTGGATTTGCTCCCATATAGCTCATCATAGACTAATGTTAGGCCACAAGCCAATGCCATATTTTGGCTATGGGAGAAACGCCCACACAACTGTCCGCGACGCAATGTGCGGCCAGCTGTTTGGGTTTGGGGCTCCTCCATGTGTGCAGACACATGTGGGGACATTATGGACTCGTGGTGGGTTGGGGAATGCATAGATTGGTGGCTTACCAATGACTGGGCTGGACTGGGCAAGGGGCTGGGTGTTCTTGCGTGGCTGGCCACAGAACTTCCAGGTGTAGATGTTGCAACCAAATGCGGTTGCAAGATGGCCTTTCTTGGCCCTCTTGGGGGGCTAGGTGCTCTGCTTGGCCCTGGTCATGGACTTCAGTCCCAGGAAGGGCTTCGGTCCCTGGTGCTGGCCCGTGCTGGGGTTGTGCGCCTGGATGGGCTGCGGGCCCTGGTGCTGGCCCGTGCTGGGGTTCTGCGCCTGGCTGGGCTGCGGGCCCTGGTGCTGGCCCGTGCTGGGGTTGTGCGCCTGGATGGGCTGCGGCTCCTTGTGCTGGCCCGTGCTGGGGTTCTGCGCCTGGCTGGGCTGCGGGCCCTGGGGCTGGGCCGTGCTGGGGTTCTGCGCCTGGCTGGGCTGCGGGCCCTGGTGCTGGGCCGTGCTGGGGTTCTGCGCCTGGATGGGCTGCGGGCCCTGGTGCTGGCCCGTGCTGGGGTTCTGCGCCTGGATGGGCTGCGGCTCCTTGGGCTGGCCTGTGCTGGCGTTGTGCGCCTGGATGGGCTGCGGCTCCTTGTGCTGGCCCGTGCTGGGGTTCTGCGCCTGGCTGGGCTGCGGGCCCTGGGGCTGGGCCGCGCTGGGGTTCTGCGCCTGGCTGGGCTGCGGGCCCTGGTGCTGGCCCGTGCTGGGGTTCTGCGCCTGGATGGGCTGCGGCTCCTTGGGCTGGCCCGTGCTGGCGTTCTGCGCCTGGATGGGCTGCGGCTCCTTGGGCTGGCCCGTGCTGGGGTTCTGCGCCTTGATGGGCTGCGGGTCCTTGGGCTGGCTCATGCTGGGGTTCTGTGCCTGGATGGGCTGCGGCTCCTTTGGCTGGCCCGTGCTGGCGTTCTGCACCTGGATGGGCTGCGGGGCCTTTTAGTTGTTTTGGGGGCCGCAGGGGCACGTGCCTTTGTGGCCCTTTTTTTTGGAGCTTGCGGGTACAGTGTCCCTTGGTGGTGCAGAGCTGCTAATTACCTTGCTTGGCCGACCTTTCTTTGCTCCTTGTTTGGACCTGGTTTTGGGTCCCTCAGCGGCCTGGCTTGCCTTGGTGCGTTTAGCAGGGATCTTTTTGGGAGCCATTTTCGTGCAAAAGACAAAGAGAAATGAGGTTTGGGTGCAGGGACCTTTAATTAAGGCGCCCAGTGTCTGACGCCTATGCGCTCGCCTACGCGATCGTACGGACATACGTTCGTGCGGAACCAGGAAACCGCTGGGGTTTGACTTATCTGCTGCCTTGAAGAAGCATAAAGATGGCGCCCACTATCTTCACCCGTCAACAAGAAGAGATCATCATGCTGGTAAGTGCCTTTCTCTGCCTTTTAAGCAAATACTAAATGATGGACTACATGTTAAGGATGCGCTTGGAACAAGTTTGGATGATCTTAATGTTTCACAAATACATTCTAAAGCAAAGGCACGCCACACACGTGCCAAACAACTCTTAAGGCCAAAGCAAATATTGACTTTGACTCTAAATGTGTGTGTTAATGCCATTCACTTTTCAAATTCTGCTTTAACACATATGCCTAGGTGTGGAAAACTAAATGCTGTGTTTAAATTATGTTTTGCAGACCATGCTTGCGCGCAGGTATGACTTCGTGCCCAATTATTTTGAAAAACGAGCCATCGCCCTGGAGATCATCACCGAAATCCAGCGTGTCACCAGCACCACCTTCACCCACACGCAGATCATGCAGCATTGGTCGGACCTCAAACGGCTGCACATGGCCCGGGTGCGGAGGTTTTGCGGGATCCATTTCCCAAGTAAGTACATAGCGATTGCATGGTATATGTTAAAAAGTCATAAGTTAGGCCTTTATTTATAATGACATTTGTGCCTTAGTGTTGGAAATGGATTCCCGCATTCGCTGCACCCGGAGGCGCAGAGGCCGACCAGTGCTGCATGAATCTGCAGCTGGAAGTGAAGGTGGTGGGTCTCCAGGGCGACGGACCTACCCCTCCTCTGTTGGTTCATTAGACCAGCCCCTGGACCTTACAACAGAGGAGGGGCAGAACCGCGTGGGCACGGAGTCATACCCTGCCATGCATGCGGAAGCCTCTGGTATGTCACTCTTTAGTATATGCACAAATATATACATGCAAGATCAGACAATAATTAGTCCTTTATTCTGTATTTCTAGATGCTTCGGGAGCGGGTGAGGTAGTGGGAGAGGAGGCAGCAGAGATGCTTGAAGATGACCCTGGCGAAGGTGAGTGATGTCAGCCAGAGTGGGACCCAGATATTTGGGGAATAGTGACTCAGACCATAAAACTAACCCTATTTCCCATGTTTCTCCAGGGTCTTCTTCACACCAGAGCCAGGACCAAGGACATCCTGTTGGCCCCAACCAGCCATCTGTCGGCCACCAACCAAGTAAGTAGGCATGCCATTATTGTGACTTCTGTGTTAGTTGCCAATAACACACAGATAAATAAAGGCGTAGCCAATGGGTAGTTAACACTTTCCTGTGGGCACTTCCTTAGCTTAAAGCGGACCTTCACTCTGAATAAGAGCCTAGCTTATATGTTTCCCACACCCTGTACATATTGATTTCTCACATACACAATAATCCGACCTGCATCTACTGCATGTTATGAGGCATTAAAAATCAAAGATGGCGGCTTAGGGAAGGCGGCATCTTTACAGGCATCATGCAAACAGGAAGTGCCTTATGAATGTGCTGCCCTGCATTCTGGGACTGCTGACCTTTCCCTGACCCCAGCTCTAGGTCGGTATTAGCAAAGCACAACTATAACCTGCTCCCCTGAACCTTATCCCACTCTCCTCTCCTCAGTAAGTGTTAGGCTTCTGAGTCCAAATGGCGGCGCAAGTATCCCAAATTCAGGAACAGAGTTGCAGCACAGTGGTGGAAAGAATAATTTATGTTCTAAAAATTTAACAATTAAAAATATGATATGGGGGCAAATCATTTGGAAATAGTTGTTGCTTTAAAGTAAATCATGTCGAAGGTCTGGGTTAAGCACTTAGAATAGTTACCTGTGCTAAATTCCTTACCCTAATTACTATGAAGAATGACATATGTGATGGATTCCGCTGAATTTGACTATCAAACAATCAATCCACAGCCTACAAACCGGTCTGGTACTACTATTTATGTTTATTTCTCTATTGGTTACAGGGATCCCACCGCAAACAGTGGAAGAAAAGAAAAAAAGGATCCTTGAGTTGGTGACCGAGCTGCAGGCCATACAGGCGACGTTGGGGCCAACTGAAGAAGATGATTAGTGCCCTTGGTCCTGGCTCCATATTGTAAATAGTTTTTAAAAATTTTAATGACAAAACCAATTTTAAAAATATATATATATTGTTCAAAAAATAAATATTTTTACATTCTAAAATGACTCATTTCTATTTATAACATACATTACATTTAGCAAAACACGAAAAGGCATGTTTTAATAAATAAATACAGATGTACATTAAGTGGTTTGGGTAATATTTATGAACCACACAAATAAGAAGAATGGAACCGCCAAGGGGTTTGGGTAAGTTTTAGGGTCATCAAAAACAAGAAAAATCCAACCGCCAAGGGGTTTGGGTAAGTTTTAGGATCATCAAAAACAAGAAAAATCCAACCGCCAAGGGGTTTGGGTAAGTTTTAGGGTCATCAAAAACAAGAAAAATCCAACCACCAAGGGGTTTGGGTCAGTTTTAGGGTCATCAAAAACAAGAAAAATCCAACCGCCAAGGGGTATGGGTAAGTTTTAGGGTCAGGGAAATGAAGAATAATCAAACCGTCAAGGGGTTTGGGTCAGTTTTAGGGTCATCAAAAACAAGAAAAATCCAACCGCCAAGGGGTTTGGGTCAGTTTTAGGGTCAGGGAAATGAAGAAAAATCAAAACGCCAAGGGGTTTGGGTAAGTTTTAGGGTCCGGGAAATGAAGAAAAATCAAAACGCCAAGGGGTTTGGGTAAGTTTTAGGGTCCGGGAAATGAAGAAAAATCAAACCGCCAAGGGGTTTGAGTAAGTTTTAGGGTCAGGGAAATGAAGAAAAATCAAAACGCCAAGGGGTTTGGGTAAGTTTTAGGGTCCGGGAAATGAAGAAAAATCAAACCGCCAAGGGGTTTGGGTCAGTTTTAGGGTCAGGGAAATGAAGAAAAAACAAAACGCCAAGGGGTTTGGGTAAGTTTTAGGGTCCGGGAAATGAAGGAAAATCACACCGCCAAGGGGTTTGGGTAAGTTTTAGGGTCCGGGAAATGAAGAAAAATCAAACCGCCAAGGGGTTTGGGTAAGTTTTAGGGTCCGGGAAATGAAGAAAAATCAAACCGCCAAGGGGTTTGGGTAAGTTTTAGGGTCCGGGACATGAAGAAAAATCAAACCGCCAAGGGGTTTGGGTCAGTTTTAGGGTCAGGGAAATGAAGAAAAATCACACCGCCAAGGGGTTTGGGTAAGTTTTAGGGTCCGGCAAATGAAGAAAAATCAAACCGCCAAGGGGTTTGGGTCAGTTTTAGGGTCATCAAAAACAAGAAAAATCAAACCGCCAAGGGGTTTGGGTAAGTTTTAGGGTCCGGGAAATGAAGAAAAATCAAACCGCCAAGGGGTTTGGGTCAGTTTTAGGGTCATCAAAAACAAGAAAAATCAAACCGCCAAGGGATTTGGGTAAGTTTTAGGGTCAGGGAAATGAAGAAAAATCAAACCGTCAAGGGGTTTGGGTCAGTTTTAGGGTCATCAAAAACAAGAAAAATCAAACCGCCAAGGGGTTTGGGTAAGTTTTAGGGTCCGGGAAATGAAGAAAAATCAAACCGCCAAGGGGTTTGGGTCAGTTTTAGGGTTAGGGTTAATAAAGGTACGTGTAAGAATGTCGCAAAGTAGTTGGGTTGAGCTAGGTAGTGTACGATATGGGCCACATTAGTTGAGTGTAGCTTGTATTGCACATGCGCAAGATCTTCCACATTTACGAGCGCACGAGTGTTAGAGGTTAAAAAGCAGGAAAAACCATCGGGAAACGCAAGAAATGCGAAGAGGTGGACGATGGAAGAAGGGAAAAATAACATGCTGCCATTTCAACAACAGATCACTCAACCTAAAATTTCCGTTTGGAAATGACTGGCCAAGGTCGGGAGATAGCATACGAACGGACGGGCATTTTACAATAGGAAACTCATTAGGTTATAGAATCACTCGCAAGTTCATACGAGTGTTCGAGCGTTCGGAAATAATACCATGATCGGCAACAAAATAAAAGCTTTGACATGTTTCTTTGAATCGACCCTATAGAACCCCTTCTCAGACGTCTTCTACGTCCAGCAGATCTTCCGACTATTCCTCGGCTGATCTGTCTTTTTTAGAGCAAGAACACACAAGAAAACCAGAAGGGGACTCCACAAGAGGAGAAGAAATAGGAAGAAGCAGGACAATAGAATACAGGGAACATCATCGTCTACGTCCGAGAGACAACAAACGCCGACGAGTGGTCTCTCCACGCCAACCCCGCCACACTCGGCAGACACGGGACTAACAGTAATTAATCTGACAGATATACCTTTATCAGATACTCAAAAAGAAATCCTTGCTAAAGGATTAAATTTCTCACCGACTCATATGATCAATAAATTTGAAACCACAAAGGATCTGTATTTATTCTGTAGGAGACTTGCTCTGAAACATCATTTCTCTAATTCTACCCAAAATTTAGAGACTGAGGTCTGGGATGATCAAGAACGACAAGCATTATCAGATTTAACGTCAATTTTGGATGAACAAGAGCCATCTGGGGAGGAATTATATAATCTGAGAAGACCCTCTACCTTTTCACCCCCTTGGATCCCGGCACTTCAAGTTTTCTTCAATACGGTAAGCAAAGAAATCAGGGATCTCAAACCTAAGACCTTCAATAAGAACCTCACTAGGGATGAATGGGAAGCCTTACAAATATTACAAAATACTCAGGAGTACATTATCAAGGAATCGGATAAAGGGGGGAACATAGTTGTTCTCCCACGAGAGTACTATGTTGGGGAGATAATGAAACAGTTGGATGATAAAAATACTTACCAAAGGCTCCCAGGAAACCCATTGATAATATACAAGGAGGAATTTGATTCTTTAATTATGCGGGCATTGAGAAATGGAATCATCAATAACACGCTTTTTCAATTCTTGAAGGTTGATTTTCCACGCGTGCCAACATTTTACACCTTACCCAAGGTGCACAAAAATTTGAGGGAACCTCCTGGACGACCGATCGTTTCTGGAGTTGGAAGTCTGACTGAATATGCCTGTACATACATCGATAAGGTATTACAACCCCATGTGATTACATTGGATTCCTACATACGTGATACAACAGATATACTAAACCGTTTGAATTCGTTACAAGTGCCTGAGGGAACCATCATGGTGACATGTGACGTAGAGTCACTATATACAAGTATATCACACTCGATGGCAATACGGTCAGCAGAATACTTTCTTAGCATGGAATCGATCGATAGGAAGCCCACACATGAATTTATAATGGAACTTATGTCTTTTGTGCTCACACACAATTTTTTCACCTTTGACAATAAGTTCTATAAACAGATACGTGGAGTTGCAATAGGCGCAAGATGCGCACCATCAATCGCGAACCTTTTCCTAGGTTGGTGGGAGCGAGAGGTTTTTTTGAGTGATGCCATGAACCTGTACCAGCCCCACATCTTGGGCTGGTACAGGTTCATAGATGACATCCTACTCCTATGGCAGGGACCGTCTGAGGTATGTGACAGATTCATCAGGGAATTAAATGAAAATACGTACAATATACATTTGACCTACACACAGTCCTCAAGTGAGGTTGAGTTTTTGGATTTAACCCTGCGATTGGAAACTGATGGATCGATTTCCACTAACCTTTTCAGGAAGCCAACGGCCACAAACAGTATCCTACATTACAAAAGCTTTCATCAGAAGAAACTAAAGGAGGGCATACCAGTTGGACAGTTCCTCAGGATACGGAGAAATTGTTCTGGGGATACAGCATTCAGGGAGGAGACTATGGCCATGAAGAAACGATTCCAACAAAGAGGTTACCCTCATCGCGCAATCAATAAAGCAGTACAGCGAGCTATATCTACACCGAGGGAGAAATTACTTCGCTACAAACACAAGAAAAAGGAGGGAATAGAGGTAAGATTTGTTTCTACTTTTAACAATGACTGGCAAAGCCTAAGATCAATATTACAAAAACATCGGACTATCTTGGAATCTGACCCGACATTGGTACAGCATGTAACAAAGGGTCCCTTGATGACAGCCAGACGGGCACCAAGCCTTAGTGATCGACTATGTCATAGTCATTATTCCAAACCTCAAAATTGGATGATTTCTAATAAAGACATCATGGGCTGCAGACCATGCGGCAGATGTAATATATGCCCAATGGTGGCAAAAACTTCAGTCATCAAGAATCTACACACAGGCAGGGACATAAAAATCAAGGGATTTTTGAACTGCAGATCGGAGGGAGTTATATACGTCATCAGATGTACCTGCCCACTATATTACATTGGCGAGACCATCGAGGCAGGAAAGATCCGAATCCAGAAACATCTTTCCACTATCCGATTAGCGGCCAGAGATGCCAGTGAAGGTAAAACCTTAACACCGGTAGCAGCCCATTGTCTCAAAGTGCATGGGGGTAGCACCGATGGTCTACAGATCACATTTATTGATCAAATTAATATGGGCATCAGAGGAGGCAACCGAAAAAGGAGGCTACAACAAAGAGAGACTCAATGGATCTATACTCTAAGATCCAAAACACCGTGGGGTCTGAATGAAGATTTTTCATTTCATTCATTTTTAGGGAGAGAATAATTTATTCATGAGATGTAGTGATGGGCACCTTGTCACTGTGGTTGGTATTTATCGGTTAAATATCCACACTAGTTGGTCATCACCTTTAGGGGACACTAGACAAGTTAATGGTTTGGATTGTAGAATACTCACACTGGGACATGATTGTTTGATTTATTTTTCATGTGGTGGTTTGGTATTCCACACACATATAAAAATTATTTTCACAGGGTTGTTATCTTTAGGTTTTAAATTGTTTAATTTATTGTGTTAAAGTATTGGATTGACCCCAGCGTCTCTTGCTCCTCTAGATCCATTATCTCCTTGAGTATGCTTTGATGTGTGATCTCCAGACCGTGGGTGATGTCCTGTCGACTTTACATCGGGAGAATCTAACTTCCAGATGAATGATCCAGCAAAATATCATGGATTGGACGATGGGCATCTGGTAGATCTACTCCTTCAAACAATATGGATGGTCCTGTCTAACTAGATGTGCCAACTTCATCATTCTTGGGGGGTAGTTGAACACCATCTGGATCTATGGACAGCCGTCTAAATTGGTGCATAGATCTAAGGGGCACCTTTTTTTTTCCCTCCCCCCTCTCCTTTTCCCTTCCCTTTTCTTTGGGACTTATTATACTGGGAAAATGTAGGCTTCGGGATCACATACTCCAGGGCCTTTATTCTCCTCCTTTTTTGCCCTTCCCCCAGCCTATGACCTATGACATCAAATATAGGGTCAGGTTAATAACCAGGTTAATACATAGATGTGGAAACCTGGAATGGACTAACTAAAACTTTCCCCATATCTTCATCATCACATTTTTTCATAGGTTCCCCTCCATCTTGGGACTTATTATGTTCCAGGGAATAATGGCCATAAGACCTGGAGAGATAAACACCTGACTATTCAGACTGCAGCATAGGTGATGAATCTGTTATGTATCAAAGCCATGTAACGAAACATCACCTATCATAGCTACATCACATCAAGAGTAACCTCTTGTGGTGATCATATGGGGCATAGACATCCATACCTGTAGAAGCATGTCCATTGGAATAGCGGGCAGCATGTTGGATGTCATAATTATTCCCAAATACATCTCTTTTCATCCTTAGTAGAGATGTTACATGTATCAACATAACCAAGTGGATACACATTATGTAACTGCTTTCCATGTATAAAGCTGTAATGAATAGAATTAATCCAAAACAGATTGTGGTAGCAGGTAGGAGTTTGGGACATTTAGTACAGAGTCTGCTCCTTGTGTGTGCATATATATATTTCTGGTGTAAATAGACTTTTAATTCCATTCTGTATAATTATACTTATCTCCCATATCCAAGATATTGGGATTGATGTAATCAGGGGGACAAACATGTATCCCATTGGATAGATATATCGGGTTGTCCCTATTTCATCAAGATATCCACCTTAAACACAGACTATATGACTGTGATCCATGTCAATAGACATGTGAGGGCCTTTATGTATATAAGACATGAATACAAATTTAAGTTTATAGTATAGATGATTATTATATATACTTTTCCTTATTTGCTTATAGTCTCACTTTGTTTATTGTGTATAGTGTGTATATTGTACATAGAGTATATTTAATTAGTAAATTGTATGGTATAAATTGACCTCCCCATCTCCCCACAATACTCACCTTCCACGATCCGCAGCGCCCTTGTGTGGCGATATTGCAGGGTGGATGGGGAGTTGGTGATGTGTGGTGCGCGCGTCCCGGGCGTGCGGCAGTCTGCAGTCTGCAGGGGAGCGGCTCCGGGCGGCGGCGCGTCCGGGTGCGCGCGCCACACCACACTTCCTAGTCTGATGCGTGTCACCGGGCGGAGGTGACGTAGCCTCCGGCGTGTGACCCCTGCGGCGGAAGTACACCGCCGGACGGGGCGCGCGCGGGATGGCGGCGGCGCCTCAGCTCATTGGCACAGCAAGTTCAACAGGTGAGTTTAAAAGGGATGGGGGGTATCCAACGAGCCACTCACCCTGGCGAAGTGGCGCAACACATAAGGTGGCGGCTCGTTTGTTGGAGGCTCCTATGCTCTAATGATCTGGTGATGTAACTTAATCTTATTATCTTGATCTTACTATCTTTGCTATACGTAATATCAACAGACTGATGTATCATTTTGCCTTTTGCACTTCCTGTATGGCTGCATATTAGAGATTGCACCAAGCACTTTGCACAATAGCACTTTATATTGTAATTAGAACTCCCTGTGGAGTCAACTTTGGCCAGTTTGGTTGTTTTTAGGAGTAATTTTGGGTTATTTATTCACTTGTTGCACACTCTGTTTACATTTATGAAAAGATTCTCAGTTCTGTATATAGTATTGTAATGGCTATTGATGTTATTAATGATATGGACTAGCATATGTATTGGTTTATTTTGAGAGCAGATATAGGACAATCCTCCATTTGTTTTTAAATTGTCTATACATGTTTTTTATTCAGTCTTTCATGTTGTTTTTGTAGAGACATATTTGGCATAGATTTAACCTAATAAAATAGATTTTTATTAATAAGAAATCTTTTGGTGTGCGGCATATTGATGGGAACTGTTGGGCTAATCTAGGGCCTGTGGTTTGGGTGTATTTTGACTGGGATAGCTGTTTCCTGCTCAGAAAGTCTGCTACTACATTCAACGAGCCCGTCAGATGTATTGCCGAAGGCACTTCATGTGATACTATAAGGGTAACAGGAACTAGTAAGCTAGAGTCTACAGACTTCGGGACCTGGTTCTTCCTTGACAATTGATATATTCTACTGAGGTGGCGCTGTCAGAACATACTTGGACGTCCTTCCTCACCAACATATGCCTGAAGTGCTTTAGTTCTAGTTCCACAGCCTTCAGCTCCCTGAAGATGAAGGATTTGATTTAAATGTAACTGACCAACCCCAGGCGCTGGCATCTGTGGTAATGAACACAGGATTGGACTGTCTCCAAGGCCTTCCCTCCTGAAGAATCAAATGATTCAGCCACCAAAGGAAACTTCTCTGACTGACACTGGTAGATTCACCTAGAAATCCAGGGGATCCTGAGTTCGATCCCAGATCGATCTGCAGAAGGAAGGATTATAGCAGTCTGGAGCACAATCAAGCCCATTACACCGCTAGGATAGCAGATGTCATCAGGCCCAAGATTCTCATGATGTCTCTCAGAGAGACAGTCTCCTGTTGGCTTAACCAGCCAATCTGAGCCATCAGAATCGGCCGGGGGAAGCAGGATCAACTGGACTGAACTGAAAATCTAGAAACCTGCATCTCTGAGCAGGCACCAAATTTCATTTCTCTCTGTTCACTAATCATTTTAGTGTCTGTAAGGGATCCAGAGTCTCTGATAGATTGTGAAGCAGAGAGGGTTCTGAGTTCCCTGTTAACAAGAGATCATCTAAATAGGGAAAAATCTGAATCCCTCTTAGATCTGAGACCCTCTTAGAGTCTTAGATGGCTCATGACTTCTGCTAAAATTTCGTAAATATCCTCAGAGCCAAGGATATTACCATGAGCAGGGCTCTGAACTGACAATGGATCACCTCGGAATCCAGGAGAACTGCAAACCTCAGGAATTTGAGATGTTTTAGAATATCAGGATGTGCAGGTATGCATCTTGAAAATCTATGTTACCATGACGCAGTTTGCCACCAGAAGATTCTTTATAATAAAGATAGATTCCATCCTAAAAAAGTTTGTACATAATGAAACGATTCAGGGACTTCAGGGACGATTCAGAAACATTCTGAAGGCCCTTGAAGTTTTTAGGACCAAAAACATGTGAGTTTTTTCTGGCAAACTGATTCTATGGCCTGCTTGTTCCTGGATGACTCTGGGAAAAGGCTTGCCTCTTGTTGGAGTCTAATGGCACATTTTAATCAGAAATCTGCCAGGGGGCATTGAATAGAATTTCAGACGATGCCCCTGGGTCATGGTTCTGAGAACATAAGGGCTCTGTACTACCGACTGCCAAGCCCTCGAGAAGAATATTCCTCCGACTTGGGCTGAGCATTAGGGCCGTGTCTTTTCAGATAGTTGTGGAGGGTTACAAACCAGGCTTGGCCATTTACCCCGCTTGCTGCCCCTAGGTCTTCTTAGGCTCATTTTGTCTACTCTGGAGGGGAAAGGAAGATTTTGTCTAAATGAGGTCTTATTCCTAGGCCTTTTAAGCTTGACCAGAAACTTCTTGGATCTTTCAGAACATCTAGAGAGCGTAGCATTTAATTCTGCTCAAAGGGTAAATTACAGAGCTTAGCCTTAGATGCCAGGTCCCCTGGCCAGGTCTTCAACCAAATAGCCCTTCTGGCTGAATTCATCAGTGCAGTAGACTTGGCCATGACCACCTTGACCGAGGCGTCTTCAAAAAAGGATATGGCTCTAAACATGCACTCCAGTGGACTCCTAGGGCTGAAGGGACACTTCCCTGCATGTGTAAAGCCTGGGGTTGGCGAGCACCACCCCAGGAACTCCTGGGAATAAAAAAAAACAAAAAATACAATAAAAATAACAAATGGGATGCAGACACAAAGTCTGAGGATGGGGGGAAGGGATGGGGTTTTTAATCATTCCCAGTTGTGTTTCCTCTCTAGGGGGAGGAGCCTCTCTCTACATGGGCTGTCCTGAAGGACGATTGGAGAAAGATGCTCGCCTCTGTCCAATATTGAGCTCTGGGGGTTTCCTCTTCCCTTGGGGGGGGGGCTTCTATCCCCCCACTCGGGTCTCCAGTGTGGCAGAGAGCACTTGCTTCATGTGGTGGCTTCTGACACTTACTCGTCTCCATGAGTGAAATGACCTCATCCAGAAGCTGGAGTAATCAGAGAAAGCTGTGTGCGGGGGCAGGGTAACCCAATCCTTTGCCTTCCTACCAGATTCTGCTGATCTCTCATAGGTAGGCTGGCAGTTAAAGGGTTAAATTGGACCTCCAGTCAAAATATTAATGCTTAGTAAATTGTTCCCTCAAAGGCCACCTTTGGTAATCAGTGACGTTAGCTATTTGAGATGGCTTAACCCAACGCAACTGTATGGATGCCACACGATTGACATCAATCAACGGATTTCCCCCTCATACAGAATCCCCCCAGCAGCTGTTTTGAATGTTAGACAAGCTTACCCATGATTCTGAGGCATATATCTCTCTCAGTTTGGTGTGAATTATTGCTGACATGATCATGTGATTGCTCCCATTTAATTCTAGGAGTGAAGCTATTCCACAACATCTGCATGGGGTTAAGCCCTCAAACATTTTATTTCACTGATCATCAGAGGCGCTGTTTAAGGGAGCATTTTACTAAACTTTATTTTTTTAACTGGAGGTCCACTTTAAATAATGGCAGGTGTGTTCTGACTAGTATTTAGTTAAATAGTTTATCTTTTTTTAGCATGTTGCTGCACCACTTATGTTTAAGCTGTAACTTTATTATTGATGCAACAACATGCGCCAGTGTAAAAGTAAAAGTTATACATATATATATATATAATCTGCACCAATGTGGCATAGTCTGGCTGAAATGTTTGATGAATCAGGCCCTTTAAATTCTTCCCTATCCACAAAGCAAGGATACATATTAAATTTGATTAGAAAATGCACTTAAAAAAAAACATTAATATGTGTATAAAACATAATGCCATAAAACTATTAAAACTGAAACTGAAATGCAGCAAAAAGAATGAAGATACAGCACTTTACATTTTATGGTCTTAAAAATCAAACACTAACTGAAAGTTGTGTTAATTCTTACAGGAAATCATAAAATATCTCAGGATTTTTACCGGGATTTAAATTACTTTGCCTTCCATACTATTATACAATATGCTTATCATAAAAGGGTCATTTTCTCTTATAGCTCTAGAACTAATAGATAACTTTCTCCCAATTAGTTCCACTCTCTTGTGTAAGCAATACAGAATGTAAACTAGAAGTTTTATGTAAGGTAAAAGGCTTTAATAGAAGCCTTAATAGCAAATAAAACATCTACAAGATTTGCAACCTACCCAGTTACTAAAGCATTGCAAAATATAATTTTGTAGAAATCACTTTTCTCTGAAATCAAGTTGCTAACCAAGTCTATGTTATTTTTCCATAACAAACCACTAACTAACTACAGTTTTGCACATTCACACCTGGTCAACTATTATATATGTACATAGAATCTTTGTTAACTTTTTTAGATTTCATTGCCCACACTGGATACATGATCAGTAAATAAAATGCTTAATATTTGGAATAAACAATTTGAGTTATCTTTCACACAAGTGAAAGGGCAACTAGTAAGGATGGCCAGACTCTGGTGATGAGGAGGAGTCGGGCAGGCTGATTCATCACTAATGCCAGGTAGCAACAGATGAGCGTCTGTAGCAGGCATTTTCAGAGCGCCCGCTAGTAGTCACTGTGCTCAGCCGTGAGTCGTTACTTTATAGCGACTCAGTCGCTGTTCATTAATGTTGAATACATTGTGAGGAGTCTCTATTTGACCAGTACAGCGCTGTATGGGAGTGCATGTTAGCGACAGCTCATAGCGACCGACTCACACCATATTCAGCAAAAAAACAGCCTCACAAATCTCTGGCGCTGAAAAATGCTTGTTTGAAGCCCAGAGCGCAGGAGGCGGGGTGTTTAAAGTCTGTTTTCCAGCATCTATCCACTAGTAACAAAGCGAAAACCTATGGAATTACATTGTAGCAACATTGTAACATGAACACTTTAATGGCAGACCTGTAATGTCATTTCTGAAGAAATATATAAAAAATGAAAAAATTATGAAACAACTGCTATTTCAATGCCAGAAGAGGTCACAGAATTATTTGTGAATTTTGGAAAAAAATAAACCAAAACCCCGTTTAAAGAGAAGAAAAGGATCGTCCTTTGAAATGTATGGGAGAGCGACAGGTAGCGAGAGGTCATACCTGGCGCTGTGCAAGGCTGAACCCCGGCGCTGTGCGCAGAGGCTGTGAAAATGATGAATCAGACGCTACATGCCGCTATCCCAGTCGCTAAACAGATTCTGCTTGATAAATGTGTAATTGTGTGCCGTGTTCGGCGTTCACCAGTCGCTACCTGTCACTACCTCTCATTAACCAGCCACTACCTGACGCTATCCCTTCTTAAATAAGGGCCTAAATGTTTAAATCATCTGCGCTTCCTGACATGAAAATAAGGTGACAGCATGTCTTCTGACTGACGGAACACTATGTCAAGGGAAGTGCTCCAAGTGAGTTGGGCAAGTCTATCTAGATATTTGTGCCATCTTAAAATATGCTGTATTTTGATATGGAGTGGATATTAGTATTCTCAGATGCATATGTTTTCACATGGCCTTTCTGTCATTTTCTAGAAGCAATGTAAAAAATTAATTCATAGCAGGTTTCATCATTGCATTGCCTCTGGCTTTAGGTCCCCACAGAGGTACAGTTGTTTTCCTTGTAGCCTTACAGATAAGAGTATAATTGACTGGAACAATTTGATATTGATGCTGTTTTCTGTATGTATTTTTGGGGGCCATGCAGAGCAACCGCTTTGTCTATTTTTTTCCACAGTGCAATTCAGCACTATATTTAGCTTTGCAATTTTTTTAAAACATGTTTTATAGATTCTTCTAAACATACAGTAAAAGTGTCTGCCAGGCCTTCCAGTTTCTGGCATTCTCCTACACTAGGGTTGCCTTCTCTTTTTAGCCACTTCCTGCGAAGGGATGGTTTCTATAGATCAGGAAACTATTGCTGTCTGCCAGGATACAGGAGGTGACTGGTCCCAAATTGAGATGCCTCACAAAGAAGGAAACCTATTGCTGTCTGGGAAAAGGGATAGATATTTTGCAAGAGGATGGTCAGGAATTTGGCTTTCCAGCTTGGAGGAATCAGTAGATTACCAGTATCCACTTGAAATGCCACAGAAATTATCTCTTTGCAACTCCCTGGTTTCAGCGATGATAGCTGCACTGCTGACAGCGTGCTCTTGTGACAGACTTGCTGCGCATCCCTGCAGCTGGTCATGTTGGATTAAGCTCTGATGTTAATTGACAGCAGAGGGCATTTCACAGGACTGCTAAGGGCAGAATGGGAAGCATGCTGAGGGCATCAGAGCCATCAGTGCTAAAACCAAGGGGCTGAAGCCTGCAGGAGTAGGACGTTGTCAGCAAGGGGAGCCGTTAGGCCCTTATTCATGAAGGGATAGCGTCAGGTAGTGCCTTGTTAATGAGAGATAGCGACAGGTAGCGACACGAGAACGCCGGCTCAAATACGCAATCACACATTTATGAAGCCGATCCTGTTTATTGACTGGGAGAATGCCATGCAGCGTAAGATTCAACATGTTCCCAGCCACAGCGAACAGCGTCTGCGTTCAGCCTTGCCGAATGCCAGGTATTACCTCTCGCTACCTGGCGCTCTCCCATACATTTCTATGGCAGACAGTCGAATAGCTTTTTGGGGGTTTTTTATGTGTTTTTTTTTTTTTTTTTAGGTTAAAATGCAAATGTGTTATAGTTTGTTTCTGAAGTGTATGTAATGTTTCCATCGTTTTTTTTTTTTCCAAAGTTAATTTGTAATGTGCCAATGAAATGTTAAACTCACACCCCTACCGCAATGTCATTCCCGTTATTTTTAGCGTTTTTTATTTTTTACAACGCAAATAATCACTTTTTGCTAACCGTGTCTGGCGCTCTATGCCGCAGTCAGCCAAAAACAGCACCCACGCTGTTTCCTAGAAATTTCCTTGTTGAATCGGGGTTATTGCAGCGTGGGCCAGTCGCTATGCAGAGTCGCTACGTGTCGCTGGCTGCGGCGCTGTGCTGTTCATACATGTGCATTTGTTGTTTTTGTGCAGAAATACCTTGTAACGCCCAGAGTCGCTGTTGTAGAATACGCAGCAGACATTTGCGCGCATCTGACTGCACTAGCATGACCTGGAAACCATAGTTCAAGCAAATATGAACCCATTAGGCATCACATTGTCCAACACATTTTGACACCTTCCATTTTTGAAGCATTCCAATCTATCTAAAGCTATATCTGGAGTCTGGTTTTGTACACATTCACACATGTATATATAGATGCACTTACGCTGTTACAAATAATTACGCAGCATTAATCAAAAAATGTCAAATACATTTTAGCGTGTGTGCATGTAGCGGATGAGATCTTAGCGTATACTTGCGATTTCCTAAGCGTATATTAGCGTATTATTAATGCGAGGAGTGTCATATTTTTTGCTTTCATTTTTTCAACTTCCGGTTCACACCTACGAGGATCCTTCATGCGGCCTAGACGCCCTGCACATCGTCTCCCCAGCTACTCATCTGGTTCAGCGTCCTCCCCTGGGCAAGCGTGGGAAGGGTATCCCGCACAAGAGTGGTGGGCTCGGATGAGTCTGCGGGGGAGGGTCCCTCTCGCCAGTCCAGAGGACCCAGGGGAGGAAGGGGATGATGCCCCAGAAGAGCGTGCTGCTGGGGGGGGGCAGTATGGAGCCTCTGCTCCTCACATTCGGACTCAGTTGAGTCTCTAAACCCTAGTGCCCACTCTCAAGTGGGGAGTCCAAGTGGGGAGGAGGACATGGACTCAAGGATAAGGAAGTGAGAGGGAGAAGGGTGGGCCATTGGTTTTGGGATCTTCTGGCCCGAATGTGAGGAGTAGAGGCCCCACGCCTCCTCCCCAGAGTCCTCCCTGGGCTACCAGCGGCAGTTCATCCCCTGGTGAGTGCATTTCTAATTGTTGTTTGTCTGTTCCAGGTTGAATATGTGCATAGTCAAATATCCTGTGCCATCATTATCTGTTTTTCAGGGCATCATAGAGCCGGCACCTCCAGCAGCTATGCGCCAGACGTTGCACTCGGGCATAGTTATGGTAAGTGTTTTTTGTTATCACTCACATGGTGTATGTAATATTAGAAACTACATAGACATGTTTGATAGTGCTACATAGCATTAGATTGTAGTGCAAATTTCATACACTTCATTAACACAACTCCAGTTCCTGACAAGTGCAAGCCCCACAAATTTAACATTGGAGTCATTTTCACTTCAGCATGCTGCTGCATTGCAAATGTGTTAGCAAATGTTTTAATATTTTCTGAACACATGTGCCAGCCTCAAAACGAAATATGTGGATGTCAAGGTTAAAGCTTGAATTTGCATTGCACTGGGAATGTGTGCCAAAAATTGTATTGTTTGCTCCATGTGGCCTAAAATAAATTATCCAGCTGACCTTAAATCTGAACCAATAAATCTGCTAAGATCTTTGAAACATGTGTCAAACCATGTTAGTATGATTTAGAGGAGACCAAAATCACGTGGATGTAGAAGAATAATATTCAGGGCACAAGCTTATGACGTTTGTGGTGTTGTTTTTGTCTCCCCAGATGTTTCCATGCAGACGGACCCTGTCACCATACTCTCCACCCCAGGTACAGGAACCCCCAGCAGCATGGTCCCTAGCCACAGCTGCGATGGTGAGTACAATTACTTGTTTGCCAGACATACTTTTCAAACTTATGTCTAAGGGGAAAGGTCATTATGTGGTTAATTAGCAAACATGTAGATGTAATTTGGCCCACCCACAATCAGAAATGCATGTATGCCTGCTAGATTCTTGCCTCCCCTTTGTTTAAACGTAAAAACATAATACATTTTGCCTGTGAGTGTGTTTTTTCACTAACAAACTAATTCAATCCTAGTTTTATGAACTATCATATGAATAGCAGAAGGATTTGTTTATTTAGTACTATGGACATGAGTACTTTAGGCAAACCGCCAAAACAATTTCCACAATCTTAAGTAGGCATAACATTTTTTTAAAGAGGGGATGTCAATATATAGGGTAGTGCATAAAAATGCACATGTAAGCCCCAAAAATGAAGGTCATGTAACCTGATAATTGTCACGAGCCCTGTACAGAACCCTGGACACTCACCTGTCCTTCGGTCCCACGTCGGCGGCTCCCGCTTGGCCAGCGTGCGGGCTGGGCGGCGTCTCTGCCAGGCGGCGGCTCGGCGTCTCCTCTCCCCGGCCGCCGCTCGGCTATTTCCGCCCCGAGCTGCCGCTCGGCTCTTTCCGTCGCGAGCGGCTGCTCGGGCGGTCTCCTCTCCGACGGCTTCGGGAGCGGCCGCGCCACGGCCATCTCGGCGTGCTCCCGGCGCGCGACTCCGTACACGCGCGCGCGCGTCACTTGCTGCTGTTTATGCCCTCCGGCGGCGCTGCACACAGGGCGCCCGCCGGAGGTAATTAGATCCGGGCCAATGAGCCCAAAGCTTGGCAATTTGAATGGGGCAATCAGCCTCAGGTTCCTAATGTTGCACCAATCAATTCCCCTTTCCTGTTCCATCACTCCTATAAAGCTGCTCACTCTGCACTTGTTCCTTGCCCGTGATAGCGTGCTGCTGGGTGTGATTGTGATTGCTATTTTCCTTACGATTCTGCCGTGTATGACCATTCCTGATTGCCGCCTGGACCGACCTTGCCTGTTTTGACCACGATTCCTGCCTGCTCCTCTGTACCGCGTATCTCTGACCTCCTGGTGTGACCTTTGGCTAGCCCTGACCATTCTTCCGTCTCAATCCTCTTGTACCGTGCTTCCTTGGACTGATCACCTGTGTATGACCTCTGCCCGATTGCCTTACCAGTCTTGTTCCTGGTTCGTCCACCTTCCCCTGCATAAGTCAGCATCCTTTGTGCTAACAAGTCCTGGGGGCAACCGTGTCCGGTGAGGCATATCCTGCGTCCCGGCAAACGGGGGCTTGGCTATAGGCGAAGAAAGCAGCGGAGATTGGGGGTTGCTGACTTATTGGAAGGAAGACGTCCCACGGGACCTGACAATAATTCAATAGTTTAGCCTAATGTGAATTATGTGGCCACATAATGAGTCCCAACTATTACATTGTAATTAATATGCTTATATTTGGATCCATTTCCCCACACTAATGAGGGTTTTTTCGCACTACAGCTTGTATTAATGAGCATCGCATACTGTGGCAGTACGTCCAACGGACCCGTTCTCTGCTGCTGGGGAAGAAAAAACAGCCGTAGGGTGGGGGGTATGGGTTTATCCGCTGTGCTTTTTTTTATATTGGCCATGTTGGCCTTTTTTTAAATATTAAACCTTGTTATCCGTTTAAAACTTGAAGTGTGTCTTGACGTTTACACCATAGTTAAAGTGTACAACAACCCATTATTTTGGTCATTCTGTAAAACATTGTTAGGCCTTAAATTTTTAACGCGTTGTAATGTTTCCTAAATAATTACAGTATTAATTTTTGCCAACCATTCACATATCTAGATATAGAGAGGTCTTAATGTGTGGGTTCTTAGCTATGTAATTAGTTACAAAACACAAATTATTATTATTTTTTCAAAGATTTATTACATCACAAAAAGTAAAACCACATTGTAACAGCATTGGATTTGACACAGAAAATTAATAATTAGTCCCTTGGTGGCCTGGGTGGTGCCGACTCATTGTTAGGGGCGGTGTTGGGGGACAACAGTGCAGTAAAAAAAATAGACTGCTGCTGTATTAGCTGATGTAACAACAACAAAGTTTGGTTCTGGCGCTCTAGAGATGTTGGATGCCATGCACCATTTGTTGGATGGCTTGCATCATTTCAGACTGTTGGTGGTTCCTCGAATCTCTAACTTCTTGTCTCAGGTCCCGAATTTGTTGTTGGTCCACCAGTGATTGGTTTTCCAACGCCGCAATGCGCTCCTGAGTTCCATCACGTGGCTATTGGCGACTGTAGGCCTCCAGCATCCTGCCCTTTAGCTCTTACAGGTCAGCACTTGTGGGGGCACCTCGGGCAGTTGGTTGTTGCGCAGGCTAAAACATAAAGCCAAATATTATTTTCAAGATTGGATTTAGCAGATAAATCAAAACCGCATACATCTATGGTTACATTATCATGTACCGTAGGTTCTGCCTCTGTAGCCTGGCCACATGGGACTTGTGAGAAGGGCACATCCTGGGTTGCCGCAAACAATTCCTGCTACGATCAAAGTATGTTGTATGTTACATGGGGGAACCTGATTGTCACAAAAACATGTAACCGTTGGACAACTATAACCAATTCATCAATGGTACCTGAGTGTGCTCCTCCTCAAATAGTACAGGTGTCTGGCTGCCAGAAAGGGGCAAATCGTCATCTGAGAGTGGCGGCAACATTGCATATGCTAATTAGAAAAGTCCTGTTATTTGTTAGGTTCATAATGTGGGTCCATTTTGTCAAACCAGTATAGAGGCAATACTTGTCCAAAGTAAACCATTGGCCAATACACACACCCTTGTCAATTTTGAGATATTAGGAAGAAAGCTGTTTGTTTAATCAACTCGCTAAAGTCATTGTGTCAACAAATAGCATAATCACATATCTAAGAACACACATACCCGCCACATCTGAGATGTCCAGACAGGCCACCACTAGAGCTTTGCCCTACAAAAACATTGTTCAGAACAAATGTCAAGAGCCACACCACATTTCTGGTCAAACAACATCCTTACTTGAAAAGAACAAAACACATTCTTACCCTCATCCCTAGCAGCCACTCGGTGAAGGGCCCTTTAAGGACAAGCACTTCCTGTAGTCTGCCCTAAAATAAAGCAGAATGGATATATAAGCACCTCCCATAGTATTGTTAATGACTTTTTTTGACAATAGCAGCTTAACGCAAAAACATGTATAATGCATTTCCATCATTTGTAAATGTCAAAAGAGGATCTGGTTGTTGCACAAACCTAAACAACTATCCATTTGGGAAAGTAAGGTATCAGGGTTTGGCATTTTAACATATGAAAAAATACACATTGTTACCCATTTTGCTATACACACCAACAGGGTCCTGAAGGCCTGCAACACAGGAAGTGGGGTCCAAAGATGAAGCAGGGACTTGCCCTACAATTACAAACCATGATTGAGAGACATTCACACATTTATATTACCTAAACCCAAGCCAGGTTGGTACATGCACTTATCTATGATAATCAAAAGTAAATAATTATGCATTGTTAATGTGTCCCCAAAAAAAAAAGATACAGACTGTTTACCTTCAACAGCAGACTGTGTTAAGGTTGAGGCTGGGGGAAGGGCAGGATTCTGGGTCACCTCATCACCCGACTCCTGGGAGTCCTCATGTGCCACTATGCATCAAGCCAGAAAAATGTTTAGACAAAACGACATAGCTAAAATCTAAAACTTACTATGACCTAATTTTAGTATGAGAAATATTTGGTTATGAGAAATGTAGCAACATGATTATCAACAATCACTTTCAAGATTAAATGAATGTACCTTCACCCCAACCTGTGGTGTCATCCCCAGCATCCACCCCCTGCAGCCGACATAGTGGAATCTTGCACTTCAGCATCTCCTCATATGGCCTGTATTTACTCTTTGGATCCTGCTTTGTCCCACTGTCTACAAGTAGATCATTCTTCATCTTTCCCATAAGGGCCCTTTGCAAAGTGTAGAAGCGTTTCTTGCAGTCTGTGCCACTACGTGGGTATTGAGCAGTGCTAGTAAGCTGCTCACCAATGGCATCCCACAATTTGCTCCTTTCTTGTTTGCCTAAACACTGACTTTGGGAGCCAAATAATAACTCCCATTTAGCCAGTGTCAGACGCACAAGAGTATTATTATCTGCCAAATTAAATTCTGGCTCTCTCTTGGCAAATGGACGCTTGGCCTTGGGTGGGGCTTCACCTTCAGCCTGTGCCCTTTTCCATAAGGAAGGTCTGCGGCCAGGACACACACCACTGGTACTGGGCCCAGCAGAAGACACAGCAGTGGCTGGCAGATGCCCAGAATTTGGCTCCATCCTGTAGCTGCACACACCACCAAACAACACACACACAAGGACGCATGCAACCTACAGAATGGCAACAAATGCTGAATGTGTATGCCACAATTTATGTGCTTTAGGAACCAATCACAAACAGGCCCAGTTAATTGATTGACACATACTGTACAGGTGTTTGGAGATACATCTTGACTCCAATGAATGATGTTTCTGGAAAACATGTGTTGCAGTTAATAAAGTAATTAATTAGCTAATTAACAACCCACATAGACATTATGAAGTAATGGGATCCATGGCTCTTAACAACATTGGAAATGGTGTCCCAAAAACGGCTATTTGAATTTTTAACAGCGTACCTGGACAAAAGATGTCTGTGCAACCAGATCTGCTAAAGTACGCTATTATGCAAGCGTTTCCGCCACACCTGTGGTAAGCTAATTACAGACCGGAAACTGCTAAGAAATGCAAGAGGCGGCTAAGCGGACCAGTCCTTGGGATAAGTTAAGTATAAATACAGAATACTTTAAGCATTCTTTTCATGATACACTTTGGCAAAGGCTGTGGTGTTTGTTGGTACTTTGCCCTAGCTGGCACAAACTGGCTTGCTGTGTTTATTGATTAATGTCTTTGGCTTTGTTGAGGTTTTCTGGCATCAGTGCTGTTTCTTTGGGAGATTTGTTTTGGTGGCATCTGCAAATATTGTGTAGCATACTGCAAGTGTCTATTGTTTTGGGCACCTTTTGTGGGTTGTGCAGCAACTCCCCTCTTGGTTGTGCCAAATTTTGAAAGCATACTTTCAGCAGCCTGATGATTCTAACCACTATACATCTGGTTTTGTGGTGATCTGCATTTGTGTGATTGTTTGAGCATTGTGATTGTGTATGGGGAGTGGTTGTGTGTGTGTGTTTTTGTGCAGTGCCTGAGCTATAGCCAGTGATTGTGAGATGGATGAGAGGGTGATGTTTGGGTTATGGATGTATTGTTGTGGCAGCATACAGGAAGGTCAGGAGTCAAGGGAGGAGGGTGCTGTGAGGCTTAGGGCACCCCGATCCTTTGGCATCCGCCTCTCTGTATGGGATTTAAGTGACGAGCAGATCAGAAGTCGTTTTCGTCTGAATCGTGCAGCACTACAGTCCCTATATGATCAGATTAAGACCAAAATCGAGCCATCCACCAGACGCACCCATTCCATCCCTGGCATAGTTCGCCTATGTGCCATGCTAAATATTGTGGCACGGGGGAATTTCCAGGCAACCTCTGCCCTCCTCAGCGGGATCAGCCAGGCTACAATGAGCCGCATATTTTACCAGGTAGTCCTGGCTATTTGCTACCTTATTCCTGTTTATATCAAATTTCCTGAGGATGAGGAAGAGGTTGCCAATATAAAATGTGCGTTCTACCGCATGGGAGGGATGCTATGCTAGGGTGCGTGGATGGTACACATATCCCTTTCCGCCCTCCCCGTGAACAGGAGCTACATTATAGAAATCGTAAACAGTTCCATTCAATGAACGTCATGGTAGTGTGTGACCATGACATGAAGCTGTGGGCCGTGAGATCTGGCTTCCCCGGCTCATGCCATGATTCTTACGTGCTCCAGCAATCAGTCCTGTGCCAGAAGTTTGAGAACAATGAAATGCCACCTGGCTGGCAACTGGGTAATTAATAATCCTTGACATAATTACTAGTTTGATATGTGACATAGTAAATTGGCAAACTAGATAACAGAAGCTTTAATGTATACATTATGTTCATGGTACTTGACTAATTGCTCTCTCTCAATTTGATTATTCAACAGCGGACAAGGGATATGGGCAGAAAACATGGCTAATGACTCAGGTCAGAACCCCACAGACCACTGCCAAGGTATGATACAATGCAGCACATAGCAAAACCAGATGCATTGTGGAAAGAACCATCGGCCTGCTGAAAGCACGCTTTCTCTGTTTGGCACACCCAAGAGGAGAGATGTTGTACAGTCCACAAAAGGTCACCAAAATCATCCTCGCATTCTGTGTCCTACACAATATTTGCATATGTCACCGAATTGAACCCCCCGAGGAAACAGCACTGGTGCCAGAAGTCCCCAACATGGCCGCAGACAGTCAGTAGGACACCCAGACTGGGTTTGAGCGACGGGAAAGCATGATTACATCTTTTTTCTCGGTAAGCTAGGTCACCTTAACTATACTACAACTACTGTACTACAGGGCCCTTCAAATCATTACTTGACAAATATGTGGTTGATCTCTAATTATTACCCAGAAAAATGTGTACCTTAAAGTAATTTTAAAACAAAATATGGGGGTGGAAGTTGATATGGATAAAGCAAAAGTAGTTTGCTTTCAATCTCTAAAGTTTAAAGGTGTTTGTTATGTAATTAAATTCAACCACAACAAACAAAGGGGATTTAGTAAAATATATTTTGAAGCAACATCCTTAACACTTTTTTTCTCATTTTAGGCACCATGAACATGGCCAAACCTGTTTTTTTTATTTTATATTAAACCAAATATCTGCTTAAATAAATACAACCTGCTTAAATAAATCCTAACTTTACAGATTGATTTCTATACAACAGCAAAGAAATGCTCAGGCGCTGTATTGAATATGGTGTAACAAATCAACAGCGCCTCTAAAGCACATCTGAAACATCATATTTAACATTGGCAGTGTGATTCCCAATAACGGCAGGTAGCGACTGAGGAGCCCTGGAATAGCGACTGATAGCTGATCGTGGCGGCCACTAGCGGTCGCTAATAGCACCGCAATACAGACGCTTATCTGTCGCTACCTGGCGTCAGTGATGAATCAGCCTGCCCATTTAGCTGCATGTGCACACATCTGAGAGCTCATTGTAGAAAATGGGTTGTTGGGGGGAGCATGATTTTGATGGGATTGAAGTCTCATTTGTTGCACATTTAATTGAAAAACACCATGCAACAAATGCCGCCATGTTTTTAGATGAAAATAAAATGAAATATATATATATATATTTTTTAATTAAAAATACCCCCCCCCCCCCCCCCAGAGCCAACCAGCCAGGTCACCAGGCACAGGGACTGGAAACCCAAGGCTCAGAGGGTGACTGGTCCCAAATTGGGATGCCCCACAAAGAGGGAAACCTCTTGCCCTAGAGTCCTATAGAGTCCCAATGGTGTCTCTGCTTTAAAATGTAAGTTCATTTTTTATTGAATTTTGAAAGTGTATATATTTGTGTAGCAAAATTATGTCTTTAAGTTGTGTATTTTATGGAAGCAGTTTTCATTTATTGCTATTGACAATGTACACTAAGAACAGATTTAGCGTACATTGCCAATAGCAACAGATGGCACAGAAGACAGATGCTGGGCATGTGTAAGGTTGAGTGAGCTCCCTCACCTCAGCAGTGGCCATAGCAGCAATGTTCTGTGTGTACAGGACTCGCATCTCTCTTTTTGGTGTACAGATTTGGTGTACATTGGCAATAGCAACCAATAGCAGGTAGTGAAAACTACTTCTATATAAAACACATTTGCTAACACAGGAAAAAAATAAAAAAAATACTACATCAGCTCAGCACATTGAGCACAAAAAAAAATAAAATTTCAAAAATGTCGTCGAAAGTAGATTTACCCTGTATAAATATTATTTTTTGAAAAGACAGTCCAAGAGCTCTGATACTTCCAAGATAGATGACAGACTTACTAGATGACAGACGGGAAATTACAATGTGTATGCACGATTTTCTGAGACAGTTAAAGTGGCAATTATAAGTGCCTTTTTGAATTATACCCAAACTGAACCCAAAGTGAACTGATGGGATTAAGCTAAAAGCTTTGCTCTACTAAATCAAACATTTCAAAATGCTTACTTTAAACTTAACCTTTGCAATACTGCTCAGAGCACTTCCCACTTCAATCTCCCTCCATCGGTAAGTCTACATTTTACCATCCCTTTTACACACCTCATATCTCAGTAGTCATGTCGTCATCTTCTTCACTAAAACTGTCCTCATTTCTTGGACATCACACACCAAATTCCCAGCTTCACTAACCCACCTCCTCTCTCTTTTTGCTCATTCTGGTTGCAGGAGATATCTCTTCAAGCCCCCAGGCCCTACTCAGCCACCTCCTCTCTCTTTTTGCTCATTGTGGTTGCAGGGGATATCTCTTCAAGCCCCCAGGCCCTACTCAGCCACCTGCAAAGCCCATCTGCACACTGCCTTCTAACACTCAATGCTGCAAATACTCCAATCAATCCCGTAACCTTAGTAATCTCATCCGCATCAGCCATACCTTATGCTCCACCAACACTGCTGCTTGTGCACTCTGGAATGCACGCTCTGTGTGTAACAAACTCACATCTATCCATGATCTGTTTATCACTAATTCCTTCACCATCCTTGTCCAAACTAAAATATGGCTGACCCCCCCCCAGACACAGTCTCATCTGCCGCTCTGTCATATGGGGGTCTCCAATTCAGCCACAGCCCCAGACCCAGCAACAAACAAGATGGGGGTGTTGGGGTCCTGCTTTCCAAACGCTACTCCTTTAACCCTTTCAGTGCCAAGCACGTCGTTTCTACGTGCCTGGTTCCACTCCACTTAAGTGCCAAGCACGTAGAATCTACGTGCTTGACTTTCCCCCCTGCTAGTAAAAAAAATAAAAATCAAAAATACTCACCTGACCCCTTGTTGGATCCGGCCGGGTCTCCTCTTTAATTTGGTGCCATCCGATCCCCGATCCGATTTACTTACCTGCAGTCGCGCTGCCTCCCTCCGGGTCTCCTCTTCGCTGGGGGGGGGCCTCCGATCGCCCCCCCAGCCTCTTCAGCTTCTCCCCCTCCTCTCCCGACGGGCGCCGCCATCTTGCTGTTAAGCCCCGCCCCTTTGGGGGCTTATGACGCCATTCCCGGGCGTCTTGCTGCCTCTTCTCGGCTCAGCTGTCAGATGCCCTGGTAATCGCTGGGCAGAGCAGGGGAGGGGCAGGGGATGCTCTGATCCCCTGCCCCCCCCTCCTCTGGCCAGCGATCACCAGGGCATCTGACAGCTGATGAACACAGGAGCTGACAATCGGGTGAGGTGAGTAAAGTTTTTTTTTTTAATAAATAAAAAGAGACCCCTTATACCAGTTCACAAGGCTAGGGGCTGGCAAGTCACCTGCAACTAGCGGGTGGCTTGCCATTAACCCCCGCACCCCCAATTACCTGCCTCCCCAAAGCCCAGGGGGGGGGGCAGAAGAGCCCGGGCCCACACAGGGTATGTGGGCTCGTAGGCTGCAGGGTGGGGGGCCACAAAAGCGGGCCCCTCCACTCTGTTCCTACAAGCCCCCATAGCTGGTCCCGGGCTGGTTATGACGGGTAAGGGGGACCCTACGTCATTTTTTTTTAAAAATTTAAGGGTTAGGGTTAGGGTTATCCTAACCCTAACCCTTAAAATTAAAAAAAAAATGGGTCCCCCCCCCCCCTCCCTGGGAGGGGGGACCTTACGTCATTTTTATTTTATTTTTAAGGGTTAGGGTTAGCTTAACCCTAACCCTTAAAATAATAAAAAAAATGGGTTCCCCTCTATGTCATTTTATTTTAATTTTTAAGGGTTAGGGTTAGCCTAACCCTAACCCTTAAAATGAAAAAAAAAAAAGTCTTTTTTTTTATTTTTACTGGTTAGGGTTAGCCTAACCCTAAACCTTAAAATTCAAAAAAAAAATTCAAAAACCCGGGAGTTTGGACCCTACGTCATTTTTTTTTATTTTTAAGGGTTAGGGTTAGCCTAACCCTAACCCTTAAAATTCCAAAAAAATTACATAGGGTCCCCCCTCCCGGGGGGGCCTCCCCATTTTTGTGGGGGAATTTTAATTTTTGTATATTTTTTTATTTTTAAGGGTTAGGGTTAGCCTAACCCTAAACCCTTAAAATTTTAAAATTACCCAAAAAATGCCCCCCCCCCTGGAAGGGGGGACCCTATGTCAATTTTTTTTTAATTAACCCCTTATGTTTATAGTGTGGATAGTATTTTATTTGTAAATGTAATAAAGTGCTCTTTTCAGTTTGGGGGGTCTCCAGGGCAAGAATGGGGGGGCTACCGATACATATGTGGTACCGTTGTAATCGGGAGAAATGGGGCTATCACATGCAATATGGTTTTCATTAAAAAAAAAGGTTTTATTTAAAATAAAGGAGACAATTGTCTAAAAAATATATATATTTTTTTGTTTTGTTTTTTTAAGCAGAAATATTCAAAAAACAGTAGAAAAATTACAAACAAGACATTTCATGTTAAAGCCTAAACTCTGCTGCAAAAAATGTATATGTAATGTGTATCATTTTTCTGGAAATTCCAGCAAAAATCATGGTTAATCATGCCGCAAAATGGGGAAAAATGACCTGTCAACAGAGGGTGACAAAACTTCAAGTAGGCTGACAATTAAAAGGGTTAATAGTAACTATGCATGTTGGGTATTGTTATGCTCGGGGGACCTTGCACTTTCAGATTTAGCTTGTTTTTTCTTGTTTGCATATTGATATTTTAGGAAAACATGGTCTTTATTCTGCTTTTTTTATAATTGTTTTTAGGGAAACCCTGTGCAACCCAAGAATTCTTCAATGGATTACTTCCAGAAAGATGAGCCCACTACAACAAGCTCAGTACTCTTAGAAAGCCTAATATGTGTACTTTCAGGGAATATATGGTTTATGGGGATATTCTAAATTTAAAGGGTTGTTTTGGTTGAAAAATCACAAGGTGCACACTTTGTCTGCAGAGCTGAAATTTTTAAGTAAAATTACCGTTATGCGCATGCTTTACTTTGGGGTGTTTGGCAACTCTTCCCTTGACAGTACCTATGCATGTTGGGTATTGTTCTGTTCGGGGGATGTTGCTTTTTCAGATTTTACTTGTTTTTTTCTGTTTGCATATAGTTTTTCTTAGGAAAATGTGGCTTTTATTCTTCTTTTTTATTCTTTTTTAGGGAAACTCTGTGCAACCAAAGAATTGATTGAGGGATTACTTCCAGAAAATTGCGCCCATGTCAACAAACCTGGTACGCCTAGAAAGCCTGAGGTGTATACTTCCAGAGAATATATAGTTTGTGGGGGTATTTCAAATTTAAAGGGTTCTTTTTCTGGAAAGACATCAAGGTGCGCTTAGCGCGGTGCATAGTTGTATTTTATCTGAAAATCTCCTAAAGCACTGTTTCAGTTTGGGGGAGTCTCCTGGGCAGGAAAGAGTGTCTACCAATACATATGTGGTAACGCTGTGACCGGGATTAATTGGGGTTTCACACGCAATAAGATTTTATTGACAAACTTACATTTTTTATTACAAAAAACACTACAAATTGCAAAAAATAGATTTTTTTTTTATTTTTTTGCACATATTTCACCCAAAAGTATTGAGAATACACCTAAAAAATTACAAACAAGACATTTCATGTTAAAGCCCAGACTCTGCTGAAAAAAACAATATATCATTTTCCTGGGAAATCCCTGTAAATCCCTTCAAAAATCACATTTGAACATGGGGAGCGCAAAATAGTGCAAAATGGTCTGGCACCAAGGGTGACAAAAACTCCAGGTAGGCTGGCAGCGAAAGGGTTAACCCTATCCCTCACTTCACTATCCTTTTCTTCATTTGAAACTTAGTGCATCTGCCTATACTCCCCCCTCCACATAAACATTGCAGTCATCTATCGTCCCCCGGGCCCTGTCAATCTTTTCTTAGATCACTTCTCAACCTGGCTTCTTCAATTCCCCTCAAGCGACTTATCGGCAATAATCATGGGAGACTTCAACATTCCTATTGACATTAACAGTCTCGCTGCTGCCAGACTTCTTTCTCTTACCTCCTCTTCTGACCTCAAACAATGGTCCGTTGCTACCACCCATAGAGATGGCCACACACTAGATGTTATCTTCACCAACATCTGCTCTGTTATGAACTTGTCTTCAACTCCACTACCTCTCTCTGACCACAACCTAATAATGCTGACTCTTTCCTCCTCTTCCCCTGCTCCAACAAACTCAGAATCACTCCTAGGTAGAAACCTATGTGCTCTGGACCTTCAATGTCTTTCTAATTCCCTGCAACCTCTCCAAACCTTGTCCTCTTTCACCAGCACAGCCCTGCACTACCATAACACTGTATCCTCTGCTCTGGACTCAGTCACCCTCTCTCTCTTACCCTCGCCGTACAAACAGACAACCTTGGCTCAACACGGATATTGCCAAATTAAAAGGCCATTCTAGACTCACTGAAAGGAAATGGCAGAAGACCAAAAACCAATGGTGACTTCCTGCTAGTTCCCTCTGCTCTAACAGAACAGCACCTGTCCTCCCTCAAATGTAAGTCTCGCCTCACTACTTGCTCCCTTGATCCTATTCCTCCCCCGCCTAATCCTGCAACTCTCCTCCTCCCTCATCCATACCCTTACATCCCTCTTCAACCTCTCCTGATCAACAGGCATCTACCCATCACTGTTCAAGCATGCGGTTGTAACCCCAAAACTCAAAAAATCCTCCCTAGGTCCCTCTGTCCTCACCAACTAATGACCCATCTCACTGCTCCCTTTCATATACAAACTCCTAGAAAAGCGCCAGAATTCACACACCATATGTCTGATAGCTCCTTACTAGATCCCTTCCAGTCTGGTTTCTGCTGTAGTCATTCCAATGAAACTGCCCTTGCCAAAGTCACTAACACTCTACTAACCGCAAAATCCAAGGACCACTTCTCCATTCTCATCCTTCTTGACTTATCCTCTGCATTTGACACTGTAGACTGTGACATCCAATGTCCTAATTTATGTCATGATTTCCCCACTACCTCATCCCCAGCATTTCTACAGACATCCTATAACAAATAAACAGTTCTTCAAAGCCTTCCTGCACACAGGGGCAATAAGTCCTTATCTAGCAACAGAAAGCACCACTGATAAGGAAATGTGGGGGGAGTTCAGCTTGGAGAAGAGATTTACAATAATTTGTCCCCCATCACCCTCCCAGGTGGGATGGCATCTGTCCTTCCAGCCCCTTGGAATTTAGAATAAATCCAGGGGGAGAAATGGTTTTCTTGGTCACATACAGAGGGTCCGATCCTTGATCGTGGTGTGTCTGATCCATTGCTCCTTCTAACCCTCGGAAAACTGAAGACTTGTATCCATTTATGAGGTATAGGATTTTCAGTGGTTTCTCCCTTTTTATTTTCTGCACATTTGTATATTTGTTCATTATTTGTATTTTTGTCTTTCTATTTTTTTTAATAAAACTTTAAAATTTCCATTTTGCACGGGCCTACCTTTTTGGCAATTAGAAATCCACTAACCTGGTTTCCTTGGAGCTCTAAAAACGACCCTGGTTTCTGAAGATTGTATGACCACTCGCAACTGTGTATTAACCCCATAGACTGTATGATCAATTGTAACTAATCCAATGTATGAAAGGGAAAGTGTAACTTATCATATAGTGTAACAAGGGTGAATGCCTCACAATTAACTTGGAGTGCTGCATGATGACTGTGTGTGGGCCAGCAGATAGCAAGCTGATTGTATCTGATCGTTCGACAGCAGAACTGATCAGACTCTCCACGGGATAAGTGTGGGATGGAATCAGTGTGGATTGCCTGTGCCCTGCTTGTATGTGGAGAGGGGTCTGTAGGTGTGTGATGACTGTCTTGATAACTCGCCAGCAGAGTTTGATTGGATGGTGATTGAGGAGGGTTCCACCGGCCCGATTTAATCGTTTAAAGTGTAGTTGCGGTGGTGGTGGCAGCTTGTTGTAATTGGTGTGTGGGGTGTTTCTGGTGTGATTGCTCTCTGTGCTGGAAGCAGCCCACACACACGTCGCAGATCGCTCGATCAAACAGACGTTGAACGATCGATTTTGTGACATAGACCACTCACTCTTACTCCAAATACTCGCCTCTCTTGGAAACCAAAACTTTGCTCTTGCATGGCTTTCCTCTTACCTCTCAGATAATACTAGTACTAGTGTTCTACAAGGATCTGTCCTCAGTCCCCTACACTTTTCAATCTATACCTATCTATACTCATAAACTCTTTTCACTTCTATGCAAGTGACACCCAAATCTACCTCTCAGGCCCTGACCTCTTCTTCATCCTATCTCGGGCCCCTGACTGTCTAACAGCTATCTCTTCATTCATGTCCTCTCTACCTCTCTTAAAATGAACCTGGACAAAACAGAACTTGTCATCGTCCCACCATTCAATTCTGCTCCCATATCCAACATCAATATATTGATCAGTGACCTCTCTATCACTGCAGCCCCTCAAACACATTGTCTTGGCATGATACTGGACTCCTCACTTTTATTTACACCTCACATTCAGTCACTAGCCACCTCCTGTCACCTCCAACTCAAAAATATCTCCTGCATCCTTCCTTCCTCCTCTCACCTGATACCACTTTCTATTCTAGTGCATGCCCTGATCATCTCCCACCTAGACTACTGCAACACCCTCCTCAGTAGTCTACCCCAACAGGATGGTACTCCTGCAATCAATACTCAACTCTGTTGCCATTTATTTATCCTCTCACTCTCCTTCTTTCAGTCACTACACGGGTTCCCACTTTCTAAAAGAATTCAGTTCAGTACTAACCCTAACCTACAAGGTTCTCTACAACCAAGTCCCCTTATATATTTCAGCACTAGTACAACAATGCCAACCCAGGCTCAGTTCCCGCTCTGCTCACAACCTCCTCCTGTCCTTTACCTTGATCACTTCTTCCCACTCTTGAGTCCAGGATTTCACATGGGCTGCTCCACTCCTCTGGAATGCCCTCCCTCATACAATTTGTCACTCTACTTACCTTAAAACCTTCAAACTGCACTTAAAACCCATCTATTTAGAAGAGCCTATCATCTGACTTAACCCACTCATCTTACTGTACAGTGCCATGGAATACAATGACACTTTATAAATAAACATTATTAATAGTAATAATAATATTGTATGCTTTTAACACATCACACAAGAGTGAAAATCATCTTCCTGATAATTAGTAGAAGTGCTGGATCATATAAATTTGAAAAGCTTTTCTTCATCAGTAGTTTGGTTTTGCTAAAAGATAACCCAAATTGAGCAAAAAGGAATTCTGCAGTGGTATTTAAATGTGAAAAAAACTAACTCCAGACAAAATCTTAGCTATATAGACATATACACATATATTCAGCTGGCCATTTAACCTAAATAAAATGCATTCACATCTGACTTACTATAATTTTGGTTAAAAGGCATTTTTCATGCAATGCATTTAACACAGTGCCAGGTTATTGTAACTTAAATGACCACTGTTTAACCTCCCTGGCGGTGTTCCCGAGCGTGACTCGGGGTTAATTTTCGCTGCAAGTAGCGGTAACCCCGAGTCACGCTCGGGGTAGATTAGGCAGAGGAGCAGAGTCTGGCAGCGGAGTCTCCTTACCTTTTCCTTGCGATCCAGCGATGTCCCCGCTGTGATCGCCGGTGAGAGCCCCGGCAGATGCGTCCCTGTGACTTCCTGGTTCCGTCTCTGTGAGCCGCAGAGGCTCATGGGGGCGGAACTGGGCGGCAGATTCAAATGTAAAAGTGAAACACACACACAAAGTCAAGTGATACAGTGAAATCCTGTGAGATTACACTGTATCACCTCAGATTTGACACTGTAACACCTCATATTTGCCCTTTGATCATCCTACACTGCCCTGCCTGCCCTTTTTCTGCCCATAAAATAAATTTTTTACCATGGCATCAAAGCGTCACTTTAGCATCTCCAAAGCGGTTTTGGATCAGATAAGTGACAGCAGCAGCGACACAGAGCCCCTCGCAGAAATGAGCGATAGCGATTCGTGGCAAGATTCGTCATCTGACTCTGACACTGACCAGAGAAGTGGCGACAGTGACGATTCTGCACCCGAGCTCAGTGATGTGCGCACTTGGTGCCCAATTGATTGTGGTATGGATGAGGTACCGCCGCCAAGATTTCCGTTTACTGGATCACCTGGGATGAAGGTAGACGTTGAGCACAATGATCCTTTGGCGTACCTAAAATTATTTCTCACAGATGACATCATTGAAAAGATTGTCACGGAGACCACAGAAAATGGGAACCGGTGACTAAAGAGGAGATCTGGAAGTTCCTGGGGCTAATACTTCTTTCTGGGGTGGTGGGGAAACCCCTGCAGAAATGGTACTGGACTACCAATAAATTGCTGGCAACCCCATTTTTTGGCACCATCATGTCCGAGTGCCGATTTTCCCTCATAATGAAGAATTTGCACTTCCCCAACAATGAGGAATTTGACGAAGCCACACATCCAGCGCCAAAACTCAAGAAGATCTGGGAAGTATACCAAATGATCATAAAAAATTTCCAGCAGTCCTATGTGCCAGATAGAGACATTAGCATTGATGAAAGTCTGATGGCTTACAAGGGACGCCTCAGCTGGATTCAATACATTGCATCCAAGAGAGCACGGTTTGGAATAAAATCCTATATGCTCTGCGAGTCTGCCACTGGCTATATATGGAATTCCGTCATATACACCGGTAAAGGAACACAATTCAACCCCAGGTGCAGCGGCTATGGGATGGCAACGTCATCAGTCCTCACACTGCTTGAGCCACTGCTGAATCAGGGGTATTGTGTGACAACGGACAACTTTTACACATCGCCTGAGCTGTACGAGTTTCTGGTAAAACACAAGACTGATGGATATGGAACCGTTAGGGCCAACCGGCGTGACCTGCCATCTATGTTTGCCAAGAAAAAACTGAAAACAGGAGAAATGGTTTCCTGGCAGAAAGGAAAGATGATGGCAATGCGTTGGCGTGACAAAAAAAACGCGTGCCTAATGAGTACAGTGCATAACACCTCCACTGTTATGGTCCACACAAGAGGTGGGAAAGATGTCATGAAGCCACAACTTGTGATTGACTACAACAACACCATGGGAGGAGTCGATAGAGCCAATCAGGCGATGACATTTTATCCGTCTATGCGAAAACAACAAAAAAAATATTACAAAAAAATCTTCAGGCATCTCCTGGAACAATGCCTCTGGAATGCCTATACACTGCACAGAGGAAAGAGTGACAAGCCTCTTGTTCATTCTGACTTACTATGGTAACGCTTTTGGTACAAAATTCCAGACATAATAATAACGCCAGGGAGGTTAATAATTTACAGCAAAAAAGATGAATAATCAAACAGCCACACAATAGCTTCTAACATGTGTATAAATAATGTGGCAGTAAAAAAGGAAAAAAGTGTATACCTTACTTTTAAATTGTAAAATGAAAATGACCCAGTTCATTTGCTGAATGGGGGGATCTGCTGGGTTGTATTCAGTGAGGTGATAGCAGATAGCCACAGCATTTAGCCCACTGGTCTCCTAGCAACAGCTGCAGTAAACTTGCTTCAGCTTTTTTCCTAGGTAGGCGCTGTACACAGCGGTAACAGCTCTGTGTGTCTGAGGTGCTGCTTCTATGATGAGACCACCAGGTGACTCAATATATATATCAAATCTATACAAAATAAACAAAACTTCCTTAAAAAATTCTGCTTTGAATATCTGTTCATGTATATATAGATATTAAAGCAGAACAAAAGCCTGAGTGGCTGACCTTGGAGTCTAAAAGTCTCAGGATGCCCCACTGTGTGAAACGCCTCCCGGGTTTGCAACAAAACCCACCTTTTCCATGGTGATGTAAATAGCTGCGGCCACATCCTCAGCATCTCTGGGCTGAGGCACGCTCCCACAGATAGCCATTCACGTAGGCTTGGCATCCAGAGATGCTGCCAATCAAAGGTACGTTTTCACAGTAAACTAGAGTGTTTCACACAGCGTGGGATTCCAAATCAGGATGCGGCAGGGGCAAGAAACGAAACTCGGTATAGCAAAAATCCGGGGTTGTGTTCTGCTTAAAATGTAGAAAGCTGAAAAGAAGAATACATGGAAAAAAGTAAAATTGCTTTGTAAGAATGAGAAAGAGAAAAAGGGAAACCAAAAGACACTGCACACAGCAGTAGAGGCAACAATAAAGAAAAACTGTAAAAATTATATATCTGGAAAGCAACAAAAAAAGGATAAAAACTGAAAAAAACTTTTGTGAAAAGAATCAGTATTGTAAAAGAAAATCACTAAAACAAGTTGGGATTTGAATTTTCAACTCACAGATTTAGAGTCCATTTCTTTACCAGCTGAGCTATCTAGGATACTCACGCCAGTGTACAGTTTTAATGTATTATCTGTAATAGGGGCGCACCAGTGCCTTGTAAAGAGGCAAGATGACATCCCTATCCCTTGATTCCAGGCCTCTTTTAATGCATGATACTATTTTGGTAGCCTTGGAAGCAGCTTCTTGACACTGCATACTGATATTGAGCCTGTGGTCTGCCAGTTCCCCCAGACCCTTCTCAACAAGTGCATGACTTTACATTTCTCCACATTGAACTTCATTTGCCAAGTGGATGCCCAGACATTTAAAGTGTCCAAGTCAGCCTGAAGTTTTCAATCTAGTTACAAACTGTGTTTTCTAATCCTGAAGATCTCAATTTCCCCAATAAGTTTATAGGGGACAAATGCGTTTTTAGTTCCAGAAAAACTATGGGGGTTATTTAAGAAAGGATAGCGTCAGGTAGCGCCTGGTTAATGAGAGGTAGCGACAGATAGCGTCTGGTGAACACCAGACACGGCACGCAATTACACATTTATCAAGCAGAATCTGTTTAGCGACTGGGATAGGGGCATGTAGCGTCTGATTCATCATTTTCAAAGCCTCTGCGAACAGCGCCAGCGTTGCACAGCGCCAGGTATGACCTCTCGCTACCTGTCGCTCCCCTATACATTTCAATGGACGAACCTTTTCTTCACTTTAAACAGGTTATTTTTTCCCCAAAAATCACAAATAATTCTGTGACCTCTTCTGGCATTGACAAAGCTGTTTTTTCAAATTTTTTACATTTTTTAAAGATTTCTTCAGAAATGACATTACTGGTCTGGCATTAAAGTGTTCATGTTACAATGTTGCTACAATGTAATTCCATATGTTTCTGCTTTGTTACTAGTTGATAGATGCTTGAAAACAGACTTTAAACACACCGCCTCCTGCGCTATGGGCTACAAACAAGTATTTTTCAGCGCCAGAGATTTGTGAGGCTGTTTTTTTCCTGAATATGGTGTGAGTCGGTCGCTATGAGCAGTCGCTAACATGTGCTCCCATACAGCGCTGTACTGGTCAAATAGCGACTCCTCACAATGTATTCAACATTACTGAACAGCGACTGAGTCGCTATAAAGTAGCGACCCACGGCTGAGCACTGCGACTACTAGCGGGCGCCCTGAAAATGCCTGCTACAGACGCTCATCTGTCGCTACCTGCCGCTAATGATGAATCAGCCTCCCCATCTACAGTCGCTCCTGCCAAATCAATCCTAAAACACCCCAGGAATAAATCTTTGATCTTTTCACTGTGTGATACATATCATTTAACAACTGATTCAGATGGTGATGCAGCGTCTGTTAGATTTCAAGAGGACACAGATTTTTGACCAGATCAAATGTAAAAAATAAAGGAAAATGCTGCGGGGAGCGTAGCCATCCTGCCACCCTCCCCCTCTGCCCTTGTTAGTCGCACCAACATCTTGCTATCTGCCTTAAAAAACTAACTTTGCCCACTGATGCAATTTGGGTGACCTTTGACGTGCAAGCGTTGTTCAATAATGAAGGTATTCTGTTTATTTGTATGGTTCTACAATTTTTATTGGCCCATAATTTCTTCATGTTTGGTGACCAATATTATCTGCAAAAGAGTGGGGCCAGTATGGGAGCCCCCTTCTCCTCCTCACTAGTGATCATTTATGGCATGGTGGGAATCTGATACAATCTTTAATGAGACCAAACCATACCTACAACATTTATTTTGGTATTGGCGATGTATCGATGAAATGATATGTATATGGAAGGGCCCCGCCTATTTATTACCAGAATTTTGGTGCTACCTAAACCAAAATAATTTAAATCTAAGATTTACAGGTAAATAGAGTAATGAAAGTATTGAATTTCTAGCCCTGGTTTTGATGGCAGATGTGCCTTTTGGTGCCATTGCATCTAAAACTTATCGCAAACCCAGTGATGGCAACAGCACTCTCCATGCGCGTTCATTCCCACGCCATACCATCATTGGAGTTCTAGTTGGAGAGTTTCTTCAAGCCCACAGGAATTTACCTATTTTGAAAAATGATCCTAATTTTGCTCAAGTGATAGGGGGAGGAAATTGTGTGGTGGAGCAAAGTTCTCCAACCCTAGCAAATAATATTCGCTGGCTGCACCGGGTCTCTGCATGCTCGGAAGGCTGAAAGGGGGGTGCCGGTTGTTGCTGGACCTTGCATCGCTTGCCTTCGTTTTTGCCGTCTCAGTCAGTAGACAGGCCCAGCGGACTTGTTGCAGCAGCGCATCTGCTGGAGGCACTCATCTGGCAGGTTTTTTTCACCTCATGATTCAGTTGGCCTTTTAGTTGCATTGGCTCCATGTCTGCATCACGTGAATTCCCAGAAACTCGCCTCCTCACCATCCTCCGTATCCCCCTAGGAAATCCCCAACCTCCAGGCATCCCCTTTATTCCTACCCCACTGGGTATCCCCTGTATTCCAAACCCCCAGGACTTGATTGTATTTCAAACCCCTAGCTTTCCTCTTCTTTCCAACTCCCATGGGCATCCCCTGCATTCCCAACACTTGGGCATCCTCTGTATTCCAAACCCCCGGACATCCCCTGCATTCCTAACCCCCAGACATGCCTGTATTCCCCTGGTTTTACGTAGAAGGGAGTCCTATATCAGAATGCTCCACTTTCAGGCTCCTGCAGTTCAAATGGCCACATATAGGCCAGTAATCTAAACTTAAATGTAAATAAAAAGTGTAAAGTAAACCTAAAGTAAAATGAGCACCCCTTCTGCTCCCCTATGCTCAGTGTAAGTCAACTTTAAAGAGAAGCTTCAGTCAGCCCTGGCTTTTGATTTGGGATGCCCCGCTGTGTAAACCCTGCCGGATCCCAAATAAATTGTTTCTGATATCCGATCCATGTGTGAGCCATGCTCTGCTATATCTCTAGCCAGGCATGTGTCATTGCCAGGCATTTGTGAATGGCCAGTACAGGCATGTCCCCAGCGACCCCAATATCTGCTGTCCTCTACTTCTCACCTAACCCCTCCACCCCGCCACTGTCCTCTACCGCTCACCTAACCTCTCCACCCTCTGCCACTGTCCTCCACCCCTTACCTAATCCCTCGACCCATTGCTCACCTAACTCTGCTCACTGTCCTCTATCACTCACCTATCACTCTACCACTCTATCGCTAACCCCTCCTCCCCCTTCCACTGTTCTCTAGCACTCACCTAACCCCTCCACCCTCTGCTGCTGTCCTCCACCATTTTCCTAACCCCTCGACCCCCTGCCACTGTCCTCTAACACTAATCTAGCCCCTTCTGCTGTCCTCTAACACTTACCGAACCCTTCTTCCCCTGCCGCTCTCCTCCTCCACTTACTTAACCCCTTGCCGCTGCCCTCTACCCCCTTTCGCTGCCCCACTCACCAAACCCTTCCACCCAATGCTGCTGTCCTCCACTGCTCACCTAAACCTTTCACCCCTGCTGGTGTCCTCCACCACTAACTTAACTCATCCTAAGCTGACATCCGAGTTGCTAAGTAAAGCTGAACAGAGCATGAGCAGCTGGCTACTTGTTGCTCATCCACCTCATTTATCATATTTGTGCTCACTTGGCATCATTTAGAGAAAGAAAGCATTATTTGTTTTTGTTGTTTCAGTCTTAAAGCGGACCAAAACTCACCAAACTTGTGAAATACATTTGGCCAAAGCCCCTGCCGATATTTCTTTCTTAGGGTGTAGAGCTAGAAATGTATATATTCGCTTTTCAAATCATCCTGGAACTCTGGGCCTTATTCATGAAGAGATAGCGTCAGGTAGTGCCTTGAAAATGACAGGCAGCGACAGGTAGCGTCAGGTGAATGCCGGACAAGACACGCAATTACACATTTATAAAGCGGATTCTGGTGAGCGACTGGAACAACGCCATGTAGCGTGCGATTCATCATTATCTCCGGCGTTCAGCCTTGCAGAGCGACACGTATTACCTCTCGCTACCTGGCGCTCTTCCGTTTGACTTCTCTTTAAACAGGGGGTATTTATTATTTTTATTTTATTCTCAAATAATGTTGTGACCTCTCCTGGCCTTGAAAAAGCCATTTTTTCCAACTCTTTTCTTTTTTTATATATTTATGCAGAATTGACATTACAGGTCTGGCATTAATGTGTTCATGTCACAATGTTATAACAATCTAATTCCATATGTTTTCGCTTTGTTACTGGTGGATACATGTGCCTTCAATCACTCACCCTCTGGCGCTCTGGGCTACAGCAAAGCATTTTTGAGCGCAGGCGATGTGTGAGGCTGTTTTTTTTTATAAATATGGTGTGAGTCGGTCGCACTGACCAGTCACTACCATTCGCTCCCATACAGCGCTGTACTGCTCATATAGCGACTCCCCACAAGGTATTCATCAATGCCGGCCAGCGACTGAGATGCTCTGAACTAGCAAACCACGGCCTAGCACAGCGACTACTAGCGGTCGCTCTGAAATCCGCTCTACAGCCGCTAATCTGTCGCTACCTGCCGCCAGTAATGAATCAGCCTGTCTGTCTTTTTTGCTTTTCCTCTCTGTGAGATTGCAGGCGATCATTGCAAAGGCAATGAATGGAGGAGGCAAAGCTTTACAGCTAAAACAAGGGCCATTTTCTGGGATTAAATTGAAGCTCTAAAAATTGGCAAAAGATGCTCTTCATGGGGGGAGCAATTCAGGGGATGCTATTTAAAAATGTGGGTTTGTCCACTTTAAGTTGTCTAGCTGCATCCAATTAAAAAGTTAAAAGTCAGAAAAAGACAGAAAAAACGTGAACTGGGGATGTGGTTTCATTGCAAAAAAATCTCAGCGCTCTACGCTTATTTTCTTCCCCTCCTTCTCGTCCTCAAAAGTTTACAGATATGCTTCTGACAAGGTTCCACTCTTCCAGGCCATGCCCCGTCTCCTGCCCAACTGTACCCCCCTGGACAAAATCCTGGTGTGCCACTGATCCCACCCATTTCTTGAGGGAAGTCTGAGCCAAAGTCTAAATGCACAAAGTACTGTCACTGTACATACTTCAGCAGGCATCAGTGAGGGGTGGGTATGCTACCTCATGATTATTTGACAGGCTGGTCTGATGCCTAGACAGCAAAAGGGTGACAAGGGTGGCCATGTATCTCCTCTTCACACTAATACTACTATAAGTTAAGTGCACAAAAAATGTGTGTCATGTGTGCACTTTAAAGAGGACCAAAACCTATGAGACCGCAGGGCAGGCATACTCTCCCCCTGGGGATGGCCCACTGTGTAAAACCCCCCAGGTTGCCTGTAAACTCACCATCGTTCTAGGTCCAATGGCACATGCGCAAGCAGTGGCCGCACCCCTGCTATCCCTTTAGGCGCGTGCCATTCACAAATGCCTGGCGCCGACATGCTCCCTGTTAGAGGGTAGCCGGGGATGCGGCCACTAGTGTGCTCGGATCCACTCACATTAGATGAGCTCCTGGACAACATAAGTTGCTATTTAGAGGATGACCTGGAGCATGTATCTCCCACAAAATCCATACAATTTAAAAATATATTTTAGTGAATAACGCAGTGAAATCAGCATTTTGACAAGCTGTATATATGATGCACGAAAGAGAGACTATAAAGAATGGTGATGCAGCAATGGAAATATATGATATCACTACAAGTAGTTGCAGTATAAATAATACTAATTTAAAAGTTATGGTTAGATTTTTTAATTTTAACAGTCAATTTGCAACTGGGAAAAGTAATGATTTCTTTTGACTTCTGGTTCCTTTATTATTTGGGATTTTGCAAACCATTTCATAGATCAATATAAGAAAGGACATGAGATTATGTTCTCAACTGCATTTTCTTTTTGGAGGTAAATAACATCTCATGTCTCTAAGATGGACCACACAAGAAAATCAATTCTCTTCCTTATAGGTTTGAAGATGAAATATTAAAACATGGAGTCCGCTGAAATTTTATCTGCTCACCTCTTTATTTAGTGGTTAGATGCTGTCATTTTTCTAAAGGGTCATTGCTTAAGAATATGTGGTTAAGCAGGAGGCACCGCAGTAAGAAATCTCTGACTTTTTCTGAACAACCTATATCTCCCCTCATCACTCTTTAGTTAAATCAAACTGTAACTAGAGGTGCATTCTTCCTTTTTTTCTGACAACATCATCTTTGTGCATTAGGGGATGAGATTTATAATCTAATAATGTATAAGCAAATATAATATTACATATCAAAAAGGCAATTTTCACAAACCAGGGTAAGCGGGGAGGCCGATTCATTAATAGCGCCAGGTAGCGACAGATGAGCGACTGAAGTATGGCGCTATGAGCGCCGCTAGCATACACCGCGGGCGGTAGCGATTCGCTATAGCAGGCCTCCTCAGTCGCTACCTGGCGTTGTTGGGAACAACGCCTACATTGCTGAATATGATGTTTGAGCTCAGTTTTGTAGGCGCTGTCATTTTGACCACGCTATTCAACACAGCGCCTGCGCTTTGCTTTGCTGTGGGCTTGAAATCAATGTTAGTACCTTCACAAGTAAACACATTGCAACATGTTTCTTTTAATTTTTTTTATTTTGGTTTGAATTTTTTTTTCAAATTAAAGGAAAATTATGAAAAAAACAAAAGGAAAGTTCAAGATGATTCTCGGGGTGCCTGAAGAATATTAAAAAGTGCAGTTAGTATTTATATTTAATGTGGCTTTTTCGCTGTTAAAAAATAATGCATTAATTTGTTACAAACATTTGGGTCCAACTTGCACAACAACCCTAATTGTTATGTTGTTCAGCTTCCACCCCCCCCCTTATAGTGGTTTTGGTCATCTTACACCCCCCCTTATAGTGGTTTGGATCATCTTACACCTCCCCTTATAGTGGTTTGGGTCATCTTACACCCCCCTTATAGTGGTTTTGGTCATCTTACTCCCCCCTTATAGTGGTTTGGGTCCTCTTACACCCCCCTTATAGTGGTTTTGGTCATCTTACACCCCCCTTATAGTGGTTTGGGTCATCTTACTCCCCCCTTATAGTGGTTTGGGTCATCTTACACCCCCCTTATAGTGGTTTTGGTCATCTTACACCACCCTTATAGTGGTTTTGGTCATCTTACACCCCCCTTATAGTGGTTTGGGTCCTCTTACACCCCCCTTATAGTGGTTTTGGTCATCTTACTCCCCCCTTATAGTGGTTTTGGTCATCTTACACCCCCCCCTTATAGTGGTTTTGGTCATCTTACTCCCCCCTTATAGTGGTTTTGGTCATCTTACACCCCCCCTTATAGTGGTTTGGGTCATCTTACACCCCCCTTATAGTGGTTTTGGTCATCTTACACCCCCCTTATAGTGGTTTGGGTCATCTTACACCCCCCTTATAGTGGTTTTGGTCATCTTACACCCCCCTTATAGTGGTTTAGGTCATCTTACTCCCCCCTTATAGTGGTTTTGGTCATCTTACACCCCCCTTATAGTGGTTTTGGTCATCTTACACCCCCCTTATAGTGGTTTTGGTCATCTTACACCCCCCTTATAGTGGTTTGGGTCATCTTACACCCCCCTTATAGTGGTTTTGGTCATCTTACACCCCCCTTATAGTGGTTTTGGTCATCTTACTCCCCCCTTATAGTGGTTTTGGTCATCTTACACCCCCTTATAGTGGTTTTGGACAAATTATGATTGAAGTCAAAAAAGATTTGCCCTGTAGTGCAGTACTTGGATTACAGTGAAGGGTAGTTAGCTTACCGCAAAAAAAGAAGTGATCATGCTTTCCCTTAGCTCACTGCCAGTCTGGGTGTCCTCACTTCTTTCTGCGGGCAAGTTGGGGATTTCGGGCACCAGTGCTGTCTCTTCAGGGGATTGAATTCTGTGGCATATACAAATGTTGTGGAGCACACAGCAGGCGAGGATGATCTTGGAGACCTTCTGTGGACTGTACAGCATCTCTCCTCCTGGGCGTGCCAAACATAGAAAGCGTGCTTTCAGCAGGCCGATGGTTCGTTCCACAATGCTTCGGGTTTTGCGGTGTGCTGCATTGTAGCGTTCATGGGCAGAGGTCTGTGGGCTTCTGACCGGAGTCAGCACCCACGTTCTCTGCCCATATCCCTTGTCCGCTGTAGAAAAAACACAAGGAGAGAGACAGAAATTAGTACTAGTACATGTGTTGGTTTTCATTTTTACTAATTTCGCTTACTAGGCCACATATTTTAGGCCAAATACTTTGACATGGTTAATTATTTACCCAGTAGCCAGCCAGCTGGCATTTCGTTGTTCTCAAACTTCCGGCACAGGACTGTCCGCTGCAGGACGTAAGAATCGTGGCATGAGCCGGGGAACCCCGATCTCACCGCCCGCAGCTTCATTTCGTGGTCACAGACCACCATGATGTTAAATGAATGAAATTGTTTCCGGTTTCGGTAATACAGCTCCTGTGCACGGGGAGGGCGGAAAGGGATATGTGTACCATCAACGCACCCTAGCACATTCGGGATCCCTCCCATTAGATAGAAGGCATGTTTTATTTTGACAACCTCCTCCTCATCCTCAGGAAACTTGATGTAAATAGGGATCAAATCACAAATCGCCAGAACTACCTGGATTAATATGCGGCTCATAGTAGCCTGGCTGATCCCGCTGAGGAGGGCAGAGGTTGCCTTGAAGGTCCCTTGTGCCAAAATATTAAGAGTGGCACACAGGCGTACTATGCCTGGAATGGATCGAGTGCGTTTGGTGGATGGCTCGATTTTGTGCTTAATCTGATCATATAGGGACTGTAGTGCAGCACGATTCAGACGGAAGCGGCTCCTGATCTGCTCGTCACTTAAGTCCCATACTGAAAGGCGGATTCCAAAGGAGCGGGGTGCCCTAAGCCTCACAGCACCCCGCTCCCTGTCCTCCTGCTCTTCCAGCATACGCATACATCCATCCACCCATACCCCATACATCACCCTCTTATCCATCACACACACTCAACAGATATACCAAATCAGCCAAACAAAACCAAAAACCACAAACACACCACACACACAAACAATCACACTCCTCACACACTCACTACAATGCAGCTCACCACAAAACCAGAAGTATAGTGGTCCAAACCACCAGCCTGCTGAAAACCAGCTTTCTAAGTTAGGCACAACCAAGAGGGGAGTTGCTGCACAGCCCACAAAAGGCCCCAAAATCAAGCCTCACTTGCTGTATGCTCCACAATATTTGCATATGCCAACAAAATCAATCTCCTAAAGAAACAGCACTGATGTCAGAAATCACCCAACAAGCCACAGAGAGTGAGGACCAAACCCAGCCAGACACTCAAATGAGCTAAGGGAAACAAGCACCACACCATAGCCTTTGCCACAGTGTAACAATACCAGAAGCTTGCCAAATCCAGCCATTTATACTTCCCTTTCAAAAAGGACAGGTCCGCTTTGCCGCCTTTTGCGTTGCTCTGCTACTTCCGGCCTCCAATTAGCTGACCCAGGTGTGCGTGAAACGGAGTGCGCACGCGCACGCTAGTAGCGCTACTAGCGTACGTGAGCCTAAACTTGCGTGCATTAACGGACATGGCTGAAAATTCTGTGGTGGACCAATGAAAGGTAAGCTGCTCTTGATTTAAATAGCCGTTTGTATAGCCACATGTCACAAGTGTTTACTATACATGAGTACATTGTTGTCTTTGGTTGTTTGTTGATTTGTTAATGAGGTCTGTAATTAGTTAATTATCTACCACACATGGTTCAATCACTGCATTTGAGCTGTGGCTACAAGCACCTTGCCAGTATGTGTTAATCAATTAAGTGGGCCTGTTTGTGATTGGCTGTTAGAGCACATAAAACCTGCCCAACCCAAAGAGAGGGCGATGCCATTCTGTAGTCTGCATGCGTGCTTGGTTGTGTATTGGTGTGTGTGTGCAGCTACAGGATGGAGCCAAATTCAGGACATCTGCCGGCCACAGCAGGCCCAAGTAGAAGTGTGGTGGGTGCTGTGCGCAGACCTCCCTTAAGGAAAAGGGCCCAGCCTGAAGGTGGTGCAGCACCCCAGGCTAAGCACCCAGGTGCCAAGAGGGAGCCTGAATTTAATTTGGCGGAGAATAATAATCTTGTTCGCCTGACCCTTGCGAAATGGGAGCTGATCTTTGGCTCCCAAAGCAAGTCACTAGGCAAACAAGAAAGAAGCAAACTGTGGGATGCCATTGGTGAGGAGCTTACTAGCAGTGCTCAACACCCACGTAGTGGCCCATCCTGCAGGAAACGCTTCTACACTTTGAGAGGGGCCCTTATGAAAAAGATGAACCACGACCTTGATGTCGAGAGTGGGACCATCCAGGGTCCAAAGAGTACCTACAGGCCATATGAGGAGATGCTGAAGGGGAAAATTCCACTTGCTCGGCTGCAGGGTGTGGATCCTGGGGATGACACCACAGGTTGGACTGAAGGTACATATTTTCTTTCTATTTTGTGATGGTAATGTTAATGTATGTGATTAGCTTGCTCTCTTTCTGGCCAACTAACAGTAGGACCTGTGAAGTAGTACATTATATCTCATAAATGTTTTACTTTCATGTGTGTTGCTTTCTGCATAGGTGCACATGGTGCTGTCCATGATTCGGGGGAGGAGGAGGACACCCAAAATCCTGCCCTTCAACCAACCTCCAGCCTAACCCAGTCTGCCATTGAAGGTATTTCACACTAATTTAGGGGCTGGTTGTTTTTGCCCAAAATGGGTGTGGAAGCACCTCAAACAATAGCTTGTACCACTGTTGAGGATTACTAATATGGACCTGCGGCCTAATTTAACGCCCACTTTAACCCTCACAGCAACTAAATAACATGGCCCTAACATGTGTAGCTATGTTGGAAGCCAGAGATGTGTGGCCATATATCTGCATATACATGTGTAAGCCACAATGGCCTTGATGAGTGAATATTATTGAATGAGCTGCTCACACACACCTAAATGCATGTTTTATTTTGTGCAACACATTACCATTGGCAAAATGTTTGCTTTGTTTTTGCCTAGCTGCCCCGCCATTGGCACCAGCATCTCCTCAGGAGCCAAGGTACTCTTTGGATGCCGGTAAGTGCATGTGTCAACCTTGCTTTAGCCGCTTTAACACAAGTGCATGTCTATCATTCCTCTTTTTGATTTGTAGGCCAAGTGACTGGTTCATCTTTGGACCCCACTTCCGATGTTGCAGGTCAACAGGACCCTGTTGGTGTGTATTGCAATAAATAATGTATCCTTTATGCTGTTTATGTTACACTGGTTCAATTGGGTTAGTCTAATAATCTACATGTTTGCTCTGTCAACTTGAAGATGCCTATTTTGAGTGCTTTTTCCATCCCCAGGGTCAGTCTAATAGTTTTTGGAGTGATTGCAATGCATTTTTTGAGTATATTTAAAGACAAACCTTCACCCAAGTAGTTGGAGGAATATTTAGAGACATTAATTGTGTCTTTTAGTTGGCCAGAATATCGGAAGTGGCTGTCCGGAAAGGGCCCTTCTCGTTGAGGCTGCCAGAGATGAGGGTAAGTTGTTTTGGCTTGATGATCTAGTATGTATTTTTGCTCTACTTTTGTGGCACTTTATTCGGCCAACTTGTGTTTAAACATGTATTTTCCAGGGCAAAGCTCGAGTGAGGTCCCCACTCCAGACATCTGGGAGATTGCGGGTATGTGTAATTTTAGCAATGTGTCTGATCTAATTTGGCGCAATTATTGCCTCATATTCCTCTAACATACATGTTAGCAATCTGAGTTTCCAAGATACCTTTTGGCTAGTGTGTAATCTGGCACTTTGTGGAGGTAAGGCCTCGAAAGGCTATCCATGTTACATTTGAGTTTGGTCCACTGACCTACTAACCTGACTTTCCTGTTTAGCATATGCCAACTTGCCGGAGCTCTCGGATGTTGATTTGCCCCTCTCTGGCAGCGATACCCCGCTCCTACCTGTGCCGGACGACACGGAGGTAACATGGCTGATTTAGAGGACCAATAACCACATTGCCATGTTCGTGTGTAGGCGATGAACCAACATGTCACATTTCCTTTCTTGGTTGTTTTTGCAGGAGGCGGGACCAGAACCCCAAGCTGGGACCTCTTCCCAAGTGCCATGCGGCCAAGCTTCAGAGGCTCAAACAAGGGTAAGTTGTATTGTTACAGTTTGGGCAAATGATTTTGAGGGGCATAGCTGCATTGGTTCTGTTTGACTAAAATGTTGTTTTCTATTTTGTTAGCCTCAAACCAGAGCAAGAGGAGGTGTGACACCAACCAGTCATGATTTTTATGAGCTAGGGGTCCGGATGCTGGAGGACTACAGTCGCCAACAGCCGCGTGATGGAACTAATGAGCGCATTGCGGCATTGGAACATCAGGTGCTGATGTGTCAGCAACAAAATGAGGCCCAGCAGCGCCAGATAGACCAGTTGCTCCAAAACCAACAACATAACCAGGAACTTGGTCGCCTCGGCAATCTAATGGAGCAATCTCTCCAGCGCCAGGAAGAATGTCTGCAGCGCCCCTAGCAATGACTCCCAACCTCCCCGGCCACCCAGCCAAGAATATTAATTGTTTGTGGTTCTAATTTTTTTGTGTAAATAGATTTGATTAACCCACCTCTAAATTGTGTTTTTCCTAAGACATAGCTAAGAACACATGAGTATCTTGATCTACATATGTAAATGTAGGCCAAAATTTATGCCACACATTTGTGACCATAGCTTACTATGGTTTACACATTAAATGGCTACAAAGGTATGGCAAAATTTACACACAAATGGGTTTGTAGACACTTAAACTATGCTTGGCAAGGCACAACACACTGTAATTAGAAAAATAGAAAATTTTTAATTTGAAAGGTGGGCAACAGGCCCAACATTTGCCCCCAAAGGGGCTAAAACAAGGGGCCAGTCATCACCCCACTTTAACGCCGACGCCTCTTCTTGGCCAGCAGCATAAGGCGAAGACGCCGGATCGACCGCCACAGTCTGCGATGCTGGTTTTCACAAGCTGGAGAGAGTAAAAAAAAAAACAGATTTAATAAATGGAATGTGACCTCAACAGACACAGATGTAGCAATGTAATGTCAGGGGGTCCAATTAGCTGACGCTCACATTAACATTGTTGCCCACTGTGCCCTTAGGTGTTACCATTATATGAGTACTAGTGGCTGGCTTAAATGTGGCCACCACATCCCAAGCATACATTTACTCTTAACTCTTGGTAATCAAAGAAGGTATAATTCCCAGTGTGGACATTTATGTGTTTAGTCACAGCCAAACATCAGGGCCTAAGTCCTAACGAGTAAACTAGTTTGGCCAAGAATCTTAGAGGTCATGACCTAAGCAGGCCCATTTGGTTGGGTACAAACCACAAATTGTCTCTATGTGGCAAACTCAAGAATGTGAGGCAACAATCAAGCATGCAGACATGCATGTAGGATTGTTGGCCAAACACATGTAACCTAGATGTGTGTTGCTTAAACACATAGGTACATTGTAAATGTCTGCAGAATTGACTATAAGACATAGGGTTCACAAGTCTTTAGGCATATGAAGTGGGATGTACTCACCATCGCAGCTGTGGCGGGGGCCCATGCTGCTGGCCGTCCCGGGAGGTGTGGTGGTGATGTACACTGGCGCCGTCTGCGTGGCAACATCTGTCATGAGAAAGCAAAAGAGAAAAGCAAAATTAGTGGGCCAATGACACATGACTATTTGTCATCCATCTGGTTAGGGAGTCTGCAAAAACAAATGCTTGCATGGTTACACACATGTTGTCCAACATTAGCATATTTCCTGGTCCATGAGTTCCTGTAAATTATTTATGGTTGCAACATGGACACATAAAGATAATGTGCCAATAACCTTGACAGTGCAATGCTAAGGAATAATTTGCAGTTGATTGTAGAATGTTACTAGTGTGCAACATGTGTTAGCCGGAACAACTTAACCAAATTACACATTTGCTAGCCCCCATCATGGTGTGGGCAGAAACATAGGGGTGGTTGCCATTTGGATTGCACGGTAGTGGGGTTTGTGATGTTAATGTACATTATCCAACCAGCTTGTACTATGGACCAGGAAACATGTGTCTGTTGAAAGTGGGCCAATACCCAGGATTGATACTATTCTGTGTTTTGGTCCGCTTTGGCAGAGCACAACAATTTGAGTGAGGCACCGTCCGCCGCCGCTGCCTTCCGCACATCACTCCTCCAGTGTGTGCGCACGCGCAGCCCATTAGGAAACAGAGAGTGCAGGCGCACACACATCTAGAGGGGCACGCAGGAGGCTGCGGCGGTGGCTTCTGCCAACCCCAATGAGGTAAGGAGTTTGTGGGCTTTTTTTGGGGGGGGGGGCCCTGGGTGAGGGAGGTGATTGGGCATGGAAGCTTAGAGATTCCAAGCACAATCAACAATGGGTGTTGGTCCACTTTAAGGAATGTCATAACATATGGAATGTGAGGGATAACAACAAACACTTACCATGACTATGCCCGTGGAGAAGGCGTTGCCAAAAGGCCATGGAGGTGCCGCCTATATGATGCCCTGCAAATTAGAGAGGAATGGCAAGGGCTAAGTACAAATGGCCATATGTAACCTGTCACAGACTAACACTGACTAAATGTGCACTCACCAGGGGATGATCCGCCACTTGAAGCCCAGGGAGGGCTCTGAGGAGGAGGCGGGGAGCCTCGGCTCCTCACACTCTGCTCCGAAGATCCCCCAGCCAAAGGGCCACCCTCCTCCCTCTCACTCCCTGCTCCTTCAGGGAGTGTGGGAGAGTCCACATCTTCCACCCCACTTGGACTCCCCACTTGAGAGTGGCCCCTTGGCTGGTGAGACTCCTCAGAGTCAGAGTGTGAGGAGCTGAGGCTTGATCCTGCCAGCCCCCCAGCAGCACACTCCTCTGGGGCGTCATCCCCTTCCTCCTCTGGGTCCTCTAAATAGGAGCCGCGAGAGGGACCCTCCCCCGATGACTCCCCCGAGTCCGCCTGCCTGGTTCGGGGGAGGAATCCCTTCCCACGTTTCCCCAGGGGAGGACGCTTATCTGTGTTGAGGGGGTGAATGAAAATAATTAATATTAATACCCCAAATGGACACAGCTTAGCAGATTATTTAAACAAAAGTATAAACATAGCATAAGCTTAAACGTACCTGATACCATCATATAGGCGGTACACGCCTTCAGGGTCCCGGCGCTTGAAGTCCGACCACTTCTGCTGGATAGCTCGGACTGATAGGTGGGACACTGTGGCCTTCACCTCCATGGCAATGAGCTTTTTGCCCCCACAGGCATAGTCATATTGGTGGATGCAGAAATCCTATGAGCAATTAAAAACAAACACAAATCAATACATGACATCAGAACAATGGCATAAACAGTTATACTGAGAACAGATTAAAGTGGACCAACACCCTGGATTTTGACTATTCTGGGTTTGGGTCCACTTTGGTGGGGCACACCAATCGGGGGTGGGCCGCTGTCTGAAACCCCCTGGGAAGGCCAGAAATACACCACTGACCACGCTCCCACGTGACTGCGCCAGCCTAGCACAGCGCTCTGCGCCGCTGTGGTATGCGCGTCCAAGCCCGCTTGGACGTGCATACCAGCTCAGCTGCCTCTGAGCGCTGTAGGACACGTGTGGCGTTTCACTCTAACAGGGAGGGCGCCTGCGCAGGCCATTAACAAATGTCTGGCGCAGGGGCCCACCCTGCTAGAGGGAAGCGCAAGACGCATCCGCGGATCACGCATGCAGAGATGGGACGGGGCAGAGGTAAGGTTTTTGGCCTCCAGGGGGGTTCATCCCCGCAGGACATCCAGATTTGGGATGCCCCACGGGGAGTGATCAGATTGGTTCTGAAAACTAAGAGATTTCAGGGCCAATCCCTCCTGTGTGTTGGTCCACTTTAAACATAAAATCCAAGAGAAACATACTCACTTTGACCACCTGGCCCTTTACGCGGCTATCCACCCTCTGTCGCTTGCATTTTGCTTGCCCAGGAGGGGAAGGGGTGGGAGGGGGGTTAGGTGGGGGAGGTGAGGTAGGTGGGGGAGGGGTGGTGGGGTCAGAATCAGAGGAGGAGCTGGGGAGGCGCAGAATCCGTCTCCTGGGCAGCATGGTGGAAACGCAAAGGAGGAAACAGGAACCGGATATGACCAAAGCGACAGGGGCCAAAAAAAAAAAAACGCTCCTCGCAAAAGGAACCAGCTAATATCCGCTATGTGTAAGCTAAGTGGCGGAACTAGTCGATTTACGCATTCCAAAAAGCTATTGGACTAAGCGCTAGTAATTTTTAACTTTATGTGGCTTTGAAACGCAAAGGAGGAAACAGGAAACGGATATGACCAAAGCAACTGGGGAAAAAAAAAAAAAAAAAAAACTCTGCGCACCAGGAACAAGCTAATATCAGCTATGTGCAAGCTAAGTGGCGGAAAAACACAATTTACACATTAACACAAGCTATTGGACAAAGCGCAAGAAAGTTAAAGCTTTATGGGGCTTTGAAATGCAAAGGAGGAAACAGGAACCGGATATGACCAAAGCAACTGTGCAAAAAATTCAAAAAAAACAAACGCTCCGCGCACCAGGAGCAAGCTAATATCAGCTATGTGCAAGCTAAGTGGCGGAAAAACAAAATTTACACATTAACACAAGCTATTGGACAAAGCGCAAGAAAGTAAAAGCTTTATGGGGCTTTGAAACGCAAAGGAGGAAACAGGAACCGGATATGACCAAAGCAACTGTGGCAAAAATTAAAAAAAAAAAAACCTCCGCGCACCAGGAACAAGCTAATATCAGCTATGTGCAAGCTAAGTGGCGGGAAAAAGTAAATTTACGCATTACAACAAGCTATTGGCAAAGACGCCATTAATTATTAGCTTGATTTAGCAGGGGGTTCAAGATCCTGTAATGCATAGGTCCTTGAAAACCAAAAAGCTTGGTGCTTTAAAATACAAATCTTATTCCTTCATAAAATAATCACACAGTAAAACTATCCAACTACATGATAATGTGGCACACAGGAGAATGCATAACGGGTTGTTATGAGCTTGTACGCCTGAATAAATCCTGCAGAATGTGGACACGCACGCTCACAACTACAGTGTATTCATTAAGAACGACTGGGGTCGCGGGAAGTGAATTCCTGGAAAATGGCAGAAGGGCACATGTATGAACAGCACAGCGCAGCACAGCGCCGCTCGCGCCACCACATAGCGAATCAAAACAGCGACTGCACAAACTCTGACCACCACAGATTCATCAAGGACAGGGCTGCCGAATAGCTTGGGCGCTGACAATTTCTATGAGCGAACGTGAGCGCCAAACATCACTGACTAAAAAGTAGCTTTACAAGCCCTGTGTGTTGTGAAAACAAGCGATTTTGAGCCCAATGAGTTTTGTGGGAGGACATGCATTTTAGATGTCACTCACAACATTACAGTGTAAAAATTACAACTTTCATCTAAAAAAGAAAAATAACAAGACAGATTAATAAAACATATCCCAATAAACATGTGTTGAATTTTGTGCCAAAGACAAGAACACAAAAACCACTTAAAACAATCATTGCAGCGTCTGCCATTGAAATGTATGGGAGAGCGGCAGGTAGCGACAGGTCAGACCTGGCGCTGTGATGGGATTAGCAGCGGCGCTGTTCGTTGCAGTCGGCTACATGATGAATCCCGCGCTAGCTGACGCTCCCGCCGGCGCCCTCGCCGGCGCTCTCGCCGGCGCTCTCGCCGGCGCTAGCCTCATTTAGCTTGATAAATGCGTCATTGTGGCCGACGCCGGGCGTACTTGAGTCGGTAGCCGCCGTTAGCTGGCGGGACCTGGCGCTCGTCAGACACTACCTGGCGCTATCGCTTGATGAATAAGGGCCTCAGTGTACAAAGCATATGCCATCAATCAACTGTGGCAGTTGTAGCCTCCAATAAATAACACTACAATCAACACAATTTTAACAAATGCTGTTATATTTTATTAAAGAGAATCTTTGATGTAAAACAAAAGTGCTCCTGATTTCACTCTGATTAATCATCACTTCATCTCTACGAATCCTGCAGTGGTGCTTTGTCCTTTTTTGGTGCTAAGCATAGACCTGACCTCCCCAGCTGTCATAGAACCAGGACTGTTCCTATGATTTCCCAGCAGAGGTTCCCAGTGCGCTCGCATTTTCGCAATAGAAATAGCAGGGCCAGTAAGCGTGCAAATATGCGCGCGCATGCGCAGGGGCCTTCGAATACTGGCGAGCCCTAGTCATTTCTCCTGCTTGTTCCTGAGTTCCAGTTATCCATTCCTGTGTACCGACCCGGCTTGATCCTGACTACTCTCCTGTTCTCCTGACGACCTCGGCCTGTTTACGACTCCCATCCTGATCTGCCTGCCCACGGCCTCGGCTTGTGTACGACTCCGATCCTGATCTGCCTGCCCACAATCTCGGCCTGTTTACGACTCCGATCCTGATCTGCCTGCCTACGACCTCGGCTTGTTTACGACTCCGATCCTGATCTGCCTGCCCACGATCTTGACTTGTTTACGACTCCAATCTTGAACTGCCTGCCCATGACCTCGGCTTGTTCTACGTTCCAGTCCAGCTCTGGTCTGTCTTCTACTCTGAACTTGGTGAAACCCACTCCTAGGTTGCCTGACCTGGGGCCTTCCTGCAGCCCAGTCTATCCTCACCATTAGAGGCTCTAGTGAAAACCAGGTTGGTTCTTAGATTCCAGGCTTCCCGGTCGAGAGGTGAGCCGGTTCTTATGCCCTTATTTATCAAGCGATAGCGCCAGGTAGTGTCTGACGAGCGCCAGGTCCCGCCAGCTAACGGCAGCTACCGACTCAAGTACGCCCGGCGTCGGCCACAATGACGCATTTATCAAGCTAAATGAGGCTAGCGCCGGCGAGAGCGACAGCTACCGCGGGATTCATCATGTAGCCGACTGCAACGAACAGCACCGCTGCTAATCCCATCACAGCGCCAGGTATGACCTGTCGCTCCCTGGCGATGTTCAATGCATTTCAATGGAGCAATCTTTAATTATTCATAATTACTTGCTATTAATGTTTTTTTTTTTTTTTTTTAATGTCAAAAATTCTGTGACCACTTCTGCAATGTTAGGATTTTTTTTTAAGGTTAAAAAAAAAAAAAAAAAATGATTTTCTGCAGAATTGATATTACAGGTCTGATATTAATGTATTCATATTACAAAATGTTTATAAAAACTTGTATAATTTTACAATCATAAAATATGGTTGTTTGGGGGTTAAAAACTATTTTAAATCCATCGCCGCCAGCGCTCTGGGGTTTAAACAAGGAATTCACAGCGCGAAAAAATTCGGAGCGTGATTTGTTAATGAATCTGCAGCAAGCCGTTTGCTCTGGCCATTCGTTGTCAGGCGCACCCATACAACGCTGAACCTGTGAAACAGCGACCCCTAAGCCCGTATTCAACATTACCGCACACCGACTGAGTCGCTGTCAACAAGCAAACCCCGGCCAAGCACAGCGAATACTAGCTGGCGCTGTGAAAATCACGCTACTGGCGCTCATCTGTCGCTACCTGGCGCTATTAATGAATCGTCCTCCCCGTCTCTGCAATCAGGGTTTACACCTGGTAGCCTGACACCAGCCCATGCTGATGGGGTAATCACTCAAATGAGCTGCGCAGATAAGGTGAGTACATGGGGTTGAGTGGAGGGTTAGCATTCTTTTTCCATCCTAGGACCCATAATCCTTCCATCCTAGGACCCATAATCCTCTTAGCTTACATCTTTGGTCCTGGACAACTTATATACCCATTTGGCATCCAACACCACTTTGCAAATTACACTCAAATATACCTCTGAGGCCCAAATTGCAACATTTTCCCCTGTGGTCTACAAACAAATAGACTGGGACACCTCCAATCTATTCTGAACCCTGCTGCTAACCTCATCTACCTCTCCTCTCACATTTTCAGTGCTGCTCCTCTCTGTCAGTCCCTCCACTGCCTGCCAGTATCCCTCACTTCAACTTACGAGGGATCAACTCAAATATATCACCCCAAATGCAGCCCCCACTTTGCTTATGGTCCTCTCTGGTCTTCTTCTCTGGTCTCTTCCTCCCTTTCTTATCTTCATGGCTTTACACACGCTGCTCCACTCCTGCCCTCCGGATACAATATACCTCTCCTCAACCATGCCAGACTTTAAAAGTGCCCTTAAAATTCACCTGTTAATGTTTTAATACTCTTCTTAGCATTTGCAACATTGTTTTTTGTATATACTACCTGTGACTCAACATCTTGTCTCCAACTGCTTATCCTATAGATCAGGGGTACTCAACCACTTCTTGTAAAGGTCCATTTATAGGCATCCGCTGAGAGGTGAAGGTCCGGGCAAGGGGTGTTGCGGGGGTGGATAGTTAGAAATCAACAAAGATTCCCCAAACAAAATTGGATTGAATGGAGTAAAGAGACCGAGAACCAAAGTTTGTATGCACCCTGCAATGCCAATTCCTGCATTACTAATATATTGCAATGCTAGGTGCCAGGGAGCCATGACACTGGCAGGGAGACTAATCGCTACATCACCCATCAAGGGGGCAGCTCTGTGCACAGCAACACAGAAAAGAGTGCAGGGCTGTTGGGGCAGGGGTCCGGAAATCTGGCGCCGAGGTCCGCATTCGGACCCTGGTCCGCCAGTTGAGTATCACTGCTATAGATTGTAAGAGCAGGGCCTTGTGAGTAAGCCCTCATGTTGCTTTTTTATCCCAAAACATTACAGGCTCTGAGACTCTACCTAGAGTATAACGCAATAATGGCCAGACTATTTTTTAGGACTCATGCACACAGACATTATGCCAAACTGAACTGAGTGTGTGCACACTTGTGATGCCACAAATAAGCTACACATGGTGCAGGACTACTATATAAATATAATAAAACAAATAAGCCATGGGGCTGTATATGAGGCCATGAATTCAGGGCCTACTGGAAAGTTCCCATTTGGACCAGTCCAAGCCTATATATATAAAGGACCTTATATAAAGGTTCCCCAGAAATTAAAAAGAAGCCCAAGTAATACTAGTTATACTCTTCAAAAGCTTTACTAGTATAACGCATGTTGGTATAATATAGATTAACAGCATGGCAGCTACTTGATTTTGATTGTGATAAACAATAAGGCATTTAACATTTTGGCATTCTAGCCAATTTGCTTAAGAAAAATCTCAGAATAGTTTTAGACTGAAGAATCTAGTAAATAAATTGGCTGGTTTTACATTTTTATTTTTCTGTGCAAATGATGACATAACCTAATTACAGCAGGAAAGCTTTCACTGTGGGAAAAGTGTTATTTCATTTGACAATCAAGTAATTAGCTTCTCCTCAGAATGCTTTACTCGGTGTTGCTAATTAAGCCATCCACTGGAATTTAATTTTAAAAACTGGAATTTGTTTCTCCTCCTCTCTTTAAAAATAATGCTTGATGAAATGAGTTTAAGGTGCAGACATGTTGAATCAATCCAAGCCTGACTTCTCTGCTATGGGCTTGGATAAACAAATGAATAAACATTTAAAAGAGAGCTGAATAAAATGATTTTGTCATCAGCCATATACTCTTTTGTGTCTAACTTTTTAATTCAGTTACCAGTTGCTTCCGTCATGACCCAATTTTGAATTTGGGTAAAAGCATTCTATGCCATGCATATTAATGCGTGGCATACAATGATGAATGAAGAGCAGCAAGCATTCCCTAGGTGGTTTCCATCTGGTTGTGCATACCACTGTGGCCTTTCAGATGGTATAATCAGGGGGTCAACTTTTGGGGCATCCCAAACAGGGGGTGTCCCAAAAAAAGAGACCACTGGATTTAATAGACTCTAGGTCGATGTTGGCTCCCTTTCAAAGAATCCAATTTCTTATGATATACATTCAGTAAATCAGGACACTGTAGCCAAATGCATGAAAAGCTTCAATTACATAAAATCTCCAGCTCACTTCCCATAAGCTAGCTTCAGCAAAGTAGACATAATAGAGATCTTGTGAGCATTTACTGGCACACACACCTCACAACGATTAACACAGGTTTTGGTCCACCCCCCTGGGGCATCACAATTTGGGAAACCTCAAGAAACTCCACCATTCCCCTGATTTTCTGACGAGGATACAGCACAGGCGTGGCTCTCCCTCAATCAGCTTCTCTGGATGTGCATATTATTGTGTGGCTAGAGAAGCTGAATGAAATCCTAGCCGCACTTGCAATCGCCATGCCGCACCCCCTGCATCCCTCGCCTGTAGCAGTTACCCAGCCATTCAGTTATGGTGGGTGTGGGCACGCACAGAACGAGGAACATGTAAGAGATGCCACTGTCCATCATGCATGTGCCATGGGATCATTGGTTAGGTAAAAATCAGGAAACTGGCGGGGTTTCACACAGTGGAGCATCCCAAACTGGAATGCCACAGGGGTAGTTGTTTAAGTCCACTTTAATTCCCAGGTTTTGAAAAATCTAAAGACACCACTGTAGAATCAGTTCAGTTTACAAAGCAATTTTTAAGACAACTTCAATTCCTATTCATTCAGTATTTGTTATATAACCGTATTTGTTATAATGCATGCCGAGGCTTTAAAAGCGTAAAAAATAGGCTGGTATTTTTCCTTCTAATGTAAAACTGCTTTTGAGACCACAGGTTGAGTGCTTTCTTCACAGGTTGCCCTATTAGTTGGTATATTGAGAAACTGATACAGAGGAGGGTTTGCGTTTTTGAAAACGGGGCTAACTTTGCAGTTGGCCACAGCTCACATTGCAAGCGTGATCTGCATCTAAATGAGGAGGATGTAGCTGTGTTTGGAGAAAATAAATGGTGAAATGGGTGAATTCTGGCTATTGCTATAGTTTCTGTATTAGCCAATAAAGCTACCAGGCTCGCACACCTAATTTATTATTAATTATGTGGCACCTGCTGGAGGAATTGGGCAACTATGTCCTGGCAGTTTTACAGGGATGCTCTTCTTCATTGTAGTCCATGCCCCTGAACCAGTCTGTTGGGAGCAGCAGCATTAACTACTCTAGATATCTGTCTAAGGCATTGCATGATGGGTAAAATCATCGACAGAATTAACAGGCTGATTCATCACTAATGCCAGGTAGCGACAGATGAGCGTCTGTAGCAGGCATTTTCAGAGCGCCCGCTAGTAGTTACTGTGCTCAGCCGTGGGCCGCTACTTCATAGCGACTCAGTCGCTGTTCAGTAATGTTGAATACATTGTGAGGAGTCGCTATTTGACCAGTAAAGCGCTGTATGGGAGCGCATGTTAGCGATTGCTCATAGCGACCGACTCACACCATATTCAGGAAAAAAACAGCCTCACAAATCTCTGGCGCTGAAAAATGCTTGTCTGAAGCCCAGAGCGCAGGAGGCGGTGTGTTTAAAGTGTGTTTTCCAGCATCTATCAACTAGTAACAAAGCGAAAACATATGGAATTACATTGTAGCAACATTGTAACATGAACACTTTAATGGCAGACCTGTAATGTCATTTCTGAAGAAATATATAAAAAATGAAAAAATTGTGAAAAAACAGCTTTTTCAATGCCAGAAAAGATCACAGAATTATTTGTGATAAAAAAAAAAAAAATACCTCGTTTAAAGAGAAGGAAAAGGTTCGTCCATTGAAATGTATGGGAGAGCGACAGGTAGCGAGAGGTCATACCTGGCGCTGTGCAAGGCTGAACGCCGGCGCTGTTCGCTGAGGCTGTGAAAATGATGAATCAGACGCTACATGGCGCTATCCCAGTCGCTAAACAGATTCTGCTTGATAAATGTGTAATTGCGTGCCGTGTCCGGCGTTCACCAGTCGCTACCTGTCGCTACCTCTCATTAACCAGCCACTACCTGACGCTATCCCTTCTTAAATGAGGGCCTAAGTAAAATTGAAATAGCAATTAGCTGGTATTCCAGCTCAGGCAGACAGGCTAATGGAGTTAAGAAGTTTTCCCATATAAAAGCAGACTGGCACATTCAAAACCTGAGACCCTACATTGTTTTTCCTTTCATTAAAATGAAAAACACACTTGGCTGGATTTCTTTTGATGCAGAGTGTACAAGTAACCCTGCTATCCAGCATATTTGCAGTAATTAAACTTTTATTACCGGGCCATTTTTTTGTCGTAGTTCTCTTTTAAAGTTGTCCCAGAATGAAAACCCCATTGGAGAATGAAACAATGTTTTCTTGGTGGTAACTATACAATGTGAAGGAATCACGCACACCTGACAAAATAAGATAATGACTAGTTCTTTACCATTCACAGATACATTGTTTATTATGCATACATACAGTATAGGTATACAGTATGTGGTGGTCGGATTAGTACCATATATGTACACTGTTTGACTGACACATTTGTCACCCAATCATTGCTGCTGGGATTGACTGATGAGTCGGTCACTCAAGGTCCTATAGCCAGGGAAGGCACGGAAAAGGAAGCAGGCGAGTTGTTTATTTTTATTTTAGTGCCCAAACTGGGCTTAGTTAGAAGGGGTTGCAGGACATACTGTAAGTCTTTATTAATCATTTTAAATGTGGTGTACCTAGGTACTAGTAAGGTGTTCCCATATGCATTACATTTGGGGGGCAGTTGGGTAAAACAGCAGGAGATATGGGCGTACTTACTGCCAAGGCACATTTAAAAACTAAAAGTTAAGTGAAAGGCAGGGTTAGAACCTTTAATTCAGGTGTGATAATGTGCCTGTACAAACTAAAGATGTGTGCAAGAAGATAACTAGATTCATAAATAGAGTGGGAGGTCTCTCTATTTCATTATAAAATTACAGTAGAGATGGACATTTTGCTGTAAGAGTAATCACTCTTTGGGATTGCCTACCCCTAAGATATCCAATACTTTTTGGGCATTATCCTGCAAATGTATTGGTCCCAGGATCTTATCTGTATACCCTCTGGATTAACTAGCTACATTGGATTAGGGGATTTTTTGTCTTCTCGTCGATCAAAATGTATTCGGTCCACAAAGTTTAAATGTAATTGGCAGTATGTAATGCATGTGTATAAACTGAGAGTTGGTCATTGATGGTAATTGATATCATGGTCACTGCTGCCTCTTACATTTAGATTTAGATTATTTTTAGCTGAATTTTATATGAAAGTGTACAGTGTATAAGAAAGTACATTCTGCATTTATTCAAATTCCGTAGATTTGCAAGGTGAAAACTCTTTATGCTCTTTAACAATCAGAATAGCTAGATGAATCTCACTTTATAAATGTAAAGATTCAAGGGAACCAACTAAAACACAATCCCTTGGAACAGGTTACAATGCAAGGTTATATGCACTACCTGTATTGGATCACCGTTAATGCATAGTCAGTTGGTAATCTGACCTCAGGTTGTGGTTATGGTTGCAAAAGTACTTGACAGCAGCTGTGGTTAGACAGGGCAGGTTTGTCAACAGGGCTTGGCACAAGGCATGGTTAAATGTGGCAGGGTCGGCAACAGGGCTTGAATAGATGTAGTAAGGTTTGTGACAGCCATGGGCAGATGTGGTAGGGCCAGCAACAGGGCTTGAAAGTAGATCAGGGAGCAGCAAGCACACTAAATATGGTTAGCAGTGTACTAGCTCCTGGAGGGGGGTTTCATTTACGAACATCCAATCAGCTGTTGCGCTGGAATGGAACTGGTGTTGCCTAGCAATGGCAAATGCCAGAGGTGTGCCATATTACTCCCCGAAGCTGAGCTTCCAGGAACAGACCCTATCTGGTGGTTGGCAGGCAATGCCACCCCATACCATTGGCAGTAACCGGCAGGTAAGTTGCTAAGCATGATATCGTATGTTTCTTTGTCATCTGCAGTTAGTTGGTTTTCAATACTATATTGAAATAATATATTTAGAGATGAGCAAGCACATGGAAGTTCGGACTTGACGAGTTTGGACGAAATTGTCGCTAAAGTTTGGTTCGGGAACCCCATTGAAGTCAATGGAGACCCAAAATTGGGGGCTGTAAAATGAGGGTAGCAAGGGTTAGAGGACTGCAAATTGAGGGGAACACCAGGGTGATTACCCTACACAAAGGGAGATCGTGCTCGAAGCAATAACAGAAAAAAAAATAAATAAAATACATACATAAATTCGAAAAAATTAAAATATTAGTTTTTTCATTGGTGTTGGGGGCCAAATTCGCGTGTGGGGGAACACCTACGCGATTGCCCTGCACAAAATGGGGTAAGGAAAATACTCAAAATGATAACAAAAAAAAAATTAAAGAAATAAATACATAAATATATAAATAATATATACAATCAATATATACATAAATAATTACTAACTACAGTACATAAATATATACATAAATAAATTAATTTTAACATCTATAAATATATATATATATATATATATATATTAAATATTACATTTTAGGAGGTAGTGGAGGAGCTGAAGGTAACAAACACTTTAACCAGTCACTCAGGTGCTGGCACAGCCAAGTCCTGTGGGATACACAACCTGGTTCATCTTACGGAATGTAAGCATATCTACATTGGCTGGGGATTGGCAGATCCTCCTGCGGTGCTGAACACATGTTCTGGACAGCACCTCCAAGGCATAGAGCTCAAACTCTGGCCACATTCTCAATTTACCGTCCCAGTTATTGAATGGGGAGGACCCATTTGTCAGTACCAGGAGACGTGTGTACAGGTAGTCATCCACCATGCGAGTCAAAGCCTGCCTCCTGGTACTATGGGCCATATACAATGGTGGTGGATTTGGCAGACAATGAAATAAGGTGTTCTCCATCGTGGCCATGCTCACTCTCTCCTGTGAGATGCCCCCACTGTGTTGGTGACTAGCTCCTCCTCTGCCTCCTGGCATGATACCTCAAAATCAGCTGGGAACTCTGACAATAGTGTGTTCACCAGAGTGCATTTGTACTCCCGTATGTTTCTATCCTGCTCCAATGCTGGAATCAAGAAGGGGATGTTTTCCTTATAGCAGGGATCCAGCAGGGTGGCCACCCATTAATTGGCGCTGGTCACTATGCAGTCATTGCGCAGGCACTGGAGCATGTAGTGGCTCATGTGAGCCAGGCAGCCCTGAGTCAAGAGAAGCTGTCCTCAGCGTCAGGTGTCTCCTCCTTCTGGGTGCTACCCTGCTGTGAGAAAATGTCCTCCTCCTCCCCCTTCTCTTCCTCTGAATCAACCAAAACTGTTCACTGGCAAGACGGTGGACTACATGGCCGGCCCAGCAACCCACCTTGAAAGCCATTTGTGCACTACTCTGATGCCTAGGAAAATGAGCCTTCCTCCTTCTCCTCTGATTCCTCCACCATCACATCCTCCGTCATGGCCTGAAGGTTTTTTTTTCCATCAGGCAAAGGATGCTGACCATATTGGTGGTGTCCACGGTAATGAATTGCCAGCCACGCAGCTCAAACGATAAAATCATCCATCCTTTATTGCAAAACGTGTTTAAAAAGCCATCACAGCATGTAAAGCATAAAAGCGCATAGTCAGAGCAGACCCCGCGTCAATGCGTTTCGAGCCAAGGGTCTAAATCATGACAATGAGACTGCTATGAAAATCTCAATAAATAAGTATTCATATTACTGCTAATGCTAGTCACCTGAGAGAAACATGGTCAGACACTCCCCAATTAATCACCTGCATAGCAGGCACCTACCTCCGCTCCTGTATTAGCCCACCACTAAAACCATCCTTCCGCTCGATCCTACTGACATCTGTGTCCAAAAAACCCACCACATATTCAGTATCGCGGGAGGTTTACTTCCGCAATACTACGTAAGAGAGATGAAATTACTCCAATCACTGAGCACTATACACGTATGCAATTGCTATAGGCCGGCTGTACGTCGGCATCAATGTACTAGCAGTCACCTGGTTACATAGTAGACGCCATTAAGGGCAAGAGATATACCGGCTACGAACTAATGGCCTAAAAATGCAAAAGAGGCAACAACTGATGGGAACCCACAACAAAGTGAGATAGGTGGGGGGCTAAGGTATATCTAAATACCTAAATAGCGTGGGAAAACACACGTACAGATTATAGCAAAAACCATGACACAGATAAATCTACAAACGTAAAACTCATGCAAGGTCAAAAGTTATACTATAACAGATCTCCAACATTGTAACATAACAATTCCTTAAAGAGAGACTTAATTCATTAATGCATATGGCAATACAGATCTTTCAAATGAAAAGTTCCTGTTACCAATACGAGTCAGAAAACATCCAGCATATCAACACATATTTCCATTAGCCCTACAATCTCACCACGCCAGCAAGGGGGAAATGATTGGCAAGCTGAAGACAATAGCCTGCCATTTTGATTGTCAGAATAATTAATCCGGGGGTCCCCAGATGCTACATGTATAAAGGGATAACCCCTATGGAGACAAGATTTGGTGGTGTACTTGAAGCACTGCAGCACCTTGCAGATGTCCCATATGGATGCCCACTCATTGGTGGTGAAGTCCTGTTGATCTTCTAATCACCCAGGCATTTTGGAGCTGGAACTCCATTATTGATTACTGCTTTGAAACACCCTTTCTAACATACAGTATACAAAGTTGAATTACACCTGGTCAGCAAGTCACATATGACCAGCTGGATGGGAAGGCCAAAGTTCCTCTGCAGTGCAGAGAGACAAGCATCTATTTTGGGGGGAGACAGGTGGCTTTATCATTGGGGAGGCATTGGTAGCGGCTAAGTGAACGGAAGCAGCAGATGGGGCCTCAGATGTTTACTTGTTTGTTAGGTGTTTCTGCCACTGCAGATCATGCTTAGATTGCAGGTGCCTGGTCATGGATGTGGTGCAGAGGTTATTATAAATTTTGCCTTGCTTCAGGGACTGTCTCTGCACTGCTTGAAAATATGCCACACTGGGGACATCATTTGAGCCAGGTTTTTGCGTGTTCAATCCCTGGGCATGCTGGGCAGGGGCAGCAATGTGCTGACTGCTGGCACACTTCTCCCTCTTGTGCTGGCTGCCTGGAACTGTGTGACCACCACCTCTTCCTCTAAACTCTGATGGTCTTCAGTCCATGTTGGGATCACCCCTGGGATTGTCTTCCATTCCTTCCACCATGCAACCCTCCCTCTCAGCCTTAAGAATGCAGAGGGTTTTATCACAGATCATTAGTGACTCCAGGACAGTCTCACTGATTTGAAGAGGTGAGGAGGAGGGCTCAGCAGAAGTGAAGTGGGTGGAAGACAATCCCACAGAGATGTTACTACTGCATGCTATATAATCTATGACTGCCTCAACTTGTTCTGGCCTCACCAACTTGGTAGCAGTACTAGGGCCTAAAAAAAGATGCTGCAAACCCTGGCACCTGCTTGCACTGGAGGAAGGTTTAGCAGGCACAGATGAGACACGTCCTATCCCTGCAGCACCAGCTCCATCACCACCAGCTGCAGCCGCAGCAATAGCACCGTTGGCACATCTCTGTCCCTTATTTGCCGCTTTCAGCATTGTTTGACGCAGTGTATATGCTGCCTTTCCCAGTAACTGTAATGCAGGTGGGCAGAGGGGAGTAAATCTAACAAATCTACAAAATCTACAATCTACAAAAGTAGAATGCAAGGGGTGTCAAAAATTAAATAGTTTTATCAAAACCTAAAAGTGTCTAATGCAGGTTGTGCCCACATTTAAATGGCTTTATCAAAGCCAAAAGAATCTATTGCAAGGTATGCCCACAATTACATTGTTTATCGAATCCCAAAGGGTCTAATGCAGGGGGTATCCACAAGTAACTAGTTTATCAAAGCCCAAAAGGGTCTAATGCAAGGTGAACCAGCAATTAAATCATTTTAGCAAAGCCAGGAAGGGTCTAATGGGAGGTGTGTCCACAAGTATCTAGTTAATCAAAGCCCAAGAGGATCTAATGCAAGGTGTGGCAACAATTAAATTGTTTTATCGAAGTCCAAAAGGGTCTAATGAAAGGTGTGCCACAATTAAATCATTTTATCAAAGCCCAAAAGGGTCTAATGCAAGGTTTGACAAAAAATTAAATAGTTTTATCAAGCCCCAAAAGGGTTTAATGCAACATGTGCCCACAAGTAACTAGTTTATCAAAGCCCCAAAGGGCCTAATGCAAGGTGTTCCCACAAGTAACTAGTTTATTTAAGCCCAATAGGGTCTAATTCAAGTTGTTCTCACAAGTAACAAGTTTATCAAAGCCCATAAGGGTCTAATGCGGGGGTGCCAACAATTTTATAGTTTATTAACCCTTTTGTTGCCAAGCACGTAACACCTACGTGCTGGCTTGGCTGGGCCTTAAGTGCCAAGCACGTAGGTGTTACGTGCTTGACTTTCCTCGCTTGTAGTTTAAAAAGTAAAAACAACAAATACTCACCTGACCCCTTGTTGGATCCGGCCGGGTCTCCTCTTTAATTTGGTGCCATCCGATCCCCCGGTGATCGGCACAGGGGAAGGAGGTGACAGGAGATCCTCTGATCTCCTGCCTTCTCCTTCTCTGGATGCCGATCACCGGCATCTGTCAGCTGAGCGGCGAGGGACAAGAGCTTGCAATCGAAGGTAAGTACAGTAAAAAAAAATTTTTTTTTTTTCTAATAAAATACTTTTTATTATTGTGTGGTGTTTTTTTTTCACATTAACCCTTTGTGAGCTGGTAAGGGGTCCATGAGACCCCTTATACCAGTTCACAAGGCTGGGGGGGTGGCAAGTCACCTGCCCTAGCGGGTGGCTTGCCATTAACCCCCGCACCCCCATTACCTGCCTCCCCAAAGGCCAGGGGGGGGCAGAAGAGCCCGGGCCCACATAGGCTATGTGGGCTCGTAGGCTGCAGGGTGGGGGGGCCACCAAAGCTGGCCCCCCCACTCTGTGCCTACAAGCCCCCATAGCTGGTCCCGGGCTGGTTACTTTGGGTAAGGGGGACCCCACGTCATTTTTTTTTTTGGATTTTGAAGGGTTTTTAACCCTTCAAAATCCAAAAAAAAATGGGGTCCCCCTCCCCGGGAAGGGGGACCCTATGTCATTTTTTTTTTTAATTAACCATTTGTCATCCAGCAGCTATAAAAGGCTTCTGGGCAGGAAAGGGTGTCTACCTATACATATGTGGTATCGCTGTAACCGGGGGAAATTGGGGTTTCTCACGCAATAAGATTTTATTGACAAACTTACATTTTTTATTACAAAAAAACTCTACAAATTGTAAAAAAATGTTTTTTTTTTGTTTTTTTTCACACATTTCACCCCAAAAAATTGAGAATACACCTAAAAAATACAAACAAGACATTTCATGTTAAAGCCCAGACTCTGTTGAAAAAAACAATATATAATTTTCCTGGGAAATCCCTGGAAATCCCTTCAAAAATGACAGTTGAATATGTGTAGCGCAAAATGGTGAAACATCGTCTGGCAACAGGGAGTGGCAAATGCTGCAGGTAGGCTGGCAGCGAAAGGGTTAAAGCCCAAATGTGTCTAATGCAAGGTGTGGCAAAAATTAAATAGTTTTATCATAGTCCAAAAGGGTCTAAGGCACTGTGTGCCCACAATTAAATTGTTTTATCAAAGCCCAAAAGCATCTAATGCAAGGTGTGTCAACTATGGAATATGACTGGCTATGAAGTAACTAGTAGCTCCCATCTTGGTGCTTCTTTTCTGCAGCCCTATCTGTCCCTGATTAAGCAGCAGAACCTCTTCCTATCTAATCAGCGCTGTAATGATATTGGTGTGATGTGCAACCCCAGCGTTTCCCATCTGGCCCATCACAGCAATGCCTACCATGTGCATGGCTGTGATTTCTAAATATAAAAAGCTGGTTGATTGGCTGTCTTAGAAGCCAATTAACCAGCTTCCTAGTTTCTGGGGTTGGCCCAAGCACCAAACCTGACTTCTTCGTTAAACTTCTCGTTAAAGTCCGTGCTCGGGTTTGGGGGCCTGATCTTGCAAAGTTCAGTAGGAACCCGACTATTGCAGCTCGGGCTCACTCATCCCTGGTGATGTTACATTTGAAATCAATTTGTTATTTCAAATAAAGTCTGCAACCACTGCACCAAAAAACTCTGCCTCACATGCTAATCCCCCATCAGGTGTGCTCCACACGGTTGGGTCAAAGTTGATGAAAACCTTAGCAGAAAAAGTATAGACAGGTGAAGTAGCTGGACTTTGTTTTCTGTATCAGGCTAGACAAGCAGAGCAAAGTTATGGCCATCAAAAGAAGAAAATAAAACATGCGTTGGCCCAAAGACAACTAGTCTCAATGTTCATCTACTGTGAAATAACTAGTAGAGATTAAAGAAAGTAGGACATACATGAAGCTGTAACAATATTTTTTAAATGCTCCTAATTTACACATAGCTTTTGTTCACCCAAATTAACAATGGTAATATCGTTTTATGAACAAGAAATTTTCATTCCAGTCACTTTGGCATGCAAACACATCACTGACTATATTTCACCCGCCTTTGGTCACTATAATTAAAAGTGACAAAATCATTTTCTGAAAACTTCTTGTCATTTTCAGCCAAGTCTAATGTTTTGGGATGCAACCTATTACTGGCTATAATTCATAAGCAATTATGCATTATGAATTTTGACATCCCTATGCCACTTTGCTGTTGCCCAAGGTAATTTCCCTTCTGCTAAAGTTACATATTAACCAGTTAGCTAAAGGAATTTAATCCCACATTGCAACACATTTTCAACATCAATATTTATATTACATTTCCTAAATTCAAGACACTACAAGAAAAAGATTAAGCTTTTTATTGTTATTAGGGATATTCATTGTTATATTATTTAGAAGGAGTATGGAGACATTGCTCAAATTCTATAACATGAGCATGATATCTGTGGTGACTATTTCTAGCCATTATTTGTATCTATATTTCAGTTGCATATTAAATAGTGTTGCCAAGACATAGCACTACACATTTAAGAAGCAGCAATGGGAAGACAACAAGAAAAAAAGGATGGGGCAAGGACAGGAGGAGTCACCATGGCACTATGTGACTGGCTGAAATTGACAGTAGTGTTGCAATCTCCCTACTACTTTGGAGGGAGAAATGGACCCAGTTTAGCATTTTTTATAAATCATTGTGTTATAGATTTTAACTTTTACTTACTGAAATAGCATCAAATCCTTTTCTAGTCTCTCATTAGAACCTGCTGGGAGGCCGTGATGATGTGCATAGTGGTGTTAGTTCTGCCCTATTGAAAACTGTTGGTCTTATATTATTATTTGGTTAAATATAAATATTTAATATTACTTTTGGTGGGGGAGATTTCAAGAAGCTTGAAATCTTTAGTCAAGAAGGTCTTGGCAATGAGGCATTTGCAAATAGGTACATGTAGTTTGGTAAATCCTAAAATAATGAAGGGAATGGCTATGAAAGAAATAATAGATTTTCTGGCAATATGTGCCATCACAAGGGCCTTAATATACATTTCCAGGCCCCCCATTTAATATAGCCAAAAAGGGGACTGTGGACCATTCTTTTGCTGTCCCAAGTTTCCAGTCTTTTAAGTCCTATTTCAGAGCTCAGAGTATTGTTTTTGTGCCAAAGGGGGGTCCTCAAGGTGCTGAGCTGAACTATTATTACGTGCAATCTGTTGCCTTGCATACACCAGGGAAAGAGAAGTGAGCTCTGTACCTACAGAACCCTGCTGCTATGACCACCGCTGAGGCGAGGGAGCTCACTTAACCTCACACATGCCCAGCAGCAGTGTTCTGTGTGAACAGGATTCATAATTCTCTTGTTGGTGTATAGATTGGGTGGGCGTGGTCAATGGCCAATGGGAGTAAAAAAACATGAATAGCCTCTATTGATTAGTCAGTATGGTTAATATTTAAAGCAAATGATTTAGATGAGTCAGCTTGGGGATCAGAATTTGGGGATCAGAATTTGGTTTTCCTTAAACTGGAGCTTCACCTTGAACAAGAGCCTATTTTATATGTTTCCCCCACCCTGTACATACATATTGCCCACATTAAAACTTATCCTTCCTGCACCTACGGCATTCTCTGAGCATTTAAACAGCCAAAATGGCGGCCGATGAAGTCTCAGGCTGCCTGTAAACAGGATGTGTCTTCTGACTGTGCAGCTCTGCATTCTGGGATTGCAGACCTTTTCCTGACCCCAGCTCTGCAAAGCACAACTATAGCTCATCCCCCTCTGCACTTTTGACTCTTCTCCTCATTATGTGATGCTACTGAACCAAGAAAGCGGCCCCTTTATCCTAGAGTCCTGAACAGAGTTGCAGCCCAGCAGGGGAAAGAATAAAAAGTAAGTGATTAAAACCATAAAATGTATTAATTTTACATGCCGTGGAATAGTTTTTTTAAGGATTTGAGATTTTTATTAAATGATGCTGAAGTTCCACTTTAAAGAGTAACTTCGGAGTCTAAAAGGCACCAGGGCCATTCGAGATCCGGAATTGGGATGCCCCACCGAGTGAAAGCCCCCAGATCCACTCAACTGATCCAGGAATGGATGCCCCGTTTGAGAGGAACAACACAGGAAAAGTTAAACTCCGTTCCTCTTAAAATGTCTAGATGTGTCAGGCTGGATAAAAAGGAGAATCTCATCTGCAAAGTGACGTGCAAAAACCTCCTTCTAATAAACTCCTACTTCAAGTCCTAAGATTGCAGGGTTTTACTTTAGAAGCTGTCTCCAAACCCCTTCCCTTATATCAGTATGTTTTTCATTAGATCCTAGGACACTGTGTCACTTTCCTTATATTTAATCACAGGAGCAGGAAGCCTTGGCTTTCTCATTTGGTCAGATGGGATGTTCCCCTAATGTTATCTCCTGTGTCATGGTATTAGGGCGTATTGATCCATAAACTGCCTGAAAAGCTTAGAGGGGGCTTCCTGAGAAACCCTTCCATAGGAATTAGCTTGTGCATGTATGTCCATGTGCAGTTACTGTTAGTGCCTTATTTTTAACTATTAATTTGCCATAAAACATTTTCAGAAGTTTATTTGATTTGTGTTTGGGGCATATTAATTTGCAATGGCCACTAAGTTGTCTTCAACAAAACCAATAAGAGTTATTAAATGGTCCTCTGGATATTTAATTTGGTGGTCTATATAGAAATGAAATGTTATTCGAAAGGCTTTCAAAACTCCACTCAACACTTTACTAAATTTAAGAGGAACACACTCCACTCCAAAAGTGTTTTTCCTGCATGTTATATTTGTGTGCAGTAACCTGAAATACTTTGTCAGAACACATAATTAAGGAGATATCCACAGTTCCTCCATGAGGGGTCAGCGAGAGTAGGAACATGACAGAATTATGCAAAAGATATTGAACATAAAAATATTATAAAATCATAAAAATATTCAAACATTTCAAAACAGAATTTTAGATTAGTGATATTTCTACCACTACCCTTCATACACTCTGCTGGAATGCATGCATGAACCTCTTTTGCTATTTGTATGATGATTTTGCTATGGATCCTGAAATGATTTTAATGAGACTACAATGAATATGAACAGCCTAGTTAAAGTTGCCTTGTGGCGACGAAACGCGTCGGCGGTGGCGAACGGTGGAATGAGGATTTGCTAGACTTTGGTTTTTAACCCATTTTTAATGGCATTGGCCTTCTGTTGGAGTATGGTGACCGTCTGATTCCAGGACCGGTGAGACCGTGATCAAATTGTAAAGCTGATTCTCCTTACTGTTTTTGTGAGTGCATTTTGGATTATTTATATTAAAGCTACAGAGTTTTTGCAGAATTACACTATATTTTGGCCTTTTTTTTGTCCATGTGTCTATGTGGTTATACTATCTGAGCTTTGCTCGGTAAAGGATACTATCTGAGGCAGACGTTTTTGGAAGTTGTACCAACGGCGTTTTAATCCATCCAAGAGTGCTTTATTAATGTGAAGCAGTTATATGGTCTGAGCATTGCTTGACAAGTAAAGAATCTGAAGCAGACGTCATTTGAAGCTTTAACAAGGTTGTTCACACTACATATAAGTGCTCTATTGATCTGAAGCTGGTAAGAGTTTGCACTATCGGTGGAGGATTATCTTGCACATGTTTGTGTGAAGTACATGCACCGTGGGATACTGTGTATGGTGGCAACTTGCTAGCCAATATATTTAGAACTTTTAGCATTTTGTACATCTTTTGCTCTGTGTTTGCATCATTTAATGAACACGAATGTTTATCATATTGAAGCTGGCAAGCAAACCTTTTTTGGATTACTAACCTACACCCTGGGTAAGGGTAGCCAGCTCCTCACACACCAGCATTTGGTGATATAGCTGTTTGCAAATTCCCTAAACTTTATTTCTGAATGTTATAAAAATAGCCTTGACATGTACGGCTTTCAATACACCCCATTTGCCAAAACATATGTCTATTGAACTTTCATGTATGATTTATATACTGTGTCAAAAGGGCCTAACCATGCTTGGGTGGTAATATCATTCTCTTCATGCACCTGTTGTATCTCAGAATGTGTCTACATGGATTAATAGAACACACCCCATGTAAAGATTTACATGGCACAATGTTTTCTGAGACATTTCTGAGAAAAGTCTGGAAATGTGGGTGGAACAAATAAAAACAGCTAGGAGTGCATTAAAAAATTATATAGGACGGTTGAACAGCAAACATACATCAGACACATATGGGGCAACATTCCACTCTCAAAACTCCAGCAATTGAATAAAATGTAAAGAAAAGTAATCTTCTGCTTGTATCTTATTGCATATATCTGCAGTGGGTGGAGATATATGCAATAAGTTATTTGTTTATGTACAGTTTAATGTATCTCACATTGACCAACTTGATTTGAAACGCCCTATTTCTGTAGGTCAGCATAAAAACAGACATTTAATTTCTATCTACTCAAAGCTCTGTGATAATAAAACATAAAATCTAATAGGAAAATTCCAAGGGGGTAAATGTTTTATAAGCACTGTATAAATAATGAGAAAGAGAGATTGTTTTGTTGCAGAGTCACAAAGAGTGTTGACATGTATTTGTAAAATCTCTGACATACATATTATGAACCAGGCAAACAAAAATATATTCCTCAGGAGTGGAAAGGTTAGTATCTCAATTTACAGCTTTGCTGAAGTTTTTGTGACACCTATTTGCTATTTCTATTTCCTTGTCTGGTTTATCTGTATTGGATGCTGCGGTTTATTTATTTAAATTAGTCAAACATACTCAGGAAGTTGAAACATTTCTCCATCATATATTGAGCAATAATCCACTGCTTCAAGGTCAGACATGACAAAACTCAGAGGTATTGCACGATTACCTTCACTATTGATCTTGTGTTTCAGAAACAGGCCTGACCTTACAATAGTTTTTCCCAGCACACCAAAAGAAGCCAGCATATTTCTTGAAGGCAGACAACAACAAAAATATACATCCATCTTAAAATAAAAGCTTTCAAAGGCATAATAAAAATATGTTACAAGAATCTAACATTTAAATTAGAGAAATTAATAAGGATTCACAGGGTAATTGCTAATTATTTAAAAAGTCGTAGCAGCCAGCCCTGGGGTCTAAAAGCCAGCCACTAGCCTGCCCCTGCATCTAAAATAGCAAGACACCCGATATGCAAAAACCCCCGGGGTAACCAGCAATCGTATTTTTTCTGGTGACTCCCATGATGCTGTTGCTGTCGGCAGCCGCATCTCTGACTTCCCTGTAGCTGTGATGTGCTCTCGCAACCAGCAATTCATAGAGGCTGGGTGCAAACGTGCTCCCTACAGGGAAACTGGGAATGCAGACATTCTGGTAATGTTAGCTGTCATTTCTAAGATCACTGATTAGGTGATCTAAAAATGCCTTGTTGACATAACCTTGGTGGAAAAAACTTTTAATCAGGCCATCACTATCTGGCTGCATCTCCTGAGGTACTCAGACAGGGAGCATGGGGGGGGGGGGGTTGGGACAATGGGTTTTGTGCCACTTTAAATGCAGAAAAAAACATTTACTAATACTATTAGCCAGCTAATGACAGATACATGATTACCATTTTTTTTTAAATTCACATAGCTATATCATTGTTCCTCAAATAAAGAAATTTCAGTATAGGATGGTATTTGCAGGCTCTGCTCAACTAATATGGCTGACAAATAATTGGTAGTCAATACTGATCCTAATCTAAACCCCACTGTGACTCTTGTCAGCGATAATCATCTATAATGATTAAGTCAAGTCAAGTTTATTGGTTACGTCCATACATAGTATGCCATGCAGTAAAATGTTGTTTTCGACTGCTCAAGAACATGAGTGAGATATGTCTAGGTGTGTGGTAAATAGAATACAAAACAGTGAGATTAAACAATGCAATGCATTAGGCTCCAATACAAGCATGCAAGCAAGGTATGGTGTAGTAAATCAGACATGTAAGAGACATTTACCACAGTCCTAGGTGATGAACTACAATGAGACTTTTGTTAAGGTTTGCCTTACACAAAATGTGGTTGTTATGTGAATAGCCTAATTTGTAGTATTTGCATTAGTGGTGGTTGCAGTAAGAGAGGTAGGGGAAGGGAGATAGGGATCCCGGTGCCGTTACGGATTGGATTGACTGAGGAAAGAAGCTGCTCCTCATTTTCTATATGATAGCTTACAGTACCCGAAAGCACTGGGCTGATGGCATTAGTACGAAGAGCTGTTGTTGGGCAGGATGCTCTGGATCTGTGGTGCTCGACCCTCCTCCTCAAGGGCCACCAACAGGCTAGATTCTGTAGATCTCCACACTGATGCATCAGTCAAGTAACTTGTTCTCAGTCTACAGCTCTATCTGAGCACTAATTGCTTAACCTTTGCATCTATGTGGAGATCTGCAAAACATGAAGCTCTTGTATACTAGAGCATGAAGCTCTAGTATTGTTGTTGACTGTTTATAGTTAGAGATGAGCGAACTTCTCAAAAATTGGATTCGATTTCTCAAAGAAATTCGGGTTCGTCCGAATCGAACTTTTACGAATCGCTCATCCCTGGTGGGAGCGGGGAGGCCGGCTGCGCTGTCAGCGGGCGGCAGAAGCCGGCTTCCGCCGCCCGCTGACAGCGCAGCCGGCCTCCCCGCTCCCACCATGCCGGCATTTTTTTTTTCAGCAAACACTTACCGGCATGGTGGGAGCGAGGAGGCTGGCTGCACTGTCAGATGTCATCAGAGGACGCATCATCAGAGGAAGCCGGCATGGTGGGAGCGGGGAGGCCGGCTGCGCTGTCAGCGAGCGGGCGGGCGGAAGCCGGCTTCCGCCGCCCGCTGACAGCGCAGCCGGCCTCCCCACTCCCACCATGCCAGCATTTTTTTTTTCAGCAAACACTTACCGGCATGGTGGGAGCGAGGAGGCTGGCTGTGCTGTCAGATGTCATCAGAGGACGCATCTTCAGAGGAAGCCGGCATGGTGGGAGCGGGGAGGCCAGCTGCGCTGTCAGACGTCATCAGAGGACGCGTCATCAGAGGAAGCCGCTTCTGAATGAAATTCGGAGCTAATTCAGGTTCGTTAGAACCGATTCGCTCATCCCTATTTATAGTCTTTGAAGCACCTGATGTGGTAGAGAAATTAGCATGCTTTTTTTACCATGGATTTGATGTGGCAGGAACACGAGAGGCCTTGTGTGAGGTGTAAACCATGATATACAGGAATTCACACACTTTTCATGGGAGGTTTCACAGGGCCCTTTAATAGAATTTATAGTGAGACCCCTCCCCGAAAAATACATCCCCACAGCATTAAAATGGACAAAACCCCACAACCCCGCCCTACAGTCGTTAGGACTCCTCAGGGCATCCTGACGTGTAAAACTCCTGGTATTGCCAATTATCTTACCTCATTCCTAGATCTCAGTGCATGTGTGGGCCTTCCCTGCACCACTCCATCTGATGTGTGCAGCTTTGCCAGGCATTCTGTGAACAGCCTGATGCAGTGGCCAGGGAGAGGAGCCTGAAATTCAACTTTTTCAACATTGGCTTGCCATGCATAAATATGCACACACATCTGATTGATACTGAGTTCTAGGCAGTGTTGGCACACTGTGGGCCCTGGGTTACTGAGGGGCTGAGTGAGGTTCCAAGGTGCTACCTCAGCATGCAGTGTTGGTGCACTACAGGGAGCATAGGGGTCAGAGCTGCAGGTTCCACAGGGTGGAACTAAGATGTCATCACCTAGTTTTCCCAAAAGCTCTATATACAGTCCCATGGTTAAACAATATGCTGCCATCTTAGTTCCGCCCTGCAGAACCTACAGCTCTGGCCCCTGGTACTCCCAGCAGACAGAGCGCCAACACAGAATACTGGGGTAGAACCAGTCTGACACTTTTGCAACAGATGCTGCAAAGTGGGGAGAAACAGCTTGCATAGGGCCCCCTTCTCCCAAGAGCCCAATAGCAACTGCCTTCCCTGGCTCTACGGTATGTATGACCCTGAGTTGAGGTTTTTCTCTACTAAAGGTAAGCATTTTCATTGTTGTCAGACCAAAACGTGAAAATCGTTCATTCAAGGTGGCCACACAGTCGTGTGTGAAGTTAAAAAAGCTAAAGATACAGCATGCAACTCTGATGAGCTCATGTGTTAAGAATTAGAAGGTTCGACATGCAGTTCCCCACTCCTACTAGTTCTGGTCTGCTTGTTAATGTGATCCTATACCCAGAAAGAAAGTTTATGTAGTCACCTTCTATCCCCAGCCCAGTACCCAAAAACAGCCATGGTTTCTTTTTTTACAATCGCCTTTGCCCAATATTCATAAAAATACTAACCAGATGCAGTCTGATGTTTTAATAGCGAACATATTGCTCCCTGGCTGTGCAACAGCACCCCCTGGTGCTCTCCAGCGATTATGAATTCAGTTACACAAAGCTAAGCATTGAGGGTCAGCCTTAACATTTATAATAACTGCAAAACATCTGAAAGCAGTTCAAGGTAACTGCCACATGCACCTCATGTAACAGTTTAGCTTGTAAGTGAATGAATAATCGCTGGAGAGACCAGGGGCCACTGCTGCGTGGCCAGGGAGCCATGCAGCCACCATTTGAACATCAGACTGCATCCTGTTAGTGTTTTTATTAATATTGGGCAAAATCTTTCTTAAAAAAACCCCAGAGGTGCTGATTGGGGCACTGGGCTGGGAATAAAAGGGGGGTAACATAAACTTCCTTTTTAGTTATAAGATTACTTTAAGAGGTTTGTAATCTATCAACACAGAGAAGGGCTGAATCCTAAGTGCTCAAATTTGTTTATAAGTGCTGAAGGCATAACTGGTTTGGAAGCAATGATAGGATGCAGTAGATGGGAGACCGTGCAGTCCATGAAACGTTTGATCCATTCATGAGCTTCAGATTGAGGAAGTAGTTAAATTTGACCAGTTCAGACTCAAATGAAAACAAAATTAAGGTTAAACTATTTACCTTTTTTTATGTTGTTATTTTTTTCGTTATGCCTCTATGCATTGGGCATTGGGGCTAGTATACCCAAGGCTAAAAGAAGAAAAGCCCTGTAGGGGCATACCAGCTCCTATGTCCTTTGGTACAGTCTTGCTGCCTTGAAGGAAGATACCAGTGGGCACCAACTTTTATTTTGTGAAGATAGGCTAATCAGGTAGGGTATCTGAAGGCCACCTGCCACATTTCAGATAGGTGCTTGCTGACTCATTGAACTGGTATAGAAGTCCTTGGGACACTTTACCAGTTCACAAGCAATGCAAAACATTAAATAAAAACACAACCTCCGTGTTACAATAAAAAGCTTTATTAATAAAATAAATACTTTCTGCAAGGGCCACAACAGCATTATGGTTGCCTTTAAAGGGCTGATTGTTTCAAATTTTATATATATATATAATAATATGTAATTTAACCATTTTTTTGCCCAGGGCAGGTGCTGAATATTTTGCCCAAGAAAGATGCAGGAGCTACATTATTTTGCCCAGGACAGATACAAATGTTGGACATTATTTTGTCCAAGACTGGTTGTCTGCAGATGATGGTTATTTTTTCACAATTAAACATGCAGAGGTTGTGTTTTTGAATTTGATTTTTTCTTTATTAGAACTAATAAGTTCAATGTAAAATGGTTTATAACAATTTGTGTCTGTTGTGCACCATTGCACAGCTGTGCTACACTGGCATAGGTCAGCACAGCCAGGCACAGCTTTTGTAAATCATGCTTAAGTGTTAACTTGAAATAACAAATTGTATGCCAGATTTTTAGTAGTTTTCTTGGCAAATACAATTGTACTGCTCTAGTAGACGTAGAGTAAACCTTAGTAATAGCCAATTCTTAAAAGAAATAGGTTGTACAGTATGCATATTTTAAATAAATTTCTCTAAACATATAGAGTCTCATTCCTAAAATGCAAATAGCATATTTACACCTTAAATTCAAAATCACCATCTATATGCATATATCATTTCCATGGTGGTGGGTGTTTTCCGTACATAAAAAGAACAAAACAAAACAGAGACTAATTAGGCTATTTGCATTGTTTAACACTTATTTTTCTCACTTCCAAAAATCAAGCTGCTCAGCAAGATGTTAAGGCAGCCAGCTTTGACAAATAATACATTGATTAATTATAGAACACCACACAGAACTCATCATCACATGTGAAAACTAAAGGATTTGGAATATTGTGTTAATCCTAATAGTTTATTGTTGCATGTACTGTATCTGGTTTATTTAAAAAACATGTGAAGAACTTTAATGTGTAACATTTTACATTATGTTTAAGCATTTATTTTGCAGTTGACAGTTATCCAAAGCTACATTTAAAATGAACCTACACCCAACCCTGGCAAATTTACCCCACACAGAATGTTGGTCCTCAAGGACCTTAGCTCAACCCTTTCTGCCATGCCCGCAGTCAGGCATTCTTAAAATCTTTTCTTCGGTCACACTGACACTGAGCATCATGGAGTTAAATATTTTATGAATGCTGAGCTGGGGATGGTGGGAGGAGGTAACTGAAGGTCCAGGCCCCACGAAGCAAAGTTGCCTTGATATTTTTTATGAAATCCCTCCTGTTTAATTTTGCTGAGCTTTACTCAGCTTTTGCCTGGATGCATAACTTCTGTCATAATGATTAACAAGGGTACTAGCAATTATTATTATTTTTATTATTTATTTATAAAGCAGCATAACTTGGCACTGTACAACGCAAAAATCACAGGAGGGGGATGAGTAACATACTTATAATACACATATACAAAAATGTATATAATACACATGGTATTATGAATAGAATGCAACACAATGCAGCACATATGAGGTCCTGTACACAAGAGTGATAAGAGGCGATCAGTGTTGAGGACAGGAGGAGGTTGCAGGCAGATCTAAGATTGCATCTGGGTTGGTATCTTTGGAATATAAAATATAGACTAGACCTGAAAGGGGCTTTGCCATGTAGGCCTCTGTAGTTTAGGATCTGGATTTTGAACTGAAATAGTAATGATATTGGCAGCCAGTGTTGGGATTGACAGAGAGAGGCAGCACTGGAAAAGAGAAAGCAAAGGTGTATGAGGCGAGCAGCAGAGTTCAGAATAGGCAATCTGTTTGCAGGTAAACTACAGAGCAGAGTGTTGCAGTAGTCAAGTCGGGAGATGATCAAGGTATGCACTAGAATTTTAGTGGTTTCAGGTGTGAGGAAGGGATGGATGCGGGAGATGTTTTTGAGTTGGGGATGGTAGCAAATGACTGAATGTGAGGTGTAAATGGGAGGGAGGAGTCCAGTATAATGCCAACGCATCAGGCTTGATGAGCTGCTGTAATAGACAGGTCATGGACAGAAATTGTACTGGAGGAGATAGGAGCAGAATTGGATGGCAGTAATTTGACAAGTTCTGTTTTGTCTATGCTTTGTTGAAAAGAGTGAGATGACATGAACGAGGAGCTGTTAAACAGTCTGAAACATGAGAAAGAAAGGAAGAGATCTGGGCCTGATTGCCGTCAGTATAGAAATGTTGAGTTTGCCAAGATTAAAGATGTTTACTGAAAATAGTAGTCCTAGGATGGATCCTTGTGGTACCCTGACCCTGTTGGAGTGGGATACACTAAAAGTGTGGTCTGAGAGGTCTAAAGAGAGCAGAATGAGCAGCAACATTATGCATTCAGGCTGTGCATCATGAGTTTGGGCAATGCAGGAATTTTCTAAAGCAGATACAAACCGTTCCAACTGTGTAACTCCAGGACTGTTTACTTGGCTTCCCTTTGTGTTCTCACGGACTGAGGTTACATCCCTGGCTTCCCTTCAGCTGAGGCACTCCAGCACACCTATTGTAGCACACCTCATGTACAGAGATGCCATAATGTGACTTGAAGTTTCCACATGCATTTGCACAAGTGATCAGCTGAGGTAATTGTTGTCAGTTTAACTGCCAGCCTACCTGAAGATTTTGTCACCCTATGTACAGACCATTTTGTACTATTTGGCGCTCCACATGTTCAACTGTGAATTTTGAAGGGATTTCCTGGGTAAATTATATATTGCTTTTTTCAGCAGAGTCTGGGCTTTAACCTGAAATGTCATGTTTGTCATTTTTTAAATGTATTCGCAATATTTTTGGCAAAATATGTGCAAAAAAAAAAAAATAAAAAAATAAGTTTTTTACAATTTGTACTGCTTTTTTTTGTAATGAAAAATGTAAGCTGGCAGCTTCCCAGGTGAGTAGCTCTCAAATATTTGTCTGCATTGCATGTCCCAATGTTGGAGACTCAAAATTAAGAGTAGGGACCACACTAAACACAGAGTGCCGGGGCGGTGTGGCTTCCACATGTATCTGCAGATATATGCAACCAAATCTCTGTCTTTCCACATAGCTAGGCATGTTTGTTGCCTGATATTTAGTTGATGAGAGGGTTAAACTGGGCGGTAAATTAGTTCCCAGGCCCTGAATAATAATAATAATTTTGTATAAATAATAGTGATTGAGCTGCTCCCACCCCCCTTAATTCATTTGAATTGCCATGAGCACAAGCAGGGAGGAATTCAGTCAATATGGATTTCTCCCTGTGAAGTGTTCTAAAGGGAGGCTGGCAGCTTCCCAGGTGAGTAACTCTCAAATATTTGTCTGCATTGCATGTCCCAATGTTGGGGACTCAAAATTAAGAGTAGGGACCACACTAAACACAGAGTGCCTTGTCGGGGTGGTGTGGCTTCCACATGTATCTGCAGATATATGCAACCAAATCTCTGTCTTTCCACATAGCTAGACATGTTTGTTGCTTGATATTTAGATGATGAGAGGGTTAAACTGGGCGGTAAATTAGTTCCCAGGCCCTGAATAATAATAATAATTTTGTATAAATAATAGTGATTGAGCTGCTCCCACCCCCCTTTATTCTTTTCAAAGAAATCACATTGCATGTAAAAGCCCCATTTCTCCCGGTTACAACGGAACCACATGTGTATTGGTAGTGTCAGGATCTGTGGCGAACGGCAGTGACTCGGACGACAGTTCTTCTTCAAATCAAAAGCAATTTATTGAAAATAAATTTTCAACAGCCAAAAATCTCTTACTTCAGAGAAGGTTGCACCCTACAATGCAGTACAGCAAGCGGTTACCACACCAGCTCTAGTAAAGTCCAGGGTAGGATAATACAGCAACCTGCAAGTCCTTGTGGTAACAGGTCCGCTTTCAGGGCATACAAGTCCAGGCTGTTAATCTACAAGTCCCAGGTTCGGGTGACACAAACAGTTCTTTGGCTGCAATTCAGTTCTGTCAGTCTTTGTGAGTAGCAAGGCCTGGGCTCCTCATCCCAGACTGTTCAACAGCAAACTGAAAGCTTCACCACCTGTGTGAGAACTGGGATTAGGGGAAAAACACATAGAGGACTGGGAATGTGGACTGGGGTCCTGTTAACCCGGCATAGATTGTGCCTGATCGAGCAAAGCAAGGGAGAAATATACCATAAAATGGGCACAGAGCTCTCCAAAGACGTTACACAGTCCAACATAAGAGATTCCACGGTGCATGCACTTCACTTAAGGTGTGGTTATGATTCCTTCACTGAGAATAAAAGCTTCTTACCAGCTGTAGAAATGGTAACCAGTGTTGTATGTATTATTCTAAAGACAACGTCAGCGAAGTTCACATGCTTCAAAGATTTTAAAACATATCTCCACCAATATTTAGTCCGAATCGGTCACAATATTCATAATGGGGGATAAAAAAAACAAACAACACATCTAGGCCTCGATTCAATAAGGGTAGAAAAAAATTCTCATGGTAGTAAAAAATTCAATTCATGAGAAATAAGCCTGAGAATTTCATTGTAGCTGAATCACCAGAAAAAAAGACAATGAAAGTCAATGGCAGTTTTTACTACAGTGTAAAAAGTTCTCTACTTTTCCTTAGTAGTAAAAAGTGCCATTGACTTTCATTGTCTTTTTTTCTGGTGATTCAGCTACAGTGAAATTCTCAGGCTTTTTTCTCATGAATTGAATTTTTTACTACCATGAGAATTTTTTTCTACCTTTATTGAATCGAGGCCCTAGTGTGATATTGTTTTGATAAAATAAACACTTTAATACTAAGAATTGCACTCACATAAAAATAAATGTGTACAGCTTTAAGAATATCCTGGAGGCTCTCACCCACTCCACCAAGGCATAAAACGAATCCAATCCAAGAAACTTCAAATGCGTACGAAAGGTAAGAAATGCAAAAAATACAGATACGCCTGCCGCCACCGACACGTTTCGTTGCCCTTGGCAACTTTTCCGAGGCTGGCAGGCATGGCGGTGGTGTAAAGTTTAAATACCTGATGTAATAGAGCGATGTTCCGTCTGGGGGGGGGGGGTGTGCCGAGCACGGCTTCACGCCATTCCACGACTCAGAAAGTGCTCCCAGTCTAGGAAGGAGTGAGCCTATCAGAGCTCACTTACTTCATCCAATAGGAGGCTGCTGCGTCATCTACTATGTGGCAGCGCCTCCGTAGTGTTACCTACGGAGCCGACATAAGCCTCCTAACTGTACTACGCTGTTTCCGTAGCTTAACCAACGGAACCAGCGTAGACACGTAAGCCTCCTAGCTATGCTACGCCGTCTCCGTATCTTAACCAACGGAAACAGTGTAGGCGCGCCTGCACCGGCGTAGCCACCAAGTACGCAACTTAAGTACTTCTTAGGGAGGGAGGTGATCGGCCCGGAAATCTTATAGATTCCCGGGCCGATCACCCGAGGGTGATGGTCGACTTTAAGGGACCTGAAATTGATCTCAAGGATTGTCTATATAGCAATTCAGATCAAATTCAATATTTAGCCCAAAAGGCACTAATGTCTAGAGTAAAATCCATTTCCCCTCTTTTTGGGAAATATCCCGGGTCAAGTTTGACCCTCTCCACTGTTTTTCCACACAGTCTATACCCAAGAAGGCCATATGGGCAGGGTCACAGGCATGTACTTCTTTGAAGTGTGCGGACAAGCTGTGTAAAACATAGCCCCGTTTTATATTGTAAATATGTTCTCATATTCTTATACGAAGTTCCCTTGTTGTTCTTCCTACATACATTAACCCACACGGACACCATATTAGATAAATGACATATCTAAAATGGCAAGTGATAAATTTAGTGATCTTATATACCTTACCCGTCTTTTTATCTACAAAATCCTTAATAGGTTTGGCTGTAGGTCTACCAATTTTACATCAGGCGCATTTCCCACACTTGTAAAAACCTAATAACTTATTATCCATCAATTTCACCGGTAATGGAGGATCTACAAAACTCCTCGTCAAACGATCCTTCAAATTTGGGGCTCGATGGAAGATAACCTTCGGTTTTTCCGGCAGCAGTGGGCCCAAGACATTGTCTAACTGGAGAATATGCCAATGTTTCCCTACAAGCTTTTGGACATCTATAAAGTGCTGGACACTTTGAGAATTGGAGTGTTTTTGCACATTGAGCATCCCTCCTGATGAAAGCATATTTTTGTAATTGTATTGATTAATCTCTGTATCGTCCTAGCGGGGTATTCTAACTATTTATTAAGGGAGAAATATACACCATTCAGCACTTTCCCATACACTTTACCACAGTAGACAACCTTTCCTGTCCAGGAGACTCTGCCAAACTGAAACAGTGCTTTAGGAGATTTTTAGATAAAATAAAACTATGCTATACAATATGCGCACCTTGCAGTTTTTCAAGAAAAACAACCCTTTACATTTGAAATACCCCCAACATATATTCTCTGGAAGTACATACCTCAAGCTTTTTAGGCATACCAGACTTGTTGACGTGGCCACAGTTTTCAGGAAGTAATCCCTCAATTAATTACTTGGTTGCACAGGGTTTCCCTGAAAAAAGAATAAAAAAGCTGAATGAAAGCCACATTTTCCTTAAAAAACCATATGTAACAAAAAAAAAACAAGTAAAATCTGAAAAAGCAACATCCCCCAAACAGAACGGTACCCAACATGCATAGGTACTGTCAAGGGAAGAGTTGCCAAACACCCCAAAGTAAAGCATGTGCGTAAGGGTAATTTTACTAGAAACTTTCAGCTCTGCAGACAAAGTGCGCACCTTGCGCTGTTTCTACCAAAACAACCCTTTACATTTGGAAGCCCCCCTCCATAAACCATACATTCCATGAAATACACACATTCAACTTTCTAGGCATACCCAGCTTGTTGTAGTGGCTTCATATTTCTGGAAGTGATCCCTCAAAGAATTCTTTGGTTGCACAGGGTTTACCTAAAAAAATGAATTAAAAAGTAGAATAAAAATGTTTTTTTCCTAAAATATCAATATGCAAAAAAAAAAAAAAAAAAAACAAGCTAAATCTGGAAGCGTAAGGTCCCCCGAGCAGAACAATGCCCAACATGCATAGCTACTATTAACCCTTTCCCCCGCCAGCCTGCTTGAGATTTCGTTGCCTTATGTTGATAGGTCATTTTTCACCATTCTGTGTGAGATTAGGCTTAAACATGAAATGTCTTGTCTGTAATTTTTCCACAGTTTTTTAAAATATTTCTAAGTAAAAAAAATACAAAAATAAATATATATATATATTATTTAAATTGCCTCATTTATTTTGAATAAAACATTATTTTATTAAAGAAAACTATATTGCATGTGAAAGCCCAATTTCTCTCGATTACAACGGTACCACATATGTATAGGTAGCCCCCCGTTCCTGCCCAGGAGACCCTCCCAAACTGAAATGAGCACTTTAAAAAATGTACAAATAAATTACAACTACTATCCACACTATAAAGGGTTAAATAAAAAAAAAATATTGGCGTGGGGACCCCCTTCCGGGGGGGGGGGGGGAGACCCCATTTTTCTCTTTGAATTTTAAGGGTTAAAAACCCTATGACTATGTATAAAACTATATAAACAATTTGTATAAATTAATATAATGATATCTGAATGATTTACTGCTGCCGTCCTTGATTTTCTATCTTGATGTCACCAGGGCTTGAGGTTCCCAGTCCTGCTTATGGCTGGTGTACTGTTCTTCAGGTTCCTTGGATGTGTAATGGATCCAAAAATTATTCAGCTGTGATTGCAGAGATGCAAGTCTAGGGCATCTTTTACTGTTAAAAGCATGGCGTAGCACTTTATTTACTGACCGTGGTTCTCAGGATTTAAATGGGCCCTGGTATCAGTATGTGTTCCAATAAAGGTTCATATAAAAGCAAATACAGATTCACTTGAGAGATCAGATGTCATCCTCTCCTGAGGTGTGCAAAGAAACTCCGGTGTTCAGGTCTGCTTGGATGTTCTTTGTTGCACACTACGGCTCTGGTTCTTCCAGCCTTGTGTGATCTGACTCGACACGCATGTCGTCACTGTTGCTGTGACGCTTTTAAGAGTTACAAAAGTCTTAAAGGAGCCACAGCACTCAACCCTGTTAGCTTGCAGGCCAGCCTATAATCTGTCTCTAAACTTGGTTAAAAACAGAGGACTCGGTCACACACATCTGCAGAAGTATGCTTAAGCTGCACCACTACGCCAAAGTGCCTCTGTGGGGTGCAGTCCTAACTCTAATCTCTGAGAGCCCATTTGGGACATACAGTTCAATAGATAAATTGGGAGCAGGCTTACCAGAGGTTGCCCTAAACCTCTCAAGTGCAAGCCATGGGGTGGAAGGGTCAAAGACCTTGCAATACAGCCTAGACCCCACACACCATGTGCTTGCACAAATTCAAAAGAAACAAAGGGGGGGTGGCAGCCGCTCAGACCATTTTATAACTAACCTGGGAGGTGCACGTTAGCAGGGCAATTAGGATACAAAAGTCTTAAAGGAGCCACAGCACTCAACCCTGTTAGCTTGCAGGCCAGCCTATAATCTGTCTCTAAACTTGGTTAAAAACAGAGGACTCGGTCACACACATCTGCAGAAGTATGCTTAAGCTGCACCACTATGCCAAAGTGCCTCTGTGGGGTGCAGTCCTAACTCTAATCTCTGAGAGCCGCTTTTAAGAGTTGTCAGCTGGTGGCTGTTACTGGCTTAAGAGGTGCCGCTCTTTGTTTAGTTGTTGGACTGAGTTCTTGTGCTGTGTCACTCCTCTTCTGCCGTGATAAGCTGTTTGCCTTTCCCCTAGGGGGAAAAAAAGAACATTTGCCATAACTTTTTTCAGGATCCTGGAAAGGAAAGAAGGGGGAAGGAAAGAATTAATTATTCATACTATTCAGAATATGATAATAGATTACCAGAACCATACACATCGGCACATAGGAAGGGGGTTCCCCACCACCAGAGAATTAAGACATTAACAAGCCAGTTGGTACAATTAGAAAGGTGAAAGATGGACAGAATACAGACAGGAAGAATGCATATCCAACATGGAAAACCCGAAAGGGAATGGTGGAGAGAAGAAAGACCGGAAGAACAAATACCCTGAAGCGCATATGAAAGACATATAAAGAAGGACACAATCAAGTGGGATTGGGGATCCACCTAACATAGGAACACAAATAACCAAAACCGAAAGGATGTTTTAGGGGAACTCCAACCCACAACCCAAAAAAAGAAAACTAAGCCAAGAAGAGGGGAAAGTGGCAGGATAAGAATACATAGACAAAAAGAGAAAAGAAGACTAAGAGCATCCAACCAAGAAGAAAATACAAAAGGGGAAGGTATATACACCCCTATAACATGGAAGGGCTCTACCTAATAACATGAAAAAATTAATGCAGATATAGACAGAAATTCATATGAAAGTAAAATATAAATAAAAAACTCCCATAAAAACAAGGAAGTGCCCATGCACTTTTTGTGCAAGCTACAATCATCAATACATTTAGGCTGCGATCTGTATACGTTCATGTATATAGCTAGCATGCACCAAGTAACATGGCAAATTTTTACACACACACACACACATAAGCTAAACACTGTCCAATTTTTGATTGCTCCATAGATGATGATTCTAAAAAAATATGACTACCTGCCCAATATATTCAGCAAGAGGATGTGGGTAATACATGTGACAGAGGGAATACCTTCCAAAACCCAGGCCTGGTATATGCCAGGGCAAATTATGAAGCACTAGTCCAACTAAAAGCGGTACAAAATGAGACAAATGTTAAAGTCTATCCGGCGTCATTATCCCAGCAAGTCAAAAGTCACATGTACAGATGTGTTCTGGATCACTTAGCTGCTTGCAAACACATCCAACTTTTCTAATGTTTGCCTCTTTGCAATTTCAGGTACTGATGTGTGGCAGCACCTCTGTCGTGCCCGAGGATGACAAGACACTGGACAACCCCAAGACGCCATCTCAACACCCCTCGTTGCCTAAGATGGCGGACACCCCAAAGACGCAGTCTCCACACTCCCCGGTGGATACTAAATCTGTCAGGGCGAAAGGAATTTCTCCCTCTGCTTGCCTACATCCTCTACTCCTCCCCCCTGTCGAACACAACACAAGAGCTGGTGATACAATTCACCATCTCTTGGGTTATCAGCAGAGGACTCTGCTTATTACACCAAAGCTGGCAAACTCCATCCCTGGTGTTGCCAGATCGCTAGCAATTGTGAGTTGACCGCAGAATGGGATTCGCGAATTGGCGAATTAGCTCATCATCTCTTGTGTTGAGTGGGAATGGCTATTCTTTGGTGTCACCCTAAGCGAGGGCATTAGCGAATGCCATTCAAATGACCAATCACTTGTGCGGTCACCAAAAATCTCTCCTGCTAACACAAGAGCTGCCGAACTAAATCAACTTCTCCTATGTTCTGTGCGATTGTAAATTCTCTCTGCTGTGCTCATTGTAGAAATACAAGTCAGCCAGATTTTCTCATGACACCAGGCCATTTCACAGAGATGTATTTGTGTGACAACTGTATTGTTGTTGTGCATTGATAAGGATTGCAAAAACAGTTTATGAAGTTCAGTATTTTTAAAAAGTTTTACAATGTCCTTTTTTCAAAGCATCAAAGTAAGGGTAACGTTGGGACTCTTAGCCAAAATCATCAGATCACATGGGAGTATTTCCACAGTCAACATTCGGTATAGCTTCTTAAATACATCTTCGGGCCATATTGTGGACCCACTTGTGTTAGCCCACAGCCAACTCTGGTAATTGCTTCTGGCTGTTAGTCACAAAACATAACAGAAAGTGCTTCAGGTGCCTAATCTCACTGTGTAAATATTTTAGCTTTGTTTATATTATTGCAAGTGGTAGGCAGAGTTGCACTGTTGACAGGGAAAAATAAGCTTGGTTAATTTTCAATGCATAGTAAACCAATGAAACCAGATGCATGTTTCTCCGTATCTGTGTCATGTTGTAATAGGTCACTTACACGGATGAATCTGTCAGCGATCTTTGTTCGCAACTAGAGATGAGCGAACTTTTGAAAAATTCAATTCGACTGATTCGCCGAATTTTCCGACAAAAATCGTTTCGACCCGAATTTATTCGCGACGAATCGCTATTAAAAACGGCTATTTCTGAGCCTCCTAGAGCCTCAATAGGGTTGTAAACCATTCTGCCTTGCTGTAACACGCATAGGATGCGTGCTGGGTTAGTTAAATAATACTTTGAATAAATATCACATGCAGATCAGAGGCATCGCTAATAGAATTGCAGAGCGGCACAATAGCAGAGAGTTGAAGTGGCATCACTATGAGGGGCAGGAGCCCAAACATTGCTTTAAAGAGACACTGGAGTTGGCAGCAGCAGGAGCCCAAAAATTGGATGAATCACACCCTGGAGTTGGCAACAGCAGCAGCAGCAGCAGCAGGAGCCCAAACATTACTTTAAAGAGACACTGGGGTTGGCTTCAGGAGCCCAAAAATTGGATGAATCACACCCTGGAGTTGGCAGCAGCAGCAGCAGCAGCAGGAGCCCAAACATTACTTTAAAGAGACACTGGGGTTGGCTTCAGGAGCCCAAAAATTGGATGAATCACACCCTGGAGTTGGCAGCAGCAGCAGCAGCAGCAGCAGGAGCCCAAACATTACTTTAAAGAGACACTGGGGTTGGCTTCAGGAGCCCAAAAATTGGATGATTCACACCCTGGAGTTGGCAGCAGCAGCAGCAGGAGCCCAAATATTACTTTACAGAGACCCTGGGGTTGGCTTCAGGAGCCCAAAAATTGGATGATTCACACCCTGGAGTTGGCAGCAGCAGCAGCAGGAGCCCAAATATTACTTTAAAGAGACCCTGGGGTTGGCTTCAGGAGCCCAAAAATTGGACGAATCACACCCTGGAGTTGGCAGCAGCAGCAGGAGCCCAAACATTACTTAAAAGAGACACTGGGGTTGGCTTCAGTAGCCCAAAAATTGGATGAATCACACCCTGGAGTTGGCAGCAGCAGCAGCAGGAGCCCAAATATTACTTTAAAGAGACCCTGGGGTTGGCTTCAGGAGCCCAAAAATTGGATGAATCACACCCTGAAGTTGGCAGCAGCAGCAGCAGGAGCCAAAACATTACTTTAAAGAGACACTGGAGTTGGCTTCAGGAGCCCAAAAATTGGATGATTCACACCCTGGAGTTGGCAGCAGCAGGAGCCCAAATATTACTTTAAAGAGACCCTGGGGTTGGCTTCAGGAGCCCAAAAATTGGATGAATCACACCCTGGAGTTGGCAGCAGCAGCAGGAGCCCAAACATTACTTTAAAGAGACACTGGGGTTGGCTTCAGGAGCCCAAAAATTGGATGAATCACACCCTGGAGTTGGCAGCAGCAGCAGCCCAAACATTACTTTAAAGAGACACTGGGGTTGGCTTCAGGAGCCCAAAAATTGGATGATTCACACCCTGGAGTTGGCAGCAGCAGCAGCAGGAGCCCAAATATTACTTTAAAGAGACCCTGGGGTTGGCTTCAGGAGCCAAAAAATTGGATGAATCACACCCTGGAGTTGGCAGCAGCAGCAGGAGCCCAAACATTACTTTAAAGAGACACTGGGGTTGGCTTCAGTAGCCCAAAAATTGGATGAATCACACCCTGGAGTTGGCAGCAGCAGGAGCCCAAATATTACTTTAAAGAGACCCTGGGGTTGGCTTCAGGAGCCCAAAAATTGGATGAATCACACCCCGGAGTTGGCAGCAGCAGCAGCAGGAGCCAAAACATTACTTTAAAGAGACACTGGAGTTGGCTTCAGGAGCCCAAAAATTGGATGATTCACACCCTGGAGTTGGCAGCAGCAGGAGCCCAAATATTACTTTAAAGAGACCCTGGGGTTGGCTTCAGGAGCCCAGAAATTGGATGAATCACACCCTGGAGTTGGCAGCAGCAGCAGGAGCCCAAACATTACTTTAAAGAGACACTGGGGTTGGCTTCAGGAGCCCAAAAATTGGATGAATCACACCCTGGAGTTGGCAGCAGCAGCAGCAGGAGCCCAAATATTACTTTAAAGAGACCCTGGGGTTGGCTTCAGGAGCCCAAAAATTGGATGAATCACACCCTGGAGTTGGCAGCAGCAGCAGCAGGAGCCCAAATATTACTTTAAAGAGACACTGGAGTTGGCTTCAGGAGCCCAAAAATTGGATGATTCACACCCTGGAGTTGGCATCAGCAGGAGCCCAGAAATTGGCCTAAAGACATAAATATGTTTTGCACCATTTGGAAAGTGTAAAACGTGGCACCATGCTGAATCTAGTTGCATGCATCAGGCATTGGTGGGTGGAAATCCTGGCTGATCCATCCCTGATTCATTTTGACAAAGGTGAGTCTCTCCACATTTTTAGTTGACAGACGAGTTCTCCTCGCCGTAAATATGGCCCCCGCAGCACTAAACACCCGCTCAGATGGCACGCTACTTGCCGGGCAGGACAGCTTTTCCAGGGCAAACTCTGCTAGTTGCGGCCACAAATCAAGTTTGGCTGCCCAGAAGTCCAGCGGATCCTCAAGGTGTGTTGGCATGGTCATGTCAAAGTATGACATGACCTGCTGGTTCAGGTCCTGCTCCAGGTCTTCCTGCTGCTCATGAGTAGCCTCACTATGCGGGTGTAGAAAGCTACTCATTAGCGACTGAAGACTGAGGCTGCTGCTGATGGAGCTGCTGTTGCTGCTCCTGCCAACCCCCCCAGCGGCCATGGCAGTGGAAGGTGAGCGCAGAGGTCCCCTCGAGTCAGACCTGCGAGAGTATGGACCATGGCGCAGATAGGCATCGGCCAACTGCCTACGTAGAATGTCTTTGTAGTAGTTCAGTTTGTCCTCCCTCTCGGTGGGTTTAAAAAATGCCCCCATTTTGTGCCGGAAGCGAGGGTCCAATAAGGTGGACAGCCAGAAGTCATCCCGCCGACAGATGGAAACAATTCTGGGGTCACTACGCAAGCACGTGAGCATGCTTCCTGCCATTTGCTCAAGTGACTCGGATGGAATACCTGTCTCCATCTCCACTGCATACTGCCACGGTGTGCCCGGGTCCTCTGTCTCGCCTTCCTCAAAAACCTCTAGCTCCTCTGGCTGCTCCTGCTCCTCCTCTCCTGTCCGCTGACTAGATAAACCAGCCATTTCGCCAAGCCTAAACTGTGTTTCGCTGGGCAACTCCTCCTCTTCCTCTTCCTCCTCCTCCTCCAGTTCAGCTCCAACGGGGTTCATGTGGCCGTAAGATGTAAACGCCATGTCTCCAGTGCCCTGACCAGCCATGGTTTCCAACATGTGCTGTAGTACATGAAGCAGTGGAATCACGTCGTTCATCCCGTAATCCTGCCGACTGACAAATAAAGTGGCTTCCTCAAAGGGCCTGAGCAAACGGCAGGTGTCACGTATGAGCTGCCACTGGTTGACATTGAAGTTACACAGGGGAGTCCCCCTATCTGCTTGGATCATCAGGAAATCCGTGATGGCTTTTCTCTGTTCATATAATCGGTCCAACATGTGAAGGGTGGAATTCCAACGGGTGGAAACATCGCAAATCAGACTATGTTGGGGGATACCATTCTGACGCTGTAGCTCAAGAAGGGTGTGTTTGGCGGTGTATGAGTGGCTGAAGTGCATGCAAAGTTTCCTTGAAGTTGTTAGGATGTCTTGCAGATGGGGGGAACACTTCAGAAACCGCTTGACAACCAGATTGAAGACGTGAGCCATGCAGGGGGCATGGGTCAGGCTTCCTTGGCGCAGCGCAGACAAAATGTTCTTCCCATTGTCGGTAACCATGATTCCCATTTTAAGTTATCTTGGAGTAAGCCATGTTTGGATTTCCTGATGAATAAATTTAAGCAGTTCCTCCCCTGTGTGACTCCGTTCGCCAAGACAAACCATGTGAAGCACTGCGTGACACCTCCGTGCCCTGCACACATGGTAGACTGGAGGGGCACTGAGACTTGAGCCTACAGTGGAGGGTGAGGAGATGGCGGAGGATGAGGAGGCCGAGTCGCACGGTGTCACAGGCCCAACGGGCAGGGAGCGCGAAGGCCGAAGCGGCGTGACCTGTCCAAGTTGCTGCTGCTGCTGCAAAGGGACCACATTCACCCAGTGGGCCGTAAACGACATGTACTGTCCCTGACCGTAGTTACAGCTCCAGATGTCGGCGCTGCCATGCACTTTGCTACACACCGACAGGCTCAAGGACTGGCCCACCTTCTGTTCAACAAAAGTGTGCAGCACTGGTACTGCCTTCTTGGCAAAGAAATGACGGCTTGGGACTCTCCACCTCGGTTCGGCACAAGCCATCAGTTCTCTGAAAGGTGCAGATTCCACCACCTGAAAAGGGAGCGACTGCAGCACCAGGAGCACATTCAGCTTCTGCGCCGTAGGATGAGTGGGCGCATACTGCTGTCTCTTGGACATGGCTTCGCTGATGGATTGCTGGCGGGATGCATGACTTGGAGGAGGAGGAGCAGGAGCAACAGAGGATGGGTATGACGCACAGCTGCCTTCGGCTGAGGTGCTGGAGCCTTGGCTGGCAGAAATTGGGAGCGGCGTGCCACTTGGTGAGGAAGCAGACTGGACCACCCCTTGGGAGCCTCGGTTCTCCCAGGTCGCTTTATGGTGACGCATCATATGTTGACGCAGGGCCGTGGTGCCAAAATTTGGACCCTGGCCACGCTTCACCTTTTGCCTACATATCTTGCATGTGGCCATGTTACCCTCCTGCGGATGCTTCAGGAAAAACTGCCACACTGCCGAGTAGCTACTTTTCCCACCCCCTGGCCTCACTGATTCACTGCTGCTGTTGCCAACTCCAGGAACCCCTGCTCCACTACCTCCCGATAAGGTAGACTGCCGCACAGCAGGTGCTCTACCCCGGCCCCGGCCCCGGCCGGCTCCAGCCTTTGGAATTGTGCCCCCATGCTGACTGCTACCACCTTGCTGCCTCAGCTGCTGACTCCGGGGCAACCTGCGCCCCTCTTCTCCTGATGATGACGATGAAGCCCCTTCATCACCCGGCTCCCAAGTGCGATCGGCTTCATCGTCATCATCATTATCACCGAGTTGTGGCTGTACGTCACTGATGTTCGTGGATTCGTCAACAGTGTCTGGCGCAGGAGCTGGAACGCTCGCAGCACCCACGACACTGTCCACATAACTATTTGTCTGCCTAGCTAAAGAAGCCACCTCCATTTCTTGGCTGGGCAGTAGCTGCTGACTGTCCTCTATCTGATCGTCCTCCTCACTAAAGAGTGGAGCTGAACCCAAAGCATAGGATACGTCGCTGGGGGAGGGAACGGCGTAGGACAGAGGCAATGGGAGGACAGGGACTGCTCTCGGGGCATGCCAACTCAGGGTTGTGTCAGAGGAACCTACCGACCCTAGACTGGGGGTCTCAGACGTAAGTTGTGATGATGTTGTTGAGCGCGTCAACCAATCTACCACGGCAGATGCGTTACTGGTGGAGACCCGACCGCTAGCAGATACTGGCAGATTAGGTCTCTCAGCGTGACTCCTGCTGCTACTGGCCCCCAGTCTGCTGCGAGCTCTGCCTGCGGAATCTTGGCCTCTGCCACTCCTCTTTTCACTTCCAGGCACTTGTCTGCCCGACATAGTCTAACTGGCGTGGTAGTAGGTGATATTTTAAGAACCCCCAGGCAGCGGTGGGTCTATATGAAACAGAATATAATGCACACCAAAAGTGAGCAGTAACACTCAGCCTCCAACAGGCCTGCCTAGTGTAAATAAGAGAGCTGCTTAGTGTAAATAAAGAGGGGTATGCTATGTTACAGAATGGGATGCCCCAACAGCCAGCAGTGCACCTGGCAGCAGTACTACTATGCACAGCAAAAGTGTCTTTATCAGGCCTAATTTCTATTAGAATAAGTGCAAATGGTTATGGTATTAAATAGAGGCTGGTGTAGTCACAGAATGGGATGCCCCAAAAACCAGAGAGCACCTGGCAGCACTAATACTATGCACAGCAAAAGTGTCTTTATCAGGCCTAATTTCTATTAGAATAAGTGCAAATGGTTATGGTATTAAATAGAGGCTGGTGTAGTCACAGAATGGGATGCCCCAAAAACCAGAGAGCACCTGGCAGTACTAATACTATGCACAGCAAAAGTGTCTTTATCAGGCCTAATTTCTATTAGAATAAGTGCAAATGGTTATGGTATTAAATAGAGGCTGGTGTAGTCACAGAATGGGATGCCCCAAAAACCAGAGAGCAACTGGCAGTACTAATACTATGCACAGCAAAAGTGTCTTTATCAGGCCTAATTTCTATTAGAATAAGTGCAAATGGTTATGGTATTAAATAGAGGCTGGTGTAGTCACAGAATGGGATGCCCCAAAAACCAGAGAGCACCTGGCAGCAGTAAGACTATGCACAGCAAAAGTGTCTTTATCAGGCCTAATTTCTATTAGAATAAGTGCAAATGGTTATGGTATTAAATAGAGGCTGGTGTAGTCACAGAATGGAATGCCCCAAAAACCAGAGAGCACCTGGCAGCACTAATACTATGCACAGCAAAAGTGTCTTTATCAGGCCTAATTTCTATTAGAATAAGTGCAAATGGTTATGGTATTAAATAGAGGCTGGTGTAGTCACAGAATGGGATGCCCCAAAAACCAGAGAGCACCTGGCAGCAGTAAGACTATGCACAGCAAAAGTGTCTTTATCAGGCCTAATTTCTATTAGAATAAGTGCAAATGGTTATGGTATTAAATAGAGGCTGGTGTAGTCACAGAATGGGATGCCTCAAAAACCAGAGAGCACCTGGCAGCAGTAAGACTATGCACAGCAAAAGTGTCTTTATCAGGCCTAATTTCTATTAGAATAAGTGCAAATGGTTATGGTATTAAATAGAGGCTGGTGTAGTCACAGAATGGGATGCCCCAAAAACCAGAGAGCACCTGGCAGCAGTAATACTATGCACAGCAAAAGTGTCTTTATCAGGCCAAATTTCTATTAGAATAAGTGCAAATGGTTATGGTATTAAATAGAGGCTGGTGTAGTCACAGAATGGGATGCCTCACAGCAGACTTGAGATCAGTTCAGCATATATGCACAGTTAGTGTATAAGCAGCCTGAAAATGCTAACAAAGCCAGTCAGCCAGCCAGTAACACTCAGGCTGGATGAAAAAAAAAAAAATCTCCCTGTGACTGCCTCCGATTTTTCCTAACTTTCCCTGCTTGTCGCTGACTTTCTGTCTGTCTCCTGTCTGTCTCCTGCCTGTCTCCAGCCTGTCCCTGTCTGTCCCTGTCTGTCTAACTGTCTCTCCCTGCCTACAGCAGTGTCCTGTCTCTCACGAATGCAATAGAGAAATGAGGAAAAGCAAGATGTCCGCAGACTTAAATAGCGCTGTGACGTCACCGGGCTTGCTGGCTGCTGATAGGCTGCATGTGACTGTCCCAGCTTGCACTGACGTGGGGTTGATGTCTGGACATGTCCCGTCCGCCATCTTAGAATACCTGTAATGTAAATGAATGGATGTTAAAGGAAAACTTCGAGCGATCGAATCACGGGGAAATTCGAATTCGATCCGAATCGAATTTTTCATGAAATTCGGATCGAATCCGGGTTCGTCCGGATCGATTCGCTCATCCCTATTCGCAACGTCCAGTTCAATGCAGTCTGTGCGGCTGGAGGGTCCATTGTCTAGATCAGCATCAGCGATGGAGATACAATAAAGATATGGAGATACATGCTTACTGCATCAGGATCAGCAGTTTGGAACAGCAATACACTCACATGGATGGTGGTTGCTTGTTGCACTGCCAATCATCTGCGATGTCATTTCCCCCAGCGGAAAAAGCATTAGGCAATAGTTTTGGAAAAGTTGATTGATTCTGACCTCCAACTCCCTGTGAAATGGTAACTTGAAACACACCACTAAAGAAAAGCAGTTTGGGTTTGGGCCATACATTGCTGTCAATTCATTTTAAGCAAGGAATCTGTTGCCCTTCCAATAAAAACACAAACTACACTCCCCCATCTTCCACCTGGGATACTCACTGGGGATAGGTAAGACATATCTTCATTGGCCAGAGATGAACACAACATTTATGTAGTAGTTAGCGGTGCACAGCCGCCCATAAAGTAGAGGTGTGTCTTGAGGGCCGTGCGAACATATTTTGAATAGTGCCACACTGAAAGTAGCAATGCCCAGTAAGATGAAGTTCAAGCACAGGAGCCCCCAAAGAGCCCCCAAAGTTGTTTACGAAGGAGCCCCTCCCACACTCGACCACTATCACAGAGAGAAGATTGCCAACAGCAGGGTCATAGCACATTTAACCGGTCACCTGATGATGAAATTCCTCCACTGCAGCCAACATCCTCTTCCAAGGCTGCTTTAAAGAGTTCAAAAAAAGGTACAGGCCGCCCAAGTTCCCTGTCAGAATGGCTCACACCTACTCAGAGCCTGGCCTTGGCTGAGAGTGTAAGCTAGTATTTCGTCAAACTGCTGGGCAGCAAATCCGTGCACCACACCAAAATCGGTGCAACTACAAAAGTGGGATTATATTTCTTGTGAGGTAAATGCAGCAGGACCAGGCCTAAAGACCATCTACCAGATCAAGAAGTTCCTGCATGATATAAAGAGATCTGTGCATGCCAAGCTAATTGAGGCAAGGACATACAGGTAAGCTGTAAGGTAGATACTTAGGCCCTTATTTATCAAGGGCTAGCGCCAGGTAGTGTCTGACGAGCGCCAGGTACCGCCAGCTATCGGCGGCTACCGAATCAAGTACGCCCGGCGGCGGTCACAATGACGCATTTATCACGCTAAATGAGGCTAGCGCCGGTGAGAGCATCAGCTAGCACGGGATTCATCATGTAGCCGACTGCAACGAACAGCGCCGCTGCTAATCCCATCACAGCGACAGGTATGACCTGGCGCTCCCTGGCGTGGTCCAATGCATTTCAATGGAGCAATCTTTAAATAATCGGGATTAATTGCTATTACTGTTTTTTTTTTTTTTTTTTTTTATGTCAAAAATTCTGTGACCACTTCTGCAATGTTAGGTTTTTTTTTAAAGTAAAAAAAATAAATAAATAAAAAAATGTGCAGAATTGATATTACAGGTCTGATATTCATGTATTCATATTACAAAATGTTTAGAAAAACTTGTATAATTTTTACATATAAAAAAAAGGTTGTTTGGTGGTTAAAAAATACTTTACACACATCGCCGCCAGCGCTCTGGGGTTTAAACAAGGAATTCACAGCGCGAGAAATTTTTGAGCGTGATTTTTTAATGAATTTGCAGCAAGCCGTTCGCTCTGGCCATTCTCTGTCAGGCGCACCCATACAAGCAGAACCTGTGAAACAGCGACCCCTAACCCCGTATTCAACATTACCGCACACCGACTGAGTCGCTGTCAACAAGCAAACCCCGGCCAAGCACAGCGAATACTAGCTGGCGCTGTGAAAATCACGCTACTGGTGCTCATCTGTCGCTACCTGGCGCTATTAATGAATCGGCCTCTTAGCATTTAGCACACAATACATGCTAAATTTAGAACATATTTAGCCGAAAACATTCACCAGTTACCAGAAGGATTAGGCAACAACTAAAACTCAGGTAGACCATTTTAAGCAGAACAAACATTGCAGGTTATTTTTTGGGTACAAACAACACATGTATCAAACTACCCTTAGTGTCCTGGTAATGAATATCATCAAAACACTCCCCAAAATTGGGCCTTTTAATCCTTTAACTGCCAGCCTATCTGGAGATTTTGTCACACTTTGTTACCAGAACATTTTGCACTATTTTGCGCCCCACATGTTCAGCTGTGGTTTTTAAAGGGATTTCCAGTGATTTCCCAGGGAAATGATATATTGTTTTTTTTTTTTCAGTCTGGGCTTCAACATTAATATGTCTTGTTTGTAATGTTTTTTTTGTAATAAAAATTGTAAGTTTGTCAATAAAATTTTATTTTGTGTCAAATCCCAATTTCTCCCGGTTACAGCGTTACCACATGTGTATTGGTAGACACCCTTTCCTGCCCAGGAGACTCCTCCAAACTGAAACAGAGCTTTAGTAGATTTTCAGATAAAATACAACTGTGCTAGGCGCTATGCGCACATTGTAGTTTTCCAAGAAAAACAACCCTTTACATTTGAAATACCCCCAACAAACTATATATTCTCTAGAAGTACACACCTAAAGCTTTCTAGGCGTAACAGGCTTGTTGACATGGGTGCAGTTTTCTGGAAGTAATCTCTCAATGAAATCTTTGGTTGCCCAGGGTTTCCCTAAATAAAGACTAGAAAAGCAGAATCAAAGCCACTTTTGTTCCTAAAAAAACTATATGCAAACAAGAAAAAAACAAGTTAAATCTGAAAAAGCAACATCCCCCAAACAGAACAGTACCCAACATGCATAGGTACTGTCAAGGGAAGAATTGCCAAACACCCCAAAGTAAAGCATGGCGTAACGGTAATTTTACCTGAAAATATCAGCTCTGCAGACACCTTACGCATTTCTACCAAAACAACCCTTTACATTTGGAATACCCCCTACAAACTGTACATTCCCTGAAAGTACACATTGTGGAGATTAGCTCTGGTAGGCGACCGGGTGTCAGCAGTATAGAGGCAGAGGCAAACAGTTCAAAGTAAAGTCTGTGTTTATTTCACACATAAATCCACAAAAGCATATGTCCAAACAGGTTACATCACCTTTTCAGGAAACAGCAGCATAAATGATTCAATCAGGCAAACAGCTTTTAGTCCTTGAGCAAACGTCCTGTTTACAGTCCAACTAGGCCTCAGGTCCGCATGAAACAGCCTCCACAGGAGATTTCAGCCAGGCTCACAGAGTCTCACTCCCATGTGAGCTCTAGACAAAGGACTCAGCACAGCTGATTCCCCAGGCTATTTAAACAGCCCGCAAAACCCGGACCTGGGTAGTGGGATGGAGTCCCACCCTGCTCTACTCCATCCCAGTAAAGCCGTCCCAGGTTAGCCTTTCGGCTATTCTAAATCATCAGCAGCAAACTGCCACCAGCAGCTGATGCTGGAAAAACAAGCTATACGGCTTTACTGCACCAATGCCAGGTACATTGGTGCTACATACCTGCCGTCAATAACGGCCCCTTGCACCTTACCACATACCCCCCCCCTTTGTTCAACCCTGAGGGGGTGGACACATGCCAAACAATGTGTTCTGGACAGGGCATCCGCGTTACCCAACAATCGTCCCGCTCTGTGCTCTACTGTAAACTTGAAGTTTTGTAATGACAAGAACCATCGGGTGACCCTGGCATTCCTGTCCTTAGCCTGGCACATCCACTTGAGGGGAGAGTGGTCCGTAATCAGACGGAACCTTCTCCCCAGCAAGTAGTAGCGAAGAGACTCCAGGGCCCATTTAATGGCCAAACACTCCCTCTCCACTATACTATACCGGGTCTCCGCGGGTGTCAATTTGCGACTCATGTAGACAACGGGGTGCTCCTCCCCGTTGACTTCCTGAGACAGTACAGCACCGAGACCTACCTCGGAGGCATCGGTCTGCACTATGAACTCCCTCTTAAAGTCGGGTGTCACCAACACCGGAGACCCACACAGGGCAGACTTCAAAGCGGAGAACGCTTTTTCGGCCTGTTCATTCCACTTCACCATGACAGACTTGCGTCCCTTTAACAGGTCTGTCAATGGTGCCGCTAGGGTGGCAAAATTGGGAATGAACCGCATATAATATCCCACCAACCCCAGAAATGACTTTACCTGGCGGGTGGTGTTAGGCCGGGGCCAGTTACGGATGGCTTCTAGTTTGTTCACCTGGGGCTTGACCACTCCTCGTCCAATCACAGAGCCCAGGTATTTTGTTTCTTCTAGGCCTAAAGCACATTTTTTCGGGTTTGCCGTCAACCCAGCCTTCCTGAGGGAATCCACTACGGCCTGGACTTTGGGTAGGTGACTTTCCCAATCCGTGCTATGGATAATTATATCGTCCAGATATGCCGAAGCATACCGACGATGTGGCCTGAGGACAATATCCATTAACCTTTGGAACGTAGCGGGAGCGCCATGTAACCCAAAGGGTAACACCTTGTATTGGAACAGTCCCTCTGGTGTAATAAAGGCTGTTTTCTCCTTGGCAGCCTCAGTCAAGGGCACCTGCCAGTACCCTTTTGTGAGGTCCAAAACCGAAAAGTACCTGGCTTGGCCTAGCTTCTCAATGAGTTCATCTACCCGGGGCATAGGGTAGGCATCAAACTTGGAAACTTCATTAAGTTTGCGGAAATCGTTACAGAACCGCAACGTACCATCGGGCTTGGGAATCAAGACTATGGGGCTGGCCCACTCACTCTTTGATTCTTCAATCACGTCTAACCGGAGCATTTGCTGCACTTCCTCCGCGATAGCTTGTCGCCAGGACTCGGGTACCCGGTAAGGCCTCAACCGGACCTTGACCTGAGGTTCCGTGACAACATCATGTTGGATGACCGAAGTGCGCCCAGGGAGTTCTGAAAACACGTCCGTGTTTCTGCTAATAAACTCCCTGGCTTCCTGAGTCTGTTTAGAGGAGAGGTTGTCGCCAGTTTTCACCTCGACTACTACTTCTCTACTAACAGACCGAGGAATGGGAAGCTCCACCCCCACCATACCTGGTCGGGGACTGTCACCCCCAGGGGTCTCCCTGTCTTTCCATAGTTTCAGCAGGTTTACATGGTACACCTGCTCGGGCTTCCTCCGCCCAGGCTGATGTACCTTGTAAGTCACTTCCCCAACTTTTTCAATGACTTCATAGGGACCCTGCCACCTAGCTAGAAATTTACTGTCCACCGTGGGTACCAGAACCACAACTCTGTCACCGGGGTTAAAGTTCCGTACCCTGGCTTGCCGATTATAAACCCTGCTTTGGGCCCGCTGCGCTGCCTCCATGTGTTCTCTGACAAGCGGCAAGACGGTCGCTATCCGTTCCTGTAGCTGAGTCACGTACTCTACCACACTTTTGTGGGGTGTGGGTTGCTGTTCCCAGGCCTCCTTGGCTATATCCAACAGGCCCCGTGGATGTCGACCGTATAAGAGTTCGAAGGGCGAGAACCCCGTAGAGGCCTGGGGCACCTCTCGCACTGCGAACATCAGATAGGGCAGCAGCAAGTCCCAATTCTTCCCATCCTTGGCGACCACCCTTTTTAACATGGTCTTTAAAGTTTGATTAAACCGTTCTACTAGGCCGTCTGTTTGCGGGTGGTAAACGGATGTCCGCAACTGTTTCACCTGCAGCAGTTTACAGAGCTCTTTCATTACTTTCGACATAAACGGGGTACCTTGATCGGTCAGGACCTCTTTAGGCAGACCTACTCTGGAAAACATTTCCATAAGCTCCTTAGCAATGAGCTTGGCAGAGGTGTGACGCAGGGGCACTGCCTCAGGGTACCGCGTGGCATAGTCCAAGATCACCAGAATATGTTGGTGCCCTCTAGCGGATTTTGGCACTGGACCCACTAGATCCATGGCAATCCGCTCAAAGGGTACCTCAATAACTGGGAGAGGAACTAAGGGACCACGGTAATGAGGCTGAGGGCTGGTCATCTGACATGTTGGACAGGACTCACAATATCTCTCCACCTCCTTGTACACACTGGGCCAGTAGAATCGTTGTAAAACGCGGTCCAGTGTTTTCTGCTGGCCTAGGTGTCCACCCAGAACATGTTGGTGGGCCAAATCCAACACCAATTTGCGATATGAATTGGGTACCACCAATTGTTCCACCACCTCTTCACGTACCTTGTTTACTCGGTACAACATTTCCTGGTGAACCACAAAGCGAGGAAACTGTAACTCCGCCCCTGGCTGTTGTGGTTCACCTTCCACCTCAAGAACATTCTCCCAGGCCCGAGACAGGGTCGGGTCCTGGTGTTGAGCGGTACCAAAGTTAGTTGTGGAGACATGGAGATCTGCCAACTCTGGACCTGTTGTCAACTCTTCCACATCTCCAACCATAACATTTAGTGGGGTTGACTCCCCCTCTTCCATTTTAGGGACGGGCACCTCTTCCACGGTGCCTCCTGATTCCGGTTCCCAGGGCACCGGGGTCTCCCCTGAGTAGGGCCAGTCTATTGGGGACACACCCGCCTCGCGGGTTTCCGGAACTGCCAGCTTGGCCCACAGTGACCTGAACCCTGGAAAGTCTCTCCCAATAATCAGTTCATATGGGAGTTTAGCGGCGACAGCGACTTCATGTTTCCAGCTGCCGGAGACGGTGGTGAGAGACACTTGTGCTGTGGCATAGTCTCTCAAGTCCCCATGAATGCACAAAACCCCGGTTTTCCGCCCAGTGTACTCATCGGGCAGTACTAAGGCGGGTCTTGCCAGGGTAACCATACTCCCCGAGTCCAAAAGGGCCACAGCCAGGGTGTCTCCCACTTTCACCTGACAGAGGTGACTTTGCCCCACAAGCTCAGGGATACCGGCAGCACACAGCCTCCTGGCATACATGGAAGGGCGGTAACCAAAGTTTACATCCATGGGCTCCCCCTGGTGGGGACAATTGGCTCTGATATGTCCCGGCTCCTTACATCCCCAACACAACACGTGGGCAGGGACTTTGGGGGGTAGGTCCTGAGAGGGTTTAGGGGACACCACTCGCCTGAGCTGGGGCGGAGACCTCCGGGGTTTCCCCGAATCCCTCCTCATGGAGCCGCTTTGCAAGTTCCTGGTGGCCTCATATCGCTCCACTAGGTCCACCATCCCTAGTGCGTTGTCAGGGGATACCTGGCCAACCCAGTGCTGAAGAGGGTGCGGTAAAGCCCTCCAAAACATGTCCGCCAGCAAGCGGTCCAACATGGCAGTGGGGCTTAACAACTCCGGCTGCAGCCATTTTTGCAGCAGGTGCAGCAGTTTATAATACTGGGGTCGGGCGGGCTCTGCCGACTGGTAGCTCCACTGATGCACCCGCTGAGCCCGAACCCACACATTCACCCCCAGTCTCGCCAGTATCTCACCCTTCAGAGTCGGGTAGTCAGCGGCTTGGTCCTCTGGGAGATCAAACAACACCTGCTGGGGTCCAGACGCCAGAAATGGAGCGATGACATCAGCCCACTGGTCATGCGGCAACTTCTCCCTTGCAGCCACCTTTTCAAACACCGCCAGGTAAGTCTCCACGTCATCTGAAGGGGTCATTTTTGTGAGCGCCGAGCGGACAGCTTTCCGGGCATCAGGAATACTTTTGGGCGCACCTGCCGCTTGCTGCGCCATCATATGTTGCAAAAACAGCTGGTTGGTCTCATGCTGCTGCCTGTTGGCCTCCACGAGCGCTTTCACGACCGCCTCCATTTTGTCTGCAGTCCCAGGTAGCAGCCTGGCAGGTTTAATATAGGACATGCACAACAAAAAACTTTTTCGTCGGTTGCTCCTAGCAACGGCCTCACTGCTATGCCCGCATCCGACACCAAATGTGGAGATTAGCTCTGGTAGGCGACCGGGTGTCAGCAGTATAGAGGCAGAGGCAAACAGTTCAAAGTAAAGTCTGTGTTTATTTCACACATAAATCCACAAAAGCATATGTCCAAACAGGTTACATCACCTTTTCAGGAAACAGCAGCATAAATGATTCAATCAGGCAAACAGCTTTTAGTCCTTGAGCAAACGTCCTGTTTACAGTCCAACTAGGCCTCAGGTCCGCATGAAACAGCCTCCACAGGAGATTTCAGCCAGGCTCACAGAGTCTCACTCCCATGTGAGCTCTAGACAAAGGACTCAGCACAGCTGATTCCCCAGGCTATTTAAACAGCCCGCAAAACCCGGACCTGGGTAGTGGGATGGAGTCCCACCCTGCTCTACTCCATCCCAGTAAAGCCGTCCCAGGTTAGCCTTTCGGCTATTCTAAATCATCAGCAGCAAACTGCCACCAGCAGCTGATGCTGGAAAAACAAGCTATACGGCTTTACTGCACCAATGCCAGGTACATTGGTGCTACATACCTGCCGTCAATAACGGCCCCTTGCACCTTACCACAACATGTTAAGATTTCTAGGCATACCTGGCTTATTGTAGTGGGCTCATCTTTCTGGAAGTAATCCCTTGAAGAATTCTTGGGTTGCACAGGGTTTCCCAAAAAAATGTATAAAAAAGCAGAATAAAAAACACCTTTTCCTAAAATATCAATATGCAAACAAGAAAAAATAAGCAAAATCTAAAAGCACAAGGTCCATGGAGCAGAACAATGCCCAACATGCATAGATCATTTGAACCCTTTAAATTGTCACCCTACTTGAGATTTTGTCACCCTCTGTTGACAGGTTATTTTTCACTATTTTGTTCTATGTTTAGCTGTGATTTTTGCAGAAATTTCCAGGAAAATTATATATATATTATTGTGGCAGAGTTTAGGCTTTAACATGAAATGTCTTGTTTGTAATTTTTCTACTGTTTTTTAAAATATTTTTGAAAAAAAAATAAAAAAATAATATATTTTTTTAAATTGTCTCATTTATTTTATTAAATAAAATCATATTACTTGTACATACATATTACATAACCCATTTCTCCTGGTTACAAAGGTACCGCATATGTATCAGTATCCCCCCGTTCCTGTCCAGAAGACCCCCCCAAACTGAAAAGAGCACTTAATAACATTTACAAAGAAAATACAACTAATATCCACACTATAAAAAGTTAAGTAAAAAAAAAAAAAAATTGGTGTGAGGTCCCCTTTCCCGGGGGAAGGGGGGCTGGGCATCTTTTTGGGAATTTTAAGGGTTAAATACCCTTAAAAATCCAAAATAAAATGGTGTGAAATCCCCCCTACCCAGCATAACCAGCCCGGGACCAACTATGGGGGCTTGTAGAACAGGGCGCAGGGGCCAGCTTTGGTGGCCTCTGGCCCCTGCAGGCTACAAGCTGGCATAGCCTATGGCCACAGGCTCCTCTGCCCCCCACCTGGGCTTTGGGAAGGCAGGCAATGAGGGGGCTCGGGGTTAATGTCAAGTCACCCTCTAGCAGCAGGTGACTTGCCAGACCCAGAGCTTTGTGAACTGGTATAGTGGTTTCATAGATCCCTTACCAGTTCACAAAGGGTTAACAGTAAAAAAACACACAACATACAGTACAAATGACTTAAAAAAAAAAAAACAGAGAAAAAATATTTTATTATAATTTTTTTAATACTTACCTTCCATCCATCCCAAAGCACTGTGTCCCACACTGATCACTTTGGCTTCTGCTCTCCTGCTGATGCTGGAAGCTTTTTATACCTACTTGGTGACAGGTACCATGGGGTTAATTAAAAAAAATTACATAGGGTCCACGCTCCTGGGGAGCCCATTTTTGGGGGGAATTTTAAGGGTTAATGGCGTTGGGTCCCCCCTACTCAGCTTAACCAGCCCAGGACCAGCTATGGGGGCTTGTAGAACAGGGCACAGGGTCCAGCTTCGGTGGCCCCTGGCCGTGCAGGCTACAAGTGGCATAGCCCATGGCCACGGGCTCTTCTGCCCCCCCCGGGCTTTGGGGAGGCAGGTAATGAGGGGGCTCAGAGTTAATGGCAAGTCACCCTCTAGCAGCAGGTGACATGCCAGACCCAGAGCTTTGTGAACTGGTATAGGGGTCTCATGGACCCCTTACCAGTTCACAAAGGGTTAACAGTAAAAAAAAACACACAACACACAGTAAAAATTTATATTAAAAAAATATATATTTTTTTTTTTTACTCACATCCGATCGTCAGCTCCTGTGTCCCTTGCCGATCCGATGACAGATACCAATGATCGCCATCCAGAGAAGGGGGGGAGATAGGGGATCAGAGCATTTCTTACCCCTCTACTGATCTGCCCATCGATTTCCAGGCATCTGACAGCTGAGCCACAAGAGCCGGAATGACACCCGCAGGGGTTACTCGGCAAGATGGCGGTGCCCGCTGTAAAGGCTTGGGACCCATTGGCCACTCTCCTGAAGATTGAAGAGCCAGGGGGGTGATCGGATGCCCCCCGGAGAAGAGGAGAGCCGGCGGGAGTGAACGGGCACCGAGGTGAGTACATTTTTTTTTTACATGTAATACCGGCGGCCCACGGGGGGCCTGGGTGGGGAATTGAAGCCCCCCCCCCCCCGGATGAAGAGGCGACCCGGCCAGTTCGATAGAGGGGTCTAGAAGGGGGGAACGCCAGGTATGTAAAATTGACGTAGCTGGTGTTTAACGACTGGATAGGCAGCTACGTCATTTTTATGTAGCTGGCACTAGGAGGGTTAACAAATTGAGAAAAATAAATGGCAAAGTAATTCATAATTTGGCTCTTAGATTGCTTCCTTCTCTTCCTAGCACTATTTCCCATAAGATATCCAGGAGGGGGGAGGAGGGGGGCTTAAACAGCGAGTTTTGAACCAAGGTAACTTGTCACAAGCCACAGCAGGAAAATGATATACTGGAACAAGAATATGCTGGCCAAATGTAAAAGACATGGCACTGTGCGTGGTGACACAACGGAATGTGGCTTGTCCTGTTTATCCTGTTGAGGAAAGGGCAACCCAGGAGCAGGCAAGGCAAACAGCAGCTGGCACTTCAACACAAATCACCAGCCAAACCAGAACCCATGCGCAGCACCAGGTGGAATGGCCATGAAGGTCTGCCATGAGTCGTGAGGAGGCCCTCAGAGCACAGAGTCAATGCTTCCACCATGCTCAAGGGGTGTATCATCAACAACTAAGCCGTCGGATAATCCTGATCCAGGAGGACCTTGCTTTGGGACTGCAAGCGGGCAGACGGCACATTCTGCAAGTGGAGGCAGAGCAAAGACGCCACAATTTACTCTTGGAGGAGATCCTTGGTGAACTAGTGGGACAGGTCTGTAACCCACACCAAAATGAGTGTTTAAATATTAAATATGCAATAAAAAACCTACTAAGGACAGCTGACCCTTCCATGCCCACATCGCGCAACAGTAATCTTTGATTTTGTTGGCATGGTTGAGTGTGTTATTTTTGTGTTGGTCCCAGTGTGTGTTTTTCCTGGCTTGGCTTAGCACGTGTTGCCAGGGCATTTGCTGTAGAGATGGTGGTGGGTGGGAGGTATGGGTTGCTTAGCCAGGTGTGGGTTTGTTGAGGGATGGTGACTAAATCACATTGACAGGTTGCATTGAATTAAGGGAAGTGTTGTTGGGCACTTGTTTACACAATTAATAAAATGCGCAAATGCAGTTGTTTGGTTGCCTTGATGTATGTGTCCCATGCATAAGGATTGCATGGCATTTAAAGTAGACCAAAACCAGGATTTTCACTAGCTCAGGGTTTGGTCTGTCCCCTTACAATTCTCCTCCCTGAAACCTCAAATACAAGCCCAAGTTATGCAGGATGTGTGAGTCATGGCATGACCTCAGAAAACCAGCAAGAACACTCAAAAAGCAGAGATCCGGGGCAGCAACACATTGGACATTGAACGAATCTTGCCATTGCTGTGTAATAAATGGGACAATTTTAGTGCACCACTAAAATTAGCAACAAAAAAAGAAGGCTAAGCATAGCAGAAGATGACATAAATCCATTTGGAGTAACCTAACAAGGGGGTGGACACACAAGAGAGGCAGTGGAGGTGGATGCAACAAAATCAGTGGGAGCAGGGCAACCAATGGCATGTGACTGACAAACCACAGGAGCCATCTGTGGCCAATGAGCACGCTGTGTGCCTTAGAGTCCAAAGTTAGTGGTGGACAATAGGAAAGATGCCAAGTCAGTTGAAGGCGGCACATTGTGGATATTGCTCTGTGGGAACAAAGTGGTGACCAGGAACATCCCATACAGGGGAGCAGGGAGTGTGCCACTAATGGTGTTCAAAAGCCCCTATCATTGTTGAACTTGCAAAATGCTTAGGCTATATGTGCTCACAATCATTTTGAGGTAGGCATCCGCATTTGTCTTGGGTGTTTCATTACCTGGCTAACTTACTCAAAATGATTGCAAACAAAGGCAAAATATTACTGTAGGAGCTTACAAACATTGGCATTAAAAGTGTGACCAAAACCCAGTGAGGTAAGCCACTAGTGGTTACCTGTAACATCCACCATGGGTAAAAACAGAATTTGGGGCAGGAGCAACAAGCTGACACAGTAGGCAACACAATACAATAATCCTCACACGGAAATCAGAACACTGGCCATATTTGGTATGCATATGTGTGAAAGAATAAGGAAGATCTACTAACATCAGGCAAACAACAGGCACAGACTCACCAAGATTGATTGCTGTGCACATGAATGTGTGGGAAGCAAGGCGCAATCATTAGGAAGTTGGGCCTATTACACTGCCTAAGCCTGTACACAACACTCGGGTAGGAAGCTCACATGGGATGTAGTGATGCCGTTGAGGTATTAACTTGCTTAAACCGGAAGCCTTTCATCAGAACCTGGAGTATTTAAGACACACGGCCTAGGTGTTGCAGTACACTTTAATGCTAGGGTGTGCTTTGTGGCGGGAAACACTACTACTTGTGCTAGGGGGAACTGGTGTCAGCCTCTGTGGCTGACACCAGCAAGGCAGACACAGAAGCAAACGCAAAGATACACAAGGCACACATGCACAGTAAATGAAAATGTACTGAATCAAATACATACACATAGCATTTGGGGATGAGCAAACAACATTAAATTAGCCAGGGATGCGTGGAAAAAGCAGGCAAAAAGGGAGGAGCAAATGCACAGTTGGGGCATATCCAATGGCTAACAGATTAATCAATAATTCATTAGAGAGAGGCCAAAAAATATACTCACCGGTACTTATATTCCTCAGACATGGGTGGAATCAGGGAAACAAAACTATGAGGATGTGGGCATAAAAACACAGCTTCAGCCTGTTCCACTCAAGCACAGTTGATGGAAAGCAAACATATCTGGAGAACAAATGCTCTTAAGAAACATATTCAGGCTGCGGCACAGCTGGGACATTCCTATTGCAAATGAGCCTAGCCTCTGAAAAGAGCCATTCGCCAAGAACTGCAGGCAGCCAACAAGTTTGGTCATACATGAGATTGTATGCCCCTTCTTAGTGGCAGGGGCCAACTATGGCTGCAGTGCAGAATAAAGTTTGTTATGGGTAGTAGAGATGAGCGAACTTTTGAAAAATTCGATTCGACTGATTCGCCGAATTTTCCGTCAAAAATCGTTTCGACCCGAATTTATTCGCGACGAATCGCTATTAAAAACGGCTATCTTCGCCTCCTAGAGCCTCAATAGGGTTGTAAACCATTTTGCCTTGCTGTAACACGCATAGGATGTGTGCTGGGTTAGTTAAATAATACTGTAAATAAATATCACATGCAGATCAGAGGCATCGCTAATAGAATCGCAGAGCGGCACAATTGCAGAGAATTGAAGTGGCATCACTATGAGGGGCAGGAGCCCAAACATTGCTTTAAAGAGACACTGGAGTTGGCAGCAGCAGGAGCCCAAAAATTGGATGAATCACACCCTGGAGTTGCAAGCAGCAGCAGGAGCCCAAACATTGGCTGAAAGAGACACTGGAGTTGGCAGCAGCAGGAGCCCAAAAATTGACTGACACACCCTGGAGTTTCAAGCAGCAGCAGCAGCAGGAGCCCAAACATAGCTTGAAAGAGACACTGGAGTTGGCTGCAGGAGCCCAAAGATTGGATGAATCACACCCTGCAGTTGCAAGCAGCAGCAGCAGAAGCTCAAATATTACTTTAAAGAGACACTGGATTTGGCAGCAGGAGCCCAAAATTGGATGAATCACACCCTGGAGTTGGCAGCAGCAGCAGCAGGAGCCCAAACATTACTTTAAAGAGACACTGGGGTTGGCTTCAGGAGCCCAAAAATTGGATGAATCACACCCTGGAGTTGGCAGCAGCAGGAGCCCAAACATTACTTTAAAGAGACACTGGAGTTGGCTTCAGGAGCCCAAAAATTGGATGATTCACACCCTGGAGTTGGCAGCAGCAGCAGGAGCCCAAACATTACTTTAAAGAGACACTGGGGTTGGCTTCAGGAGCCCAAAAATTGGATGAATCACACCCTGGAGTTGGCAGCAGCAGCAGGAGCCCAAACATTACTTTAAAGAGACACTGGAGTTGGCAGCAGGAGCCCAAAGATTGGATGAATCACACCCTGGAGTTGGCAGCAGCAGCAGGAGCCCAAACATTACTTTAAAGAGACACTGGGGTTGGCTTCAGGAGCCCAAAAATTGGATGATTCACACCCTGGAGTTGGCAGCAGCAGCAGCAGCAGGAGCCCAAACATTACTTTAAAGAGACACTGGGGTTGGCTTCAGGAGCCCAAAAATTGGATGAATCACACCCTGGAGTTGGCAGCAGCAGCAGCAGGAGCCCAAACATTTCTTTAAAGAGACACTGGGGTTGGCTTCAGGAGCCCAAACATTGGATGAATCACACCCTGTGGAGAGTCATGTGGAGAAAAAGTAGCTTAGTTAGTAATATCTACATAAAATTATGAATAAACAAATGCAAAAGTATTGCCAAAGTGAAGTTTTGTTTGAGGGTGTGTTTCCACCTTTTAATTAAATCAGAAACAACAAGGTATCATTGCCTCTGACTAATTAGCCCTCAAAAATTCTTGGAATTTTTAATCTGGATGTCTGATCCGTCTTATCCGAAGAATATTAATAAAAAGTAAGAGTAACGTAAAGGATTTTTTTATCAATACTTACTTGTGGTCCGATGTGGAGGAATGTCTGTAACTGGAGAGCAGCGCCTTAAATCTGTTTTGCACGATCCATCTTTCTTTAGTGTTGGTCTGGCCCCGTCATCAATCTACTGGAATACATCAGGCATTGTTGGGAGGAAAGCTTGGCTGATCCATGCGCCATTCATTTCCACGCAGGGCAGTCTCTGGAAAAAAAAAATGTATGTATAAACCAGGGTCTTTTTCATATAAAAACAAATGGTTATTCTTGCTTTTCAAGCATATGTTCCACAGCTTTACCAGTCATTGTGTCAGCCAATGAAGCAACTTTGTCTGGAAGTGCTGCAAAAGCAGTCCACTTCATCACAAGTGGCATCTGACACCCCCAGTCAACTGTCTGTTGTCTGTTGTTATGCTTTGGGTTCAGCTCCACTATCCATTGATGAAGATCTGATAATCATAAAATTCAGCAGCTACTGCCCAGCCAAGAAGTGGAGGAGACACTCACCTCTTCTTCCACTAGCCGGGCAATTAGTGATGAGGAGAGTGTCGTGGGAGGAGGTGTTGCAAGCGGAGGTAGTGGAAGAGGGTCCCTGGAGTCTGCGGCGGCGGTGGCGGCGGCAGCAGCAGCAGCAGCAGCAGTGAATTATTGGGGACTGTTGGTAGGAAAAATCAGCTACTCAGCGATGTGGCAGTTTTTCATGTAGCATCCACAATCCTGTGGAGAAAAAGTAGGTTAGTTAGTATATATACATAAAATTATGAATAAAGAAATGCAATATTATTGCCAAAGTGAAGTTTTGTTTGAGGGTGTGTTTCCACCTTGTAATTAAATCAGAAACAACTGGGTATCATTGCCTCTGAATAATTAGCCCTCAAAAATTCTTGGAATTTTTAATCTTGATGTCTGAGGGATTTCTCCTCTCAGACAGCGTCACCATAAGTCCAGCCTGCTGCATTACCCAGTGGTGGACCTTTCAGAGAACTGATGGCTTGTGCCGAGCCGAGGTGGAGAGTCCCATGGTATCATTGCTTTGCAAAGATGGCAGTACCTGCCCTGTAAAATGTTGTTGAACAGAAGGTGGGCCAGTCCTTTAGCCTGTCAGTGTGTACCAAAGTGCACAGTGTTGTCTATGTCTGGAGCTGTAACTATGGACTCATGGTGGACAATATATATACTTTTAGGCCCCCTTGGTGATTGTGGTTTCACGCTGTTCTTCACATGGTTTTCCTTGAGTCACACATGGGAGGAACTACTAAAAATGAGAACTCAATCCATGAAATCATTGCTTAATCCACGAAAACAGCAAATTTGGACCCATGGTGACTGATACTTGGAAGAACATCTTGTTTGCGCTGCGACAAGGAAGCCAGAGTCATGCGTCCTGACATGGCACACGTGTTCAGTCTAGTTGTCAAGCGTTTTCTGAAGTCTTGCCCCCATCTGAAAGACATCCGAACAACAGGAAAGAAAGTTAGCATGCACTTCTGGCACTCCTACACCACCAAGCACAACCTTATTGAGCCTCAGCGTCAGAACGGTGTAACCCAACATAGTCTGATTTGCGATGTTTCCACCCGTTGGAATTCCACCGTCCATATGCAGGATCCACTATAGCAGTGGTCCCCAACCCTGTCCTCAAGGCCCACCAACAGGCCAGGTTTTGCAGATCTCCACAAAGATGCACAGGTGGAGTAATTAGTGCAGCTGCAGAGCAATAGAGCTGGCTATTTGGAGATCCAAAAAACATGACATGTTGGTGGGCCTTGAGGACAGGGTTGAGGACCACTGCACTATAGGAACAGAGAAAAGCCATCACGGATTTCTGGATGATCCAAACGGATAGGGGGACACCCCTGTGTAAATTCAATGTAAACCATTGGCAGCTCATACGTGACACCGACCGTTTGCTCAGGCCCTTTGAGGAAGCTACTTTATTAGTCAGTTGCCAGGACTATGAGATGAACGATGAGATTCCACTGCTTCATGTACTACAACACATGTTGGAAACCATGGCTGGTCAGGGCACTGGAGACATGGCTGTTAGGCACTTACCTCGTCACCGTCCCGGGTCCCGCGACGCGCTGTCGGGCGGTCCCCGGCTGGTTGCTGCCCAGCGCTCCCCGGGCGTATTCACTCCCCAGCGTGGTGGCGGCGGTCAGGGGTCGGCGGCGCGAGGTGGTGTCGGCAGCCGCGCCGCAGCCCGCTCTGCGCGGCTGCGCGGGCCCGGCGGGCTCTCTCACTGTCCGGCGCTTCCGCCTCCCGGCGGGGGCGCGCTCGATCATCTACGTGCTCGCGCGCGCGCGCGAGCACGTCACCTTTATGCCTCCCGGCGGCGCTTTCCCCAGCGCGCCCGCCGGGGGCGAGTTTGTTCCATCCAACCCTGGCCCTGCTCATAGAGGGAGCCCAGGGACTGGTCGGCCTGTCTGGCCTGGGCCGTCCAGTTCCTGGGACCACTCCCGTTTTTACTGTTGCACCAAGCACCTTCCTTCCCTCCTTTTTCCCTGTTTCCCATTGGCCAGACTTCCCTATATATTTGCACTGTTCCAGTTTCCCAGTGCCCGTTATAGCTTCTGGGTTCTGGATGCGTGTTGCTGTACCTTAGTGAAGAATTTGGATTTGGATTTGGACCTCGACTATTCTTGCTAGCTGCCTGCCCTGACCTCCTGCTTTGCCTGACCACTCTCTTGCCTGACCCTCCTGTACCTCGCCTGTGACCTCCTGGACTCGACCTCGGCTACCCTCGACCATTCTTTGTCTTCTCCCTTGGATACCTCGCCTGTGACCTCCTGGTTTGACCTCGGCCTGATTTACGGACTTTCGCACCCGGCATCCTCATTCGGGATTCCCTGCCAAACACCAAGCTGCACCTTAAGCTATTATCCTTTGCGCCTGTTAAGTCCTGGGGGCAACCGACTGGGAGAGGCATTACCCGTGTCTCCCACAAGCGGGGGCTTGTCTATAGGCGGAAGTGGCGGTGGAGATTGGGGGATTCTGGCTTAAGACAGACGGGTGTTTGGTACAGTCCTGACATTATAACGGGCCAGAAAGAAGAATGGACCAAATTCTGGAGCAGGTGCAGGCCCTGACAGCGGCGGTGGAGCACCTGGCTCATCGAGTTGCGGCCCAGGAGAACCGTCCTACTCCCATTGTCCCCACTTCTCAGGGGACTCCGGCCGCAATGACTGTGGAACCCAAGATCCCGCTCCCTGAAAAGTTTTTTGGCGATAGGGCAAAATTTGCCAATTTCCGGGACTCTTGTAAACTATACTTCCAGCTTCGCCCGGTTTCCTCAGGCTCACAGGAACAAAGGGTGGGCTTGATTATTTCCCTGTTGCATGGAGACCCTCAGTCCTGGGCCTTTAGCTTATCAGCTCAGGACCCCATCCGCCAGTCGGTGGATAGTTTCTTCGCTGCAATGGAGGTCCTTTATGATGACCCTGACAAAGGGGCCTCAGCTGACGCTAAGTTACGTACCCTCCGCCAGGGACGCCGTCCAGCCGAAGACTACTGTTCCGAATTCCGGCGTTGGGCAGTTGACTCACGTTGGAACAATCCTGCCCTCTGCGGCCAATTCCGATTAGGTCTGGCTGACTCTATAAAGGACACCCTGGTGAACTATCCGGAACCCCAAACTCTGGATGAATTGATGCATTTGGCCATCCGCATTGATCGCCGACTCCGGGAAAGGCGCCTAGAGAAAGGATCACATCCTGAATCCGCTGCAAAATCTGAGGCTCTAGTCGCTCAACCTTCAGAAGAGCCTATGCAGCTAGGTGCCACCAGGCTCACCGAAGGCGAGAGACGACGACGCCTGTCCGAGGGGCTCTGTCTTTACTGTGGTGGGACTGGCCACATGGTTAGACATTGCCCAAAGAAACCGTCGGGAAACTTCAGAGCCTAGGGGGTTTCGAGGGGGCCCTCCTAGGCTGTAAGGTATCTCCTCAAGTATCGTCTCCAGTTTTCGTCCCAGTTCAGTTTATAAATGGTGCTAAATGTGTTAATCTAAAGGCTCTTCTAGATTCTGGAGCAGCTGGGAATTTCCTAGACTCTGATCTAGCACAGACTCTAGGAATTATGGTACAGACCTTGCCAACTCCTATCCGGGTTTCAGCCATTGATGGCACTCCAGTGGCCGGGGGGTTAGTTCGGTTCCAATCACCTCCTATGCAAATCAAAGTAGGAGCCAGTCATTCTGAGGTTATCAGGTTCCTGATTTTGAGCATGCCTGGTACTCCTTTGATTTTGGGGTTGCCATGGCTGCAGGAGCATAATCCTCAAATTGATTGGGTTTCGGGGCAAATTACCAAGTGGGGACACCAGTGTTTCCGGAACTGCCTAGAATTTCCCCTCAGGGTCACGCACCTACTCCCTAGTGGGATTCCAACTCCATATTTGGAGTTTGCTGATGTTTTTTCAGAAAAGGCAGCAGACAAACTTCCTCCCCATAGACCTTGGGACTGCCCAATAGAACTGCTCCCTGGTACGATGCCTCCCAGAGGGAGAATATTTAATTTGACCCGAGCGGAAACCCTTGCCATGCGGGAATATATCGCCGAGAACTTAGAAAAAGGGTTTATTCGGCCTTCATCTTCTCCAGCAGGGGCAGGGTTTTTTTTTTGTGGAGAAAAAGGATGGGGGACTTCGCCCCTGTATCGATTACCGGGGCTTAAATAACATCACGGTAAAAAATAAGTATCCCCTACCGCTTATTGAGGGACTCTTTACGCAGGTGGTCGGGGCGCAGGTCTTCTCTAAACTGGATCTCCGAGGGGCCTATAACCTCATAAGAATTAGGCAGGGGGACGAGTGGAAAACGGCCTTTAATACCCTTGAAGGGCATTATGAATATTTGGTTATGCCTTTCGGCCTGTGTAATGCCCCTGCGGTCTTTCAAAGTTTTGTCAATGAAATTTTCAGGGATTATCTTGGCCGGTTTATGGTTGTCTACCTAGATGACATTTTAATTTTTTCTTCATCCCTTGACGAGCATCGTAAACATGTGTGCCTAGTTTTGCAGAAACTTAGGGAGAATTGTTTATATGCCAAGTTAAAGAAATGTCAATTTGAGGTATCTGAGGTTCCGTTCCTCGGTTACATTATCTCCAAATCTGGTCTGTCTATGGACCAATCTAAGGTGAGGGCGGTTTTAGAATGGGAGCAGCCCAGAGATCTGAAGGGCCTGCAGAGGTTTTTGGGTTTTGCCAATTTTTATAGAAGGTTCATTAAGAATTTCTCTGCCCTGGTTACACCACTAACTAACCTAACTAAGAAAAGCGGGTACCCCCCGGTTTGGCCGGCTCAAGCTGTCCAGGCCTTCGGGAATCTTAAGAGGGTATTTAGCGTTGCTCCCGTCCTAGTCCATCCCGATGAACAACGACCTTTCCTTGTGGAGGTGGATGCTTCAGAGATAGCGGTCGGGGCGGTCTTGTCTCAATACTACGGCTCACCTGCACGCCTCCATCCATGTGCCTTCTTTTCCAAGAAATTCTCAGCGGCCGAAAGGAATTATGATATCGGCAACAGAGAATTACTGGCCATCAAGCTTGCCTTCCAGGAATGGAGACACTGGCTGGAGGGGGCTCAGTATCCAGTTACGGTCTTTACGGACCATAAAAATCTAGAATACATCCAGTCCGCCAAGAGGTTAACTCCTAGACAGGCTCGTTGGTCCTTATTCTTTTCTCGGTTTAATTTTTCTATAACGTATAAGCCCGGGTCTAAGAATATAAAGGCGGATGCCCTGTCTCGGAGTTTCTCTCCCCCTGACTTACCGGAAAGGGTGGTTTCTCCCATCTTACCTCGCTCCCTAGTGGTGGCCGCCATCCAACCCCAACTTCCTGATCTTACTCAGTTCCAGACCCAAGCTCCTCCTGGGAAACCCGCGTCAGCCCTGTTTGTGCCCTCTACTTACCGGTCTGAGTTCTTGTCCCATTTTCATGATACCAAAACAACCGGTCATCCAGGGATTAAGAAAACCATAGCTTTATTGTTACGCCAAGTTTGGTGGCCTTCTCTTAGGAAGGACGCTCAAAGGTTTGTCTCCGCTTGCAAAGTCTGTGCCCAAAGTAAGTCCGTGAGGAGCTCACCGGAAGGCCCGCTCCTTCCATTATCCATTCCTGCCTCCCCGTGGACACATCTGGCCATGGATTTTGTTACTGACCTTCCTCCGTCTCAGGGACATACGGTTATTTGGGTAATTGTGGACCGCTTTAGCAAGATGGCCCATTTCGTCCCTTTAAAGAAACTCCCCTCAGCTCAAACTCTTGCTCAACTTTTCATTACTCATATCTTTAGGATTCATGGTATTCCCATGGATGTTGTTTCAGATAGGGGGGTCCAGTTTGTCTCCCGGTTCTGGAGGGCTTTCTGTGCCAAGTTGGGGTTCACCGTCTCCCTTTCCTCGGCCTTTCATCCGCAGTCGAATGGTCAAACCGAGAGAACGAACCAGTCCCTGGAACAATATTTGCGCTGTTTTACGGCGGGTTCTCAAACTGATTGGGCCTTCTTCTTACCTTTTGCGGAATTTGCTTTTAACAACGCCACGCATTCATCCACAGGGGTTTCTCCTTTCCACTGTGTTTATGGCAAGGATCTGAAGTTTTCTGCTCTTTCGGACCAACCCTCTAGAGTTCCCTCCGTGGATGAATGGGTTTCCAAATGGCCAGGGGAGTGGAATAGAATCCAGCAACACCTAACTAGGGCCGCTTGTCAACAGAAAAAATTTTCTGATCGCAAGCGATCGTCTAATTCTAACTTTAAAGTGGGTGACTGGGTTTGGCTTTCAACCAAGAACTTGGCGCTACGCCAACCCTCCGCTAAGTTAGGACCTAAGTTTATTGGCCCATTCCCCATAACACACAAAGTTAATCAGGTTACATACCGGTTGGCCCTCCCTTCATCCATGAAAATCTGTAAATCCTTTCATGTTTCACTTCTTAAGTCCGCAAGAAACCATGAACCTAATAGTCCTCCTAGTCCTGTGGTAGTTGATGGGCATCAGGAGTTTGAGGTTGCCCGGGTCCTTGATTCTCGTTTCTTTCGGAACTCTCTTCAATATCTTATTGACTGGAAGGGGTACGGTCCGGAAGAAAGATCTTGGGTTCCTGCCAGAGAAGTTCATGCGCAGAATTTGGTAAAGAAGTTTCATAGGGAGAATCCTTTAAAACCTAGTTTGGAGGGTCCAGTGTCCCCTCCTCAGGGGGGGGGTAATGTTAGGCACTTACCTCGTCACCGTCCCGGGTCCCGCGACGCGCTGTCGGGCGGTCCCCGGCTGGTTGCTGCCCAGCGCTCCCCGGGCGTATTCACTCCCCAGCGTGGTGGCGGCGGTCAGGGGTCGGCGGCGCGAGGTGGTGTCGGCAGCCGCGCCGCAGCCCGCTCTGCGCGGCTGCGCGGGCCCGGCGGGCTCTCTCACTGTCCGGCGCTTCCGCCTCCCGGCGGGGGCGCGCTCGATCATCTACGTGCTCGCGCGCGCGCGCGAGCACGTCACCTTTATGCCTCCCGGCGGCGCTTTCCCCAGCGCGCCCGCCGGGGGCGAGTTTGTTCCATCCAACCCTGGCCCTGCTCATAGAGGGAGCCCAGGGACTGGTCGGCCTGTCTGGCCTGGGCCGTCCAGTTCCTGGGACCACTCACGTTTTTACTGTTGCACCAAGCACCTTCCTTCCCTCCTTTTTCCCTGTTTCCCATTGGCCAGACTTCCCTATATATTTGCACTGTTCCAGTTTCCCAGTGCCCGTTATAGCTTCTGGGTTCTGGATGCGTGTTGCTGTACCTTAGTGAAGAATTTGGATTTGGATTTGGATTTGGACCTCGACTATTCTTGCTAGCTGCCTGCCCTGACCTCCTGCTTTGCCTTACCACTCTCTTGCCTGACCCTCCTGTACCTCGCCTGTGACCTCCTGGACTCGACCTCGGCTACCCTCGACCATTCTTTGTCTTCTCCCTTGGATACCTCGCCTGTGACCTCCTGGTTTGACCTCGGCCTGATTTACGGACTTTCGCACCCGGCATCCTCATTCGGGATTCCCTGCCAAACACCAAGCTGCACCTTAAGCTATTATCCTTTGCGCCTGTTAAGTCCTGGGGGCAACCGACTGGGAGAGGCATTACCCGTGTCTCCCACAAGCGGGGGCTTGTCTATAGGCGGAAGTGGCGGTGGAGATTGGGGGATTCTGGCTTAAGACAGACGGGTGTTTGGTACAGTCCTGACAATGGCACATACATTTCACAGCCACATAAAGCCTGTGGGGGCTGAAGTGGAGGAGGAGGGGGTGGGGCACAGCAAACCACAGTTTAGGTTTCACAAAATGACCATTTTATCTAGTCATCTGACAGGAGAGGAGGAGCAGGAGCAGCCACAGGAGCTAGAGGGTTGTGAGGAAGGCGAGACAGAGGACCCAGACACACCGTGGCAGTTTACAGTGGAGATGGAGACAGGTAGTCCCTCCGAGTCACTTGCACAAATGGCACGATGCATGCTCACATGCTTGCGTACTAGTGAGCGCAGAATTGTCTCCATTTGTCAGCGGGAAGACTTCTGGCTCTCCAACTTATTGGACCCTCGCTTCCGGCACAAAATGGGGGCATTTTTTACGCCCACTGAGAGGGAAGAAAAACTGACCTACTACAGAGACATCCCATGTAGCCAGTTGGGCGATGTCTATCTGCGCCATGGCCCATACTCCCGCAGGTCTGACTCGGGGGGACCTCTGCGATCACCTTCCACTGCCATGGCTGCTGGGGGGGTGGAAGGAGCAGCAGCAGCAGCTCCATCAGCAGCAGCCTCAGTCTTCAGTCGCTAGTGAGTAGCTTTCTACACCTGCATAGTGAGTCTACTCATGAGCAGCAGGAAGACCTGGAGCTGGACCTCAAACAGCAGGTCATGTCATACCTTGACATGACCATGCCAACACACCTTCAGGATCCACTGGATTTGCTGGGAAGCCAAACTTGACTTGTGTCCGCAACTAGCAGAGTTTGCCCTGGAAAAGCTGTACTGGCCGGACAGTAGTTGATTTAGATGGCAACTGGGCTGCTCTATATAATGAAGCAAAATGGCAAATTTACCTCACAATATAAGCTATTGCCCCTCAGATTTACACAGGGGCTGCTCCATATAATGGTGCAAAACCATGAATTTACCTCATAATATAAACTATTGCCCCTCAGATTTACACAGGGGCTGCTCTATATAATGAAGCAAAATGGCAAATTTACCTCACAATATAAGCTATTGCCCCTCAGATTTACACAGGGGCTGCTCCATATCATGGTGCAAAACCATGAATTTACCTCATAATATAAACTATTGCCCCTCAGATTTACAGAGGGGGTGCTCTATATAATGAAGCAAAATGGCAAATTTACCTCACTATATAAGCTAATGCCCCTCAGATTTACACAGGGGCTGCTCTATATTATGCTGCAAAATGGCAAATTTACCTCACAATATAAGCTATTGCCCCTCAGATTTACACAGGGGCTGCTCCATATCATGGTGCAAAACCATGAATTTACCTCATAATACAAACTATTGCCCCTCAGATTTACACAGGGGCTGCTCTATATAATGAAGCAAAATGACAAATTTACCTCACTATATAAGCTAATGCCCCTCAGATTTACACAGAGGCTGCTCTTTATTATGCTGCAAAATGGCAAATTTACCTCACAATATAAGCTATTGCCCCTCAGATTTACACAGGGGCTGCTCCATATAATGGTGCAAAACCATGAATTTACCTCATAATATAAACTATTGCCCCTTTAGATTTACAGAGGGGGTGCTCTATATAATGAAGCAAAATGGCAAATTTACCTCACTATATAAGCTATTACAGCTCTATATAAATAAAAATAAATAAATAAAAAAAGGGCCTGTAGAAGCTTATTTAGTATAACAGATAGGGTGACATGTGCTTGTTTGGGATGCCCATATGGGCTAGTGTTTTGGCAGCAGTACAAAAACCAATGCAAAATGCAATAGCTTAATAAAGCTGATGCTGATCAACGCTTATTTAGTATAACAGATGGGGTGCAACATGCAGGTTTGGGATACCCTGCGGCCTGGTGTATTTAAAGCAGACCAAAACCAATTCAAAATGCAATAACTTAATAAAGCTGAGGCTGTAGATGCTTATTTAGTATAAACAGATAGGGTGCAACGTGCAGCTTCGGGGTGCCCTGCGGCCTGGTTAAATGAAAGCAGTCAAAAAGGAAGTGCAAACTGAAGTAGCTTAATGAAGCTGATGCTGATCAACGCTTATGTTGTATACCAGATAGGGTGCAAGGTGCAGCTTTGGGGTGCCCTGCGGCCTGGTTTATTAAAAGCAGTCAAAAACAAGTGCAAACTGAAGTAGCTTAATAAAGCAGCTGATGCTGATCAACGCTTATGTTGTATAACAGATAGGGTTAAAATAGCATGTGCCTTGGGATGCCCGTGTGGCCTGGTATATTTCAAGCTGAACAGAAAGTAACAATAATCCAAGTATGAGAAATGCTTGTGCTTAACATATAGGGTTAATCAGCATGTGCCTTGGGATGCCCGTGTGGCCTGGTATATTTTAAGCTGAACAAAAAGTAACAATAATCCAAGTATGAGAAATGCTTGTGCTTAACATATAGGGTCAATCAGCATGTGCCTTGGGATGCCCGTGTGGCCTGGTATATTTTAAGCTGAACAAAAAGTAACAATAATCCAAGTATGAGAAATGCTTGTGCTTAACATATAGGGTTAATCAGCATGTGCCTTGGGATGCCCGTGTGGCCTGGTATATTTTAAGCTGAACAAAAAGTAACAATAATCCAAGTATGAGAAATAATTTTGACCTTCTTTACAGCGCCATACTTTGAAAAAAAATCCTTAATTTCATGCAGATCAATCCAAAGGTCAATGCCCCTAACAAAAATAGTGTTCGGCATAAGTTTTCCTTCTGGAAGGACGTAACCTTTAGTTTACATGGTTGGGGTAGGTTATCTTACAAATTGGGATATCCCAGGCAGCAGTGTCATTGAAAGAGACAGATTGTAATGCAGGCCATACGCAAGCAGAGAAACTCAGGCTGCAACAGGCCTCTTTAGTTTACATGGTTGGGGTAGGTTATCTTACAAATTGGGATACCCCACTGTATATGAAACCGAATATAAATGCACACCCAAAAGTGGACAATCAGCCTCCAAGAGGCCTGCTTAGTTTAAATAAGAGAGCTGCTTAGCTTAAATAAGAGAGGTGCTTAGTGTAAATAAGAGGCCTGCTTAGTTTAAATAAGAGAGCTGCTTAGTGTAAATAAGAGAGGTAGGTTATGTGATGTTACAGAATGGGATGCCTCAAAGCAGACTTGAGATCAGTATATATGCACACAGCAACAGTGTGTAAGCAGGCTGAAACAGCCCAAATTACTTGAAATAACTGTGCAGCTTACAGTAAATGCAGAGGCTAATGGTATGTTACAGAATGGGATGCCCCAACCAGACTTGAGATCAGTAATATATGCACACAGCAACAGTGTGTAAGCAGCCTCATACAGGCCAAATTACTTGACATAAGTGTGCAGCTTAGAGTAAAGACAGAGGCTAATGGTATGTTACAGAATGGGATGCCCCAACCAAACTTGAGATCAATAATATATGCACACAGCAACAGTGTGTAAGCAGCCTCATACAGGCCAAATTACTTGACATAAGTGTGCAGCTTAGAGTAAAGACAGAGGCTAATGGTATGTTACAGAATGGGATGCCCCAACCAGACTTGAGATCAGTAATATATGCACACAGCAACAGTGTGTAAGCAGCCTCATACAGGCCAAATTACTTGACATAAGTGTGCAGCTTAGAGTAAAGACAGAGGCTAATGGTATGTTACAGAATGGGATGCCCACAGCAGACTTGAGATCAGTATATATGCACACAGAAACAGTGTTTAAGCAGGCTAATACAGGCCAAATTACTTGACATAAGTGTGCAGCTTAGAGTAAAAACAGAGGCTAATGGTATGTTACAGAATGGGATGCCCACAGCAGACTTGAGATCAGTATATATGCACACAGCAGCAGTGTGTAAGCAGGCTGAAACAGGCCAAATTACTTGAAATAACTGTGCAGCTTACAGTGAATACAGAGGCTAATGGTGTGTTACAGAATGGGATGCCCACAGCAGACTTGAGATCAGTATATATGCACACAGCAACAGTGTGTAAGCAGCCTCATACAGGCCAAATTACTTGACATAAGTGTGCAGCTTAGAGTAAAGACAGAGGCTAATGGTATGTTACAGAATGGGATGCCCCAACCAGACTTGAGATCAGTAATATATGCACACAGCAACAGTGTGTAAGCAGCCTCATACAGGCCAAATTACTTGACATAAGTGTGCAGCTTAGAGTAAAGACAGAGGCTAATGGTATGTTACAGAATGGGATGCCCCAACCAGACTTGAGATCAGTAATATATGCACACAGCAACAGTGTGTAAGCAGCCTCATAGGAGGCTAATGGTATGTTACAGAATGGGATGCCCACAGCAGACTTGAGATCAGTATATATGCACACAGCAATAGTGTTTAAGCAGGCTCATACAGGCCAAATTACTTGACATAAGTGTGCAGCTTAGAGTAAAGACAGAGGCTAATGGTATGTTACAGAATGGGATGCCCCAACCAGACTTGAGATCAGTAATATATGCACACAGCAACAGTGTGTAAGCAGCCTCATACAGGCCAAATTACTTGACATAAGTGTGTAGCTTAGAGTAAAGACAGAGGCTAATGGTATGTTACAGAATGGGATGCCCCAACCGGAGAGCACCTGGGAGCAGTAGTACTATGCACAGCAAAAGTGTCTTTGTCAGGCCAAATTACTTTTAGAATAAGTGCAAAGGGTTATAGTAAATAGAGGCTGGTGTAGTCACAGAATGGGATGCCCCAACCAGAGTGCACCTGGGAGCAGTACTATGCACAGCAAAAGTGTCTTTATCAGGCCGAATTACTTTTAGAATAAGTGCAAAGGGTTATAATAAATAGAGGCTGGTGTAGTCACAGAATGGGATGCCCCAACCAGAGTGCACCTGGGAGCAGTACTATGCACAGCAAAAGTGTCTTTGTCAGGCCAAATTACTTTTAGAATAAGTGCAAAGGGTTAAAGTAAATAGAGGCTGGTGTAGTCACAGAATGGGATGACACAACCGGAGTGCACCTGGCAGCAGTAGTACTATGCACAGCAAAAGTGTCTTTATCAGGCCAAATTACTTTTAGAATAAGTGCAAAGGGTTATAGTAAATAGAGGCTGGTGTAGTCACAGAATGGGATGCCCCAACCAGAGTGCACCTGGCAGCAGTAGTACTATGCACAGCAAAAGTGTCTTTATCAGGCCAAATTACTTTTAGAATAAGTGCAAAGGGTTATAGTAAATAGAGGCTGGTGTAGTCACAGAATGGGATGCCCCAACCGGAGTGCACCTGGCAGCAGTAGTACTATGCACAGCAAAAGTGTCTTTATCAGGCCAAATTACTTTTAGAATAAGTGCAAAGGGTTATAGTAAATAGAGGCTGGTGTAGTCACAGAATGGGATGCCCCAACCGCAGTGCACCTGGCAGCAGTAGTACTATGCACAGCAAAAGTGTCTTTATCAGGCCAAATTACTTTTAGAATAAGTGCAAACGGTTATATTAAATAGAGGCTGGTGTAGTCACAGAATGGGATGCCACAACCGGAGTGCACCTGGCAGCAGTAGTGCTATGCACAGCAAAAGTGTCTTTATCAGGCCAAATTACTTTTAGAATAAGTGCAAAGGGTTATATTAAATAGAGGCTGGTGTAGTCACAGAATGGGATGCCACAACCGGAGTGCACCTGGCAGCAGTAGTACTATGCACAGCAAAAGTGTCTTTATCAGGCCAAATTACTTTTAGAATAAGTGCAAAGGGTTATAGTAAATAGAGGCTGGTGTAGTCACAGAATGGGATGCTCCAACCGGAGTGCACCTGGGAGCAGTAGTACTATGCACAGCAAAAGTGTCTTTATCAGGCCAAATTACTTTTAGAATAAGTGCAAAGGGTTATAGTAAATAGAGGCTGGTGTAGTGACAGAATGGGATGCCCCAACCGGAGTGCACCTGGCAGCAGTAGTACTATGCACAGCAAAAGTGTCTTTATCAGGCCAAATTACTTTTAGAATAAGTGCAAAGGGTTATAGTAAATAGAGGCTGGTGTAGTCACAGAATGGGATGCCCCAACCAGAGTGCACCTGGTTGCAGTAGTACTATGCACAGCAAATGTGTCTTTATCAGGCCAAATTACTTTTAGAATAAGTGCAAAGGGTTATATTAAATAGAGGCTGGTGTAGTCACAGAATGGGATGCCACAACCGGAGTGCACCTGGCAGCAGTAGTACTATGCACACCAAAAGTGTCTTTATCAGGCCAAATTACTTTTAGAATAAGTGCAAAGGGTTATAGTAAATAGAGGCTGGTGTAGTCACAGAATGGGATGCCCCAACCGGAGTGCACCTGGCAGCAGTAGTACTATGCACAGCAAAAGTGTCTTTATCAGGCCAAATTACTTTTAGAATAAGTGCAAAGGGTTATATTAAATAGAGGCTGATGTAGTCACAGAATGGGATGCCACAACCGGAGTGCACCTGGCAGCAGTAGTACTATGCACAGCAAAAGTGTCTTTATCAGGCCAAATTACTTTTAGAATAAGTGCAAAGGGTTATAGTAAATAGAGGCTGGTGTAGTCACAGAATGGGATGCCCCAACCGCAGTGCACCTGGCAGCAGTAGTACTATGCACAGCAAAAGTGTCCTTATCAGGCCAAATTACTTTTAGAATAAGTGCAAAGGGTTATATTAAATAGAGGCTGGTGTAGTCACAGAATGGGATGCCACAACCGGCGTGCACCTGGGAGCAGTAGTACTATGCACAGCAAAAGTGTCTTTATCAGGCCAAATTACTTTTAGAATAAGTGCAAAGGGTTATAGTAAATAGAGGCTGGTGTAGTCACAGAATGGGATGCCTCACAGCAGACTTGAGATCAGTTCAGTATATATGCACAGTAAGTGTATAAGCAGCCTGAAAACGCTAACAAAGCCAGTCAGCCAGCCAGTAACACTCAGGCTGGATGAAAAAAAAATAAAATCTCCCTGTGACTGCCTCCGATTTTTCCTAACTTTCCCTGCTTCTCGCTGACTTCCTGCCTGTCTCCTGCCTGTCCCCTGCCTGTCCCTGTCTGTCCCTGTCTGTCCCTGTCTGTCTAACTGTCTCTCCCTGACTACAGCAGCGTCCTGTCTCTCACGAATGCAATAGAGAAATGAGGAAAAGCAAGATGTCCGCCGCCTTAAATAGCGCTGTGACGTCACCGGGCTTGCTGGCTGCTGATAGGCTGCATGTGACTGCCCCAGCTTGCACTGGTGCGGGGTAGATGTCTGGACATGTCCCGTCCACCATCTTAGAATGCCTGTAATGTAAATGAATGGATGTTAAAGGAAAACTTTGAGCGATCAAAGCACGGGGAAATTCGGATTCGATCCGAATCAAATTTTTCATGAAATTCGGATCGAATCCGGGTTCGTCCGGATCGATTCGCTCATCCCTAATGGGTAGGGCGGCTCAGCCAGGTCAGCTCAAAAATTGCCCAGTTGCTCAAGTTGTCAACATCCAGACGCTTCCAAAACAACCTGGCCTCCCCACGTGTATACGTGTATATTCTCACCTAAAATATATTCGCACCAAAAATCATGCAGTTGAATCTCTGGGAGAATGAAAGTAACCTAAAAGGGGGTGTCTCGCACTATAAGCATGCGAGGACACATTCTCGCACTGTGTTGAATTGACCCTAATATGTTACAATGTAAATGTATTATTGTTAAAAATGTATTGTGGGCCGTTGTAGCATCTACTGCCTGTGTCAATGGTATCAAAAAGATCTGGCAAAATTTTTTAGAAAACTGTGTTAAATGCAGAGTGGGTGGTGAGCTTCCTGATTGCAGATGTCCCCCCTGTCCATTTTCTGCCCCTGAAAGCACCACACTCTACCTCCTCCTTGCTACCTAGGCAAAACCAGGCCCTGCGATTGTCTGAATGCTGTCACATGGTATAGAGTCTTTTCAGCAGCTGCAAAAACACTGGAGAGGACTCCACAAGCTTGCTAGAGGAAGAGGTATTGGCATGAATGCCCCTTGTGCCATGATCAACTTTTTTATTAAATGGGTTTTGGATACTTTTAAGCTCTTTCTGCTTGGAAAACTGACAACTTGGTTCCAATGATGCATGCGTGGGCTCTCGTCCAATGAGAGCTCTCTGCCGCAACTTCTTCATTCGGCAAATGGCTCTCATTGACTAGAATGTGTTTACGGGTGCCCCGGGGGGGTTCACACAGCAAGGCATCCTGATTCAGGATATCCCAGGGGAAGGCCAGCGTCTTTATCCCCCTTGGGAACAGTATAAAATAAGGCACTTTAATACACCTGAACAACTCTGATTATATGTAAATACTTTATGTATTTTAGGTGAAACTGATTTTTTGCTTCAATTTCTGGGTGGTGACTGAGCAGAGAAGGATGTGTCATGGGACAGAGTGTTGAGCATGTGGTCAGAGACAGCTGCAGGACCACCTTGGCTTGCTATGCTTGCGCCCACTCGCTAAGCACTCCAAGGGACAGAGTAGCTATAGGACTAGGGTTCTGGAGGAATGAACCTAGAAAAAGGGCAAACTTTGGAGCCTTGTTATTGTTTCTATCCTGAACTGCAGAAAATGGAGGAGATACAAATAGGACAGGCATCAGGTCGCTTGCTTGCTGGCTAATTGTTGCTGTTGGGTTTAGGGCATGTATTGTGGGTAAAATAAATATTTTTATAGATAGACAGTTCTTTTTGAACAAATCCCTTGCACCGTAAGGTGGTTTTATCCTGGCATACTAAGACATTACATTTATCCTCCACTTTTTAAAGATGAATTCCTTTTTTTGTGTTAAAAATCGAGCTGGCTGAATTTCACCCTTTCACACCCTTTCACATTTTGGTCCAGTTTATCTTTAACCCAAATCTGAACAGCAGCATTACTCAAAGTCATTACAATGCACTACATAGCAGACTGCAAATTGTCCAAATTGTCACATATTTCTCCTCTTTCCACTGCTGACCTTCAGCATCTGCATGTTTTAGAAGTAATTCATAGCTTTACAGCCCCCAAAATTACTTTCAAATGTGCAGAATGGCCAGTAAAAAAAAGTTAATGGCTACTATTATCTTTCTAAAACAGCTGGAATGCCATGATGACAGGGACTCATCATCGACCTGCAGGGAGAGTATTGAGGTATGATGAGTATTGTAATCCGCAGTCAGTGCTTTAAAGTATATTGTCGTATATTTCATTTAAATACCCTCCCTGGCTTGTATTGTCTGCAAACCTCACATTTTTCTTTACAGTGTTGTTTCAAAACTTGTTGCTTTGTTGATGCATACAGCATTAACATTAAATCATAATCATTTATTTAACAAAGTATTAAAATACAGTGCTCATGGAAAACAGATAGAAACCTTTTTTTTCTAAAAGGGAGATTGTATAAACTGAGGCTTTAATTACAGACAAACAACAGTATCAATATGCATTATATAGCGCGGAGCTGATTTACTAACCCACTTCGCCATGCTTGCCCGACTATTCCTGTGTTTGCTGTATTCACCATCTGTCCAGCGTAGCTGAGGAAATGCCAATGAATACCTGTTCATTTCTCCAGATTTTATCAATGAAACCCATTGAAATCAATGGTTCTTCTTTCAAGGTTTTCTTTCTAGTTGAATTATGTATTGATACCTGATATTTTGAGCTTGAATTTTCAAAACCAATTTAGATGTGGCAGCTTGTGCCAAACCATTTTCCTAAATGAATATGACTCTTTTAGCCAGAATAAGTGCAAAAAAGCACAGCACAGCACTGTGTGCTAGAATTGTAGCTCAGTTCGCTGCTATACTTCCCATTTGCAATGCACACAGTGCACTAAAGATAGAACAACCAAACGAAAACCTGCAAACGCCGTAAATCAGGCTATATATGTATATATATATTACACATATATTTCCTTTATTTTCTCATGGCAAGGAATGTTTTGAAATTAGTCTTGAAAGATGACCAGCTGTTCACAAAAATGTGTTTTGTGATCACCAGGAAGTAATGACTAGGACCAAAGGCTGCCAGTTCGGTCCTTGTGCCCTGGGATTACCAGTGCCTATGCTTGGTTTGCCCGGGTTGTCTGGTAAGATTTACACTTTGGTACCATTGATTGTTTTAAATTGAGGTGGGGGGTGAATTTTTCAAAAAGGCAATAATGCAATAATATTAAGGAAAAAAGCTTAGCCTCCTGACTCTAAAGCTTCCCAACCTAGCAAACCAAGCATAGGGGCTGTTAAGCCCAGGGCTCAAGAGTCAAACTGGTAGCCCCTAGTCCTATTCATTATCAGCTCTTATGCCCTACTGCACAGGTGGGGGGCTCAGCACTGGTCCCATGCTATGTGCCACTGGGCTCATCTGCGCCACCTTGACCATTGGTGGTGTGGGTAATGGCAATTAACTGATATAGGGGTCACTGTGATCTCAAAGTAAAGGTAAAGTTAGAAAAACACATTACCCCCCTTTAAACAACTTATTATTATTAATTAACTGATATTTACCTTCCAGCTATGATTTGTGACAGTTGCCAGGGGATGGGAGCTTTTATATAGTGAGGTGGAGCCTCTCCGGAATCTTTCTGATAGGAAACCCCCCTCCATACCCCTCTCCTCCTGTGATGTATCAAGTCCCATGGGATTGAATCCTCAGAGGTGCCACTTCCGAGGTATAAAAGCTTCCCTCCCTGGCATGCTAATCAGGCCTAAAAAAGACAGCGAAGGGGCCCTGAAGAGTCTTGAAGATGAAAGTGGGAAATAAACACCCTGCTAGACAAGATGAGGATGTCGCCTGGAGGAAGACATGAGAAAGATGACTTGGACCTGTAAGTAGTAAAAAAAAAGTATTTTTGTGTGGTTTGTTACTTTTTTTACTGTAACACTATGAACTGTTAAGGGATCCAGGGGACCCCCATATGCCAGTTCACGAGGTTGGGGGCCACACTGTCACCTGCTGGCATTGGCGGGTGACATGGTGGCATTCTTCCCAAAGACCGGCACTACCATTGGGGACACTAGAGGTGTGGCATGGGCAAGGTTTTTGTCCACCTCACCCCTGGAAGAGCATGAACCCATACCAAAAGCCATAAGGGTTGGTATACCGGCAGCAGCAGGGGCAAGCTGGACATTCTCTGAGTCTCTGAGTCATTCTCTAGATTACCAGCCTCTATGCCTAGTGCCCGGGCTAGTTGGCACGGGGGGGCATATGTTTTTAACATTTTCATTACATATAACTGGGGTTTGGGGACCCATACTGCCTCAAGATGACAGCAGAGGGAGAGCCCCAGTGGAGAGTGGTGAGGGACCATGGCAGAGGAGAACAAAGTAGACAGGGGCCAGTGAGAAGTGAAGTTTAGAACATTAAAGATATTTTTTGTGGTGTCTTTATTTTTTACTAATTGGGGTGTAATGGTATGGTCAGGAGCCACCTTGGCAACTGCCAGATTTGGCACGTGACATGATAGTAAGCCCACATATTACCCGAATCCCCATTTCGGGTGCAGAAAAGCCTGGTGCTCATTAGGGTGGGCATGGGGTTCTTCCAGACCTTTTTACTATTTTGCGCTATACATGTTTAACTGTGATTTTTACAGGAAATTTCAGGGATTTCCAGGAACATTATATATTGATTTTTTCAGCAGAGTTGGGGTTTTAATATAGAATGTCTTGGAATGTAATTTTTACGGTGCTTTCCCAATATTTGTGAGTGTCATTTGTGGGAAAAAAATTAAAAATACAATTTTTTTTTGTGGCTTTTTTAAAATAAAAAAACTTTTTTCAAGAAAATAATATCATGTGGAAAAGCCCCACATATATAACTGTAGACACCCTTCCCCCATCCTGCCCAGGACACACTCCAAACTGAAACCGCATTTTACGAGATCTTCAAATAAAATACAACTACTATGCACACCTTGCAGTTTGTGAAGAAAAACAACCCTTTACATTTGAAATACCCCACAGACTATATATTCTCTACACACCTTAAGCTTTGTCTGTGTACCAGGCTTGTTGTTGTGGCTACAGTTTTCTGGATGAAAACTCTTAAGGAATTCAATGGTTGCACAGGGTTTCCCTAGAAAATTACTCACAACATGCATAGGTACTTTAACCATTTCAATTGCCAGCCTAATTGAGATTTTGTCGCCCTCTGTTGCCAGGCCATTTTTTAACATTTAGTGCTATGTTTAACTGTGATCCTTGCAGGAATTTCTAGGGAGGATTATAAATTTGGGGTTTAACATGAAATGTCTAGTAAAATAGTCAAATCAATTTTAAAAAATATATATTATATATATATATATATATATATATATATATATATATATATATATATATATATTATATAAATATTATTTTAATATTAGTATTTTTTTAATAAAAAAAAAGTATTTTTCAAGAAAACCATATTGCGGGCGAAAGCCCCATTCTGATCACAACATTACCACATATATGTTGGAAATGTAAAATCACCTACTAAATCTAACTACTATGCGCACTACCAAGGGTTAACATGGTGTGAGTTAAACGTAATTAAAAAAATAACACAGTGAAAAAGTCATTTATTAAAGTATTTATCTGTCGACGGAAGCAGCCTTTTATGCTGGGAGGAGTTAGAAGATGTAGTCTTACTCGTCCTATAAAAGGCCTCTCCCTGCAGTGGTTGGCGATGTAACAGAAGCTGGTGAAGACCCTGGAGTGGAAATTGGAGTGCCATTGAGGGAAGAGTAGACCACTAGCACTGGATCCAGGATGGAGGGGGGCATTATTTTGTCTTGCTAGCGGGTAAAATATCAGGCACGTAGATTCTATGCCGCTGGCACCAGTAGTGTAATTTGATGAGGCCCTGGTGCGAACATTAAAAGGAACCCTTTCATAGCTCATACAGTACATTTTTTCTGTATTTTAACTCAATTGGATGCAGCTAGACAACTAAAGACTGAAAAAGATGAGACACATGCTGCTTCCTTTTTCTAAATAAAGCCTAGTGAGCACAAATATGCTAAATATGATGGAGGAGCAACAATGATGGGGCCCCCTGACCTTCTGGGCCCCAGTACAGTTGCACCCTGTGCACCCCCTCCAGGTACGTCCCTGGCTGGCACTTAATGGTAGTAGAGTCAACACCGTAGATTCTACATGCTTAGCATTTAAATGATGATTATGCACTCAGGATTGGAGGAGAAAAATAAGAAAAATATTCTGAACCAAATGGTGTGCTAAAATACCCCTCTCCCAATCACCCCATTACAGCCAGTGTGCAGAATTCCTCCATTCACCCCATTAAAGACCTCACATTACAGGCAGTGTGCGGCATCCCACATTACAGGCAGTGAGCAGCATCCCACATTACAGGCAGTGAGTGGTATCTCACATTACAGGCAGTGAACAGTATTCCACATTATAGCCAGTGAGCTGTATCCCATATTTCAGGCAGTGAGCGGTATACAACATTAACCCTTTCAGTGCAGTAACAATAAAGTAAAAAAAACATTCACCTGACCCCTCGTTCGATACGGCCGGGTCTCCTCTTCGTCCGGGGTGGCTTTGATCCCCCACCCAGGCCCCCCGGGTGCAGGGGAGCCACCCCCCCCCCCGCCGGAATTACCTGTAAAAAAAATAAATAAATAAAAATGACATTTACTCATCTCAGTGTTCGATCGCTCTCGCCGGGTCTCCTCTTCACCAGGGGGGCCTCCGATCGCCCCCCCCCGGCTCTTCAACTTCAGGGGCTGACAGGCCTCTCCCCTCCTCTCCAGACGGGCGCCGCCATCTTGTCACTAAGCCCTGCCCCTTTGGGGTGGGGCTTATGACGTCACTCACCGGGTGTCGTCCTGGGTCCCGGCTGTTATTCTTTCAGATGCGATCATGCTGACCACAGGAGCAGAGAGGCAGGTGATCAGATCATCCTCTGCCCCTCTGCTACTGTAGCTAGCATGATCGCATCTGTCATCACATCGAGGGACACAGGATCTGACGATCGAAGGTAAGTAAAGTAAAAAAAAAAGTTTTTTTTTTTAATAAAAGTAATTTTTAATTATGTGTTTTCTTTTACTGTTAACCCTTTGGGAACTGGTAAGGGATCCATGAGACCCCTATACCAGTTCACAAGGCTGGGGGCTGGCAAATCACCTGCAACTAGCGGGTGACTTGCCATGAACCCCCGCACCCCCAATTACCTGCCTCCCCAAAGCCCAGGGGGGAGGCAGAAGAGCCGGGGCCCACACAGGGTATGTGGGCTTGTAGGCTGCAGGGTGGGGGGCCACAAAAGCTGTCCCCTGCACCCTGTTCCTACAAGCCCCCATAGCTGGTCCAGGGCTGGTTATGATGGGTAGGGGGGACCCTATGTCATTTTTTTGGGGATTTTTAAGGGTTGGGGTTAGCCTAACCCTAACCCTTAAAATTACCCCAAAAATGGGGTCCCCCCCCCCGGGAGGACCCTATGTCATTTTTTTTAATTAACCCCTTATGCTCTGTCGCCTAGCAGCTATAAAAGGCTTCCAGCAGCAGGAGAGCAGAAGCCAGAGTGATCAGCCGGGGACACAGGGATAGGTGAGAGGTAAGTATAAAAAAACAAATAAATTTTTTTTTCTCATGTGTCTGTGTGTTTTTTTTACACTTAACCCCTTGTGAACTGGTAAGGGATCCATGAGACCCCTATACCAGTTCACAAGGCTGGGGGCTGGCAAGTCACCTGCAACTAGCGGGTGACTTGCCATTAACCCCCGCACCCCCAATTACCTGCCTCCCCAAAGCCCCGGGGGCGGGGCAGAAGAGCCTGGCCCATGGAGCTTGTAGCCGGCAGGGCGGGGGGCCACCAAAACTGGCCCCTTCGCCCTGTTCCTACAAGCCCCCATAGCTGGTCCCGGGCTGGTTATGATGGGTAAGGAGGACCCCACGTCATTTTTTGGGGGGATTTTTAAGGGTTTTTAACCCTTAACATTCCAAAAAAAGGAGGGGGGACCCTATGTCATTTTTTTTTAAATTAACCCCTTATGTTTATAGTGTGAATAGTAGTATTTTATTTGTAAATGTTATAAAGTGCTCTTTTCAGTTTGGGGGGTCTCCTGGGCAAGAATGGGGGGGCTACCGATACATATGTGGTACCTTTGTAATTGGGAGAAATGAGGCTTTCGCATGCAATATGGTTTTCATTAATAAAACAAATATTTTTATTTTCTTAAAAATAAAGGAGACAATTGTCTAAAAATTATTATTTTATTTCATTTTTTGCTTTTTTATGCAAAAATATTTAAAAAACAGTAGAAACATTACAAACAAGACATTTCATGTTAAAGCCTAAACTCTGCTGCAATATATATATATATATATATATATATATATATATATATATATATATATTTTCCTGGAAATTCCGGCAAAAATCACTGTTAAACATGGCGCAAAATGGGGAAAAATGACCTGTCAACAGAGGGTGACAAAATTTCAAGTAGGCTGGCAATTAAAAGGGTTGAAAGTAGCTATGCATGTTGGGTATTGTTCTGTTCAGGGGATCTTGCGCTTTTGTACTTGTTTTTTCTTGTTTGCATATTGATATTTTAGGGAAAGGTGTTTTAGGGAAACTCTGTGCATTCATAGAATTCTTTGACGGATTACTTCCAGAAAGTTGAGCCCACTGCAACAAGCTGGGTATGCTTAGAAAGCTTAACATGTGTACTTTCAGGGAATATATGGTTTGTGGGGGATATTCCAAATATAAAGGGTTGTTTTGGTAGAAAATGCGCAAGGTGCCACTTTGTCAGCAGAGCTGAAATTTTCAAGTAAAATTACCGTTACGCACATGCTTTACTTTGGGGTGTTTGGCCACTCTTTCTTGACAGTAGATATGCATGTTGGGTATTGTTCTGTTCGGGGGATGTTGCTTTTTCAGATTTTACTTGTTTTTTCTTGTTTGCCTATGGTTTTTTTTAGGAAAATGTGACTTTGATTCTGTTTTTTTATTCTTTTTTTAGGGAAACCTTGTGCAACCAAATAATTAATTGACGTATTACTTCCAGAAAACTGCACCCATGTAAACAACCCTGGTACGCCTAGAAAGCTTGAGGTATATACTTCCAAAGAATATATAGTTTGTGGGGGGTATTTCAAATGTAAAGGGTTGTTTTTCTTGAAAAACTGCAAGGTGCGCATAGCGTAGTTGTATTTTATCTGAAAATCTCCTAAAGTGCTGTTTCAGTTTGGGGGAGTCTCCTGGGCAGGAAAGGGTGTCTACCAATACATATATGGTACTGTTGTAACCAGGAGAAATGGGGCTTTTACACGCAATAAGATTTCATTGACAAACTTACATTTTATATTGCAACAAAACACTACAAATTGTAAAAAATAGATTGTTTTAATTTTTTTGCACATATTTTACCCCAAAATATTGAGAATACACCTAAAAAATTACAATCATGTTAAAGCCCAGACTCTGCTGAAAGAAACAATATTTAATTTCCCTGGGAAATCCCTGGAAATCCCTTCAAAAATCACAGTTGAACATGTGTAGTGCAAAATCATGCGAAATGGTCTGGCAACAAGGATGTCAACAAGGCAACAACAACAATCTCCAGATAGGCTGGCAGCGAAAGGGTTAACGGTAGTGAGCGGTATCCCACATTACAGGCAGTGAGCTGTATCCGATATTACAGACAGTAAGTGGTATCCCACATTACAGGCAGTGAGGGACATCCCACATTACAGGCAGTAAGCAGCATTTCACATTACAGGCAGTGTGAGGCATTCCAAATACTAGCAGTGTGCAGGTATCCCAATTACAGGCAGTGTGCAGGGATCCCAATTGCAGACAGTGTGCAGGCATTCCAAATACCGACAGTGTGCATGCATCCCAAATACAGGTAGTATGCAGGCATCCCAAATGCAAGCAGTGTGCAGTATGCCCCCCCAAAACAAACAAAACTTATATTCCTCAGCTCTCACACAGCTGTCCCACTGATATAAACACACCCGCACACACACATTACCAGCGTGTACTGCCTCCGGCATCTGCTGCTTCCTCCATCGCGGCCTTGGCTGGCCATCACTGTAGCCGTTGCTGCCCACCTCTTCTGTAGCCAGCACTGCCTGCAGTCTTAAGTATACAGGGTGGCAGTTCCGGCTTCTGGGTTGGTGTCGCCTGGGACTCATGCCAGTGTCATTGGACCTGGCACAAGTCACAGGCCATGTCTCATCTGGTTGCTGGAACTTGAGGCGGCGGGGGGCAGCGGCGGCTATGGTGAGGGCCAGCCGAGACATTCGCCTGATAAGAAACACTGAAAGATGTGAAAGATACAGTACTAATTTTATATATACCGGTATGCATATTATGTTATTAGTGGCTTAATTGCTGAATGAATTAGATTATTTCACTTATATATATATTATTTAATATAACTATATATTTTAGGTAGTGTCCTACCCAACCTAATTCTTCAATACAATGGGGGGGGGGGGGATCTCCAGATACTTACCTCAGGGGTGGACTCAGCATGGCGGCCAAAGACCAATGTAATTCATTATGTATATGCCATATACAAATAATGCAAACCTGTTGTTTTCATTCTTGTCAGGCTTAATTTTGTAATGCTGGTTTTAGCTAATGTGTTATATCACTGAGCAATTATGACTGTGATTAATGTACCGTAAGTATAATATTTCAATTTTCTCAAACATTAAAATAGTTTTGCTAATTAGCAATTGTGTCAAGATATAATTCGTATGAATGTGATAATTGGTAGAAAAAAATCTATATTATAAAATGTTGTATACTGTTTGTCTGGAATTACTTTATGAAGTTCGTTTTTTCTTAGCTTGTGTAGTTGAAACTTCCTGCTCATACATATATCTGAATTTGTAGTGGCAGTAAGAGTGATCACTTTTTCTTTTAGGTTGTTTAAATGTATAGAGGCAGTAGAGGAATTAGTGGGACATACAGAGCAAGATTTATATAGGGGATAAAATGAATATGTCCTCATTACCACACCTAATATATCAATCCTTATGGTTTCAAGGAAATGCTATGTTCAGCAATTTAAAAGCTTGTTGCATAGTCAAAGATTCCTTCCTCTCCTCTCATTTAACTTGCAAGATGTTAACTTATGCCATATAAAAGACGAGCACTGTAAATTATTACAGAGGCTTCTTGGAGGAGTAAAAAAATTAACACTTTTATTCCAACAGTAAGCTAGTCTTCTTTCAAATAAGAAATGTAAAACCTTAAACTGAGTTGAATATTGTGTACAGATTCACCACAATACATAATTTAAAGCTATAATTGATTAAAATGTAAATTAAAATGTGAATCAAAAATTTTGTAGGTAAAAATCAGATTGTCTAAATAAATTATTTAGAGAATAAATATGAAATAACAAATCACTCTGTTCCTGCTTTGAATACTACACAACTTTTAAGTTCTGCCTTGGCTTAAATTTTTAGTGACCATGCCTATATATATATATCTATATATATATATATATATGTATATATATATGAAACAATATATCATCAGTGTTTTTCCACCTCCATACACGGGGAACTGCTTTACAGTGGGATTGGATGGCAGGTAAGAGGGTTCTGATTTGAAGTCTGAGGAAAAGTCTATGCAGAGAAACTGGACACAGAACCTAATAATGGAAACACTAGAAAGTAAAATACAGTAGTAGTAGCCATGCAAGTAAAATACTATACTTTTTCTGTGTTCTAGAACAGTACTGTTTTCATATAGTGCATTGCTGTTAAATAATTCTTTGTTAAATGTCAAACTGACTAGTGTGCAAGCAGGTGATAGATTGTCCCAAGCTGCATGATTATTTATATAATCTCAGCACAGTGAAAAAAAAGTAATGATGAGCAAACCCGTAGATGTTTGTGTTTGAAAATTCCGGCCGAACTTGCCGCAAGAGTGCAGTTCGGATCCCCAAACCCCACTGAATTCAATGGGGACCTGAATTTGGGAAACACAAAAATGGCTGTACAAATAGGGATAGTAAGGGCTAGAGGGCTGAAAAACACCAGGGTGATTGCCTTGCACAACACACACACGCTTAACACACGGTTTTATAGGACATAGAGGGCAAGCTCTGGTCATGTGTCCAATTTACTGACCCAGAAATTCAATGGGGAGGACCCATTGCTCAGTACCAAAAGCGTCAACAGATAGTCATCCACTATGTGAGTCAAAGTCTTTCTCCTGGTACTACAGGTCGCATTCAATGGTGGTGGATGTAAATAAGGTGTTCCACATTGTGACCATGCTCACCCTACCTTGTTAGGTGGTGCTGGTGCGCCTGCTGCATTGGTAATTTCCTCCTGCTCCTTCCCCTTGGCATTGAGCCGCTACTGAGCCCTCAAAGTTAACTAGGAACTCTACCAGTTGTACACCCACCAGAGTGCATTTGTACTCATCTTTTTATCTTGCTCCAGTGCTGGAATCAAGGAGGTGATGTTATCCTTATAGCAAGGATCCAGCAGGGTGGCCACCCAGTAATCAGCACTGGTGACTATGCAGGCAACTATGTGGCCATTCCACAGACACTGGAGCATGTAGTGGTTCATGTGAGCCAGGTTGTCCTAAACCAAAGAGAAGCTGTCCTGGTGTCTTGTCCTCCTCCCTTCAGCCACACTCCATTGACCCCCATGAGCCGTGCTGGTTGTCACCCTGCTGTGAAAGAAAGTCCTCCTCCTCCCCCTTCAAATCCTCTGAAACCTCTAAAACTGTCCCCTGGCAGGACATTGGCCTACCTAGCAGCTGTCAGCCCAGCAACCCACCCTTTGAACCATGTGTGCACTGCCCTGACAGCAGGGAAATTGACCTTCCTCTTCAGCAGGTGGCACAGAGTGAGGTCCAACAATCCTGCGTGGTGGAAGGATATGCACCAAATTATAATTATATACTCTCACAGTTTAGGTCCTCTTTGGAACATTCATGATTTGGCAAATAAATTACTTAATAAAATAATTTCTTCAATCTTGTGCACAACACTTACAAAGACACTAGGACCAATGTCCCATTGCAGGGCACGTATATACTAAAGGGAAAGGAATATAGCCCATCAATATTAATCCCTTCCTTATGTTAGGGGAACTGATTTATTTAAATCTATCTGGCTGCTTCCCCCTTAGAATGTGTTTCTATGGTTGCCCTCCGCGGCTCTGGTGCCCCTTAAAAAGTTACTGGGGGTCGGTGAACTCAGGACTTTCCCCGCAGTTCAGAAGGGCAATGGATTGCTTTGTTGTCTGTTGAAACAATGGCGTCACTGAGCCGGCCTTGTGTTGGCGGCAAATAGTGGGAGCCAGCCTCTTCGCTTCCACCATTGCCATGCTGCATTTACCAGGAGCCAATCAGAACATGGGGGTCAGAGGCCACCAATCAGGCCGCATCATTCACCCGTCACAGCATCCGGGGAAAGGCGGTCCTTGTATCACCATTAACCCTTCACTCGCCAGAGGGGAATGTAGCTGTATCAATATAAGCCTCACACACACCCTATATTATAGGGCAGGGAGAAATGACAATTTCGGACCACCCCATCCTCACCACATCCTTCCAGCGGCCTGACCAGGGAACTATTTAAAATCTAGACTAAACTTTTGTCCTGCGCAGCTGTTCTATTCAGCTTTGATACTTTAAGACTTAAAAGTTGCTGGGATCGACCACCCAGGTCTCCCTTCACAAAAGAATGTCCACCTCCACTGAATCGGAAGTCTGCCCCTCTGTACTCCATTTACTGCAATGAAGGGGGCATATCAACCCTCTTAAAACAGAGTCTTGTGTAAACAATTTAATACTCCTGAATGGCTCGTCCAATTTATGTAATAACTAAAATATTAATAATATTATATATATATTTATCCGGCCTGGCTCGACTAACATAAGACTGTAGATTCTTTGGACTTCTGGTATAGACAAAGGACACTAAGACAAATGGCAAATAAAGAGATATATTGTTGACAAAAATGGCAAAAGACAATTTACTCTACATGCGACCCCACATATATTAACCCCTAATGGGTGGATTTACAGCACCAACACCATACTGAGACAAAAAAATCACACAAGGAATGTACAGTTAATCATGCAGAAAAGAAAAGAACCACACAAGTTAAATAGACACCCCAAAACAATGCTAGACGTAATGGTCATGGTAGGCAATACCGCAATATCCCCTGGCAGCACTAACCAGTGTTAGCCATGGCGCAACATCAGTAGCAGCTCAGTTACCTGCCTGGGTCACTCCTCTATCCTGTCTCTGCAGTTCCTCTCAGTTGCCTCAGTGGATGGTCTTTCTCTTCAGCGCTATCGCAAGGCCCTTCTCATGTGCTCACACAGTCTCTCCTTCTCGCCTTCCTTCCTGCCTCTGCTCCCTTGTGCTAGCAGTCTCTCCTCTTTTATGACCCTAGTCATAAGTTTTATGTTCTCCTAGTGCCAACCGGCTTTGTTTGAATTTTATTGCTTTATTGTCTCAGGATGCTGATCTACTACTACTATCTACTTTGAATACAATTCCTGCCCCAGGCCTAAACAGCTTCCCACTGGTGTCATGCCATGAGCTATTTTGCTGCATATCCCTATATTTATATATGCAACATTATTAACAATATTGATTTTCCATAAAGGCCCATTATTTACACTTGCATAAAAATGAGAAGGGTAATCTATAGCCACATCCTTTTTGCCTTTTTCTAGCAGATAAAATGCTTTTTAAATCCCATAGGATAACCATCTGGACTTGGGTCTGCCTATTTAGGCTGGGGATCAAAGTGTAAATCAAAATCAAATTATAAGCTCTTCTTACACTTTCAAAAGGTGGGTCATATGTTTGTACCTGTGCACATACAATTACACTCATCTGTGCTCATTAGCATATAAGGATAAAGATAAATACATACTATTCACATGGCTATTTTAGCAAACAGATCCAGAATTTGAAAAGTGTACTTTGAAAAGGAGTTTATCATTTGCCACTACGTTATTCCTTACCAATAAGTTACTAACTCAGCTTCAGCTGGACAATTGTTGGTCAAAAGAAAAGATACAAATGTAAAATAAAAATTACTTTACCACAGAATTTGACCTTTTCTTGAAGGTGTTTTTGTAAACCTGTAAAGTGTTCTGGCTTATTTTCATAGGGTGATGTTCCTCTGGATTTATCATGTAAACCTGTGTCTCCCCCACAAGGCATTCCTAATAAGGCTGACACTGAAACCTGTCTAAGATCTGGGGGCAGACCTGATTAGGTGACTGGTTATTAAAAACATGTTAAAACTCGTTTTAAACTACTGCTTACATTTTATTAACTACCATCTCTATGCCACTAGAAGTGTGTTTCTGGGTGTATCGTCCACTGATTTAGAAGATATCAAGGTGAGAGAAACAGCTTATATTCTGTTATGTGCTGTTTGGCAAAAACATCTTACAGCAGTGGGTCTTAAGGTGGACATTCAATCGGGGGTGCTCCGCTTTGTGATACCCCCCAGGTCGCCCGATCTCACTTACCCTTAATTACTTACACTTCCCGTGGCCTACGGCGCATGCACAGCCCTCTCATCTAAAAGTCTGGCGTGCAGGAAGGTTTGCTTTGTTTTATCTTGAGACTTGGGGTTAGAGTTTTTAAAAAAGTGTGTGGCCATTCACCAAAAAGTAGTCACAGCAGCCCAGAGGAAATTCCAGATTTCACCTAAATTGGAAACAGGCATGAAATATTTTTGTTTTGCTGCCAAAACGTTAAAAAAAGTGGTACTATAGCTAAAAACAAAGGATTAGCCAGTATTTTCTTGGATAGATTTTTAGTTGTTATCCAACAAAGGCAGATAAGACCTTTGGAGACCTGTCCACATTTACACACCAAACAACCACCCTGCTCAGATGTGTCTCTTGCAGTAAAAGTGTATGTTCTATGTTCTCCATGCCACTAGCATTCTTGGGAGTGGAAAGTAGACTTCTCCTAATTCTCTATGTTTTCACACCTTACCTTCTTCACTGTCCCTGAAGCAAATTTGATTGTCCTCAAATAAGTTGACTTCCCACAAATAAGTTGAAATCTCACAGTCCTCTCTCGTTCTCTGCTTCTACTGGCCACTGGTGACATGGTATCTTCAAACCCAGGACCATCAACCTCAAAACAATCACTCCCCCCACATAGTCCCACTGTCACATGCACACTATGAAACACTCAGTGTGCAACAAACCTGCATACATCCATTACATGTTTACTACCAACCTCTTCACCTTTAGGGCCAACAACCCTGCCACTACAAGATTACTATAGCTCAGCACCTCTTTTGGCCTCAAACAATTGTCTGTTATCACCACTCACAAGGATGGACACACGCTTGACCTACTCTTCACACACTTCTGCTCGGTATCCAGTCTATTCTATCCAGTCTACTCGTCACACACCTCTGCTCTGTATCCAGTCCACTCTTCATCCCCACTTCTTCTCTCTGATCACACCCTCCTAACATTACCACACTCTTCCCTCACCAGTACCCCTTCTGCACACAAATCTGCTATCTTTTGAAGGAACCACAGAAACCCAGAGCTTCAATCTCTTTCTAACTCTCTAAAACTCTTTCACATGCCCTCATTCACCAGTATCGATACTGGAGCCTTACACTACCATAACACATTAACATTTGTCTTTGACTTTGTTGCTCCCACTAATCTTAAGCCACCCTCAGCCCAAAAAAAAGACAATCCTGGCTTAATACTAACACTGCAAGATTGAAGCGGCTTTCTCAATTTTCTGAATGGCTATGGAGGAAATCCAAACCAATAAGGCCTTCCTGTTATACAAACAACCCCTTCAGGAATTCAGTGCTGCCCTTTCATCTGCTAAACAGGAATACTTCTCATCACTCAAAACAGCTATTCAACACTTTCAACTCTCTACTTCATTTATCGCCACCTTCCAGCTAACAGAGCAACTGGACACAAGATGTAGTAGACAATATTCAAAGTGGCTTCACCCCCTATCCTCCCAACCTCCCCCCTGGCCCACTCATTAACTCATTTCACTCAGCTAACTTTACACGGACTCGTCCCTCTTGTCTCAAATGCCCACCTGACCACCTGCTCCCGTGATCCCCACTGTATGAAACCCCCCCAGGATACCGCTAACCGGTAACCGCTTCCCCGGTGCAATGGCGCATTCATAGTTAGTACCGTTGAAAAAAGACATATGTCCATCAAGTTCAAACAAGGGTCAGGGTTGGGAAGAGTTATCTTTATTTTATTTTTTTTACTGATAACAGCTAATAGTAACTGTCAATGTTACTTTCTTCTAGAAAAGCATCTAATTCTTTTTTTAAGCTGTCAGCTGCTGATGCTGTAACAAGCCCACCTACGGGAATTGAATATTTTCCAGGCAGATTGAGTGTCCCCTTGTCTTTAGAAAGGATTTTAGCTGAAATATTTTATCCCCATATTTTTTGTATTGGCCATTTATATATTTATACAAGTTAATCATGCCCCCTCTCACACATCTCCTCTCAAGACTAAACATATTTAATATCCATAATCTTTTTTACTAACTAAGATCCTTTATTCCCCTTATCAGTTTGGTGGCTCTCCTCTGCAAAATCATGGCATCCTTTCTATGAATTGGTGCCCAGAACTGGATGGCATATTCCAGGTGAGGGCGCACCAGTGCCTTGTGAAGAGGCAATATTACGTCTCTGTCTCATGATTCCATGCCTCTTTTAATACATGATAATATATTGGTTGCCTTAGAAGCAGATGCTTGGCAATACATACTGTTATTGAGCCTGTGGTCTACCAGTAGCCCCAGATCCTTCTTAACTAGTGACTGTCCCAGTTTTACTCCCCAAAAGACATATGTGGCCTTCAGGTCATTAGACTCCAAGTGCAATAATTTACACTTCTCCACATTGAACTTAATTTGCCAAGTGGATGTCCAGACATTCAAAGTGTCCAAGTCAGCCTGAAGCTTGTGAACATCTTCAATAGACTGCACTGTGCTACATATCTTGGTGTCATTCACTCTTAATGCCATCTTCTATACCGCTTGCAGCCGGGGACCATTCAGAGTAGATATCATTAACCACAACTCACAACCACATGATCCTTCTGCCAGTTTTCCACTCACAAACTGTATTGTCTAACTCCAAAGACCTCAATTTTACCAACAAGCATCTATGAGGTACAGTGTCAAATGCTTTTGCAAAATCCAGAAAAACTATATCTACAGCTGCCCATTTGTCCAGGCTTTTACTCACATCCTCATAGAAGCCAATCAGGTTAATCTGGCAGCTTTTGTCCTTAGTGAAACCATGCTGGCTGTCATTTCGAATATTCTACATAGTTACATCTTCCTGTATTTAGTCCCTTAATAGCCCCTCAAGCTTACAGGTCTGTAATTACCTGGAGAAGACTTAGAGCCCTTTATAAAAATGGGCACCACAGTTGCCTTACGCCAATCCCTTGTTAGTGAGCCTTAAATATCTGGAGCAGAGGTGATAAAATAACTGAGCTGAGTTCTTTAAGAACTCTTGGTTGAAGTGCATCTGGTCCTGGAGTCTTAGTCACATTTAACTTATGTAGTCTTTCTAATATGATATCCATGTTTAGCAAGTTAAGAATTATGCTTGGGGTATTGTTTGCAGTGGTATCGCCTAAATTGGTACCTTGAGCATGATTTAGAGTTAATGGAATCATTTAGCAGCTCCGCCTTTTCTTGGTCTCCAGTGACCAATACCCATTATTACTAATTAGGGCATCTACTTTTTCTGATTTTGTTTTCTTTGAGTTTATATATTTAAAGAAATGTTTAGGGCTTGTTTTGCTTTCTTTGGCCACATCTCTTTCATTTTGTGCTTTTGCCAGCTTTATTACCTGTTTACATGATTTATTTACTCCTTTATACTTTTCATAGGTGACTGCAGAGAGATCTGCTTTGAAATGTTTAAATGGCCTTTTTTTGTTTTTTATTGCCCATTTAACTGCAGGTTAAATTTAAGTCGCTTATACTTGTTACCTATAGGAATAAAATGTGGAACGTTGGTATTCACAATTGATTTAAAGCACTCCCATTTGGCATCTGTATCCTTATTCCTTAACAAATGCTCCCAGTTTATGTCCTGGAGTGCAGCTCTGAGCCTGGGGAAGTTCGCCCTTCTAAAATTTAGTGTTTTTGTTCTCTCAGCCAGAGAACCAGGTCATCATCATTTGATATTACCAGATGCAATAGAGCATTACCCCTAGTGGGTGCCTCCACCAACTGGTTCATAAAGTCAATACCTGGGTAGATGAAATTCCCCATTGTCACCACTGTACCTGCCTGTGCTGACCCTCTATTTCCTCAGTTATGTTGGGGGGGTTTATGAATTACACCAAAATGTATTTTAATATTGTTTTCACCACCCAGCTACCTACACGGATTCTACATCTTCACAATCCTCAACTACTAACCCCTCATTAATATATGCCTTGAAATCTTGTTTCACATAAAATTTACAAACACACTCCACCCCCTTTCCTGTTTGCTCTGCCTTTTAAAAGAGGGTAAACCCTTTAAGATTAGAGCCCAATCATGTGTGGAGTCCAGCCGTGTCTCAGCCACACCAGTAACATCAATGTTTTCTTCTAGTACCAGGGCCTCAAGCTCCCCCACTTTACTTGCCAGACTTCTGGCATTTGTGAACATGCATTTCAAGCTGCCATCCAGTTTAACAGCTTCAGCTTTAGTTTCAATAAAGGAGCACTATTGCAAAATTGTTTTCAAATGCAAACAAACACATTGGCTAATGAGAGGAGGGGCCACTTATACATGCAAACTGAATACAACACCCACTAAGCTTGTGGTTTATTCTAATGGTAGGAATAAAGTCCAAGGGGGACAGATTAAGTCTATCTGGGGTGACAGAGCCTGTCACTCTGGATGTCCTTTTCCTTCTAGTAAAAAAAATAAAAACAAGTCTGGGTGGATATTTCTCGAAGTCGGGTGTATAAGTAACCCGCCACGCCCCCCCCCACCCCACCCAGTGATATATATGGATTTTTATCATTGGGCCATTTTTCCTGATAGTGCTACTTTAACACTTGCAGTGCTGTATCCACATGCTTTTCACTGCCGGTTTGTAACACATGAATCTCCTTATCCATCACACCAGTCCACCTCCCCCTCATATTTCTCCATTTACCATTATATGTTGTCCCTTAAGTAACCTTTCTTTCCCTTTGCTTTCACTCTAGCCCTCCCCTCAATTCTCAGCCCAGTGCTCTAGGAACCCCAATCCTTCTGCCCTGCACCAGCTCCCATGCAATGAGAGCTGTCTGTCGTTACTATGTTATTCAGCAAATGACTCATTGTTTTCAATGGTGAGCGCACGCTGCAAAATCCCCTGTGGCAGGCATGCGCATTCCCAGCATGTAAGCCACTGGGGATGCGGGGAATGCAGCAGTGCACGTTGGCCATTGAAGTCAATGAGATCCATTTGCCTGAGAATGTAAACATGTCAAACAGTTCTGATTGGCTGCGTACCTGCTCATGAATTGTAGGAACCAGGAAGAGGTGAGTGGTACTGGGCATTCTGGGAGGCTTCAGGGCAGCAGCAGGGCATCCCAATATGGTTATATAGAAAGGGAGCTCCCTGCCATAACGCCATTATTATAAACCTCTGATCCCTTCATGCTCTACAATTGTAGATCAAAAAAACTGTGTTTCTCGAACCCAAATTGACAGCTACAGTGGGATATGCACTCCTTTAAATTAAAGATGATGCCAGCATCTATTTATACTGCTGCTAAAAATAGTTCATTTGCTTTCACTGTACAACTTTAAATGTGTTATGATCTGTTTCCTAAAAGAAACCACACTGTGCTGAGAAAATCAGAAAACATTGATCTGTGTTTATGTTCTTTCTAAAGTAGAAAGCTCCAGTAGTTTGCAGGGATTTGATGGGTCAAGTTACAAGTGTTGTAGTCAGGTAAATGAGACTTTAAATAAAGTTCTGGGCAGCGCTGTATCAGAAATAGGAAAGGCATGGTGTGAAGACAAGCTTGTCCACAGCTATTTGCCATTCTTTATCAGCCTCTTCATTTGTGGTCACAGTCAGTAAAGTATAAAGTAAAGTGTTTCATATGGGATTGACACACACTTTACAGAACGTACCAAGAAAAACACCTTAGGCTGGAGTGATCTGCCGATAAGACTCATGTACAGTTCTGCAGGTTCCTGCTTTTTTACTTGAGGATCTGAAAATATTTGCATATTTTATATACAATTATAGCAATCTAATATCAGTTTCCTTTGAAAAACAACATGAAACTCAACATGAAAAGCATTGCAGCTTGTTGTAGTGTATGCATCCAGAAATGTCAAATGCCCATTAAAACCTTTATTTTCCTTAGCTTTGTGCTTGGTGACATGAGTGGGCATGACTATGCCACCAGGGCTGTGGAATCGGTAAGTCGAAATCTTGACTTATGTTATTAGGGTCTGCCTACCACTCCAACTCCAACTATGACTATTTTATAAATGGCTAATTATTTGTAATAACACATTTACTGTAGTAAAATGATAACATCAGGCTTTTTATCACCATAGTAAAAGTGATCAGGTAACTTAGACAGAACATAAATATATCTTGGAATACAATTTTCGAACAAATAACTTACAGTCAGACAATAACATAAAAAGTCTCTGCTTTTGCTGCCCACACTTCTCGGTTCAGTGTTGGCATCTTCAAACTTACTGATGACGATAAATGAGCAATTTCAACCTCCACTGCCTACCCCATTTATTGCAATGGAGCGGGTGAGCTGAGGTGAGGAGTGCTGAGCGCGCCTTGGACCGCCACCTTCATTGCAATAAATGGAGCAGGCATTTGGGGGCATAAAGAAGGCTACATGGATGCAGCCATAAGATGCTGTAGTTGCTGGAAGATGGAATCACTGGCTCTCTGTCATCGGACGTATTAAGATGCACAGGGGTGCAGCTGGGAAAAAAATGTAAGTATAGAGTTTTTTTCTGGCTGGACAATCACTTTAAATTCCTTTAAGTTTCAGCCACTGTAACTAAAGGCCTTGGGGCAGCATGAACTCTCTATTACCACTAGAACTCCCTGCTGCTTATCACTAATTTGTGTAAGCAAGCACCTTAGATTGAGCGAACATAACATTTCTAAACTTCCTATGAAAGTTACATTATTATACAATATTTGTAAGAGATTTTCCTTTATTACGCCGGAGTTGGACCATTTCTACCCACTCCAACTCCAGTCAAAACTAGCTCCGCCTCGTGCTCCACATCTCCAACTCCAGATGCCTGTATGCCACAAGGTGCCCATTCATTTCAATGTTGTTAGCTCACGCAATTACCTAGAATGGTAGCATGCAGGCAATATCTTGGTTGCGGGGTATTGTTAGGATTTTTGTCATCTTTATATATTTGATCTCATTTTGTTTGATGAAAAATACCATTTTGTGAGTACTCACCTGAAAAATGGATATTATTGGTGTGCCACACACCCCGCTTCCCTTTTAATACTTACGATCGGGTTACTCCACCAGCAGGTGGCGACGTGCAGGGAGAAGTCTTGAAAACGAGCCCCTTCTGGCCTATATATACCTGGGACCTTCCACTGAATCACCAGTTATTTAAAAAGCAGAAAGACAAGGTACCAGGAAATCCAACGGTAACCTCAAAATAAAGAAAAGCTTAACCATATAAAGGATTCGGGATACCGAAAAGGGCGGGTGAAGCGGGGTGGGTGGCACACCGATAATATCCATTTTTCAGGTGAGTACTCACAAAATGGTATTATTCTCGGTGTGCCACACACCCTGCTTCCCTTTTAATACTTACGATCGGGACATCCAAAAGCAGTGTCCAGAAGGGATGGGTATCCAAAAGCAAGGTGAAGCATAATTAAATGACTGCAGTCTGCAGAACTTTGCGGCCAAAAACAGCATCCGCTGAGGCCCGCACATCAACCTTGTAAAACTTAGAAAAAGTATGAACAGAAGACCAAGTAGCGGCCTTACAAACTTGTTCAACAGAAGCTTGGTGCTGGAAAGCCCAAGACGCTCCAACGGCGAGAGTAGAATGAGCAGTGATACAAAAAGGGGGAACTTTCCCCTTAGCAGAATAGGCCGCAATAATGGCCTGACGTATCCATTTGCTAATGGAAGATTTGGCCGGCACCAAACCCTTCCTAGGCCCACAGGGCATAACAAAAAAGGCACCAGTCTTACGAAAAGGAGAAGTAATAATCAAATAGTACTTAACACAGCGTACTACATCCAAACAATGCAAAACTCTCTCCTTGTCATTCTTAGGCTTAGGACACAGGGAGGGAAGGACAATATCCTGATTCAAATGAAAAGCAGAAACAACCTTAGGAAGAAAGTCTGGTTTGAACCGAAAGACCACTTTGTCCTGATGCCTCTCAAAGTAGGACGCCTGAATAGACAAGGCCACCAACTCCGAGACACGCCGAACCGAAGTGATAGCTACCAAGAAGACAATCTTCTGAGTCAGGGTAGACAAAGCAATATCTTGCAAAGCCTCAAAGGGAGGAGCCTGAAGAGCAGAAACAACCAAATTCAAGTCCCAGACAGGGAGTAATGGTTTCCTGGTAGGCCGCACATGCGTAACTCCCTGGAAAAAAAGTTTTAACTAAAGGAAGAAGCGCGAAACGCTTCTGAAAAAAGATAGATAAGGCAGAAACCTGCCCTTTCAAAGTACTCAGCTGAAGACCAGAGTCCAGCCCTGATTGTAAAAACTCCAGAATCCTGGAGACCGAAAAGACCCTACAAGGCAAAGACCTAACCTCACACCAAGCGATATAGGCTTTCCAAGTCCTATAGTAGGTGATAGAAGAAGACCTTTTTCGGGCAGCGATCAGAGTCTTAATAACCAAGTCAGAAAGACCCTCCTCCTTCAAGATGGAGGTCTCAGCAGCCAAGCCAGCAAAACCAGCGTTGGTAAACTGGGGTAAGACAGCCGAACCTGAGTGAGCAGATCGGGCCGAAGAGGCAGAACGAGCTGATTCACTGTCAGCCAAATGATGTCTGCGCACCACACTCGTCTCGGTCCTCTTGGGGCCACGAGAATGGCGGACACCCTTTCCAGAACCAGCTTCCGTACCACTCAGCCTAGCATGAGTATCGGAGGAAACAGGTACAGAAAACCCGGGTTCCCCCGGCTCAGGGATATGGCTTCCGCCGCCCGAGCCAGAGGATCCTGGGAGGGTGACACAAAGATCAGGAGCCTGCAATTGTGGCAAAAGGAAAACAGGACCACCTCCGGTGTCCCCCACCGGAGCGGACTGCAGACTGCCAAGAGACAAGGAACATGTGTCTTCGCCCAGGTCAGGATCAGGGACTCCACTCTGAGAGCACCCAGACTGGAAGTCCCTCCCTGATGATTGAAGTAAGCAACCGCTGCTTGACTGTCCGAGCGTAGCTGAACCAGAAGGCCCAGACCATGATGGGACAAAAGAGCAAGAACCAGACGGAAGGCTCTCAGCTCCAGAACAGACGGCCGAGGATTGGAAAGAAGGATCCAAACCAACTCCTGAATCAGACAGACCTTGGACTGAGTGAGCAACACCCTGTGTTGACCGAAATCCGACCGTATTCCCCGAAAGGACACCACCCTGGCTAGAGCAAGGGGGGACCTTGGAAGTTTGAAAAACTTCAGATGCAGGACGGGGCAAGCTGACCCATGCTTCTAGGGGACTGCGAAGAGAATGGTGTAAAAATCGAGGCCCACCTCTAAGTGCGGCACCGGCCGGAAAACCCGTGAGGGAGGGCGAGACTCGAACTCCGGTCTGAAACCGGGCGACACTACCTCCCAGATCTATGTGTCCGGAGACTCCCGGCCTTAAACCAGGGAGGAGTGTCGCAATTGTCCCCCCACCCGCACGGGTGAGGGCAGCCCCTCATTGCTGAGCGGGCTTAGCAGTAGGTTTGGGCTTGGCGTCCCAGGACTGACCGGGACGGCCACGACCTCTTCCCCGGGACCAACCTACAGCCCCGGTAATGGGAAGGGAAGCCCATCTGCCCGCTCTGGCTCCTCGAAAGGAGGGACTAAATGAACTCGCACCCCTGAAGGAGCGACGAGGTTTCTTGAATTGAGGCAACTTACCATCCTTGGTAACAGCATCCAATTTCTCGCCAAAAAGGCGTAAACCTACTAAGGGTAGCGCTGTAAGCGCCTTTTTAGAATTAAGGTCCGCCGTCCACTGGCGCAGCCATATAGACCGACGAATAGCCACCAGCAATGCCGCTGTCCTGCTACTCGTCGCAAGAGCATCTTCCTGAGCAGTCAGGGCAAAAGAAACAAACGACTCACACTGCTTGAGAGAGCTAATCATATCACAAGCGGGATCAAGATCTGCAAGCAGATCCCTAATCATGGATCTAACAGCCAGCAAAAGAAGCGGCGAAGCACAAATTGGCCGTAGTGTCGAGCCGGCACTGATAAAACCATGGCGAGCCAATTGATCAATCCGACGATCCTCACCATCCTTAATGGTAGTGGTGCCAGAAAGGTGCAACGCAGCCGGGCCAGTCAACCCCAACACCGGGGTGTCGACTTCGGGGGGCACTGACCAAAGCTTCACCAAGTCCTCTGGAAAGGGATAACGCTTATCCCAATTAGGAGGAGTTCCAGCCAGGCGCGTGGGTTGTTCCCATTCCTTAAGGACAAGCTTCTCAAAGTGCTGTTGCCTGGGAAACACCAAACACGGCTGGGGTATATCAAACAACTCACCTTTTGGCAGAGGGACCACCGCAGGCGGATCCAAGGCCAAAACTTTAAACATTTAAGCCAAAATAGAAGGAGTGTCAAGGGACACCCCCACAGCCTGATCACCAGCAGTATCAAACAATAGCTGGTCTGCAGGCTCATCCGATTCCTCAAGAAATTCCCCCTCCTCATCAGGGGAACAATCGGAATAATCCAAAAATTCAGATACCTCATCCTCCGGGGCAGGTACTGCCGGAGCAAGGTGCTTCCGCTTTGCCGTAGCCTTCTGAGCCACTGAAGCGGAGATAATTTTCTCGAGGTTGGCCAACCGCGCATGCACCTCGGAATGCGAATCCCATTTTTGACAGTGTCACACGGGGTCCGGACTAGGTTGGGGGGGATAGGAGATGACGGAAATTGCGAGGAGCCAGAAGTCGGAGCAACGGACTGGCGCGCAATGTTCTGCTGAGCACATGGAACACATAATATGACATCATCGCCTGGGAGCGGAACCCCACAGCCCCCACACAACCTGGATGGCCCTGAGGAGCCATTTCCGGTAACATTGGAAGCCTCCATATGGTGAATTTATGGTATTCGCAGGGTTTTACGCAATAAGCAACCCGGGATGCCCCTTTATAATTAAAGTCCCGGAAGTGGGAGGATTTTTTTATTTTTATTTTATTTTTTTTAAACCTAGGAAAATCCCAATTTAGAGACTAAGACTAGCCAGGTATAACAGACCGGGAGAGCCACTGCAGTGAGGGGATCCCAGAATCTGTGGGGGAAAAGAGACCACAGTCAGTCCCCCAGCTACAATCATACATAACCAATAAGGCAAACATATATGGCTAGCTTAAACATCTTGAATAAATATACATGACACATGTAATTTCAAGGCAAAGCAGAGTGCAAAAAATCAGAGCACATACTGTGTATAAATACATGCCCATACACATCATATATATATACATACCTGTACATACATACCCATACATATATAAATATAAATACATATATATATATATATATATATATATATATATATATATATATATATACATACCTACACACTACACATTAAATATATATATATATATATATATATATATATACGAATACACATCACAAAGGTAAAGTGAACAATCGCAGCCACTGGAGCACATTTCCCACCTATGTGAAAAAACAACATTCCCCATAAGTAGAAATGCCCCAGGGAGAAAAATGCTGCACAAGCAGCCATAGCATAAGAACGGCCCCACGTGCGCAATGGTGGGGCCGTTTTACCTGTGTAGTTTTCAGCCGCAAGGAAGCTCTTCCCCCACCGGCTGCAGCGTCCAGATCTCTAATGAGACCAGGGAAGCGAGCGGCGGGCCCGGAGACAGCAGGTCCCGGCCACGCCCCTTTAACACGCAGAGCGAGGCCGCAGAGAGCGTGGCCCCGCCCCCTAGTGACGTGGCTCGACCAATGGCGAGTGCAACCGCAAAAGGAGGGAGAAACAAACAAACAGTCAAAAACAGGCACCAGCAGCCCTGACACTAAGACCCTTTCACAGTAAAGTAAAGCACTCATGCACATTACACACACACACCCCCCCCCCCTTTAGCGAAGGGAGAAGGCCAAGCGGGAGAAGGTGACCTAAAGGGACATCGGGACAGGGGCATCCCAAATCCGGATCACCAGCCGGATAGCCGCATTGCCCCACAAGTGGGGTCGAGCGGAGGAGATAAGCTCCTAGGCACCTAAAGTGCCATCTACCTTTGCCCAGCCCGCAGCCTAGGCTGGGAAGCTTCCATTTAACTAAGCATAATAAACACACAATAACTGGGCAGAAATAGACCAAAAGGGGATGCCGGATTTTATCCCGGCTACCTGCAAGCAGGAGACTTCATTCTTCTGTCTTGTCGCTTCATGCAGAGAGAAAAAACTGGTGATTCAGTGGGAGGTCCCAGGTATATATAGGCCGGAAGGGGCTCGTTTTCAAGACTTCTCCCTGCACGTCGCCACCTGCTGGTGGAGTAACCCGATCATAAGTATTAAAAGGGAAGCGGGGTGTGTGGCACACCGAGAATATATTAAGCATATTGGATTTTTAAACACTACCCCGTTTTCTGGTTTTCTGAGTTTTTGTCACCCTCTGTTGTCAGACCATTTTTTGCTATTTTGTTTTACACATGTTCAGCTGTGATTTTTGAAGGGATTTCCAGGGATTTCCCAAGTAAATTATATATTGTTTTTTCAGTCTGGGCTTTAACATGACATTTAATCTTTAGGTCTATTCTCGATATTTTTGGGTAAAATATGTGTAAAAATATATGTTTTTCCAATAAAATTTTATTGCATGTAAGAGCCCCATTTCTCCCAGTTACAACAGTACCACATATATATTGGTAGACACCCTTTTCTGCCCAGTAGACTCCCCCAAACGGAAACAGCGCTCTAGGAGATTTTCAGATAATATATTGCTATGGGCACCTTGCAGTTTTTGAAGAAAAGCAAACCTTTACATTTTAAACACCACAAACTATATATTCTCTGGAAGTCCACACTTCTGGCTCGATGCAGAGCCTCCCCGTTCAGCTCCCCCGTGCGTTTCCCCGTTGGTTTTGGGCTTTGATCGGGTCAGGAAAGGGTGCTACGTTGATTTTAGTGTGCGCTTATGCGCTCAGGTGTGCGCTCAGCCGCCTTTCCGATTGTCGGCTCGCGCGAGGCTGTTTCCCGGGAAAACGGACGCCTCGTTCATTGGTCCGTTTTTTTCAGTGATGCAGAGCCTTGATTTCCGATTGAAATCACCCTAATATAACGGGGCCGCCGAGCCTTCACTTACGGCAAGTCAGAGCAGCCGTATTTGCACTCGGGCAATAATATGCAGTCCTCTGTTGGAGCACATCAGCGGCGCCAGCTCCGCGGTCTTGTCCTGCTGAGTATGGCAGAAACCAGGCTGCACCGCACGCCTTTGGACATCGATGGCATGAGTATTTGATATTTTTTAGGGTTTTTTTTTGGGTATCCTTTTTACAGGGTCTCCATCATTTTTATTTTATTGTTTGTGTGCAGGCATTTGAAGATGGGACATAGGATAAATGTGCAGGCACTGGCTGGGCCTGATTTGGTTTTTGGGAGTCGTTTTTCTGGCTTTCCCTGCCTAGGAATTCCTGCCTACATGAGCGATTCAAATCTGCCGATCTATTTGGTGGCTGGCTACTGGGTATGTGTCTGAAACTTGTATTGGTTGCCCACCCTCTCTGACTGTGTTTGTTCCCGTAACACACTATTTGGTAACTTTTGGCGTAGTATATTTGGAGCCCAATTATTGATCTACAAATTAAATGGGTTACGTGATTGTACCCTATTGCGTCATGTTCTTGCCCTCTTATGTAAGTTGTATTCCCCAGACTTTTTTAATCAGAGTACAGGTTGGATGTGCATGTAGTCTCATTACAAATGTCCTTTCCTCCCACCCTACCCCGCTCACCTATTTGTCCCTCTTTTCTATTGTTGCAATGCACACCTTTTTTTAATTTTTTTTGTTTTTTGGTTTTAGGGCAGGAGACTCTGCCTATCCTTTGGTCCACCTGGATGAAGACCCCCATCCTGCACCGATCTTCACAGGCAAAGGAGCGCTACAATACTGCCCCCAGGAGGACTCGCTCTGTGTTGGAGCCAGGCTTTGTTCTCTTGAAGATGAGGTTCCGTTGTCTTGATGAGACTGGGGGGGGCACTACAATAGACGCCTGCAACGGTCCTAAACCTAATCATGGCTTGTGGGCTACTCCACCACCTTTAGTTTCAGCCCTCCCCACCCCTCCTTTTTCTTGCACCCAAAGTGGCACCGCGCAAACCATACGTGCACAACTAGTGTTTAGTGTTTTTTCAGAGACCACATTTTTGTTTTTTTTTTTTATTTTTTTCAAACAAATTTGGTTTTGTCATTTGTTTTTTTGGGCCCAAAAGAAAAATTACACGTGGGCATAGAAAATGTATTCCCCACAAGTTAGTGGTATGCTGGGTTGCATGGTGACGAGGAATGATGTTGTGCCTGCAAATTGGCTGCAATGTGGGCCAGGCTTTGATTAATCTCAGCCATATGGCTGGTTAGGGCAGAGATATTGCTGTTTAATACCTCTACTTGGGCGGTGAGGTTTGTGAGTTGGGTGCACACAGTCTCATTGAATTGCTGTGTTGTCGCAGCAAAGGCAATATTTTCCTGCCTCCATGTTTCCTCCAAAATTTGAAGTTGCCTTCTTTGGGAAATATGGCGTCTAGACTGGGTAGGAGCAGTGGGACGGGTGGTTGGTTCTGGTTCCGAAGGTGGTTGTGGATGTGGTGGCTGTGCTGGGGTTGCCTGCATTGCTGCCACTGGTGCCGTAGTGGTTAGTGACCTATGTGGGGTGTCCTCCTCCAAATCTCGTATATGGTCGATGATGGGTGGGCTTCCTGTGGTCTGTTAAGAAATATAGCATCCTTTTAGTTTATTTCTGTTCACAAAAGCTCGCAAATATCAATGTTAAAAGTACACATCAAGGCCCATTGACTTACCTCATCGCAATCCACAATTTGGGTTTGTGGTGTAGAAGCCTGGTGTGCCCTTGGCCTCGGTGCTAACGCAGGGGTTTGGGGGCCTGGTGTGTCCTGTTGACTTGGTCCTTAGAATGTAGATAGGAAGATTAGGTAAATGGCCAAGTACAGTGTGTTGTGTAGCATAACACTGCCTTCTTGAACTTTTTGTAATAGGTCATGGCAAAATCAGACTCACCTTGGGACCTTACATTCCGGTCTGTGTCTTGTGCCTCTGCCAGTCCCTGGATGCTGGCCGGGTGTATGAATGTATATACATGTTCCTCGGCGGGCGTAAGGATAATTTTAGTGGGTAAGCCACCCCCTGTCTGTTGGCTGGGGAAGATTAAATCACACCTAATAAGTGTTACATCCTTTTAACAATGTGACTAAAAATTGTCCATTACCTCTGCTGACGGCGCATGTCCATTTTTTTTTTTGCTGTAGTATTTCAGGTCCCCAAATTTCCTTTTTATTTGCTGAATATCTCTCCGGACTGATCCCACACTATTGACCTGCCTGCAAATATTAGTCCAGATTTCCATCTTAGCCTGCTTTGTGGTTGTTTTGGAGGTGCGGCCAAATAGGGCATCATAATGTTCGCAAACTGCATTTGCCACCGCCATGCTTTGAGCATCGCAAAATCGGGCAGTTAGTGAGCCACGCCGTAGTTGTCTGCCACATGGGTGTGTGGTCTCCCCTGCCTCTGAGGAAATTGATGGTTGGGTATCTGGGGAGTCGTGTGTGCTTCTTTGGCTTATGGGGGAGGGGGATGTTGTGTGTGTGCTTCTCTGGCTTAATGTCTGGGTTCCTGTTGAGCTATCAGATGTGGAGCTGCATGTGGAATCTGAGGTACTGGAATTGGGGGAACCAGAGGGTGGAGGTGGAGGGGTGGGTGACCTGGGTGGGGTGGTGGTTTTTGCAATGCGCTTACCCTTGCTTATGTGTTTGGATTTGTGGGTATGCTTGGTGTGTGGAGGTGGAGGATGCTGCATGGTCTGACTAGATGGGGTACCCTTGTGTGTGCGTGGTTTTTTTGCAGGTGGTGGTGAATGGGTTAATGTACCCTTGGTCCTGCATTTTTTGGAATGTGCCTGTTTGTGTGGAGTATCCACCGTTTTAGTGGGGGCATGTTCGGCATGTGTCTGGTGCCTGCTCTTCTGTCTTGTGGAGGATGAGGCATGTGTGCGGCTGCTATGTGCCTCGGCCCTTGGTTGGCTCTTTTTGCTCCCTTTAGGTCTGCCCATATTGATATGGTATCCAACACAGAGCTGAGTGCCTTGTGCTTTAAATATGTTTTCCGTGTGGCCGTGGTCAACAGCGGGTGCGCGCCTGCGCGCACGCACGAACGCACCTACGTCTCCGCGGGGGAACGTCAGAGCTATACCTTGCAAACCCAGAAAAGCTGTCGGCCGCAATCTTTACCCCGGAGCAGGACGACATCATCATGGATGTGAGTATGCGCGCGTGCGTTTATGTGCGCGCACACATTCCTTGTAATAAAAAAAAATCAAAGCGCCAGAATAGTCTGAAACAACTTAGTTTTTCACGTTACATACAAGCCCACCTTAGTTTAACACATGTACGCAGCTCAAAACTAGGCTACATGCAGATAGCAGAACTAGGGCAATGTGAGGCAGCAAGAGGTTCAAAAAGTGACTTTAGTTAGGCCAGCAAACTTGTTAATGCTTTTTGTGTACATGAGACAACAACAGTCTCTAATATCTGTGTCTTTGTCATGCAAACAGATTCACAGCAGCAAGCAAGGGAGCAAGAATGGAGACTCCGCCCCTGACGCAATATGCGCCTAAAACATGGTAAGTGGCGTTTTTGGTTACCAAAGTAAATGAACCAACAATTCCATTGGCCACAAAATGTAAAAAACAAAAAAAAAAACCAAAGACTTTGTCTAAAAAGCCCTTAAAGCGGACCTTCACTCAGAATAAGAGTCTATCTTATATGTTTCCCACACCCTGTACATAAAGTTTGCCCACCCTCAAAATCATCCTACCTGCACCTAGGTCATGTTATGAGGCTTTCAACATCCAAGATGGCGGATTATGGAAGCCGCCATCTTATCAGGCAGCCTGCAAACAGGAAGTGCCTTCTAACTGTGCTGCTCTGCATTCTGGGATTGCTGACCTTTTCAAGAGGTCTCTGCTCTGTGTGAGCAAAGCACAGCTATAACCCACCCCCTGTACCTTATCCCACTCTCCTCTCCTCAGTAAGTGTGATGCTTCTGAGTCAAGATGGCGGCGGCCGTATACTAAATTCCTGAACTGAGTTGCAGCCCAGTGGTGGAAAGAATAATTATTGATTGACTAAAAAATTACTATCTATTATTTTGAGATGCTGCGGAATCTTTGGTTAAGAGTTGGGCCTTTTCAGTAAAAAACGCAGAAGGTCCGGTTTAAAAAGGGCCCCAAAAAAACCACGCACAACCAAACCAAATAAACAATGCTAAACTAATGTTGTTTTTCATTCACAGATACAAGAAAATCACAGGCACAAGACACCGAGGCATAAAGAATTTTAATTTGGCTTAAAATGAAAATAGTTTATTTGTTTAAACATTTAGATACAATTATTTATAAAAAACTTTGTTTAAAAAATTCAATTTCAAACGCTGGAATAAAAAAAAAAAAAAAAAAAAGTTGTGTTTCCTGCAAATGTACAATCACACAACATCATCACACATTTCCATGACACAAAAAGTTTAGCTATGGTACAATAAATCCTAAACAATCAGAAAGAATTAAGGTATGCATTAATGGCAAGGAAAAAGGAAGAAACCAAATTTATTGTTCCCCAAAAAATATGTGTCAAAATGGCAGTGGTTGCCATATGTATATTCCAATGGAGTTTGAGGGATGTGCGCTTGCGTGTAGCCAGATTGGCAACTGAAGAGCCATGGAGATGTAAGTATACTTGCTAAAACCACCAAAATGGAAGGTCAAATACGACGGAAACCAAGCAGGTACGTTCAAAAAGGCAGGAAAAATCAGGGAAAAACGGGCCGCCCGTGTGAACGTGAACGGGAGCCCCGATCAAATTGAAGGCACCCAAGAGAGCAAAAAAAGCTTTCCGATTAAAGTGAAATTGACGGATCAGTTAGGGAGCCATTCCGACGGAGGCTCTGCATCACATTTGAGCCACGATTCAAACGGGAGACCCGGACAATCGGAAGCTTTTAAGGGCAGTTCAGAGGAGGCTCTGCATCAGGCCCTTCAAGCTTTCTAACCGCATCAGGCTTGGGCACAGTTTTCTGGCAGTAATCCCTCAATGAATTCTTTGTCTGCACAGGATTACCCTAAAAGAAGAATAAAAAGGCAGAATCAAACCCACATTTTTCTAATATGCAAACAAGATAAAAACAAGTTAAATATGAAAAAGCAAGGTCCCCCGAACAGAACAATACCCAACATGCATAGGTACTGTCAAGGGAAAAGTTGGCAAACACCCCAAAGTAAAGCATGTGCCTAGCATTTTACTTCTTACATTCTCTGAGTACACACATTAAGCTTTCTAGGCATAACCCAGCTTGTTGTAGTGGAGTCATCTTTCTGGAAGTAATCCCTCAAAAAAATATTTGGTTGCACAGGGGATAACACATTTTCCAAACATATGAGCTAAATCTAGAAGCACAAGGTCCCCCAAACAAAACAATACCCAACATGCAAGCTATTTTAACACTTTTAACTGCCAGCCTACTTGACATGTTGTTACCCTCTGACAGGTCATTTTTCTCCATTTTGCTTGTTTAAAATAAATAAATATATGAAAAAAAAGTTGCCTCATTTATTTTAAATAAAAAATGTATTTTATTCAATGAAACCATATTGTACGTGAAAGCCCTATATCTCCCTATTACAACTGTACCACATTTGTATCTTTGTACCAGTAGCCTCCCATTCCTGCCCAGGAGACACCCCCCAAACTGAAAAGAGCACTTTATAACAGTTACAAATAAAATACAACTACTATCCACGTAATAAAGGGTCCAATTTTAAAAAATGGCATGGGGTCCCCCTCTCCCACGCATTTTTGTACAAACAAATGTAGGGTTTAAAACCCTCAAAAATGAAAAAAATGGTGGAGGGTCCCCCTTCTCAGCATTACCAACCTGGGGACCAGCTATGCAGGGCTTGTAGAACAGAGAGCGAAGGCCCTCAGCCCTGAAAGCTACATGCCCGTGTAGCCTTCATGGCCTCCGTGCTCTATCAAACTGTATCTACTCACCATATATAACATACACAAACATGACCTCTAATAGAATTGAAAACAAAAGGGGGAAACCTGCTTCCCCTTCTGCAGATGAAGAACAAAAAATCATCAGTCATAAATACAAAGCGCATCCTTAGGACACCATAGTTAAGTTATCACTTCCCCATTTACATATTTGGCATCAAATATCCACAGCCAGTCATGTGACCGTCACCTGCAACCATTCAGGTTTGATGTGCAAGCCCACTCTGGTGACCCAATAGTTTACTGGCAGTCACGTAATTGGTGGCCATAAAATGAGTATGTTGACTGATTTGACTATAGTGCCACGTTAAAGTTCCATGTGGCTACACTATCAATACACCTATAAATAAGCTACATGTTCACTGTCTTATTATACACTACATGCCCGACATGGGGAGAGCAGTAGATGTTCAGGTGCCCACATGTTTAGTGACTGTAAAGTCACTTCACCAAAAATGTGCACTTTTTTTCTTTCATTGAATTGTCTTCTGCACATGTACTTAGTTGTGAACAAATCACATGACATGACATTGTGGAATGTACGTTTTTTTTCTTATTAGTGTAGATACCTATGCATTTTAGTTTCCATTGTGAGCATGTTTTACAAGATAAGGGTGGAGATGCTCCACTGGGGGGGGGGGGGGGGGGGTGTTCAGGAAAACCTATATTCCACTTTTCACTGTGACAGGAATAAACTGCCCTGACTAAAAGAATTACTGCAGGACCATCAGTTAAAGGTTATTTTTTTTAATGCCATATTGCTCCACTTTATTAAAATATTTAATGTTAGCATGCCACCATGCTCCAATGACTTACACTTGTGAAAGTAAAATATTGCTAATAGAAAGTGTCACTGTTGTGTTTAAATGAGAAACATGTATTAAAAGCAATCCACCCACACAAAAAGGTAAAAGAAAATTTATGGCACAACTATTTTATATAGTTGCCCAGTAGATTTGTGGTTTCTAGATTTATTTTTTACCCTCAGTCTATTTGTAGATGTAATCACATTTCTGCTTGACATTTCTTTTTAGATATAATATGATCAGTAACAAGAAGGCTAGGAAAGTGCTCGACCTTCTGCATTTTAAATGTTTAAACAGAGCTATTTACATTGCATGAAAGTAATCTACGCCACACGATGACAATCATGATTTAGGAGCTGACAGGAGCTTCAAAGACTTGCTGGTAAGAATTCTGCTGAAGTGCATTATTTTAGGTAACACTAAATGGACCAGTCTGTCTATCTATCTTGGATATGGCAATCTTTAATATGGCTATATGTATCCCATGCATAACCTTGTTCATAGGCGTTTTATTGTTAGCTGTAGATACTGTATATTTAATAAATGTTGTTGCATCACTCTAACTGCAATAGCAAGCTTGCCTGGAACCAGTGTCCATCCATAGTTTAAAGGCCCTGTCCAGGCACACGCTAACTTTCTCCCCCCCACCCCCATCCCCTTACCTTATGTTTTCTAGACAAAACTGATATCTTTGCTTCAGTTACTGGGTTGCAGCTGGACTGGAGGGGCATGTCTTGGAGCAGCTTTATGAGTCTTGAGCATGCTCTGCTGGGATCAGAGACAGATTTAGGATCACAGTGGCTTGCCATGTTTGCTCAGGCTGAGGGCACCAAGAAACAAAACATTAGTCCTATAGCTTACAGGACCAATTTTTGCATGGTCCTGCAGGGATCCAATTGAAAAAAAGGCAAAGTTTGGGGCCCTGCTACATCGTCTATACTGCATTGCTGGTGGAGGAGAAGATCATGTAAAAGACACCAGGTTACCTGCTTGTTGGCTAATAATTGTCATTGGGTTTACAGTCCACTTAAATGGGGAGTCCAGTCTAGCATTCATCCCCCTGCCCTGCCTCATTCCTCTGGCGCTGAGGCATGGTGTGGGTCACCTCCCCTGGATCCCATGTTGTTATCGCCGCACCTCCGGCAGCTGCACAGTCAATGCCACAAGTGGCACCCCTCACTCTCTGCGCATTCCCATCTGCTCATTCAAGTGAATATGTTCAGCACATAGAGCGGGGTATCCTGTCCAAGATGGCAGGACCAGGGACCCGAAGCACAGAGAGAACAGTGCAGCATGGTGAGGGAGGTGAGGGAAGCTGCATTTTTTCTTGCAACCACCCCCCCCCTCTGTCTTGGAGGCTGATTCATTACTAACGCCAGGTATCGGCAGATGAGCGTCTGTATAGCGGCGCTTAGATCGACCGATAGCAGCAGATGCTGTAAGCGGATATCGGGTGCTGTAATAGAGCACCTCAGTCCCTGTAGTAACCTGGACCACATTGATGAATTTGATGTATGTACAGCTCTGCACGGAGTGCGAGGTAGCGCCAGCTCAGTGCGACGGACTCTCAGCGCTCCACACCATACTTATCAAAAAAGGACACACACACAGCGTCGGGGCTCTAAATCTGGAGGGCCAGACGTTGTGTGATTAAAATCTGTTTTTGAACACATGTCCACCAATAACAAAGCGAAAACACATGGAATTACATTGGTTTTGCCTACAGCGCCCAGCGTTCACCAGATGCTGACTGCCGCTACGAGGCACTACCTGGCTCTATCCCTTCTTGAATAACCCCCTTAGTGTCAGGGGAGAGTGGAAGATGAATTCTAGACTATACTACTGCATAGAGCGGGGGATGTCCTGCTCTATGCATCCTGTCCAGGATGGCAGCACCCAGGACACAAAGCTGTATTTTTTCTTTTAACCTCCTACTCTATCTAAGTGTCAGGGGATCGAAGCAGGGTGTGGGGGATGCTAGACTGGACTTCCACTTAAAGTCTATAAGAAAAAGTTTCTTACATTGCACACAACCACACAAAGATATATTGGTAGCAGATTAAAAAAAAACAAAAAGAATCCATTGACAGCAATACTTTGTTTGAGTAAAGGCCCCAAGGCCTGACATGCTTCAAACAACATGTTTTTGCTTATATTCCATTTTAGTGTGACATAGGTGTCAATGGATCTTTTTGTGATTTTAATCTGATACAAATAAATTATCATTTTATGGGAGTTTGATCAGCTATGGAAACTTTGTTTACATTCTGGTAGCTGTAGATGTCCAGTGAAAAAAAAATTGTCTATAGTTTTAACTGTGGCAGTGTTGTAAGCTGATGTTTTATCTCACCCAAAACATTTGAATTAATAGTGTGCCTCTATATTGCTCAGTTTGCAAATCATGCTGTGTCTTTAATAAGAAAGCCCAGCAGGACCCACTATCTTGAAGACAGCCTTTATAGTTCTAAGGAATCATTTCATATAACTTGCGGGGGTGGGGGGGCATGTCATTGTTGTAGATTACTTAGTCTTCAATGTATTACAACCTAATCTCAAATGTTTTTTAGCATATTGCGTCCTGATCTTTTCTGTGTTAAACAGTTAAACATTTAAAGTGAATCTGTCACCAGAAGGGCACAGGATGACAAAGAATTTAGTGCATTTGGCAACAGGTAGGCCCAATCAATAGAATGTTTTCTAAAAAATGTTGTCTTTTAACTAATTTATTAGGGCCAGGGGCTCGTTTGAGAAAAAAAATAAAAGCAGAAATGTTTACCCTGTTTTATGTGCTGTTCTTGACAATATTTGTACCTTGAGCTCCAACTATATATGCTGCTAGACTTCAGCTGTTTCGGAGGATTTAAAAAATGTTAATCTGATCATCCTTCTTCTCTAGTAACCCAACTTTAATGTCTGCCTGTAAAGAAAACACAAAAAGCCTATTTTCCTATTTTGTAACTTGGCCCTAAGGTCAGACTAACATTAAATTACTTAAATTAATATTGCATCCCATGGCTGTATTCTGCTCCGAACTGGCTATGTGCCAACTCTGATGTTTCATTCATTAGAACAGAATCACACTATACAATGATACATTTGTATCAAAGGCTCCCCGGGCATGTTCAGCCTTTATCTACTGAAAGTTCCCTAAACCCCACTCACCCCTCCCTTCCTTGCTGGAGACAGGGTGGGTTGCAGGCAGGTCTAACAATCTCTGGCAACTTCCCCACAAAAAGTGTAATTTTCACCAAGAAAGATACATTTTTATAAGTTATTTCTGAATAAATAAATGTATGTATATATACTCAATCTGGGGAGTGTTTTTATTTTATATGTTTTGCTTACAGATAGACTTCTAAACCAAACCTGCACACCCCCAAACAAGATGGCCCAGCAATTGTACTTATGCAACATTTTTATGCTTTGGTTTGTTGCCTTTTCAAACCTTTATGTAGTATACACATTGCCTATAGCTGACCTAAAACATTTAATTTATGGCAGATGAAAGCGAATTACAACCAAATTCTATTTCATAGCAACCCCGCCTCCATCCCCAAAATGAATAGAAACTTTCTATGAGGGTGATGGAAAAGTTTAGTGGGCACACACCTTCCTACCCAGTAGCCCCTGCCTCCTACCCTGATGTGCTTTAATGCAATACTTGTATAGACCTTTTATAACATAAAATCTATACTTAAAAAGGGAAGGTAAATTGTAAGAACTGGCATCATCTCTGTCTCTATGCCACTTCTGTAAACCAGTGCCGCCTCTGTGCACTATGATCTCATCACATATCTTCACTTTTCTCTCATCTTTCCATCCCCATGTACACCCCCTGTGCACCCTAGTACCCCTCTCTGTGCACCCTATAACCTAGCTTTCCTCAAAGTGTGTCATTTCTTTTGCATTTCTTTATTATTCCTCTAACACAGACAATTTGTGTATCCATTTTCATAGTCAGCTACTACCCCTTCTCTAAATACCAAGCCTATAGCAAGGATATCCACAGAAGATGCCACCTGGTGCCACAGTTTAAGTATCTTATTACTGCCCTGTATGTCCCTCTTTGACTTCTTCTTCCTCTGGCCTCTGTTTAGCTGGCTGAAAGGGAGCACATTACTGACAGCAGAAGACGCTTGCAACAGAGGTTCTGTGAGTCTAAGTTTAATCTAGCCCTTAGAAAACAGTCTTATCCAGTGCTATGTTTCCCACACTCCCTTGGTTTTCAATACATATTGAAGAGGGGTTCTGAAAGTACCGAGATACCCCTGGTTGGGAGTGTTTAATGGGTTTTTGCAAAAAAATACATTTTAGTATTAATGATTTTTTGATTATGCTCTTAATTTATTTACAAGTGTAGCAAGCATCAAAATCACAACACACATTACAATTGCTTCTCATAATGTGATAATAGTAATAAAATCAACACTTTCCAGACAGTTAGTCATAAATCACTGTCTGCTGTCTTACAGTTTGTAGCAAGCAATGTAATCTTCTGTTTAACAGTTCGTAGCAAGTCACTGTTCAGTAGTTTGTAGCAAGCAAAAACAATCTGTTTCTCCTCAGTTGTAGCAAGTTACGGGTTAAGATATGTGCAAACATTTCGCGGAAAGCTTCATCAGTGCACTCTCATTCTAGTAATACACAACATAAAACAGTTTGTAGCAAGCATATTTGGTGTGTTGTGTAGCTCAGTATAAACATATGTATTATTCATAATATATACCTTTGACATATTGGATTATAGAGGAGCGCTTGCTGACCAGTTGCCCTGAGTTATGCTTCATGCATCTTCTTATTCCTATGGATATATTCTATATAGTTATATGTATAGGTAATCCCAGTATGTATATGTGTTTTTTTCCTAAATTACCTTATAATGAAAGGTTCAGTAATAGCAATGTTCGTAGGCAGCAGGGTTTATCTGTAATAGGACAGAGATAGGGCTTAATCCTGATTCTGCATTTGTCTGGAGGCTAAAAATAGGTTATGGTTTTTACCTGGTACCGGTTCGTCTGGTGGGTGGCAATGAGCTGCTGTCCCTTTAACAGCTGAAATTTAGAGTGCAATCATGTCAGCTCATATTTTTAAGCAGTGTATTTGCCTAAGGGGAAACTAATTACTAAACAACATAAACTTTCCTCTGTTCGTCGGAACCCGTCCTCAGTACTGGGGGCGGGGGAGGCGGAATGCCCAGCGACAGCAGCGCGCCACGGATCAGCGCGCCGTATGCTCGGTATGGTGTCGGCTCACTATTTATTCCCTGGCGCGGTGCTGTGTGCTGGGCTCCGCCTCCTGGGGCTATCCAATGGCCTTGTCTGTGGCTCGAAGAGTCAATCAGAAGTGCCATTCTATTGCCTGTCATTTGGCTGAAGGAGTGACTGTATATGTGTGTCACTTCCTTGCTGGGCGGCCCCCACCGACTCTCACAGGAAGCAAATTCATGTGCGCTGCCATGTTATAGGTTAGGAACCTGTATTACGGTGGCTAGTCCTATTTCTATATTGTACTCGCCCTGCTTACGAACTGTCATCATAGCTTTTTCAAGACTTTATAATATATATTTTATTTGGCAAATATCTGAGAAATGTAAATTAAAATACATGACCTGGTGGACCGCTTTATTTTGTTGCTGGGCACCTGGTGAGAAGCGCTTCTCTTCACATTTTCATACTCATTTTTGTGTAATGCACACCTTAAGTGTCATTTCTTATGTTTTATACATATTATTAATAATTCATAATTATGTATACTTGGTCTCTTTTTGTAATGTTCGCTTCCTTATGTCCCCCCCTCGTGGGTGTTTATGTACTCTATCGAGTACTTGGAAATGGATGTCTGTGAGAGATCCACCATGGTGTGCTGCCCAGTGTCTTCCTACTGGAGTGAGCAGATTTCTCTTTTTGATGCCCCTAGTGTGCTCGTAAATCCGTATTTTTAATTTTCTGTTGGTTTTCCCGATATAAAAACAGGGACAGCTACTAGTTAATCTGTCGTGTCACAGTTGGCATAATGTCTCTGATGGATAGTTTCGCCTGTGGGAAGTTCAATGTTCTTGCCTGTTTTAATGTATTGGCAGGTGGAGCACCCCTCACATCTGTATGTTCCTTGTGTTTTACAACATACTGATTTTTTGTCCTGAACATAGTGACTGTGTACTAGTTGGTCCCTAATTGATTTTGCTTTCCTAAACGTTAGTTTTGGGGAATCTGTCACAAATTTCCCCACATCAGGGTCTTCCTTGAGGATATACCAATGGTTCTGTAGTATATTTCTAATGGTCCTGTGCTGTGTGTTGTACATCAGTATGAATGGAGTGTGATCTAGTTTTGGTTAACATTTTGTTTGGGGGTTGAGTAGGGAAGCCCTGTCCCTGCTCTGAGCCTTTCTATATGCTTTCTTAAGGGTGTTGTTGGAGTATCCGCTTTCCCTTAATCTTGATCTGATTCCATCAGCTGCCACTTTTTATAGGTTGTGCAGTTCCGCTTGGCCCTGAGATATTCCCCATACGGTATGCTGTTTTTCAGGGGAATGGGATGTGCACTGGTGGCTCTAAGAATATTATTTGCTGCAGTGGCTTTTCTATAAAAATTTGTGGAGATAGTGTCTTGTGGGTCCAGTCAAATTTTAAGGTCCAAATAGCTAATTTCTTTGCGGCTGAATTCAAGAGTGAACTTTAGGTTGAATGTATTATTGTTGAGTATTTGGACAAATTCCTTGAGTAAGGGGGGGGGGCTCCCATATGATGAGAATATCATCTATGTAGTGTAACCATGTCAAAACATGATCAAAGTATTTGCTCATGTTCTTTGCCTCCCAGATCTTCCTTTCCCACCATCCCAAGTAGAGGTTAGCGAAGGATGGATCACAGATCGTGCCCATCGCTGTACCTTGTAATTGATTAAACAATTGGTTCCCAAACAGAAAGGTATTGTGCGTCAGTATGAAATTAAGTAGTTCTAGTAAAAATTGGTTGTGATCATGTTGGGATACATCAAGTTGATTCAGGTAATGGTTAATGGCTGTCAGTCCCAAATTGTGTGGGATGCTCGAGTATAAGGCCTCGACATCAAGTGTAACCAATAATGAGTTCTCTGAAACCCTCATGTCCTGAAGAATTTGTAACAAGCATGGGGTGTCCCTCACATAAGACAGGGGGAAACTACATAGGGTCTCAGGAAGGTGCCCACATATTCACTGGCTCTCGCGGTCAAGGAACCTATGCCTGCCACTATTAGGTGGCCCGGTAGATTGTCTCTGGACTTGTGAATTTTGGGCAAGGCATAGAAGGTTTGTGTCACTGGGTCAGTGACTGTAAGAAATTCCCATGTGGATTTGTCTATTACTTTGTGTGCTAGGGCCGTGTCTATTATTGATTTGTATTCCAGTTGATCGTTTTTGATTTTGTGCAAGGAGGTTTTTTCATACCATTCCTTGTTGTCTAGTATCCTGTGACACATGCCCTCGTATTGTTCTTTCGTCATGACTACAGTATTATCCCCTTTATCTGCTGGTTTAATTGCTATTGTCTTATTTTCTTCCAATTCTTTTAGGGTGTAAGGAATTTACCTCTGCCAGGGGGCCGGCGGCAAGCGTCCGCGGGGCGACGCAGCACTCCTGCTGCTGGGAGCGCGGCGCGTCACTCTGGCAGCCTCCCTTGCCCCTCTCTAGCTGTGCAGGCGCGCGTCCCGCAGTCTGTAAATTTTGCCACTAGGAGGCGCTGTGCTGTGAGTGGCAGGCAGCGCAGAGTGCTCCACACCTGATGGGAATCAGGGGCTGATCAGCCCTGCAGCCAAGACTGACCAGCCCCTGGATAGTGTGTCCAATCACTCACAGTGTTGTAAGTTACACCAATCAGCACATACACTCCCCCCCAGGGTGGCCATTGGTCGATTCCCAAATAAATATGGAGTCAGCCCAGCACTCAGTGCCCGTGATAGTCTCTTGTGATTAGGGTGTGATTCTGTTAGCTGTTATCTGATCCTGACCCGGCTTGATCGACCATCCCTGTCTGCTGCCTGTACCGACCTCTGCTTTGTCTGACTGCGAACCTGCCTGCTCCTCTGGACGCCCTGCGATCTCTGACCTCCTGGCTTGACCCATTGGCTACCCCTGACTACGCACCTGTCTCATCCCTGTACTCTGTACGCACCCTCCGGATTGACTACCTGTGAACGACCTCGGCTTCGGGATACCCTCGTGGTTCATCGGCCTTCACCGTAAGCAGCCATCCTTTGCGCCTATTAAGACCTGGGGGCAACCGTGTCCGGTGAGGCGTGCCTAGCATCCCGGCAAGCGGGGGCTTGACTATAGGCAGAAGCGGCGGTGGAGATTGGGGGTTGCCTGCTTACAGAAGGCTGGTGTCCCGCTGGGCATCACATTATCACGGGCCCCATAAATGGACCAAATTTTGGAACAGGTGCAGGCCCTGACCGCGGCCGTGGAGCACCTGGCACTTCGAGTGGCGGCTCAGGAGAACCGTCCAGCTCCTGCACCCTCTGTGCCCCAGGGGGCAATAGCTGCCTTTCCAGTTGAACCCAAGATTCCCCTTCCAGAGAAGTTTTCAGGGGACCGGAGTAAATTTGCCAACTTCCGGGATGCCTGTAAGCTCTATTTTCAGCTTCGCCCTCATGCTTCCGGCTCCCAGGAGCAACGGGTGGGACTTATCATCTCCCTTCTGCATGGGGATCCCCAATCCTGGGCTTTCAGCCTCTCCCCTCAGGATTACGCCCGCCAATCTGTTGAGGAATTCTTCAAGGCCATGGAGATCCTGTATGATGACCCAGACCGAGGGGCAACTGCTGATGCCAAGCTACGATCTCTTAGACAGGGGCGAAGACCGGCAGAAGAATATTGCTCGGAATTCCGACGCTGGGCAGTGGATTCTCGCTGGAATGACCCAGCATTGTGTGGGCAGTTCAGGCTAGGTCTGTCAGAGGTCATAAAAGATGTCATGGTAAATCACCCGGTACCTAACACCTTGGATGAAACCATGCAATTGGCTATCCGCATCGACCGACGCATATGAGAAAGACGCCTGGAAAAAGGGGCCCAGTATGAAGTCAGTATGAAGCCTGAGGCCTTAGTCCCTTCTTCTTCTGAAGAACCCATGCAGCTTGGGGCCACCAAGCTTTCTGAAGCTGAGAGGCGTCGGCGTCTGTCGCAAGGTCTATGCCTTTATTGCGGAGAAGTCGGTCACCTTGTCCGCTCCTGCCCTCGGAAACAGGCATCGGAAAACTTCAGAGCCTAGGTGGGGTCGAGGAAACCCACCTAGGCTGCAAGGTATTTCCTCTGTGTTGCACACAAATTACATTGCCTGTCGAGATTACTCATGATTTTGAGTCCAGGTCTGTGGAGGCTCTTTTGGATTGTGGGGCCGCCGGGAATTTTATTGATTGGGGCCTGGCTCAAGCATTAAAGATTCCGCTGCAATCTTTAGTCAATCCAATTAGAGTCAAAGCCATTGATAATACCCCCTTCCCTTAATAGAGGGACTCTTTAACCAGGTCATTGGGGCCCAGGTTTTTTCTAAGCTTGACCTGAGGGGGGCCTACAATTTAATCAGGATCCGTCAGGGAGACGAGTGGAAGACTGCCTTCAATACTCAGGATGGGCACTATGAATATCTTGTTATGCCATTCGGCCTATGTAACGCCCCAGCAGTCTTCCAGGACTTTGTTAACGAAGTTTTTAGAGAATACTTGGGCCGTTTTGTGGTCATCTACTTAGATGTCATCCTAATATTCTCCCCGACCTTAACCGAGCATAGAGAGCATGTGCGGATGGTTCTACAGAAATTGAGAGAAAATCACCTCTACGCCAAGCTAAAAAAGTGCGTTTTTGAGGTTTCTGAGGTTCCGTTCCTGGGATACATTGTTGCCGATACTGGGTTAACAATGGATCAAAGGGGGGGGGGAGCAGCTCAATCACTATTTATACAAAATTATCAACATTATTATTCAGGGCCTGGGAACTAATTTACCGCCCAGTTTAACCCTCTCATCAACTAAATATCAAGCAACAAACATGTCTAGCTATGTGGAAAGACAGAGATTTGGTTGCATATATCTGCAGATACATGTGGAAGCCACACTGCCCCGGCAAGGCACTCTGTGTTTAGTGTGGTCCCTACTCTTAATTCTGAGTCCCCAAAGTTGGGACATGCAATGCAGACAAATATCTGAGAGCTACTCACCTGGGAAGCAGCCAGCCTCCCTTTAGAACACTTCACAGGGAGAAATCCATATTAGCTGAATTCCTCCCTGCTTGTGCTCATGGCAATTCAAATGAAAGAAGGGGGGGGGGTGGGAGCAGCTCAATCACTATTTATACAAAATTATCAACATTATTATTCAGGGCCTGGAACTAATTTACCACCCAGTTTAACCCTCTCATCAACTAAATATCAAGCAACAAACATGTCTAGCTATGTGGAAAGACAGAGATTTGGTTGCATATATCTGCAGATACATGTGGAAGCCACACTGCCCCGGCAAGGCACTCTGTGTTTAGTGTGGTCCCTACTCTTAATTCTGAGTCCCCAAAGTTGGGACATGCAATGCAGACAAATATCTGAGAGCTACTCACCTGGGAAGCAGCCAGCCTCCCTTTAGAACACTTCACAGGGAGAAATCCATATTAGCTGAATTCCTCCCTGCTTGTGCTCATGGCAATTCAAATGAACAAAGGGGGGGGGGTGGGAGCAGCTCAATCACTATTTATACAAAATTATCAACATTATTATTCAGGGCCTGGGAACTAATTTACCGCCCAGTTTAACCCTCTCATCAACTAAATATCAAGCAACAAACATGTCTAGCTATGTGGAAAGACAGAGATTTGGTTGCATATATCTGCAGATACATGTGGAAGCCACACTGCCCCGGCAAGGCACTCTGTGTTTAGTGTGGTCCCTACTCTTAATTCTGAGTCCCCAAAGTTGGGACATGCAATGCAGACAAATATCTGAGAGCTACTCACCTGGGAAGCAGCCAGCCTCCCTTTAGAACACTTCACAGGGAGAAATCCATATTAACTGAATTCCTCCCTGCTTGTGCTCATGGCAATTCAAATGAACAAAGGGGGGGGGGGTGGGAGCAGCTCAATCCCTATTTATACAAAATTATCAACATTATTATTCAGGGCCTGGGAACTAATTTACCGCCCAGTTTAACCCTCTCATCAACTAAATATCAAGCAACAAACATGTCTAGTAGGGATGAGCGAATCGATCCGGACGAACCCGGATTCGATCCGAATTTCAGGAAAAATTCGATTCGGATCGAATCCGAATTTCCCCGCGATTCGATCACTCGAAGTTTTCCTTTAACATCCATTCATTTACATTTACAGGCATTCTAAGATGGCGGACGGGACATGTCTGGACATGTATCCCGCGCCAGTGCAAGCTGGGGCAGTCACATGCAGCCTATCAGCAGCCAGCAAGCCCGGTGACGTCACACAGCGGTATTTAATGGCGGCCATCTTGCTTTTCCTCATTTCTCTATTGCATTCGTGAGAGACAGAACGCTGTGTAGCTGAGGGACAGACAGTTAGACAGGCAGGGACAGACAGGGACAGGCTGGAGACAGGCAGGAGACAGACAGGAGACAGACAGAAAGCCAGGGAAAGTTAGGAAAAAACGGAGGCTGTGACAGGGAGATTTTTTTTTTTTTTCATCCAGCCTGAGTGTTACTAGCTGGCTGACAGGCTTTGTTAGCGTTTTCAGGCTGCTTATAGTAACTAACTGTGCATATATACTGAACTGATCTTAAGTCTGCTGTGAGGCATCCCATTCTGTGACTACACCAGCCTCTGTTTAAGACCATATAAGCATTTGCTCTTATCATATTTGAAATTAGGCCTGATAAAGACACTTTTGCTGGGCATAGCACTACTGGACCCTGCCAGGTGCACTCCTATTTGGGGCATCCCATTCTGTGACTACAGCAGCCTCTGTTTAAGACCATATAAGCATTTGCTCTTATCATATTTGAAATTAGGCCTGATAAAGACACTTTTGCTGGGCAAAGCACTACTGGACCCTGCCAGGTGCACTCCTATTTGGGGCATCCCATTCTGTGACTACAGCAGCCTCTGTTTAAGACCATATAAGCATTTGCTCTTATCATATTTGAAATTAGGCCTGATAAAGACACTTTTGCTGGGCATAGCACTACTTGTCCCTGCCATGGCATCCCATTCTGTGACTAAAGCAGCCTCTGTTTAAGACCATATAAGCATTTGCTCTTATCATATTTGAAATTAGGCCTGATAAAGACACTTTTGCTGGGCATAGCACTACTGGACCCTGCCAGGTGCACTCCTATTTGGGGCATCCCATTCTGTGACTACAGCAGCCTCTGTTTAAGACCATATAAGCATTTGCTCTTATCATATTTGAAATTAGGCCTGATAAAGACACTTTTGCTGGGCATAGCACTACTTGTCCCTGCCATGGCATCCCATTCTGTGACTAAAGCAGCCTCTGTTTAAGACCATATAAGCATTTGCTCTTATCATATTTGAAATTAGGCCTGATAAAGACACTTTTGCTGGGCATAGCACTACTGGACCCTGCCAGGTGCACTCCTATTTGGGGCATCCCATTCTGTGACTACAGCAGCCTCTGTTTAAGACCATATAAGCATTTGCTCTTATCATATTTGAAATTAGGCCTGATAAAGACACTTTTGCTGGGCAAAGCACTACTGGACCCTGCCAGGTGCACTCCTATTTGGGGCATCCCATTCTGTGACTACAGCAGCCTCTGTTTAAGACCATATAAGCATTTGCTCTTATCATATTTGAAATTAGGCCTGATAAAGACACTTTTGCTGGGCAAAGCACTACTGGACCCTGCCAGGTGCACTCCTATTTGGGGCATCCTATTCTGTGACTACAGCAGCCTCTGTTTAAGACCATATAAGCATTTGCTCTTATCATATTTGAAATTAGGCCTGATAAAGACACTTTTGCTGGGCATAGCACTACTTGTCCCTGCCATGGCATCCCATTCTGTGACTAAAGCAGCCTCTGTTTAAGACCATATAAGCATTTGCTCTTATCATATTTGAAATTAGGCCTGATAAAGACACTTTTGCTGGGCATAGCACTACTGGACCCTGCCAGGTGCACTCCTATTTGGGGCATCCCATTCTGTGACTACAGCAGCCTCTGTTTAAGACCATATAAGCATTTGCTCTTATCATATTTGAAATTAGGCCTGATAAAGACACTTTTGCTGGGCATAGCACTACTTGTCCCTGCCATGGCATCCCATTCTGTGACTAAAGCAGCCTCTGTTTAAGACCATATAAGCATTTGCTCTTATCATATTTGAAATTAGGCCTGATAAAGACACTTTTGCTGGGCATAGCACTACTGGACCCTGCCAGGTGCACTCCTATTTGGGGCATCCCATTCTGTGACTACAGCAGCCTCTGTTTAAGACCATATAAGCATTTGCTCTTATCATATTTGAAATTAGGCCTGATAAAGACACTTTTGCTGGGCATAGCACTACTGGACCCTGCCAGGTGCACTCCTATTTGGGGCATCCCATTCTGTGACTACAGCAGCCTCTGTTTAAGACCATATAAGCATTTGCTCTTATCATATTTGAAATTAGGCCTGATAAAGACACTTTTGCTGGGCATAGCACTACTGGACCCTGCCAGGTGCACTCCTATTTGGGGCATCCCATTCTGTGACTACAGCAGCCTCTGTTTAAGACCATATAAGCATTTGCTCTTATCATATTTGAAATTAGGCCTGATAAAGACACTTTTGCTGGGCATAGCACTACTGGACCCTGCCAGGTGCACTCCTATTTGGGGCATCCCATTCTGTGACTACAGCAGCCTCTGTTTAAGACCATATAAGCATTTGCTCTTATCATATTTGAAATTAGGCCTGATAAAGACACTTTTGCTGGGCATAGCACTACTGGACCCTGCCAGGTGCACTCCTATTTGGGGCATCCCATTCTGTGACTACAGCAGCCTCTGTTTAAGACCATATAAGCATTTGCTCTTATCATATTTGAAATTAGGCCTGATAAAGACACTTTTGCTGGGCAAAGCACTACTGGACCCTGCCAGGTGCACTCCTATTTGGGGCATCCCATTCTGTGACTACAGCAGCCTCTGTTTAAGACCATATAAGCATTTGCTCTTATCATATTTGAAATTAGGCCTGATAAAGACACTTTTGCTGGGCAAAGCACTACTGGACCCTGCCAGGTGCACTCCTATTTGGGGCATCCCATTCTGTGACTACAGCAGCCTCTGTTTAAGACCATATAAGCATTTGCTCTTATCATATTTGAAATTAGGCCTGATAAAGACACTTTTGCTGGGCATAGCACTACTTGTCCCTGCCATGGCATCCCATTCTGTGACTAAAGCAGCCTCTGTTTAAGACCATATAAGCATTTGCTCTTATCATATTTGAAATTAGGCCTGATAAAGACACTTTTGCTGGGCATAGCACTACTGGACCCTGCCAGGTGCACTCCTATTTGGGGCATCCCATTCTGTGACTACAGCAGCCTCTGTTTAAGACCATATAAGCATTTGCTCTTATCATATTTGAAATTAGGCCTGATAAAGACACTTTTGCTGGGCATAGCACTACTTGTCCCTGCCATGGCATCCCATTCTGTGACTAAAGCAGCCTCTGTTTAAGACCATATAAGCATTTGCTCTTATCATATTTGAAATTAGGCCTGATAAAGACACTTTTGCTGGGCATAGCACTACTGGACCCTGCCAGGTGCACTCCTATTTGGGGCATCCCATTCTGTGACTACAGCAGCCTCTGTTTAAGACCATATAAGCATTTGCTCTTATCATATTTGAAATTAGGCCTGATAAAGACACTTTTGCTGGGCAAAGCACTACTGGACCCTGCCAGGTGCACTCCTATTTGGGGCATCCCATTCTGTGACTACAGCAGCCTCTGTTTAAGACCATATAAGCATTTGCTCTTATCATATTTGAAATTAGGCCTGATAAAGACACTTTTGCTGGGCAAAGCACTACTGGACCCTGCCAGGTGCACTCCTATTTGGGGCATCCTATTCTGTGACTACAGCAGCCTCTGTTTAAGACCATATAAGCATTTGCTCTTATCATATTTGAAATTAGGCCTGATAAAGACACTTTTGCTGGGCATAGCACTACTTGTCCCTGCCATGGCATCCCATTCTGTGACTAAAGCAGCCTCTGTTTAAGACCATATAAGCATTTGCTCTTATCATATTTGAAATTAGGCCTGATAAAGACACTTTTGCTGGGCATAGCACTACTGGACCCTGCCAGGTGCACTCCTATTTGGGGCATCCCATTCTGTGACTACAGCAGCCTCTGTTTAAGACCATATAAGCATTTGCTCTTATCATATTTGAAATTAGGCCTGATAAAGACACTTTTGCTGGGCATAGCACTACTTGTCCCTGCCATGGCATCCCATTCTGTGACTAAAGCAGCCTCTGTTTAAGACCATATAAGCATTTGCTCTTATCATATTTGAAATTAGGCCTGATAAAGACACTTTTGCTGGGCATAGCACTACTGGACCCTGCCAGGTGCACTCCTATTTGGGGCATCCCATTCTGTGACTACAGCAGCCTCTGTTTAAGACCATATAAGCATTTGCTCTTATCATATTTGAAATTAGGCCTGATAAAGACACTTTTGCTGGGCATAGCACTACTGGACCCTGCCAGGTGCACTCCTATTTGGGGCATCCCATTCTGTGACTACAGCAGCCTCTGTTTAAGACCATATAAGCATTTGCTCTTATCATATTTGAAATTAGGCCTGATAAAGACACTTTTGCTGGGCATAGCACTACTGGACCCTGCCAGGTGCACTCCTATTTGGGGCATCCCATTCTGTGACTACAGCAGCCTCTGTTTAAGACCATATAAGCATTTGCTCTTATCATATTTGAAATTAGGCCTGATAAAGACACTTTTGCTGGGCATAGCACTACTGGACCCTGCCAGGTGCACTCCTATTTGGGGCATCCCATTCTGTGACTACAGCAGCCTCTGTTTAAGACCATATAAGCATTTGCTCTTATCATATTTGAAATTAGGCCTGATAAAGACACTTTTGCTGGGCATAGCACTACTGGACCCTGCCAGGTGCACTCCTATTTGGGGCATCCCATTCTGTGACTACAGCAGCCTCTGTTTAAGACCATATAAGCATTTGCTCTTATCATATTTGAAATTAGGCCTGATAAAGACACTTTTGCTGGGCAAAGCACTACTGGACCCTGCCAGGTGCACTCCTATTTGGGGCATCCCATTCTGTGACTACAGCAGCCTCTGTTTAAGACCATATAAGCATTTGCTCTTATCATATTTGAAATTAGGCCTGATAAAGACACTTTTGCTGGGCAAAGCACTACTGGACCCTGCCAGGTGCACTCCTATTTGGGGCATCCCATTCTGTGACTACAGCAGCCTCTGTTTAAGACCATATAAGCATTTGCTCTTATCATATTTGAAATTAGGCCTGATAAAGACACTTTTGCTGGGCATAGCACTACTTGTCCCTGCCATGGCATCCCATTCTGTGACTAAAGCAGCCTCTGTTTAAGACCATATAAGCATTTGCTCTTATCATATTTGAAATTAGGCCTGATAAAGACACTTTTGCTGGGCATAGCACTACTGGACCCTGCCAGGTGCACTCCTATTTGGGGCATCCCATTCTGTGACTACAGCAGCCTCTGTTTAAGACCATATAAGCATTTGCTCTTATCATATTTGAAATTAGGCCTGATAAAGACACTTTTGCTGGGCATAGCACTACTTGTCCCTGCCATGGCATCCCATTCTGTGACTAAAGCAGCCTCTGTTTAAGACCATATAAGCATTTGCTCTTATCATATTTGAAATTAGGCCTGATAAAGACACTTTTGCTGGGCATAGCACTACTGGACCCTGCCAGGTGCACTCCTATTTGGGGCATCCCATTCTGTGACTACAGCAGCCTCTGTTTAAGACCATATAAGCATTTGCTCTTCTCATATTTGAAATTAGGCCTGATAAAGACACTTTTGCTGGGCATAGCACTACTGGACCCTGCCAGGTGCACTCCTATTTGGGGCATCCCATTCTGTGACTACAGCAGCCTCTGTTTAAGACCATATAAGCATTTGCTCTTATCATATTTGAAATTAGGCCTGATAAAGACACTTTTGCTGGGCATAGCACTACTGGACCCTGCCAGGTGCACTCCTATTTGGGGCATCCCATTCTGTGACTACAGCAGCCTCTGTTTAACCCTTTAAATGCCAAGCACGTAGTTTCTACGTGGTTGCTTCTCCTACCGTTAAGTGCCAAGCACGTAGAAACTACGTGCCTGGCATTTCCCCCAAACAGTTAAAAAATAGAAAAAAAAAATCACTTACCTCCGGTATCCCTGTGAAGCCTGGGGTCCCCTCTTCTTTGGGGGGGCATCCGATCGCCCCCCCGTCGTCCTCCGCCTTCAGGGGGGGGCCCGAAACCAGCCGCCCCCCCCCGTTTCCAGCGCTGATCGCCGCTGTAAAAAAAAAAAAAAATAAAACTGTCATTTACTCACCTCCGCGCCCGAGCCTTCTGTCCGGGTCTCCTCTTCACCAGGGGGGGGTCCGATCCCCCCCCTGGGCTGCGCAGTCTTCAGGTGAGGACCCTCTTCCGGGTCCTCACCTCTTGTAATGGCGGCGACGGCCGCCGCCGCTTAGCCCCGCCCATTGTGGGAGGAGCGGGATGACGTCATCCCGCTCCTCCTATACCCCCTCCGAGCTCCGGCATCTGTCAGATGCCGGTGGTGATCGGAGCAGAGCGGGTGTCAGGTGAGGAGGCTCCGATCGGAGCCCCCTCGCCTGTCACCCGCCCTGCGCCGATCACCACCGGCATCTGTCAGTGAGGTGATCGGCGCGGGACAGCGGCGAGGGACGTCGGATCGGAGGTGAGTATGGTGTAAAAAAGAAAAATAAAGATTTTTTTTTCTGTGTGTGTGTGTGTCATTTTTTTTACTATTAACCCCTTGTGAACTGGTAAGGGGTCCATGACCCCTATACCAGTTCACAAGGCTGGGGAGATGGCAAGCCACCTGCGCTAGCGGGTGGCTTGCCATTAACCCCTGGCACCCCCATTACCTGCCTCCCCAAAGGCCAGGGGGGGGCAGAAGAGCCCGGGCCCACATGGGCTATGTGGGCTCGTAGGCTGCAGGGTGGGGGGGCCACATAAGCTGGCCCCCCCACTCTGTGCCTACAAGCCCCCATAGCTGGTCCCGGGCTGGTTACTGTGGGTAAGGGGGACCCCACGTCAATTTTTTTTTTGATTTTTAAGGGTTTTTAACCCTTAAAAATCAAAAAAAAATGGGGTCCGCCCCCCCTGGGAGGGGGGACCCTATGTCATTTTTTTTTTTGATTAACCCTTTGTAATCTGTCATCCAGCAGCTATAAAAGGCTTCTAGCAAGTGAGCAGAAGCCAGTGATCGCCGAGGGACAGAGTGCTCCAGGATGGATGGGAGGTGAGTACAGTGTAAAAAAAAAAAAAAATTTAATAAAATATTTTTTTCTTTATGTGTGTCTGTGTCATTATTTACTTTTAACCCCTTGTGAACTGGTAAGGGGTCCATGACCCCTATACCAGTTCACAAGGCTGGGGGGATGGCAAGCCACCTGCGCTAGCGGGTGGCTTGCCATTAACCCCCGGCACCCCCATTACCTGCCTCCCCAAAGGCCAGGGGGGGGCAGAAGAGCCCGGGCCCACATGGGCTATGTGGGCTCGTAGGCTGCAGGGTGGGGGGGCCACATAAGCTGGCCCCCCCACTCTGTGCCTACAAGCCCCCATAGCTGGTCCCGGGCTGGTTACTTTGGGTAAGGGGGACCCCACGTCAATTTTTTTTTTGATTTTTAAGGGTTTTTAACCCTTAAAAATAAAAAAAAAATGGGGTCCGCCCCCCCTGGGAGGGGGGACCCTATGTCATTTTTTTTTTTGATTAACCCTTTGTAATCTGTCATCCAGCAGCTATAAAAGGCTTCTAGCAAGTGAGCAGAAGCCAGTGATCGCCGAGGGACAGAGTGCTCCAGGATGGATGGGAGGTGAGTACAGTGTAAAAAAAAAAAAAAAATTAATAAAATATTTTTTTCTTTATGTGTGTCTGTGTCATTATTTACTTTTAACCCCTTGTGAACTGGTAAGGGGTCCATGACCCCTATACCAGTTCACAAGGCTGGGGGGATGGCAAGCCACCTGCGCTAGCGGGTGGCTTGCCATTAACCCCCGGCACCCCCATTACCTGCCTCCCCAAAGGCCAGGGGGGGGCAGAAGAGCCCGGGCCCACATGGGCTATGTGGGCTCGTAGGCTGCAGGGTGGGGGGGCCACATAAGCTGGCCCCCCCACTCTGTGCCTACAAGCCCCCATAGCTGGTCCCGGGCTGGTTACTGTGGGTAAGGGGGACCCCACGTCAATTTTTTTTTTGATTTTTAAGGGTTTTTAACCCTTAAAAATCAAAAAAAAAATGGGGTCTCCCTCCCCTGGGAGGGGGGACCCTATGTCATTTTTTTTCCCGATTTAACCCTTTGTAGTGTGGATGGTTTTTGTATTTTTTTTGTGAATGTTATAAAATACTTGTTTCAGTTAGGGGGGTCTCCTGGGCAGGAACGGGGGGCTACCGATAAATATGTGGTACCGTTCTAATCGGTAGAAATGGGGCTTTCACATGCAATATGATTTTCCTTAATAAAATACATTTTTTATTTAAAATAAAGGAGTCAATTTTCTAAAAAAATTTTTTTATTTATTTATTTTTTTTTTCACTTAATAATATTGTAAAAAAAAAAAAAAAAATTACAAACAAGACATTTCATGTTAAAGTCTAAACTCTGCTGCAAAAAATATATATATAATTTTTCTGAAAGTTACAGCAAAAATGGCGCAAAACATGTCGCAAAACATGACGCAAAATGGGGAAAATGGCCTGTCAACAGAGGGTGACAAAATCTCAAGTAGGCTGGCAATTAAAAGGGTTAATAGTACCTATGCATGTTGGGTATTGTTCTGTTCGGGGGACCTTGCGCTTTCAGACTTAGCTTGTTTTTTCTGGTTTGCATATTTATATTTTAGGAAAAGGTGTTTTTTATTCAGCTTTTTTATAAATTTTTTAGGGAAACCCTGCGCAACCAAAGAATTCTTTGAGGAATTAATTCCAGAAAGATGAGCCCACTACAACAAGCTGGGTACCCTTAAAAAGCTTAACGTGTGTACTTTCAGGGAATATATGGTTTATGGGGGATATTCCAAATGTAAAGGGTTGTTTTGGTTGAAAAATCGCAAGGTGCGCACTTTGTCTGCAGAGCTGAAATTTTCAAGTAAAATTACCGTTATGCGCATGCTTTACTTTGGGGTGTTTGGCAACTCTTCCCTTGACAGAACCTATGCATGTTGGGTGTTGTTCTGTTCGGGGGATGTTGCGTTTTCAGATTAAACTTGTTTTTTCTTGTTTGTATATAGTTTTTTTAGGAAAATGTGGCTTTGATTCTGCTTTTTTATCCTTTTTTTAGGGAAACTCTTTGCAACCAAAGATTACGTTGAGGGATTACTTCCAGAAAACTATGGCCACATCCACAAGCTTGGTACGCCTAGAAAGCCTGAGGTGTGTACTTCCAGAGAATATATAGTTTGTTGGGGGTATTTCAAATGTAAAGGGTTGTTTTTCTGGAAAAACCGCAAGGTGCGCATATTGCATAGCATAGTTGTATTTTATCTGAAAATCTCCTAAAGCGCTGTTTCAGTTTGGGGGAGTCTCCTGGGCAGGAAAGGGTGTCTACCAATACATATGTGGTACCGCTGTAACCGGGAGAAATTGGGATTTCACACGCAATAAGATTTTATTGACAAACTTACATTTTTTATTCCAAAAAAAACTACAATATGTAAAAATTTTTTTTTTTTTTTTTTTTTGCACATATTTCACCCAAAAATATTAAGAATACACCTAACAAATGACAAACAAGACATTTCATGTTAAAGCCCAGACTCTGCTGAAAAAAACAATATATCATTTTCCTGGGAAATCCCTGGAAATCCCTTCAAAAATCACATTTGAACATGGGGAGCGCAAAATAGTGCAAAATGGTCTGGCAACAGAGTGTGACAAAAACTCCAGGTAGGCTGGCACTTAAAGGGTTAAGACCATATAAGCATTTGCTCTTATCATATTTGAAATTAGGCCTGATAAAGACACTTTTGCTGGGCATAGCACTACTGGACCCTGCCAGGTGCACTTCTGTTGGGGCATCCCATTCTGTGACTACAGCAGCCTCTGTTTAAGACCGTATAACCATTTTCACTTATCATATTTGAAATTAGGCCTGATAAAGACACTTTTGCTGGGCAAAGCACTACTGGACCCTGCCAGGTCCATTCCTGTTGGGGCATCCCATTCTGTGACTAAAGCAGCCTCTGTTTAAGACCTTATAAGCATTTGCTCTTATCATATTTGAAATTAGGCCTGATAAAGACACTTTTGCTGGGCATAGCACTACTGGACCCTGCCAGGTGCACTCCTATTTGGGGCATCCCATTCTGTGACTACAGCAGCCTCTGTTTAAGACCATATAAGCATTTGCTCTTATCATATTTGAAATTAGGCCTGATAAAGACACTTTTGCTGGGCAAAGCACTACTGGACCCTGCCAGGTGCACTCCTATTTGGGGCATCCCATTCTGTGACTACAGCAGCCTCTGTTTAAGACCATATAAGCATTTGCTCTTATCATATTTGAAATTAGGCCTGATAAAGACACTTTTGCTGGGCAAAGCACTACTGGACCCTGCCAGGTGCACTCCTATTTGGGGCATCCCATTCTGTGACTACAGCAGCCTCTGTTTAAGACCATATAAGCATTTGCTCTTATCATATTTGAAATTAGGCCTGATAAAGACACTTTTGCTGGGCAAAGCACTACTGGACCCTGCCAGGTGCACTCCTATTTGGGGCATCCCATTCTGTGACTACAGCAGCCTCTGTTTAAGACCATATAAGCATTTGCTCTTATCATATTTGAAATTAGGCCTGATAAAGACACTTTTGCTGGGCAAAGCACTACTGGACCCTGCCAGGTGCACTCCTATTTGGGGCATCCCATTCTGTGACTACAGCAGCCTCTGTTTAAGACCATATAAGCATTTGCTCTTATCATATTTGAAATTAGGCCTGATAAAGACACTTTTGCTGGGCAAAGCACTACTGGACCCTGCCAGGTGCACTCCTATTTGGGGCATCCCATTCTGTGACTACAGCAGCCTCTGTTTAAGACCATATAAGCATTTGCTCTTATCATATTTGAAATTAGGCCTGATAAAGACACTTTTGCTGGGCAAAGCACTACTGGACCCTGCCAGGTGCACTCCTATTTGGGGCATCCCATTCTGTGACTACAGCAGCCTCTGTTTAAGACCATATAAGCATTTGCTCTTATCATATTTGAAATTAGGCCTGATAAAGACACTTTTGCTGGGCAAAGCACTACTGGACCCTGCCAGGTGCACTCCTATTTGGGGCATCCCATTCTGTGACTACAGCAGCCTCTGTTTAAGACCATATAAGCATTTGCTCTTATCATATTTGAAATTAGGCCTGATAAAGACACTTTTGCTGGGCATAGCACTACTGGACCCTGCCAGGTCCACTTCTGTTGGGGCATCCCATTCTGTGACTACAGCAGCCTCTGTTTAAGACCGTATAACCATTTTCACTTATCATATTTGAAATTAGGCCTGATAAAGACACTTTTGCTGGGCAAAGCTCTACTGGACCCTGCCAGGTCCATTCCTGTTGGGGCATCCCATTCTGTGACTAAAGCAGCCTCTGTTTAAGACCTTATAAGCATTTGCTCTTATCATATTTGAAATTAGGCCTGATAAAGACACTTTTGCTGGGCATAGTACTACTGGATCTTTTTTGGGGGCATCCCATTCTGTGACTAAAGCAGCCTCTGTTTAAGACCATATAAGCATTTGCTCTTATTATATTTATATTATAAGACACTTTTGCTGGGCATAGGCTTACTGCTGCCTGCCAGGTGCACTTCTGTTGAGGCATCCCATTCTGTAACATAGCATACCCCTCTTTATTTACACTAAGCAGCTCTCTTATTTACACTAAGCAGGCCTGTTGGAGGCTGAGTGTTACTGCTCACTTTTGGTGTGCATTATATTCTGTTTCATATAGACCCACCGCTGCCCGGGGTTTTTTTAAATATCACCTACTACCACGCCAGTTAGACTATGTCGGGCAGACAAGTGCCTGGAAGTGAAAAGAGGAGTGGCAGAGGCCAAGATTCCGCAGGCAGAGCTCGCATCAGACTGGGGGCCAGTAGCAGCAGGAGTCACGCTGAGAGACCTAATCTGCCAGTATCTGCTAGCGGTCGGGTCTCCACCAGTAACGCATCTGCCGTGGTAGATTGGCTGACGCGCTCATCAACAACATCATCACAACTTACATCTGAGACCCCCAGTCTAGGGTCGGTAGGTTCCTCTGACACAACCCTGAGTTGGCATGCCCCGAGAGCAGTCCCTGTCCTCCCATTGCCTCTGTCCTACGCCGTTCCCTCCCCCAGCGACGTATCCTATGCTTTGGGTTCAGCTCCACTCTTTAGTGAGGAGGACGATCAGATACAGGAGGACAGTCAGCAGCTACTGCCCAGCCAAGAAATGGAGGTGGCTTCTTTAGCTAGGCAGACAAATAGTGATGTGGACAGTGTCGTGGGTGCTGCGAGCGTTCCAGCTCCTGCGCCAGACACTGTTGACGAATCCACGAACATCAGTGACGTACAGCCACAACTCGGTGATGATGATGATGATGACGATGAAGCCGATCGCACTTGGGAGCCGGGTGATGAAGGGGCTTCATCGTCATCATCAGGAGAAGAGGGGCGCAGGTTGCCCCGGAGTCAGCAGCTGAGGCAGCAAGGTGGTAGCAGTCAGCATGGGGGCACAATTCCAAAGGCTGGAGCCGGCCGGGGCCGGGGCCGGGGTAGAGCACCTGCTGTGCGGCAGTCTACCTTATCGGGAGGTAGTGGAGCAGGGGTTCCTGGAGTTGGCAACAGCAGCAGTGAATCAGTGAGGCCAGGGGGTGGGAAAAGTAGCTACTCGGCAGTGTGGCAGTTTTTCCTGAGGCATCCGCAGGAGGGTAACATGGCCACATGCAAGATATGTAGGCAAAAGGTGAAGCGTGGCCAGGGTCCAAATGTTGGCACCACGGCCCTGCGTCAACATATGATGCGTCACCATAAAACGACCTGGGAGAACCGAGGCTCCCAAGGGGTGGTCCAGTCTGCTTCCTCACCAAGTGAGCTCCCAATTTCTGCCAGCCAAGGCTCCAGCACCTCAGCCGAAGGCAGCTGTGCGTCATACCCATCCTCTGTCGCTCCTGCTCCTCCTCCTCCTCCAAGTCATGCATCCCGCCAGCAATCCATCAGCGAAGCCATGTCCAAGAGACAGCAGTATGCGCCCACTCATCCTACGGCGCAGAAGCTGAATGTGCTCCTGTCCAAGTTGCTGGTGCTGCAGTCGCTCCCTTTTCAGGTGGTGGAATCTGCACCTTTCAGAGAACTGATGGCTTGTGCCGAGCCGAGGTGGAGAGTCCCAAGCCGTCATTTCTTTGCCAAGAAGGCAGTACCAGCGCTGCACACTTTTGTTGAACAGAAGGTGGGCCAGTCCTTGAGCCTGTCGGTGTGTAGCAAAATACATGGCAGCGCCGACATCTGGAGCTGTAACTACGGTCAGGGGCAGTACATGTCGTTTACGGCCCACTGGGTGAATGTGGTCCCTTTGCAGCAGCAACTTGGACAGGTCACGCCGCTTCGGCCTCCGCGCTCTCTGCCCATTGGGCCTGTGACACCGTGCGACTCGGCCTCCTCATCCTCCGCCATCTCCTCACCCTCCACTGTAGGCTCAAGTCTCAGTGCCCCTCCAGTCTACCATGTGTGCAGGGCACGGAGGTGTCACGCAGTGCTTCACATGGTTTGTCTTGGCGAACGGAGTCACACAGGGGAGGAACTGCTTAAATGTATTCATCAGGAAATCCAAACATGGCTTACTCCGAGAAAACTTAAAATGGGAATCATGGTTACCGACAATGGGAAGAAGATTTTGTCTGCGCTGCGCCAAGGAAGCCTGACCCATGCCCCCTGCATGGCTCACGTCTTCAATCTGGTTGTCAAGCGGTTTCTGAAGTGTTCCCCCCATCTGCAAGACATCCTAACAACTTCAAGGAAACTTTGCATGCACTTCAGCCACTCCTACACCGCCAAACACACCCTTCTTGAGCTACAGCGTCAGAATGGTATCCCCCAACATAGTCTGATTTGCGATGTTTCCACCCGTTGGAATTCCACCCTTCACATGTTGGACCGATTATATGAACAGAGAAAAGCCATCACGGATTTCCTGATGATCCAAGCAGATAGGGGGACTCCCCTGTGTAACTTCAATGTCAACCAGTGGCAGCTCATACGTGACACCTGCCGTTTGCTCAGGCCCTTTGAGGATGCCACTTTATTTGTCAGTCGGCAGGATTACGGGATGAACGACGTGATTCCACTGCTTCATGTACTACAGCACATGTTGGAAACCATGGCTGGTCAGGGCACTGGAGACATGGCGTTTACATCTTACGGCCACATGAACCCCGTTGGAGCTGAACTGGAGGAGGAGGAAGAGGAGGAGGAGGAGTTGCCCAGCGAAACACAGTTTAGGCTTGGCGAAATGGCTGGTTTATCTAGTCAGCGGACAGGAGAGGAGGAGCAGGAGCAGCCAGAGGAGCTAGAGGTTTTTGAGGAAGGCGAGACAGAGGACCCGGGCACACCGTGGCAGTATGCAGTGGAGATGGAGACAGGTAGTCCATCCGAGTCACTTGCGCAAATGGCACGAAGCATGCTCACGTGCTTGCGTAGTGACCCCAGAATTGTTTCCATCTGTCGGCGGGATGACTTCTGGCTGTCCACCTTATTGGACCCTCGCTTCCGGCACAAAATGGGGGCATTTTTTAAACCCACCGAGAGGGAGGACAAACTCAACTACTACAAAGACATTCTACGTAGGCAGTTGGCCGATGCCTATCTGCGCCATGGTCCATACTCTCGCAGGTCTGACTCGAGGGGACCTCTGCGCTCACCTTCCACTGCCATGGCCGCTGGGGGGGTTGGCAGCAGCAGCAGCAGAAGCTCCATCAGCAGCAGCAGCCTCAGTCTTCAGTCGCTAATGAGTAGCTTTCTACACCCGCATAGTGAGGCTACTCATGAGCAGCAGGAAGACCTGGAGCAGGACCTCAACCAGCAGGTCATGTCATACTTTGACATGACCATGCCAACACACCTTGAGGATCCGCTGGACTTCTGGGCAGCCAAACTTGATTTGTGGCCGCAACTAGCAGAGTTTGCCCTGGAAAAGCTGTCCTGCCCGGCAAGTAGCGTGCCATCTGAGCGGGTGTTTAGTGCGGCGGGGGCCATAGTTACGGCGAGGAGAACTCGTCTGTCAACTAAAAATGTGGAGAGACTCACCTTTGTCAAAATGAATCAGGGATGGATCAGCCAGGATTTCCACCCACCAATGCCTGATGCATGCGACTAGATTCAGCATGGTGCCACGTTTTACACTTTCCAAATGGTGCAAAACATATTTATGTCTTTAGGCCATTTTTTGGGCTCCTGCTGCTGCTACTGTCAACTCCTGCCAACTCCAGGGTGTGATTCATCCAATTTTTGGGCTCCTGAGGCCAACTCCAGTGTATATTTGGGCTCCTGCTGCTGCTGCTGCCAACTTCTGCCAACTCCAGGGTGTGATTCATCCAATTTTTGGGCTCCTGAAGCCAACTCCAGTGTATATTTGGGCTCCTGCTGCTGCTACTGTCAACTCCTGCCAACTCCAGGGTGTGATTCATCCAATTTTTGGGCTCCTGAAGCCAACTCCAGTGTATATTTGGGCTCCTGCTGCTGCTGCTGCCAACTTCTGCCAACTCCAGGGTGTGATTCATCCAATTTTTGGGCTCCTGAGGCCAACTCCAGTGTATATTTGGGCTCCTGCTGCTGCTGCTGCCAACTTCTGCCAACTCCAGGGTGTGATTCATCCAATTTTTGGGCTCCTGAAGCCAACTCCAGTGTATATTTGGGCTCCTGCTGCTGCTACTGTCAACTCCTGCCAACTCCTGCCAACTCCAGGGTGTGATTCATCCAATTTTTGGGCTCCTGAAGCCAACTCCAGTGTATATTTGGGCTCCTGCTGCTGCTGCTGCCAACTTCTGCCAACTCCAGGGTGTGATTCATCCAATTTTTGGGCTCCTGAGGCCAACTCCAGTGTATATTTGGGCTCCTGCTGCTGCTGCTGCCAACTTCTGCCAACTCCAGGGTGTGATTCATCCAATTTTTGGGCTCCTGAAGCCAACTCCAGTGTATATTTGGGCTCCTGCTGCTGCTACTGTCAACTCCTGCCAACTCCAGGGTGTGATTCATCCAATTTTTGGGCTCCTGAAGCCAACTCCAGTGTATATTTGGGCTCCTGCTGCTGCTGCTGCCAACTTCTGCCAACTCCAGGGTGTGATTCATCCAATTTTTGGGCTCCTGAAGCCAACTCCAGTGTATATTTGGGCTCCTGCTGCTGCTGCTGCCAACTTCTGCCAACTCCAGGGTGTGATTCATCCAATTTTTGGGCTCCTGAGGCCAACTCCAGTGTATATTTGGGCTCCTGCTGCTGCTACTGTCAACTCCTGCCAACTCCAGGGTGTGATTCATCCAATTTTTGGGCTCCTGAAGCCAACTCCAGTGTATATTTGGGCTCCTGCTGCTGCTACTGTCAACTCCTGCCAACTCCAGGGTGTGATTCATCCAATTTTTGGGCTCCTGAAGCCAACTCCAGTGTATATTTGGGCTCCTGCTGCTGCTACTGTCAACTCCTGCCAACTCCAGGGTGTGATTCATCCAATTTTTGGGCTCCTGAGGCCAACTCCAGTGTATATTTGGGCTCCTGCTGCTGCTGCTGCCAACTTCTGCCAACTCCAGGGTGTGATTCATCCAATTTTTGGGCTCCTGAAGCCAACTCCAGTGTATATTTGGGCTCCTGCTGCTGCTACTGTCAACTCCTGCCAACTCCAGGGTGTGATTCAACCAATTTTTGGGCTCCTGAAGCCAACTCCAGTGTATATTTGGGCTCCTGCTGCTGCTGCTGCCAACTTCTGCCAACTCCAGGGTGTGATTCATCCAATTTTTGGGCTCCTGAGGCCAACTCCAGTGTATATTTGGGCTCCTGCTGCTGCTGCTGCCAACTTCTGCCAACTCCAGGGTGTGATTCATCCAATTTTTGGGCTCCTGAAGCCAACTCCAGTGTATATTTGGGCTCCTGCTGCTGCTACTGTCAACTCCTGCCAACTCCAGGGTGTGATTCATCCAATTTTTGGGCTCCTGAAGCCAACTCCAGTGTATATTTGGGCTCCTGCTGCTGCTGCTGCCAACTTCTGCCAACTCCAGGGTGTGATTCATCCAATTTTTGGGCTCCTGAGGCCAACTCCAGTGTATATTTGGGCTCCTGCTGCTGCTGCTGCCAACTTCTGCCAACTCCAGGGTGTGATTCATCCAATTTTTGGGCTCCTGAAGCCAACTCCAGTGTATATTTGGGCTCCTGCTGCTGCTACTGTCAACTCCTGCCAACTCCAGGGTGTGATTCATCCAATTTTTGGGCTCCTGAAGCCAACTCCAGTGTATATTTGGGCTCCTGCTGCTGCTGCTGCCAACTTCTGCCAACTCCAGGGTGTGATTCATCCAATTTTTGGGCTCCTGAAGCCAACTCCAGTGTATATTTGGGCTCCTGCTGCTGCTACTGTCAACTCCTGCCAACTCCAGGGTGTGATTCATCCAATTTTTGGGCTCCTGAAGCCAACTCCAGTGTATATTTGGGCTCCTGCTGCTGCTGCTGCCAACTTCTGCCAACTCCAGGGTGTGATTCATCCAATTTTTGGGCTCCTGAGGTCAACTCCAGTGTATATTTGGGCTCCTGCTGCTGCTGCTGCCGCCAACTTCTGCCAACTCCAGGGTGTGATTCATCCAATTTTTGGGCTCCTGAAGCCAACTCCAGTGTATATTTGGGCTCCTGCTGCTGCTACTGTCAACTCCTGCCAACTCCAGGGTGTGATTCATCCAATTTTTGGGCTCCTGAAGCCAACTCCAGTGTATATTTGGGCTCCTGCTGCTGCTACTGTCAACTCCTGCCAACTCCAGGGTGTGATTCATCCAATTTTTGGGCTCCTGAAGCCAACTCCAGTGTATATTTGGGCTCCTGCTGCTGCTGCTGCCAACTTCTGCCAACTCCAGGGTGTGATTCATCCAATTTTTGGGCTCCTGAGGCCAACTCCAGTGTATATTTGGGCTCCTGCTGCTGCTGCTGCCAATTTCTGCCAACTCCAGGGTGTGATTCATCCAATTTTTGGGCTCCTGAAGCCAACTCCAGTGTATATTTGGGCTCCTGCTGCTGCTACTGTCAACTCCTGCCAACTCCAGGGTGTGATTCATCCAATTTTTGGGCTCCTGAAGCCAACTCCAGTGTATATTTGGGCTCCTGCTGCTGCTGCTGCCAACTTCTGCCAACTCCAGGGTGTGATTCATCCAATTTTTGGGCTCCTGAGGCCAACTCCAGTGTATATTTGGGCTCCTGCTGCTGCTGCTGCCAACTTCTGCCAACTCCAGGGTGTGATTCATCCAATTTTTGGGCTCCTGAAGCCAACTCCAGTGTATATTTGGGCTCCTGCTGCTGCTGCTGCCAACTTCTGCCAACTCCAGGGTGTGATTCATCCAATTTTTGGGCTCCTGCTGCTGCTGCTGCCAACTTCTGCCAACTCCAGGGTGTGATTCATCCAATTTTTGGGCTCCTGAGGCCAACTCCAGTGTATATTTGGGCTCCTGCTGCTGCTGCTGCCAACTTCTGCCAACTCCAGGGTGTGATTTATCCAATTTTTGGGCTCCTGCTGCTGCTGCTGCCAACTTCTGCCAACTCCAGGGTGTGATTCATCCAATTTTTGGGCTCCTGAAGCCAACTCCAGTGTATATTTGGGCTCCTGCTGCTGCTGCTGCCAACTTCTGCCAACTCCAGGGTGTGATTCATCCAATTTTTGGGCTCCTGAGGCCAACTCCAGTGTATATTTGGGCTCCTTCTGCCCCTCATAGTGATGCCACTTCAACTCTCTGCAATTGTGCCGCTCTGCGATTCTATTAGCGATGCCTCTGATCTGCATGTGATATTTCTTCAAAGTATTATTTAACTAACCCAGCACGCATCCTGTGCGTGTTACAGCAAGGCTGAATGGTTTACAACCCTATTGAGGCTCTAGGAGGCTCAGAAATAGCCGTTTTTAATAGCGATTCGTCGCGAATTTATTCGGGTCGAAACGATTTTTGTCGGAAAATTCGGCGAATCAGTCGAATCGAATTTTTCAAAAGTTCGCTCATCTCTAATGTCTAGCTATGTGGAAAGACAGAGATTTGGTTGCATATATCTGCAGATACATGTGGAAGCCACACTGCCCCGGCAAGGCACTCTGTGTTTAGTGTGGTCCCTACTCTTAATTCTGAGTCCCCAAAGTTGGGACATGCAATGCAGACAAATATCTGAGAGCTACTCACCTGGGAAGCAGCCAGCCTCCCTTTAGAACACTTCACAGGGAGAAATCCATATTAGCTGAATTCCTCCCTGCTTGTGCTCATGGCAATTCAAATGAACAAAGGGGGGGGGGGGGGGGAGCAGCTCAATCACTATTTATACAAAATTATCAACATTATTATTCAGGGCCTGGGAACTAATTTACCGCCCAGTTTAACCCTCTCATCAACTAAATATCAAGCAACAAACATGTCTAGCTATGTGGAAAGACAGAGATTTGGTTGCATATATCTGCAGATACATGTGGAAGCCACACTGCCCCGGCAAGGCACTCTGTGTTTAGTGTGGTCCCTACTCTTAATTCTGAGTCCCCAAAGTTGGGACATGCAATGCAGACAAATATCTGAGAGCTACTCACCTGGGAAGCAGCCAGCCTCCCTTTAGAACACTTCACAGGGAGAAATCCATATTAGCTGAATTCCTCCCTGCTTGTGCTCATGGCAATTCAAATGAACAAAGGGGGGGGGGGGGGAGCAGCTCAATCACTATTTATACAAAATTATCAACATTATTATTCAGGGCCTGGGAACTAATTTACCGCCCAGTTTAACCCTCTCATCAACTAAATATCAAGCAAGAAACATGTCTAGCTATGTGGAAAGACAGAGATTTGGTTGCATATATCTGCAGATACATGTGGAAGCCACACTGCCCCGGCAAGGCACTCTGTGTTTAGTGTGGTCCCTACTCTTAATTCTGAGTCCCCAAAGTTGGGACATGCAATGCAGACAAATATCTGAGAGCTACTCACCTGGGAAGCAGCCAGCCTCCCTTTAGAACACTTCACAGGGAGAAATCCATATTAGCTGAATTCCTCCCTGCTTGTGCTCATGGCAATTCAAAGCTGCTCCCACCCCCCTTTGTTCATTTGAATTGCCATGAGCACAAGCAGGGAGGAATTCAGTTAATATGGATTTCTCCCTGTGAAGTGTTCTTAAGGGAGGCTGGCTGCTTCCCAGGTGAGTAGCTCTCAGATATTTGTCTGCATTGCATGTCCCAACTTTGGGGACTCAGAATTAAGAGTAGGGACCACACTAAACACAGAGTGCCTTGCCGGGGCAATGTGGCTTCCACATGTATCTGCAGATATATGCAACCAAATCTCTGTCTTTCCACATAGCTAGACATGTTTGTTGCTTGATATTTAGTTGATGAGAGGGTTAAACTGGGCGGTAAATTAGTTCCCAGGCCCTGAATAATAATGTTGATAATTTTGTATAAATAGTGATTGAGCTGCTCCCACCCCCCTTTGTTCATAACAATGGATCAGGCCAAAGTGTCTGCAGTCCTCCAGTGGGAACAACCTAAAGATTTGAAGGGTTTACAAAGGTTTCTGGGGTTTGCTAATTTTTATAGGCGCTTTATAAAAAACTTTTCCACCTTGGTAGCCCCACTCACCGACCTCACTAAGAAGGGGGCGTTTACCCCTACTTGGTCGGGCCGATCCATCCAAGCCTTTGAGAACCTTAAGTCTGCCTTTAGTTCGGCACCTGTGTTGACCCACCCTGATATCCACCGAGCCTTCATAGTCGAAGTAGATGCATCTGAGCTCGGGGTAGGGGCAGTTCTCTCACAGTACAGTGGGTCTCCTGAACGGCTACATCCCTGTGCCTTTTTCTCGAGAAAATTTAATTCCGCTGAGCGGAACTATGATATTGGCAATCGAGAACTTCTAGCTGTGAAAAGCCTTTCAGGAATGGAGACATTGGTTAGGGGGGGCCCAGTTCCCAATTACGGTATTCACAGATCACAAGAATTTAGAATACATCGAATCAGCTAAAAGGTTAACCCCCCGTCAGGCCCGATGGTCTCTTTTCTTCTCCCGTTTTAATTTCACCATAACATACAAACCAGGAACAAAGAATGTTAAAGCTGACGCTCTCTCCAGAAGTTTCAGAGTTGATAAAGTCCCTGTAGAGGAGATCCTTCCCATAATCCCACAACACAAGGTCATAGCTGTCATCCAACCTGACCTGTCAAGTGAACTAAGTCGGTTTCAATCGGATTCTCCTCCGGGCAAACCCGATCACCTCCTCTTTGTACCCCTGTCCCACCGTCCGGCAGTACTTCAGCAGTTTCATGACTCCAAGACGGTGGGTCATCCAGGGGTTAAAAAGACTTTGGCCCTTCTAGCCCGTCATGTCTGGTGGCCATCTTACAGGAGAGATACCCAGGCCTTTATTCAGGCCTGTAAGATCTGTGCCAGTAGCAAAACCCCCAGGTCAGCTCCTGCCGGACCTCTGGTGCCCCTGTCCACTCCTTCAAAGCCTTGGACGCACTTGGCAATGGATTTTATTACTGATTTACCACAGTCCCAGGGATATACCGTTATCTGGGTTGTGGTAGATCGATTTAGCAAAATGGCGCATTTTGTCCCCCTAAGAAAGCTGCCCACAGCCCAAGAATTGGCTCAATATTTCTTAGATTATATTTTTAGACTTCACGGAATTCCAGAAGATGTGGTCTCAGATAGGGGGGTCCAATTTGTGTCACGCTTCTGGAGGGCATTCTGCACCCGGCTAGGCTTCACTGTTTCTCTGTCTTCAGCTTTTCACCCTCAGTTCAATGGGCAGATGGAAAGGACCAACCAATCATTAGAACAATATCTCAGTTGCTTCACCTCTGATATTCAGTCAGAGTGGTCCCAATTTCTTCCCTTTGCTGAATTTGCCTTCAATAATGCAGTTAACTCCTCCACGGGGGTATCGCCCTTCCGATGTGTATATGGGAGGGATCTTAAGTTCTCAGCACTTTCAGGCTCGTCCTCGGGTTTGCCTTCTTTAGACGATTGGTTGTCCCAGTGGCCAGATTTATGGGCCAAGATTCAGCGGCATTTGGTCCAGGCATCGAGTCAGCAGAAGGTCTTTGCGGATTGTCGCCGATCCAATAATCCAGATTATAAAGTGGGGGATTTGGTCTGGCTCTCTACCAAAAATTTAGCGCTACGCCAACTCTCTGTAAAATTGGGACCACGATATATCGGCCCTTATCCCATTTTACAGAAAATTAACCAAGTCACATACAGACTCAAACTTCCACCATCTCTGAGGATTTGTAATTCCTTTCACGTTTCCCTCCTTAAGCCTGCCAGGGGAGTGGAGGAGGATTCCTCTCCTTCTCCTATCCTAGTTGATGGTGAGCAGGAGTTTGAAGTCGCACGAATTCTGGATTCCCGTTTCCTCCGGAATTCCTTGCAATATTTAGTTGACTGGAAGGGATATGGGCCAGAAGAGAGGAGTTGGGTTCCAGCTAGAGATGTGCATGCAGACCGTTTAATTAAAAGATTTCATAAAGAAAATCCTCTTAAACCCAGGGTGGAGGGTCCTGGGGCCCCTCCTCAAGGGGGGGGTAATGTAAGGAATTTACCTCTGCCAGGGGGCCGGCGGCGAGCGTCCGCGGGGCGACGCAGCACTCCTGCTGCTGGGAGCGTGGCGCGTCACTCTGGCAGCCTCCCTTGCCCCTCTCTAGCTGTGCAGGCGCGCGTCCCGCAGTCTGTAAATTTTGCCACTAGGAGGCGCTGTGCTGTGAGTGGCAGGCAGCGCAGAGTGCTCCACACCTGATGGGAATCAGGGGCTGATCAGCCCTGCAGCCAAGACTGACCAGCCCCTGGATAGTGTTTCCAATCACTCACAGTGTTGTAAGTTACACCAATCAGCACATACACTCCCCCCCAGGGTGGCCATTGGTCGATTCCCAAATAAATATGGAGTCAGCCCAGCACTCAGTGCCCGTGATAGTCTCTTGTGATTAGGGTGTGATTCTGTTAGCTGTTATCTGATCCTGACCCGGCTTGATCGACCATCCCTGTCTGCTGCATGTACCGACCTCTGCTTTGTCTGACTGCGAACCTGCCTGCCCCTCTGGATGCCCTGCGATCTCTGACCTCCTGGCTTGACCCATTGGCTACCCCTGACTACGCACCTGTCTCATCCCTGTACTCTGACGCACCCTCCGGATTGACTACCTGTGAACGACCTCGGCTTCGGGATACCCTTGTGGTTCATCGGCCTTAACCGTAAGCAGCCATCCTTTGCGCCTATTAAGACCTGGGGGCAACCGTGTCCGGTGAGGCGTGCCTAGCGTCCCGGCAAGCGGGGGCTTGACTATAGGCAGAAGCGGCGGTGGAGATTGGGGGTTGCCTGCTTACAGAAGGCTGGTGTCCCGCTGGGCATCACATAGGGCTTGTTTTTGTGCTGGAGTGATATTTTTTGGTCTCGTTCCTTTTGTCTGGATTTTTTCGATCTCTCGTGTTACTATGTTGACGAAGGTTTTGACACTGGAGTTCATTGCAAGTGGGGAAAAGTAAGTGGATGGTTTCCTAAAAGTGCGGGGTTGTCCGATTGGATCCTCCTGTGGTTCCTCCTGGTTATTTTCTAGGGATTCTAGTATCCTAAGGCTTGCCATGTCGCCTTGGGTTAGGGTTACTCCCCTATTTGTGTTTTATTGGCGTATTGTTGTTTTAATAGGATTTTTCTGGCATATAGATGTAGGTCCTTTATAAATTCAAATTTGTTTACATTTTGATCCGGGCAAAAATTTAGGCCCAATTGAAGTACCTCTATGTGAGTCTTAGAGAGAGGAAGATCTGTTAGGTTTATTATGTTTTTCATCATATTTGTCGGAGAATTGTCTGGTTCTGTGTGTTCCCTAAGGGTCAGGGGTCTGCTAGTGTTCCTCGTTTTAATTGTTGTGTTGTGTATCTTGCTGGTTCCACCCCTGTTGCTCCTAAAAAAGGAACGCCTAGTTGGTGTTGTTGTTCTGTGAGTCTCCTTACTAAAATATCCATATCTAGCAGGTTTCAAGGGGATGTCTGAGTTAAGAGTTAATATACAAATAGGCTCATACAATGCACGTGCAGTGGAACCCAGATCTGCATGAGTAGGTAGCACTGATAAGATCTTTATGAGTTAAAGCTTGTGGGAAAAAGTTGCTTACTTCTACACTCATTCTTTTTAATATAATGATTTTGTATAAGATTTATCTTCCTGAATTGTAATGGAAACTAATCAGTACAGTACATGTACAAGTAACAGAGCCTGTTACATTTGTGCGATTATTAGAAATAAATAATTTGTACATTAGTTGCTGCATGGACACTTATTTTGGGAAGACTTTCAGATGCTTCTTTTCATATTTCTATTTTTTAGGGATTTAAGTCAGTAAAATTATATGAAAAAAAAAAAAAAAAAAAAAAAAAAATATATATATTGTAGGCATGAACCAGGGAAAACAGTAGAAGAAGTGAATATCTCTCCCAGAATGCTAAGCTGGTTGAGATAAGGACCTCATGTAATTAAAGACTCTTTATGCCGTTTACCCTGTTTTAATTGCAAAAAAGTCTGCTTGTTAACGAAATTCTCCATACAAGAGATCCAATAAACCAATTAAGGTTGACCTTATTTGTTTTGCTCACAAGGTGCGCACATGTGATCTAAAAACGTACAAAACAGCCATGAAAAAAACATGCTTGTGATTAAATATCATACAATTCAAATGTCCAAATTGACCACCATTGGAATGGAAAATAAATGATACCATTTCTCCCACACATTTTACAGCAAGTTTTTTAATGATGAGTCAAAATTTAAAATGTGAAGGAGGAAAGGAGCAAGAAACACGGAGCAGGGGAAGCCAGAAAGGAATGCGTGGGGAGGCAGCAGGGAATGCGGAAGGGGGCTGTGGGGCATCAAGCCAGATATAATGGAGACTGCAGGGAACACCTTATGTCTGTTGGGGGGGCGGCAACATGAACTGTTTTACAGTGATTACATTTTTTCCACTGTTATTTTGTTTCTTAAGAGGCAATCTAAGCCATGACTGTCAAGATTCATGAAGCAGTCAGACCATGTACTCAGGAGTGACACCAGTGAGCAGGGAGTCCATGAACCTTCAAAGCATGTGCAGATTTCACTACCACCTTTATTTTTACCCCACCACCACCATTTTACACTTGCACCCACGAGTATCCACACTACAGCACAAATTGCACCCAGCCCCACTGCCAAGCTCCATTAGGTTAGTGCCTCAGGCCACAGCAGCCATTTCTATTTCTACACTTTCCAACAGTTGTCCACAGATCAAACTCATGATCTCCTCAGCAGCACAGCCTTTTGCCACACCAAATGCACCCAAATGATCTCGTTGAAACTGTATGTGCAGGTCTCTCCTGACTCTCTACTCCTTGGTCTCGGTCTCACTGCAGCTGTCACATTGCCCCCTTATTGTTGCCATTGCATTCGCTTTTCTTAAGCTGCTCAGTTCTTGGACCTCTGCCTCCTGGCACTCTGGATGCTGCCAACATCTGCTTCAGGTCCCAGGTCTATAAGCTGATTCTTTTCTTTACATCTGCTGAGGTACTGGGTACTAGCTTGCATTAGCTACCACCATACATAGCCCTTTGTCTGACTACCACACTCTAGGGTCCTGTCACAACACCCACAACACATACCAAACTCCTCTACACTTTCACTTTTGGTCCTCTTTTTGCACCAAATGACACCCACGGCTCTAGGGCATTCAACCATTCCAATTTTGGTGCCTGCTTTTGCATGCTATATTCTAGGCATAGCCCAACAGCAAAGCCAGACCAGGTTTTGAAATGTCTGGAAGGAAGGGACAAGAAAATGGTGTGGGACGTGTATAAAAGGCATCCCAGTATGGGAATTTCATGTCTAGGCAGTAATTCACAGGGCCATGCTGGATTCAATCCTGAATATGCTTACAGTAACTGATGCTATTATTAATGTATGTGATTTAAACAAAACCTGAAAAATAGACACTATTTTATTAGGCGTTAGATATAGCTTTATACATTAATACTAGGGATTTACAAAATTAGGACAGTTGACCAATATTTTGGACACATTATATAAAGAAGACAAAACCCTATGATCAGGGTGAACCGTGCCCACATATAAACAGCATCTGTCACCAAGTAAAGAGATAAATGGGCACTTTGATATTTTCTTTTTAATGTTTTAAAATAGCTATAATAACATATTGTACATATTGTATGTTTTTTTAAAAGGCAGAAACGGAGTGGTGCCCATTTATCTTTTTACTTAGTGACACATACTAGGAATTTGTTGTTGAGTAGGGGAATAAACAGTTATATTTTCAGCACTTGCAAAGTAAAACATAGAGGACTATAGAACCAGGGTTAAGGATCAAAAAAAGGACCTTTCACACCCCAGAAACATCTGCTAAGGCAGCTAATTCCAGGGCTCAACATGGAGGGGTCCATATCCAGGGAAGAAATGAAAACAGGCTTAGCTGGTAGAAGTATTGTGCCAAAGATAATAGTTAAGAAAAATGCTCTTCCGAAACTATAAACTTCCTACCCAGACAGCCATTCTATTCCGAGGAACTACTTGATTGTGAGGTACTAGTTTAAAGGGATTGTAAACTCAATGGTAATAAAAGGCTGCAAGCAGCTAACCTGATGTCTGTGCCATTTACCACTCCTCTCTATTCTGCAGTGCCAGGTAGAAGCCATAGCCAGTCTTCAACTTTGCCCTCTTTTCAGAAATGCATTGAAATGGCAAATTTTGCACAGTTCCTATAAAAATGAAGAACAGCCTTATGCTGAAGATTTTGAATTAGAGGCATTGCTATAAAACATACTGTATTAATATGCTCTCTAGGTATTTTTTAAACTCACATTTTATGAGAGTTGCATGCGTGGTGCGCTGTGCAATGGACCCCTCAGAGCAGAGCTCTGCACTGACCAGGAGCTTTAAGGCGATTTGTGGCTGTCTGACCTGCTAGTGGTGCCCCTTCAGGGTCCCCCTACTGAGGGAGATAGTGAACCCTCACGCAAAGAAGAAGCGCCAAATTTCACGGGCAGTGCATTTACCTCAGGCTTCAGCGCGAGTCCCCAAGATGGCAGCTGTTACTTCAGCAGAGTTTCAGTCCTCACAGAAGAGCTTGGTGGATGATCAGGACATCACTTTTGTGCGCTCATCTTATCTGAAGGAACTGCTTACAGTTTTCAGATTACAGGTAATCCTGGATCAAGGCCTAGATATCATGGCTCAGAAAATCACCTCACAGATTACAAGCAAACTTATTACAAGCAAACTTATGAATAATGTGGGGCAGAAAGTCTCTCTGACAGAGCACAAGCTGAATAGCATAGCTGCGTCTTAAAAGGAGAACAGAACTGGCTGGTCCAACTTAAGAATTAGAGGATTACCTGAAAGCATAATGGATTTACAGTCATCAGTTACAGTGCTGTTTCAGGAACTTGCTACAGATATCCAGGTTGATCAGATGGAATTGGATCACATACATTGGGTGCTTACAAAGCACCAGCTAGATGACCCACAGAGAGATGTGCTGGTCTAACTCCACTTTTATAGAACAAAGTAGAGACTCCTTCAGGCTTCATGCAGCAATGGGGAACCTGTCATTTCAAGAGCACTTTTACCAAATAAGTAATGATCTGGCACCTGTCACCATTCAAGTTTTGAAACATAAACGGATTAGGTAAAGATGGATCTTCCTATATTTGGTTTGTAATTTTGATAAAAAATAAATCCTATGAGGTTTCCACTGTAGAGGATCTGAAATCAACACTGTTTGGGCTTAAACTATCACACCACCCGATCGCAGGGGACAGTCGTATATCACGGTTGGGGACACGCACTAAACTTAGTCACAATGATCAGGGTCCTCATTGGCACAGAACCAGATCCCGATCCAGCCTGAGGCCTTTATCCCCCTGCCTCTTCTTTACAACCAGGGTGACTCTATTATCCATTAGGCCTGCCACCTATATGCCATTAAGGTAGTGATTGGTGCTTTTGCACCAGGATGCACTTTTTGAGGCTTCAGGGTGACTCTTTTTGATCCTTTTTTCACTTACCAACGCAAGTGTTCTAAAGAAGGGGTGTTTACATCCCTTTGCAATTTTGTTCATAACTATTTAAAAATATAGCAGATATGATTCTCCCTGTGTATGGGAAACTAAGGTTACCCAAAGTGAGCTGTGTTCTTGTTTGTCTTTCAGTTTCATGTTTAGACATGTTGGTTAATGCCTATGTTCAACTGTATAATTAATAATGGGTCCATATCCTGATGTATAGGCTCCTTTCGCACCTCTGTGTTTTACTTATGTTTGCGTTGCACTTGAATATAGAATATATAGAATATATACCGTATTTTTCGCCCTATAAGACGCACTTATTTTTCCCCAAAAGTGGGGGGGAAATGTCAGTGCGCCTTATCGGGCGAATGTAAAAAAAAAAAAAAAAAAAAAAAAAAACTCACCCGTCCCCGGCGCTCCCGCGTTGTCTGGCACACTGCGAGAGGCCAGAGGAGCGGCGGGGGCTCTGTCCCGGCCCCGCCGCTGCGATCGCTGTCTTTTCAGGCAGCAATGACAGCGGCGGGGCCAGAGACAGAGCCCCTGCCGCTCCTCCATCTGCTGCCGGGCTCAGAGCACACGCGAGCACGAAGGTCCCGGCAGTGGGTGGGCGTGGCCTGCACCGACGCAGGCCACGCCTGCCCGCTGCCCGGACCTTCGTGCTCGCATGTGGAGGAGCAGATGGAGGAGCGGCAGGGGCTCTGTCTCTGGCCCCGCCGCTGTCATCGCTGCCTGAAAAGACAGCGATCGCAGCGGCAGGGCCGGGACAGAGCCAGCTCGTGAATGGGGTGGGCGTGGCCTGCGTCGACGCTGCGGCGCAGGCCACGCCCACCCCATTCACGGAGCCGGCCGCTCAGCGCAGCGGAATCGGCGGACAGGTGAGTTTAACTTTTTTTTTTTTAATATGGCGCCTGCCTATACTAATGGGGGGAGGGGGATGGGAATGGGGGGAGAGGGGCCACACTGCCTATGGGAATGGGGGGATGGGGATGCCACACAGCCTTTGGGAATGGGGGAGGGGTATGCAACACAGCCTATGGGAATGGGGGGAGGGGTATGCCACACAGCCTATGGGAATGGGGGGAGGGGGATGCCACACAGCCTATGGGAATAGGGGGAGGGGGATGCCACACAGCCTTTGGGAATGGGGGGAGGGGTATGCCACACAGCCTATGGGAATGGGGGGATGGGGATGCCACACAGCCTTTGGGAATGGGGGGAGGGGTATGCCACACAGCCTATGGGAATGGGGGGATGGGGATGCCACACAGCCTATGGGAATGGGGGGATGGGGATGCCACACAGCCTTTGGGAATGGGGGGAGGGGTATGCCACACAGCCTATGGGAATGGGGGGAGGGGGATGCCACACAGCCTATGGGAATGGGGGGAGGGGTATGCCACACAGCCTATGGGAATGGGGGGATGGGGATGCCACACAGCCTTTGGGAATGGGGGGAGGGGTATGCCACACAGCCTATGGGAATGGGGGGAGGGGGATGTCACACAGCCTATGGGAATGGGGGATGCCACACAGCCTATGGGAATGGGGGATGCCACACAGCCTATGGGAATGGGGGGAGGGGGATGTCACACAGCCTATGGGAATGGGGGATGCCACACAGCCTATGGGAATGGGGGGAGGGGGATGTCACACAGCCTATGGGAATGGGGGAGGGGGATACCACACAGCCTATGGGAATGGGGAGAGGGGGATGCCACACAGCCTATGGGAATGGGGGGAGGGGGATGCCACACAGCCTATGGGAATGGGGGGAGGGGGATGCCACACGGCCTATGTGAATGGGGATGCCACACAGCCTATGGGAATGGGGGGAGGGGGATGCCACACAGCCTATGGGAATGGGGAGAGGGGGATGCCACACAGCCTATGGGAATGGGGGAGGGGGTGGCCACACAGCCTATAACAATGGGGGGAGGGGGATGCCACACAGCCCATGCTAATGGGGAGAGGGGGATGCCACACTGCCTATGGGAATGGGGAGAGAGGGATGCCACACAGCCTATACTAATGGGGGGAGGGGGAAAGCCACACAGCCAATGGGAATGGGGGGAGAGGTGGATGCCACACAGCCTATGGGAATGTGGGGGAGGGATGCCACACAGCCTATACTAATGGGGGGAGAGGAGGATGCCACACAGCCAATGGGTATATGGGGAATGGGAGGGGGGGATGCCACACTGGATATACGGGGAATGGGATGGGGGCATGCTACACTGTCTATGGAATGGGGGCATCCCACACTGCCTATGGGAATTGGATAGGGGAATGCTACACTGTCTGTAATGGTGCGTTTTTGGTTTAAAATTTTTTTTTCTTATTTTCTTCCCCCAAATCCTAGGTGCGTCTTATGGGCAGGTGCGTCTTATAGGGCGAAAAATACGGTAGAATATATAGAATATAAATGAATCAATATTTATTGATAAATAAAGATAAAAATAAAACAAGCTGATCCAAAGACTAACAAGACAAATTAAAACACACATGTTAGTGATATTGCGTGCCGCGGCCGGCGTTCACCTGCCACTACCTGCCGCTACCTGCTGCTTTCAAGGCACTACCTGACGCTATCCCTTCATGAATAAAGCCCTAAGTCTGTCTATTTATCTGGTTGATCATTTAAAGTTTGATTTTATTGTTTCATTTTTCCTCTCTTATAATACTATAGTGTTTGGGTCCCTTATTTGATTGTTTGAGGTGAATAAACTATACTGACTTCTGTAATACCTCTGTTTTACAATATCATAAGCTAAAGAGGGGTTTCATCTCCTCATTATAAGTTATAGGGTTGGAATGATTGATTATGTGGTTACAGCACTATTTGACTATTTTACTTTAATAACTTATTCTTAACCTATGTTTTTAATAAATTATAAATGTGATATGTAAGTGCATCTCTTATGGTGATGATTTGTATTTTGATTAGGCCTACAGTGTTTTATAAGTTGTTTTTCAGCTGTTTTATTTTGTATCACACTTGAATTCTTTAATTAATAAAAATCTATTAAAACCTAAATCACATTTCACTTGAGGAAGCATAATTATATCTAAGTGCAACACTAGCAAGGCCTTGCTAAAGATGGGGTTGAGGCCTTGCTAAAGATTAGGTGGATCAAATTTACCTTTGGGTGTGATTTCGGGAGTGAACCGACGCTTACATCTGATCGAGCTTCTTTACTTGCACACACAAAAAAATTCTATAAAACATTTCTGTTCAGATATTTTAATTTCACAATTTTTTTTAATCATTTTTTTTTTAATTTATCTTCACTTTTTTACAGATCTTTCACTTAGGGCCTTATTCATGAAGGGATAGCGGCAGGTAGTGGCTATTTAGCGTCAGGTAGCGGGAGGTATCGGCATGAGAACGCCAGCCACAGCACGCAATTACACATTTATGAAGGCGATCCGGTTGAGCGACTGGGATAACGCCATGTAGTGTGTGATTCATCATTATCCCAGCCTCAGCGTACAGAGCCGGCGTTCAAACTTTCAGAGCGCCACATATTACCTCTTGCTGCCTGGCGATCTCCCAAACATTTCATTGGAAAATCCCATTTCTATGCCCTTTTTTTTTAATTTAAAACTAATCCAAATGCTTCACACATTTATCCTGACCTGTATGTATGTATGGTTTTTTTAAAATGTATTTACTTGTCTGGCAGCAAAGTGTTAATGTCACACCCCTCCAACAATGTCATTCCAGTGTATTTCACTTGCTTAATGTTGTTCATGTGTTCTAAAAATCACTTTAATCACAAATCGACTGGCGCTATGTCCTCCAGCCACACAATCTAGAACGCCTGCGTTCGCTCACTGTCAAATTTTGTTGAATAGGGTAGGATTCACAGAGATTCGGTCGCACTGAACAGTCGCTGTTGTTCGCAGCATGCTGCGCTCCACAGTTGTTAAATACGGATTTTGCGTGTGTGGCTCTAGCACCGAACATTGGTATGCGTACGCAGTGTTACATATGCGTTTCCTAGCGGTATAATTGGCGTTTCTTAGCATTTTTATATTACAAAGAGTGTCAAAGGTTTTGCTTTCACTTTCGTTTTGTGTACTTCCGGTTTTACACCTATGAGGATCCACCATGAGGCCCAGACGCCCAGCTCTCGGTCTCCCCAGCTCCTCCTCAGATTCTGACACCCCCCCTGCCCCTTCAGCCTCCCCTGCTCCCCCAGAAGGCCAGAAGAAAACCAGGAAGAGGGTGGATCCTCGTGTCAATGGGCAGGTGTTGAAAGTAAGTGGTTTTTTTGGTTATAATTGTTTTTAATTTTAGTTGTTAAACCAAAATCTGTAATGTATTTTGTTTATTAAAGTGTGTTAGTATGTTCCTGGCCTTTTCTTTTTTTTGTCCATATTTTTTAAAAACTGTTTTTAAAAATAATTTTGGATTCATCTTGTGTTTTGAATCGAAAAAAGGCCATTTTTGCAACAATACAATGTTTTATATTAATAATATTTTTTATGTAAATGTCAAAATTGTGGATTAGCATATTTATTTTTTGTTTTTTTCTTAGGATTTTTGCTGCAAGGAGTACGACTATGCCCTGAGTGCAAAAAGCAGCATAGTGATGGAGGTGCAAGCCACAGTGTACCGGCGCTTCCAAACAAAACTTACCAAACGGACCATAATCCAAAAATGGTCCAACTTTAAGCGCCAGGACAATAGGCTCGATTCAGAGGCACATTCATCTGGACTTCCGTAGCTGTCTGTGAAAGTTTTTGTGGGTGTTTGTCATTCTTTTGCTTTTTTCGTTCATTTTTCATTCGTACGAACGTTCAGGCAAATGCGTATATGCGCTTTCGATAAACGAAAGCAAATAGGAACATTTGCGTTAGTTCGGGTCATTTTCCCAACCAAATCTGATATTTTTCGTTCGTTCAGGTTAGCCCGCACCACAAGGATTTTTGGCGAACGGCTCGTTCCAGAGGCTGGGTGCCCTCTCCGTGGGGATCTCCCAGCCTACGCTGAGCCGCGTACAATCTGGCATAATTTTTTAAATATATTTTTATTTATTTATTTTTTTTTATGAAATAAAAATACACAAAAGTCCCTCCGTGTAAAATGTCCCTCCTTATAATTATTCCCTCCTTGTAATTAATCCCTCCTTGTAAGTTATCCATCCTTTTTAAAAATCCCTCCTTTTAAATAATCCCTCCTTGTTATTTATCCCTCCTTTAAAATTATCCCTCCTTGTAATTATTCCCTCCTTGTAAAGAGTCCCTGTGGAACCATGGACGTATTAAGTTGCATATAAATTTCACATGTGTTCACCAAGGAAACATTTTAATGTGTACCTGAAATAGACACTTTTTTTTATCCCAGGAACCGCCAAATGGGCCACTCAATGAATGTCCAAGCAGTGGTGGCCCCGGACATGCGGTTCCTTAGTCTGCTCGCCGGGTTCCCACGCTCATCGCATGATGCCTACATTCTTCGAAGATCTGGATTGTACGGTCGGTTTGCCCACACATGAATGGCAACTCCCACAACGGACCAAGTTTAACTTGAGTATGAATGCCATTATCTGTTAGATGTATTAGTCAACAAGTACATACACTTTGGTATCCTTAACCAAAATATACATGCATGTACTGGCTGTTCTGAGGCTTCACACATCCCTAAAAGCCCATTATGGGACCACACTCAGCTTGCAAATAGCATTTGCCATTAGATTAGGCTCTTCCCCCGCTGCATTGACCTGTCTGGTGAGCTCCTCCAAAATCTCGGCTTTGCGCTGCTTGCTTGTAGCTTTGGATCTGCGTCCATATAGCTCATCATAATACAAGGTGAGGCAGGCCACTAGCCAATGCCAGAGTTTGGGCCTCACCAAACCTGCCACTCAAGTGGCCTCAGCGCAATGTGCGCACTGTTGCTAGACGTTCTGGCTCATCAGTGGTTGCAGGCAAATGGGGGGACATTCTTACCTGGCTGTGTGGGGGAGAAATGTAGGACAGGTGGCTGGCTTCAGATTGAACTGGACTTGGATATGGACTTGGGGTTCTTGGCTGGGTGGCCACTGAACTAGCAGGCGTAGCTGTGGCATATGGAGAGTGCCTTGCCACCTGTTCCGGTGCCAAATGTGGCCGCGGAGGAGAGGGTATGGTGGATGATGTTGGGCTTCTTGGCCTGTGCCTCTGTGGCCCCTTCACACTTTCATGGCCCTGGGAGGTTGATGCACATGGGTGGGGTGATCTTGAGCTCTGGATGCTGGGGCTTCAGGCCCGGTGGCTTGGCCTCTTGCCATGTGAGCTTTTCCCATGTGGGTGGGGTGATGTTGAGATCTGGATGCTGGGACTTTGGGCCCGATGGCTTGGCCTTTTGCCATGTGAGCTTTTCCCACGTGGGTGGGGTGATGGGGAAATATGGCTGCTGGGGCTTCGGGCCCGGTGGCTTGGCCTCTTGCCATGTGAGCTTTTCCCACGTGGGTGGGGTGATGTTGAGCTCTGGCTGCTGGGGCTTCGGGCCCGGTGGCTTGGCCCCTTGGCATGTGAGCTTTTGACCTTTGGGGGCTGAGGCTTCTCACCCTCTTGGTGTGCTTTTTATGGGCCGTACCTGTGTGCTTGCTGGGCTGGGCCTTCTTCTTTGGTGCTGGCTCCTTGGTTTTTGTGCTCGTGGGTGCCTTTGTGGTCGCCTTCGCCTGCCCATTGCGGTTTTCCCGCTGCTTAGCCTTTGGCATTTTTGACAGAGTGGTGGGGCCTGCTGAAGCCTCCTGACACTTCTCTGCATTTTTGCTGCTGGCTTCCTTGGCTGCTTTGGCCTTAGCGGCGGCTTTTTTTGGTGGCATAATGATGAGACTCTGAAAGAGAATGAGCTGCGGGTCCAGGACCCTTTAAATACTAATGCCGCGGTCTGACCATTACGCGTTCGCTTACGCGTGTGTACGGCCGTTCGTCTGACCGTGCGGAACCCGGAAACCGCTGGGGCATTACTTATCTGCTGCAGACAAGAGGCAAGATGGCACCCACAATCTTCAACCGCCAACAAGAAGAGATCATCATGCTTGTAAGTGTCTTTTAATGCCTTTGATTTGCCATCTAAATGCATGCCTTGCCCTTAAGGAAGTGCAGGAATAAACGGTTTGTTTTATAAGAGTCTAAAACTCCCTGCCAAACAGAAGTTAGGGCCCACACGTGCGAACAAACACTTATGGCAGCTTCAAGGATTGTATTAGGCTAGAAATGTGTCTGTCAATGTCATTTATTACAATGATCAATTTGTGAGAGATATTTCTATGCAGTTTGATCTAAATCCTATGTTTATTTTTTGTTTTGTAGACGATGCTGGAGCGCAGGTACGACTACCTGCCCAACTCATTTGAGAAGCGGACCGTCGCCCTCGAGATCGTTTCCAGGATCCAACATCAGACTGACACCACCTTCACCCACACGCAGATTATGCAGCATTGGTCGGACCTGAAACGCCTGCACATGCCCCGGGTGCGACGGTTGTCAGGACTGTACCAAACACCCGTCTGTCTTAAGCCAGTATCCCCCAATCTCCACCGCCACTTCCGCCTATAGACAAGCCCCCGCTTGTGGGAGACACGGGTAATGCCTCTCCCAGTCGGTTGCCCCCAGGACTTAACAGGCGCAAAGGATAATAGCTTAAGGTGCAGCTTGATGTTTGGCAGGGAATCCCGAATGAGGATGCCGGGTGCGAAAGTCCGTAAATCAGGCCGAGGTCAAACCAGGAGGTCACAGGCGAGGTATCCAAGGGAGAAGACAAAGAATGGTCGAGGGTAGCCGAGGTCAAGTCCAGGAGGTCTCAGGCGAGGTACAGGAGGGTCAGGCAAGAGAGTGGTCAGGCAAAGCAGGAGGTCAGGGCAGGCAGCTAGCAAGAATAGTCGAGGTCCAAATCCAAATCCAAATTCTTCACTAAGGTACAGCAACACACATCCAGAACCCAGAAGCTATAACGGGCACTGGGAAACTGGAACAGTGCAAATATATAGGGAAATCTGGCCAATGGGAAACAGGGAAAAAGGAGGGAAGGAAGGTGCTTGGTGCAACACTAAAAACGGGAGTGGTCCCAGGAACTGGACGGCCCAGGCCAGACAGGCCGACCAGTCCCTGGGCTCCCTCTATGAGCAGGGCCAGGGTTGGATGGAACAAACTCGCCCCCGGCGGGCGCGCTGGGGAAAGCGCCGCCGGGAGGCATAAAGGTGACGTGCTCGCGCGCGAGCACGTGGATGATCGAGCGCGCCCCCGCCGGGAGGCGGAAGCGCCGGACAGTGAGGGAGCCCGCCGGGCCCGCGCAGCCGCGCAGAGCGGGCTGCGACGCGGCTGCCGACACCACCTCGCGCCGCCGACCCCTGACCGCCGCCACCACGCTGGGGAGTGAAGACGCCCGGGAAGCGCTGGGCAGCAACCAGCCGGGGACCGCCCGACAGCGCGTCGCGGGACCCGGGACGGTGACGAGGTAAGTGCCTAACATTACCCCCCCCCTGAGGAGGGGACACTGGACCCTCCAAACTAGGTTTTAAAGGATTCTCCCTATGAAACTTCTTTACCAAATTCTGCGCATGAACTTCTCTGGCAGGAACCCAAGATCTTTCTTCCGGACCGTACCCCTTCCAGTCAATAAGATATTGAAGAGAGTTCCGAAAGAAACGAGAATCAAGGACCCGGGCAACCTCAAACTCCTGATGCCCATCAACTACCACAGGACTAGGAGGACTATTAGGTTCATGGTTTCTTGCGGACTTAAGAAGTGAAACATGAAAGGATTTACAGATTTTCATGGATGAAGGGAGGGCCAACCGGTATGTAACCTGATTAACTTTGTGTGTTATGGGGAATGGGCCAATAAACTTAGGTCCTAACTTAGCGGAGGGTTGGCGTAGCGCCAAGTTCTTGGTTGAAAGCCAAACCCAGTCACCCACTTTAAAGTTAGAATTAGACGATCGCTTGCGATCAGAAAATTTTTTCTGTTGACAAGCGGCCCTAGTTAGGTGTTGCTGGATTTTATTCCACTCCCCTGGCCATTTGGAAACCCATTCATCCACGGAGGGAACTCTAGAGGGTTGGTCCGAAAGAGCAGAAAACTTCAGATCCTTGCCATAAACACAGTGGAAAGGAGAAACCCCTGTGGATGAATGCGTGGCGTTGTTAAAAGCAAATTCCGCAAAAGGTAAGAAGAAGGCCCAATCAGTTTGAGAACCCGCCGTAAAACAGCGCAAATATTGTTCCAGGGACTGGTTCGTTCTCTCGGTTTGACCATTCGACTGCGGATGAAAGGCCGAGGAAAGGGAGACGGTGAACCCCAACTTGGCACAGAAAGCCCTCCAGAACCGGGAGACAAACTGGACCCCCCTATCTGAAACAACATCCATGGGAATACCATGAATCCTAAAGACATGAGTAATGAAAAGTTGAGCAAGAGTTTGAGCTGAGGGGAGTTTCTTTAAAGGGACGAAATGGGCCATCTTGCTAAAGCGGTCCACAATTACCCAAATAACCGTATGTCCCTGAGACGGAGGAAGGTCAGTAACAAAATCCATGGCCAGATGTGTCCACGGGGAGGCAGGAATGGATAATGGAAGGAGTGGGCCTTCCGGTGAGCTCCTCAAGGACTTACTTTGGGCACAGACTTTGCAAGCGGAGACAAACCTTTGAACGTCCTTCCTAAGAGAAGGCCACCAAACTTGGCGTAACAATAAAGCTATGGTTTTCTTAATCCCTGGATGACCGGCTGTTTTGGTATCATGAAAATGGGACAAGAACTCAGACCGGTAAGTAGAGGGCACAAACAGGGCTGACGCGGGTTTCCCAGGAGGAGCTTGGGCCTGGAACTGAGTAAGATCAGGAAGTTGGGGTTGGATGGCGGCCACCACTAGGGAGCGAGGTAAGATGGGAGAAACCACCCTTTCCGGTAAGTCAGGGGGAGAGAAACTCCGAGACAGGGCGTCCGCCTTTATATTCTTAGACCCGGGCTTATACGTTATAGAAAAATTAAACCGAGAAAAGAATAAGGACCAACGAGCCTGTCTAGGAGTTAACCTCTTGGCGGACTGGATGTATTCTAGATTTTTATGGTCCGTAAAGACCGTAACTGGATACTGAGCCCCCTCCAGCCAGTGTCTCCATTCCTGGAAGGCAAGCTTGATGGCCAGTAATTCTCTGTTGCCGATATCATAATTCCTTTCGGCCGCTGAGAATTTCTTGGAAAAGAAGGCACATGGATGGAGGCGTGCAGGTGAGCCGTAGTATTGAGACAAGACCGCCCCGACCGCTATCTCTGAAGCATCCACCTCCACAAGGAAAGGTCGTTGTTCATCGGGATGGACTAGGACGGGAGCAACGCTAAATACCCTCTTAAGATTCCCGAAGGCCTGGACAGCTTGAGCCGGCCAAACCGGGGGGTACCCGCTTTTCTTAGTTAGGTTAGTTAGTGGTGTAACCAGGGCAGAGAAATTCTTAATGAACCTTCTATAAAAATTGGCAAAACCCAAAAACCTCTGCAGGCCCTTCAGATCTCTGGGCTGCTCCCATTCTAAAACAGCCCTCACCTTAGATTGGTCCATAGACAGACCAGATTTGGAGATAATGTAACCGAGGAACGGAACCTCAGATACCTCAAATTGACATTTCTTTAACTTGGCATATAAAAAATTCTCCCTAAGTTTCTGCAAAACTAGGCACACATGTTTACGATGCTCGTCAAGGGATGAAGAAAAAATTAAAATGTCATCTAGGTAGACAACCATAAACCGGCCAAGATAATCCCTGAAAATTTCATTGACAAAACTTTGAAAGACCGCAGGGGCATTACACAGGCCGAAAGGCATAACCAAATATTCATAATGCCCTTCAAGGGTATTAAAGGCCGTTTTCCACTCGTCCCCCTGCCTAATTCTTATGAGGTTATAGGCCCCTCGGAGATCCAGTTTAGAGAAGACCTGCGCCCCGACCACCTGCGTAAAGAGTCCCTCAATAAGCGGTAGGGGATACTTATTTTTTACCGTGATGTTATTTAAGCCCCGGTAATCGATACAGGGGCGAAGTCCCCCATCCTTTTTCTCCACAAAAAAAAACCCTGCCCCTGCTGGAGAAGATGAAGGCCGAATAAACCCTTTTTCTAAGTTCTCGGCGATATATTCCCGCATGGCAAGGGTTTCCGCTCGGGTCAAATTAAATATTCTCCCTCTGGGAGGCATCGTACCAGGGAGCAGTTCTATTGGGCAGTCCCAAGGTCTATGGGGAGGAAGTTTGTCTGCTGCCTTTTCTGAAAAAACATCAGCAAACTCCAAATATGGAGTTGGAATCCCACTAGGGAGTAGGCGCGTGACCCTGAGGGGAAATTCTAGGCAGTTCCGGAAACACTGGTGTCCCCACTTGGTAATTTGCCCCGAAACCCAATCAATTTGAGGATTATGCTCCTGCAGCCATGGCAACCCCAAAATCAAAGGAGTACCAGGCATGCTCAAAATCAGGAACCTGATAACCTCAGAATGACTGGCTCCTACTTTGATTTGCATAGGAGGTGATTGGAACCGAACTAACCCCCCGGCCACTGGAGTGCCATCAATGGCTGAAACCCGGATAGGAGTTGGCAAGGTCTGTACCATAATTCCTAGAGTCTGTGCTAGATCAGAGTCTAGGAAATTCCCAGCTGCTCCAGAATCTAGAAGAGCCTTTAGATTAACATATTTAGCACCATTCATAAACTGAACTGGGACGAAAACTGGAGACGATACTTGAGGAGATACCTTACAGCCTAGGAGGGCCCCCTCGAAACCCCCTAGGCTCTGAAGTTTCCCGACGGTTTCTTTGGGCAAAGTCTAACCATGTGGCCGGTCCCACCACAGTAAAGACAGAGCCCCTCGGATAGGCGTCGTCGTCTCTCGCCTTCGGTGAGCCTGGTGGCACCTAGCTGCATAGGCTCTTCTGAAGGTTGAGCGACTAGAGCCTCAGATTTCGCAGCGGATTCAGGATGTGAACCTTTCTCTAGGCGCCTTTCCCGGAGTCGGCGATCAATGCGGATGGCCAAATGCATCAATTCATCCAGAGTTTGGGGTTCCGGGTAGTTCACCAGGGTGTCCTTGATAGAGTCAGCCAGACCTAATCGGAATTGGCCGCAGAGGGCAGGATTGTTCCAACGTGAGTCAACTGCCCAACGCCGGAATTCGGAACAGTAGTCTTCGGCTGGACGGCGTCCCTGGCGGAGGGTACGTAACTTAGCGTCAGCTGAGGCCCCTTTGTCAGGATCATCATAAAGGACCTCCATTGCAGCGAAGAAACTATCCACCGACTGGCGGATGGGGTCCTGAGCTGATAAGCTAAAGGCCCAGGACTGAGGGTCTCCATGCAACAGGGAAATAATCAAGCCCACCTTTTGTTCCTGTGAGCCTGAGAAAACCGGGCGAAGCTGGAAGTATAGTTTACAAGAGTCCCGGAAATTGGCAAATTTTGCCCTATCGCCAAAAAACTTTTCAGGGAGCGGGATCTTGGGTTCCACAGTCATTGCGGCCGGAGTCCCCTGAGAAGTGGGGACAATGGGAGTAGGACGGTTCTCCTGGGCCGCAACTCGATGAGCCAGGTGCTCCACCGCCGCTGTCAGGGCCTGCACCTGCTCCAGAATTTGGTCCATTCTTCTTTTCGGGCCCGTTATAATGTCAGGACTGTACCAAACACCCGTCTGTCTTAAGCCAGTATCCCCCAATCTCCACCGCCACTTCCGCCTATAGACAAGCCCCCGCTTGTGGGAGACACGGGTAATGCCTCTCCCAGTCGGTTGCCCCCAGGACTTAACAGGCGCAAAGGATAATAGCTTAAGGTGCAGCTTGATGTTTGGCAGGGAATCCCGAATGAGGATGCCGGGTGCGAAAGTCCGTAAATCAGGCCGAGGTCAAACCAGGAGGTCACAGGCGAGGTATCCAAGGGAGAAGACAAAGAATGGTCGAGGGTAGCCGAGGTCAAGTCCAGGAGGTCTCAGGCGAGGTACAGGAGGGTCAGGCAAGAGAGTGGTCAGGCAAAGCAGGAGGTCAGGGCAGGCAGCTAGCAAGAATAGTCGAGGTCCAAATCCAAATCCAAATTCTTCACTAAGGTACAGCAACACACATCCAGAACCCAGAAGCTATAACGGGCACTGGGAAACTGGAACAGTGCAAATATATAGGGAAATCTGGCCAATGGGAAACAGGGAAAAAGGAGGGAAGGAAGGTGCTTGGTGCAACAGTAAAAACGGGAGTGGTCCCAGGAACTGGACGGCCCAGGCCAGACAGGCCGACCAGTCCCTGGGCTCCCTCTATGAGCAGGGCCAGGGTTGGATGGAACAAACTCGCCCCCGGCGGGCGCGCTGGGGAAAGCGCCGCCGGGAGGCATAAAGGTGACGTGCTCGCGCGAGCACGTGGATGATCGAGCGCGCCCCCGCCGGGAGGCGGAAGCGCCGGACAGTGAGGGAGCCCGCCGGGCCCGCGCAGCCGCGCAGAGCGGGCTGCGACGCGGCTGCCGACACCACCTCGCGCCGCCGACCCCTGACCGCCGCCACCACGCTGGGGAGTGAAGACGCCCGGGAAGCGCTGGGCAGCAACCAGCCGGGGACCGCCCGACAGCGCGTCGCGGGACCCGGGACGGTGACGAGGTAAGTGCCTAACAACGGTTTTTCGGACTCCATTTCCCTAGTAAGTACATAGCGATTGCATGCTAGATGTAAGAAATACAGAAGGTAGACCTAAGTTATAATTGCTTTTCTTTTCTAGTGTTGGAAATAGAGTATCGAATCCGCCGCACCCGGAGGCGCACAGGCCGACCAGTGCTGCATGAATCTGCAGCTGGAAGTGAAGGTGGTGGATCTCCATGGCGACGGTCCTACCCCTCCTCTGTTGGGTCCTCCGACCAGCACCTGGACCTTTCCACAGAGGAGGGGCGGCACGGCGTGGGCAGGGAGTCGTACCCAGCGACGCAGGCAGGAGCCTCTGGTATGTGACTCTTCATGTAACCGCACACACATATACATGCTATTTACTACCTAGCTAAGTCCCTTAATCTGTTTTTCTAGATGCTTCTGTAGCGGGTGAAGATGTGGAGGTAGCAGCAGATCTCACCCAGGAGGCACAGGGAGAAGGTGAGTGATGTGACACACACATTGAAATTGACATTTGATTACTGTTGACTAAGACATTATAAGTGACCCTATTTGCCATGTCTCGACAGCCTCTACCTCACAACAGTGGCAGGGCCCAGGACGTAGGGTTGTCCCCAATGAGGCATCCGTCAGCCACCAACCAAGTAGGTTGTAATGTAATTCTTTGCAATATGTGGTAATTGACATGATCACCCAGATACATCAAGCCATAGTCAATGTCATTAGCAGAATGACCTGTGCCCCTTTCCTTATATTAATTACTTAGCAGAATGACCTGTGCCCACTTCCTTAGAATAATTACTTAGCAGAATGGCCTGTGCCCACTTCCTTAGAATAATTATTTAGCAGAATGACCTGTTCCCACTTCCGTATATGAATTACTTAGCAGAATGACCTGTGCCCACTTCCTTATATTAATAACTTAGCAGAATGACCTGTGCCCACTTCCTTAGATTAATTACTTAGCAGACTGACATTTGTCGTCATGATTTAAGTTGCCAACTAACAAACATTCCATCCACAGGTGAGAAACATGTATTTGGCTCAAAAGAATGTTTTTTTTATAATTTTATACAGGGAACACACGGGCAAGAGTGGAAGAAATGAATAGAAGTGTCCTTGAGTTGGTGGCCAAAATGCAGCAGCTGCGTGACTCGTTGGGGACAACAGAAGAAGAGCAGTGTTCTGGGTCCTGCCACTGTGTTGTATATATGTAAATATTGTTACATTTTTATATTTTTACAAAATTTGAATGTGTTTTAGCCCAAAAAGTTTGTAAATTATTTTTTAAACCAAAACAAAATTTTAAAAAGCCAACCAAAAAAATGGCATTGTTGTATAAAAAAAAAAAGAAAAAAAATTCTGTGTCATTTTTTGCCTACAATACATTAACACCAAACAAAGGGTGAAATAAATATTTAGAGATGAAGATTCAGATGACCGCGAAGTGGTTTGGGTAAGTTTTAGGGGCCAAAAATGGAAGAAGAACCTAACCGGGAAGTGGTTTGGGTAAGTTTTAGGGACCGAAAATGGAAGAAGAACCTAACCAGGAAGTGGTTTGGGTAAGTTTTAGGGGCCAAAAATGGAAAAAGAACCTAACCGGGAAGTGGTTTGGGTAAGTTTTAGGGACCTAAAATGGAAGAAGAACCTAACTGGGAAGTGGTTTGGGTAAGTTTTAGGGGCCAAAAGGGAAGATGGAGGATAGTGCTAAGTGGTTGGGGTGATCTTTAAGGGTCCCAAAGGAAAGATGGAGGATAGTGCTAAGTGGTTTGGGTGAGCTTTAAGGGTCCCAAAGGGAAGATGGAGCATAGTGCTAAGTGGTTGGGGTGAGCTTTAAGGGTCCCAAAGGGAAGATAGAGGATAGTGCTAAGTGATTTAGCTAAACATTGTAGTAGAAGTGAGGGTGGCAAATATGTAAGCGAGCACTTTAATGAGTTAAGTTTGTAGTGCGCAGGTGCAAATCGTAAGGATTTCCGTCTGGACGATTATTTTTTGAAAAAGGGAAACAGAATCTAATGGGAAACGTAAAGGATTCGTGGGAGGAGACGATGGGAAAAGGGCAAAAACGAAAGTCTACGTTGGAACGTGAGAAAATGAAACGGAAAAGTCACGCTGGAAAATTACATCCTCGTACTCTGCCGTACAAACGGACGAAAACTTTACAGAAGGATTGCAATGCATGCATAGAATCGCTCGCACACTCATACGAGAGCGGGAACATTTAAAAAAAAAAACAGATCGGCACTAAAACGAAAGTCTTTTTTTGTCTCTCTGAATCGAGCCTAATGAGGGCGTTTACAGGCTCTATGATGCCTACGCATCTGGTAAGTGTAAAATCACTAAATACTTGTTATTTCTATAATGTGGGATGAGTAGTGTATTTCAGTGTGATTTGTCCCTATTTTCATTTTGTTTCCTCTCCACAGATAAGCGTCCTCCCCTGGGGAAACACGGGGAGGGGATCCTCCCCCGCACAAGAGTGTTGGACTCGGATGAGTCTGCGAGGGAGGGTCCCTCTCGTAGATCTCATCTAGAGGACCCAGGGGAGGAAGGGGACGACACCCCAGTGGAGCGTGCTGCTGAGGTGAGGGCAGTATGGAGCCTCAGCTCCTCACAGTCGGACTCAGCTGAGTCCCAAGCCCCTTGTGGCCACTCTCAAGTGGGGAGTCCCAGTGGGGAGGAGGTGAGGGGCTCCACCACACTTCCTTGAGGATCAGGAAGTGAGAGGGAGGAGGGTGGCCCATCAGGTTTGGGATCTGCTGGGCCCATTGTGAGGAGGCTCCACGTCTCCACCTCATAGCCCTCCCTGGGATACCAGCAGCAGCTCATCCCCTGGTGAATGCATTTCATATTGTGGTTGTTTAGTGACATTGTTGTTACTTATATATACCATTCCACCTTTAACTGTTTTACAGGGAATCATAGAGCCGGCACCTCCACCAGCTATGCTGCAGATCTTGCACTCGGGCATAGTCGTGGTAGGTTATTTTTAAGAATATTCTACATGGTGTTGCAAATTTAGCTCTTTAAAATGAAAACATGTATTAGGCAAAAAAACATTATATAGTATTTAGTGGACCATGTGGACTAGTTCACAGAAACAGGTCAACTCATGCAATGTTTAAATAATTAACCAAATGCCTGTGGTAATAATTTAAATACTTTTTTTTTCTTTTTTTTCTTTTTTGAGTTTTATTCCTAAAATACAGGTGGATGCCGATTAACAACATCCATGTTTAAAATCTTATGAATGTTTCTGTTGTGTTTTTGCCAAGACAAATGTTTCCACACAGACAAACCCGGTCGTCATACTCCCCACCCCAGCTCCAGGAACCCCCAGCAGCATGGTCCCTAGCCACAGCTGCGATGGTGAGTACAATAAAATTTAAAATACACATACCTTAAAACCATATGTCTCTATACATGACCAGGGATAAAGGTTAATGTCAGTCTGGGGTTAATTATGAGACATGTAGATGCTATATTTGCAAGCCACATTCATAATTGCAGGTATGCATGCTAGTTTGTTGGCTCAGCTTAGGTTAGGTTAAAATACATTTAACAGGCAGCCTGGGATTCTGTGGGGTAATTAAAATAATCCTTTGATAATATATTCTATAACTATACTTGTAATAGGTGAAGGATTTTTCATGAAAATGAACATGAGTAATTAAGCAAAACAGGATGTACAGTCTTCCAATGCTTAAGTAGCCCTTATTTGGTTATTTAAAGTAATTTATAAAGTGAGCCTAGGGAGGATAAAAGCGAATGGTAGGGCAGAAAATAAACTATTGACATAAAATATGTCACTATACTAGCCTAATGTTTCATGGATAAAATATTTAGAAGCAACATTAATTAATCCTTAAAATTTGGGACCTCTCATAGGTTGTTTACATTTCTTGTGAAGTTCAAATATTAATGACATTTCTTTCACCCTACTGCTTGCAATATTGAGCATCGCAGACTGTGGCAGTATGTCCGAAGGACCAGATTTATGCTGCTGGGGAAGAAGAAAAAGCAATTGGATGGGGGGTATTAGTTTGGCCGCTATGCAGCCTTGGGTTCTGCCCATGTTCGTCCTGTTTTTTTAAATAAATTAAAACATTTTGTATTTTGCCAAAATGTTGTTGTTAGAATTTCATTACATCAACAGACACACACACACACACACACACACACACACACACACGCAAAACAATTAAAAAAATATTCTTATATTGCCTATGTGAGCATAGATAATATAACATTATTCTAAATTTCAGCATTCCAACAACATTAAAACGCCCAGACACTATTAGATTTGGGTGAGAGATTGTACAGTGGCTTTATAGCGACTGAGACACATCATATTCAACATTGGCGGCCAGGTTAATTTAGCGACTGACGGCTGATCGGGGCGCACAGTAGCGGCCATTCATAGCACCGCTGTACAGACGCTCATCTGTTACTATCTGCAGCTAGTAATGAATCAGCCTGCCAGTTTTTCTTTTTTCATTTTCTGCATATGTTGTATATGGTTGTTATTTTTTGAGTTATGGCTTTATGTCCACCAGTTTCACCTTCTTTTCACTTTAGATACGCTTTAGTTTAACATGCATGTGGGTGGATATTGTCATTCCTTGGAGGAATTTGATTTAAGTGGGGCATGACAGATGAAGTGAAAAAGGAGGGCTTTGATTCATGTGACTAGAATCCATTGTCATTTGCAAAATGCAACTTGAATCCATCCTCTTTTGCATTGGCTTACCTCAAGTTATTTTGAATGCGCTCCTACCGCTTTGTGTATGGGACCTCCTCCTGATATTTTACGCACTTAGATGTAAGCTTCAATTCACACCAAAAGTCACACCCAAAGATAAACTTGCTTCACCATATCTTTAGCATGACCACAAAAGTGAAGCACTTTTAATATTGGGTGAGCTTTCAGGTGTGATCACACTAAAATATTCAGTAAAAATGTTTACATTTTTCCTAAAGAAGCACCTACCACTGTGATCAGCAACCTATGGGCTAGGCTAAAGGATTTACCAAAATGTTCTGCATAGCCCATAGGGTGCTGCTGTTTTCAAACTTGGAAAAAAAAGCATCCTCACAACCAAAGCACACTAAAAGGTAAACTTGCTTTTGTTTATTAATTTGAACAATCCCCCCTCAGTAAGTATAATAGGAATAAACTATGTATCTAATCAAAACAGAAAAGAAAGAAATCAATTGACAACATTGACTGTGGATTAGCAGTTCATTAAAGTGGACCAACACCCTGTCCCGTTTTTTTTTTTTTTGTATTTTAAAAATATACAAAACAAGCAGTAAGACCCGATTTAAAAAGTTAAGAAAAAAAAACTTACCTTTTATGATCCCGCTCCGCGTCGCTAGCATTCAAATTTCGGGTGCCATCTTCATTTTTCTACAAACAGGAAGAGATCCTTTGACCTCTTCCTGTTGAAAATCTCGCGCATGCGCGGTAGATAGGTGGAGCGCCGCTTGCATCGGGAGCGAGCGGCGCTTCACCTGATACTACTGCGCATGCGCGAGTCTCCCCCTGCCAGGGACGGGGAGACGTAGTGCGCGGTGGTGAAGCGGCTACCGGCTGCTGTCGGATGTACTCTCCGAAAAGAAAGCACACAGCAGAGAATATCCCCAAGTGTCTCCCTTAGGCATAGTGCTGGCAGCGGCAGGCGACCTGTAAAAAGAATGGAATCCCCCCTACACTACGCTATATATCTCAGTTCACTAGCAGTTAATTCACAACTTTCCTTATCTCTAGTTAAGCCAGTGATGAGGAGCGAGTCAGCAACCAGGAAGCAGCAGTCCCAGAAGTTTGCACGCAATCTCGGTTTTATACCGGCAGTGCATGGTGTCACCTGAAAAAGGGGTTGCTAGGGGGTGGCTAGCAGCAGATTGGCCTGCTGCATCAAATCATCTGTGACCCTTCAATCCTCTGCGTCCTGTGGCTTTGCCCTTGTCACTTCCTGGCACCTAAATCCACTTTTAGCAGCCAGTGAAAACCACCATTGTGGGAAACTTGGGCACATGTCGAACTGAACCGAAATTTGACCCGAACTCTGCTTCAAATAGTTCGGTTCGCTCATCTCTAGTAGTAAGCATCACTAATCACCGTGTACAGTATACCAGGCACTGCCTAGGCTTGCTACAACAGTAGGGAGCACATGTGGACACCAAGACCTGGATGTTCAGGACATGTGAATATAGAAAAACAGGGGCGGGGGCACCCACAGATGGACTTTAAGCCTCCCTTTCCACCTAAATGAATCAGCATAAGCATAAGGCTATACCCCAAGACCTGTCCATTAAACGTTCAATCCCTGCCCCCTTAGTCTCCCTCTGTAACCGGCCCCATTGTGCCCACAAGCCAAGGAACCCCAACCCCCAATGGCATCATGGTTGAGGGGGGCCTCAGCAGGGATTTCACGGGCTGATTTTTTGGCCCCCGGTCAGGACAGCAATAAGCTATGGCACAGGCTAGTTTTCTGGGTGCAGGTCCTCTTTAATGTTACAATGTATTTATATAAAGAAGACCATTGAGATACAGGCAGGGTCGAGGCTTCTGCACCTCCGCAGAGTTCCCCTTTAGCTGCCCTCTCTGAGGTAGCAGATGATTCCCGCTCTGCTGGGAGCTGTGGTGAGGTGAATGGTCACTATAGTGAGGAGAAGGCAGCTTCTCCCGGTCCCTGCAGAATCCCCCTATAACATTTTCAGCAGGCAGAATCCCCCTATAACATTTTCAGCAGGCAGAATCCCCCCATAACATTTTCAGCAGGCAGAATCCCCCCATAACATGTCCAGCAGGTAGAATCCCCCCATAACATTTTCAGCAGGCAGAATTCCCCCATAACATGCTCAGCAGGCAGAATCCCCCCATAACATTTTCAACAGGCAGAATCCCCCCATAACATTTTCAGCAGGTAGAATCCCCCCATAACATTTTCAACAGGCAGAATCCCCCCATAACATTTTCAGCAGGTAGAATCCCCCCATAACATTTTCAACAGGCAGAATCCCCCCATAACATGTCCAGCAGGTAGAATCCCCCCATAACATTTTCAGCAGGTAGAATCCCCCCATAACATTTTCAACAGGCAGAATCCCCCCATAACATGTCCAGCAGGTAGAATCCCCCCATAACATTTTCAGTGGCAGAGTCCCCCCATAAGATTCTCAGTGGCCGAATCCACCCATAAGATTCACAGTGGCCGAGTCCCCCCATAAGATTCACAGTGGCCGAGTCCCCCCATAAGATTCACAGTGGCCGAGTCCCCCCATAAGATTCACAGTGGCGCAGTACATTACAGTGAATTAAACAGTAAACAAACACATTTGACCAAGACATTTATGAAACAAAAATAAACTCACCTGTCCTGCGCATCCAGCACGAGATGAGACGAGAGGAGAGCAGACGCTGAATGGAAGGAGGAGGGAGGGGGAGTGAGAGGAGGGGAGGCGGAGGCTCAGGTGCCTGCAGCCAATCATGGCTGAGCACAGCTCAACCAATCAAATAACCAGACTGACTGCAAGTATAGCTGGGAGGGAGACGTGCACGCGCCTGAGGCCAGAGAGAGGACACGCCACCTGATGACAACGCGAGACAACAGAAGACCTGATCTCCACGGACAAAATATGTTAATGAGCGGAAAAGCTTGATTGACAGCGGACAAGACCTGGAGGGTGGGACTTCCTGTTTAGAAATATTAATATTTCAGGCGCTGCGAGGGACAGATGGCTCCAACAGTCGTCTAAAGGTAAGTGTCCTTTTATTTTATATATAATAAAGCTAAGTTGTTTTGGAGGGTGTTGGTCCACTTTAACTTCATTTGGTTTTTTTTTTCAGTTGCCTTTTTAAAAATGGATTACAAACATGATTGTTAATGTACTAATATTATCATAAGTTTGCATAATTTGTATTTTCTTTAAATGGTAAAAAATTGTTGCTATCACCCAGTTAGGAACAATTTGGAATGTAGATTTGTGCACACTTCAAAGCTAAGTAGAACATTATTTGTACCTGAACATTTTAGCAAATAGATTTTAATTAGGATTTATGTGCATTTTACACAATAGAGATAAAGAAATTCAAAGCAAATATTATTTCATATAAAATATAAATGGGCAAAAATATTTTTATCTGATCAATCTAACAATTCTCCATCAATATGGCACCTTGAATGAACTACCTCACAAACAATGTAAATGCTGCTAAAATTGTAATAAAGTTACATTATAAAACCATGATATTGATTATTTACAGAAAATTGATTATGGCAAAAATTAAAGCTCACGGGAGCTACAGTTTTCAAGCAAGAATGAAACAGTTCATTTTAATTAAAAAGTTCAATGCTGTTGTTTTGGAACAAGTTATTACTTTTCTCTTTAGTAGGACAAAAGTATTACAGCCTAGGTGGTTTGTGCTTGCTACACAGTGCTGACCCCCCCCCCCCCCACACACACACATACATACACATACACACACACCACTAAATATTTGAAGGCGGAGCTCAGTAGTTCTGAAATACTCAGCATAACACTGCTCAGTTTTGCACATCCCAAGGTCGCAGCAGAAATTATGTCTACTGGCTCTATGTTCAGACTTCAGGTCTTATCTACAGAGGAGCTAACAAGCTGGGATTACTTTAGTTCTCTACTTTGATCTGGTCCTGGGTCTCAAATGATACGCAAAGATGAGATTGTAAATTATGTATCATATATAACATGGAAAGTATAAGAAGTGGAGGAAATATAAACAAACAGGTGTTTTACTAAGATTTTTCCCCCATCTTCCTGACATTCATCTAGAGAATGTGCAGTCTACTATTATGTGAGTTTTTTACTATTTTACTGTTATCAGATTTTGGGACCTCTGTACACGTTGAGCTGATTTTTATATTTTGAAGATTTTAATTTATCATCTTGATGCGCAGTGTTTATATAGGTCTATGTATATAGTTCCTTAAAAGTTTTTTCTTATAGTCTACTATTATGCTCAATGAATTACTCCTGATGTTTGAGAGCTGTAGACTAGGCCTTGGCTATAGAGTTTCATCCCAGACAATAGGGTCGATTCAAAGAAACATGTAACAGCTTGGATTTGGGTGCCGATCATCCTATTTTTCACGTCCGCTCGTGCGTTCGTATGAACTTGCGAGTGATTCTATAAGCAAATACGTTTCTATCCTAAAATGTACGTCCGTTCGTATGTTATCTCCCGAACTTGCCTCAGTCAGTTGTCAATCGTAAAAAACAGGTTGATGTGATCACTTGTTGCGGCGGCAGCCTGTTTTTTCGGCCGCTTCCATCGTCCACCTCTTCCAATTACTTCCGTTTGCCTCTGGTTTTCAATGGTTTTTGGCCTCTTATATTCGTTCGTTCGCATGTATCTAAGGTCTTGCGCATGCGCGATCCAAGCTACACTCCACAAACCAATGTGGGCCCTATCTGACACTACCAATCTCACCACTACTGCCTCGCGCCAGGCTACCACTTACCTTTATGAACCATAAAACTTACCCAAACCCCTTAGCGCTTGCATCCTTCTTCATGTTGTCGACCCTAAAACTTACCCAAACCCCTTAGCGCTTGCATCCTTCTTCATTTGGACGACCCTAAAACTTACCCAAACCCCTTAGCGCTTGCATCCTTCTTCATTTTGACGACCATAAAACTTACCCAAACCCCTTAGCGATTGCATTCTTCTTCATTTCTCGTTCCCTAAAACTTACCCAAACCCCTTAGCGCTTGCATCCTTCTTCATGTTGACGACCCTAAAACTTACCCAAACCCCTTAGCGCTTGCATCCTTCTTCATGTTGACGACCCTAAAACTTACCCAAACCCCTTAGCGCTTGCATCCTTCTTCATGTTGTCGACCCTAAAACTTACCCAAACCCCTTAGCGCTTGCATCCTTCTTCATTTCTCGGACCCTAAAACTTACCCAAACCCCTTAGCGCTTGCATCCTTCTTCATTTCTCGGACCCTAAAACTTACCCAAACCCCTTAGCGCTTGCATCCTTCTTCATGTTGACGACTCTAAAACTTACCCAAACCCCTTAGCGCTTGCATCCTTCTTCATGTTGACGACTCTAAAACTTACCCAAACCCCTTAGCGCTTGCATCCTTCTTCATTTGGACGACTCTAAAACTTACCCAAACCCCTTAGCGCTTGCATCCTTCTTCATTTGGACGACTCTAAAACTTACCCAAACCCCTTAGCGCTTGCATCCTTCTTCATTTCTCGGACCCTAAAACTTACCCAAACCCCTTAGCGCTTGCATCCTTCTTCATTTCTCGGACCCTAAAACTTACCCAAACCCCTTAGCGCTTGCATCCTTCTTCATTTCTCGGACCCTAAAACTTACCCAAACCCCTTAGCGCTTGCATCCTTCTTCATTTCTCGGACCCTAAAACTTACCCAAACCCCTTAGCGCTTGCATCCTTCTTCATTTCTCGGACCCTAAAACTTACCCAAACCCCTTAGCGCTTGCATCCTTCTTCATGTTGACGACTCTAAAACTTACCCAAACCCCTTAGCGCTTGCATCCTTCTTCATTTCTCGGACCCTAAAACTTACCCAAACCCCTTAGCGCTTGCATCCTTCTTCATTTCTCGGACCCTAAAACTTACCCAAACCCCTTAGCGCTTGCATCCTTCTTCATTTCTCGGACCCTAAAACTTACCCAAACCCCTTAGCGCTTGCATCCTTCTTCATTTGGACGACCCTAAAACTTACCCAAACCCCTTAGCGCTTGCATCCTTCTTCATTTCTCGGACCCTAAAACTTACCCAAACCCCTTAGCGCTTGCATCCTTCTTCATTTCTCGGACCCTAAAACTTACCCAAACCCCTTAGCGCTTGCATCCTTCTTCATGTTGACGACTCTAAAACTTACCCAAACCCCTTAGCGCTTGCATCCTTCTTCATTTCTCGGACCCTAAAACTTACCCAAACCCCTTAGCGCTTGCATCCTTCTTCATTTCTCGGACCCTAAAACTTACCCAAACCCCTTAGCGCTTGCATCCTTCTTCATGTTGACGACTCTAAAACTTACCCAAACCCCTTAGCGCTTGCATCCTTCTTCATTTCTCGGACCCTAAAACTTACCCAAACCCCTTAGCGCTTGCATCCTTCTTCATTTCTCGGACCCTAAAACTTACCCAAACCCCTTAGCGCTTGCATCCTTCTTCATTTCTCGGACCCTAAAACTTACCCAAACCCCTTAGCGCTTGCATCCTTCTTCATTTGGACGACTCTAAAACTTACCCAAACCACATAATGTACATATGTCTATATGTTTCGAAGCATGTATTTTTGTGTTTGTGTAAATGTCTTTTTTTGCGCATATTAGAAATTACACATTTCTAAAGACTTAAAATATTATTTATTTGGATAAAATTTTTTTTTTTTTTTTGCTTTGTGTTTGTAAAAAACATCTAAAATTTTTTTTTGGTTTTCTGGTTGATTTTAAAAAACTATTAAAATTTTGAACATTATAAAAACGTAAAAACTATTTTACAAAATTAGCCAGGACCAAGGGCACTAATCATCCTCCTCTTCTTCTTCTGTTGGCCCCAACGTCGCCTGTATGGCCAGCAGCTCGGCCACCAACTCCTGTATCCTTTTTTTTTTGCCCGCCAATGTTTTTGGGATCATCCCTGTAACCAATAGAGAAATAAACATAAATAGTAGTACCAGACCGGTTTGTATGCTGGGAATAGATTTTGGGTTAATCAAATACATGTAAATGCATGACATATGTCATTCTTCCAAGGGATAAAATAAATGCATTTCCCACAGGTAAGTATTGAAACTCCTTAAACCGGACCTTCAACATTATTTAATGAAAATCAAAAACTATTTCCAAATGATTCTGCACCAGATCAAAGTACATTTTGGTGGATTTTTGATTACTGCGCCGCCATCTGGACTCAGAAGCATAACACTTAATGAGGAGAGGAGAGTGGGATAAAGTACAGGGGAGCAGGTTACAGTTGTGCTTTGGTAATACAGAGCATAGCTGGGTTCAGGGAAAGGTCAGCAGTCCCACAATGCATGGCAGCACCTTACTTTGTTAAATCTGTATGCCATGCTGCCTGTAAATATGGCGCATTCCATATGCCGCCATCTTGGATGTTTAAAGGCTCCTAACATGCAGTAGATGCCGGTAGCCTGTTTTGGACTGTTCGCAATCTGTATGTACAGTGTGTGGGATACTTATTAGCTAGGCTCTTAATACGAGTTAGGGTCCGCTTTAAGCTAACGAAGTGCCCACATGAAAGTGTTAACTATACATTGGCTAGGCCTTTAGTTATGTGTGTGTTCTTAGCAAAAAACACATAAATATTAATAATGGCATGGCTACTTACTTTGTTGGTGGCCGACAGATGGCTGGTTGGGGCCAACAGGATGCCCTTGGTCCTGGCTATGCTGTGAAGAAGTCCCTGGAGAAACATGTGACATTTGGTTAGTAGTTGTATAGAGTCACTATTCCCAACATATCTGGCTCCCAGTCTGGCTGACATCACTCACCTTCGCCAGGATCAACTTCCAGCATCTCTGCTGCCTCCTCCTCCACTATCTCACCCGCTCCAGAAGCATCTAGAAATACATAATAAAGGAGCACTTAGTTTTTGGCCTTGCATGTATATCTTTGTGCATATACATGAAGAGTGACATACCAGAGCCTTCCCCATGCCTGGCCGGGCATGACTCCACGCCCACGCGGTTGGGCCCCTCCTCTGTGGTAAGGTCCAGGGGCTGGTCTGAGGAGGCCACAGAGGAGGGGTAGGTCCGTCGCCCGGGAGATCCACCACCTTCACTCACAGATGTAGAATCATGCAGCACTGGTCGGCCTGTGCGCCTCCGGGTGCGGCGAATTCTGAAATCCATTTCCAACACTAACAAAGAAAAGTCATTATAAATAAAGGCATAACTTATACATTTGGAACATATACCATGCAATTGCTTTGTACTTACTTGGGAAATGGATCCCAAAAAACCTCCGCACCCGGGGCATGTGCAGACGTTTCAGGTCCGACCAATGCTGCATTATCTGGGTGTGAGTGAAGGTGGTGCTGGTGACACGGTGTATTTCCGCGATGATCTCCCGGGCGATGTCCCTTTTTTCGCACACATTGGGCGCGAAGTCATACCGGCGCTGAAGCATGATCTGAAAAACATAATGGACACAGAGCTTTTACTTTTACACACAGAGCCATATGTGTTGCATCACAAGTAGCGAATGTCATGTCATTAACACACACATTTAGAGTGCCAGCCATTTTTGGGGAGTGCCTTAAAGCGGACGTTCACTCTGATTCAGAGTCTGGTCTTATGTTATATGTTTCACACACCATGTACATACAGATAGCCAACATTACAAATCAGGCCACCTGCCTGGCATGTTATGATGGTTTGAACCTCCAAGATGTCGGCTTATGTAAAATGCCTTCTTTGCAGGCAGCCTGCAAACAGGAAGTTCATGCAAACTGTAAGTGTGTGTGCTGCTCGGCATTCTTGGACTGATGACCTTCCCATGACCACAGCTCTGCTGTGTCTGAACAAAGCACAGCTATAACCCACCCCCTGTACCTTATCCCACTCACCTCTCCTCAGTAAGTGTGATGCTTCTGAGTACAGATGGCTGCGCGCATCTCTTAAATTCTTGAGCAGAGTTTCAGGCCAGTGGAGGCAAGACTAATAAGTTATTGGCTTCAAATGGACCATTTGGAAATGTCATAGGCTGTGTACTGGTTTTTTAGGTTTTAGTGCTTTTTAGTCAATCACGCTGAAGGCCCGGTTTCTGTCTTTTTGCCCGCGTGTGTGGCTTGCCGTTGTGTTTTGATGTCTTAGGCAAACAGTGGTCCTCAAACATCCACATCAAGGTCCGAGACAGGCCAGGTTTGACAGCTAGCCACGCTACTCCACAGGTTAATTAACTGTTGCTAAGCCAGAGCAATTGCCCTAATTAAGACATCAGCATAGAGAGGTGAAAACGTGGCCTGTCTCGGCCCTTGAGGATGAAGTGTGAGGAGCCTGTTCTAAAACATTAAGATCCCCAAAACTAGTTCCAACCGCATCATTTACATTTAGTACATCAGTCAGTATTAGCTTAAAAGGCAGAGCAAGGCACTTACCAGCATGAGGATCTCTTCCTGTTGATGGGTGAAGATAGTGGGCACCATCTTTATGCTTCTTCAAGGCAGCAGATAAGTGAAACCCCAGCGGTTTCCTGGTTCCGCACGAACTGCACCCAAAGCTCATTCTCTTTGAGCTTTTTGAGAAAATGGCACCCAAAAAGGCAGCAGCTAAACGCGCCCAGCCAAGGCAGACCTCTGAGGGCCCAACCACCAGGTCCCAGCAAGGACCCAAGAAGCTAAGGGCCCAGAAGGCAAGTACCACCTCGGCCCCACCAAGGGACACTGGACCCTCCCTTTCCCAAAAAAGGGCCCCAAAGGCACGTGCCCCTGTGGCCAAAAAACAGGCCACAGCAGCCACCACCACCTCTGCCCCCAGAAGAGGCCGCCCAAGGGAGCCCACACCACCCATGCTTTCAAGCCGGGCACTTAGCCAACCCAGGCCCCGCAGCAGGCCCAGAAGCCCATCCAGGCCCCGCAGCAGGGCCAGAAGCCCATCATGGCACCGCAGCAGGGCCCGAAGTCCATCAAGGCCGCGCAGCAGGGCCCGAAGACCATCCAGGCCCCACAGCAGGGCCCAAAGCCCATCCAGGCCCCGCAGCAGGGCCCGAAGCCCATCAAGGCCGCGCAGCAGGGCCCGAAGCCCATCCAGGCCCCGCAGCAGGCCCCGAAGACCATCCAGGCCCCGCAGCAGGGCCCGAAGCCCATCAAGGCCGCGCAGCAGGGCCCGAAGCCCATCAAGGCCCCGCAGCAGGCCCCGAAGACCATCCAGGCCCTGCAGCAGGGCCCGAAGCCCATCAAGGCCGCGCAGCAGGGCCCGAAGCCCATCAAGGCCCTGCAGCAGGCCCCGAAGACCATCCAGGCCCCGCAGCAGGGCCCGAAGCCCATCAAGGCCGCGCAGCAGGGCCCGAAGCCCATCAAGGCCCCGCAGCAGGCCCCGAAGACCATCCAGGCCCCGCAGCAGGCCCCGAAGACCATCCAGGCCCCGCAGCAGGGCCCCAAGCCCATCAAGGCCGCGCAGCAGGGCCCGAAGCCCAAGACCTGGCACCAGCCGGGAACAGAGCCCCCGACCTGGCACCAGCCGGGAACAGAGCCCCCCAAGAGGCCAAAGAATGGACATCATCCGGACCACATCTACACCTGGAAGTTCGTTGGCCAGCCACGCAAGAACACCCAGTCCCTTGGCCAGTCCAGTCCAGTCATTGGGAAGCCAGCAATCCTTCCATTCCCCTACCCAGCCCCAGGCCATAATGTCACCACATGTGTCTGCACACATGGAGGAGCACCCAAGCCAACCATCTGTCCGCACATTGCGGCGCGGACATTTGAGTGGGAGATTCTCCCATGACCAAAATATGGCATTGGCTAGTGGCCTTACATTATACTATGACGAGCTCTATGGGAGCAAATCAAAACACACCACTAAGCAGCGCAAGATGGAATTGTTTGAAACCATCCTACGACAAGTAAATGCAGCGGGGGAAGAGAGGAAAGATGTTGGACAAATCCAGAAGAAAATTTCGGATCTCAAATATGCTGTACGTCAAAAAGAAATTAAAAGGCATAATTACAGGTAAATAAATGATGTCTCCAAATGTAATGATTAGGATGTACTGTATGCACCTTTTCTGGGTACCAAACTATTTTTTCATTTCAGCATGAAAACTGGAGGTGGCTTTCCAACCAAACTGGAGTTTACACCTGCTGAGGAGATTGTGCTGGGCCTTCTCCATCCTGTCGCGGTCGGTGGCCATGCGGGTCTAAGGGACACAGACTCACCGACCCGTACACAAGGTGAGTACTCTTAATCTGCATGTTTGCCTGTTTGCCCAGAAAATTAAAGTTCACTAGTACCAAGATGACGGTATGGCCCTATGGTGTGGCTTGCTTGGCCTCGCAGTACTGTGCCTGTTTGTGTCCTGTTTTGGTCCCTGTGAATCACGCATTTTGGAACACATACATTATGTAAAAGAACAATTAACACTAATTATGTGTGAAGGAAGGAAGTTTATGAAGAAAAGTGATATATTTTGACTCAATCACAAAACACACATCATTAGGGATGTGTTGGCTATTTGTTGTGTGAGTTGTGTTTGAGGTAACAATTTAATTCAACACCCCCAAACATATCTGACCTAGAGCAGCGAGACTCAACTGGCAGGCCGGGGTCCCAATGCGGACCTTGCCACCAGATTCCCAGACCCCTGCCCAGACAGCCCTGCACTCAATTACTTCTGTGTTGACGTGCTCAGAGCTGCCCCCTTGATCGGCGATGTAGTGGTTGGTCTCCTGGCCAATGTCATGGCTCCATGAAACCTAGCATTGCAATATGAAGTACTGCACAGGAAGTGGCATTGCAAGGTACACACTAACTTGGTGCATCATTCTCTTTGTCCAATCCTGTCCCGCTGCCCCAGCTCTGCCCCATCTGCCCCTGTCCCACCATCTGCCCCCCCCCCCACATCAGCCCCATCCATTCCTAACAGATTTGCTCCATCCATCCCATCACCATCCATTCCTGTCCTCCCAGCTTTATCCATCCAATCCCTGTCCCCTCAGCTCTGCCCCATCCAGCCCAGCAAGGGCAAGCAGCCTTTATTAGTTTGCACTTGGCAATCTCTAGCCCCTCCCCCAGTGTGCTGATTTCTAACTAGACACCCCCTGCGACAGCCCCATGCCCGGACCTTCACCTCTCACCGGATACCTTTAAATGGACCTTTACAAGAAGTGGTTGAGTACCCCTGACCTAGAGAATGGTAGTCAAACTCAAAATAGTTGCTCTGCAAGTTGTATGCTGACTGGGTACACTTCCTGACTTCAAACTGAGGTCAGTTAGCAGTTTACTCGATCCATTGCACATATGTTAAATTGAGTGTATTTTACCAATTGGACCCATTGCTGTAGAGTTGCTTAATATTAGAAATAGTGGCTTGTTTTAGTACGTACCCAAACAATGCTTATGTGTGTGTTTACCTTGTTTTGTTTTCTCTTCTTCAGCCCAGCATGACCCCTCAGCAAGTGTAAACTCACCCCCCAGTTTGATTATGCCTACCAGGTCCGTACAGCATAGGAGCCCAGATCCGAGTTTTCCGGTAAGTTTATTTAGTACCCAAAATACTAACAAGTGCTTAAGCATGTGTTAAACTGATGTAATCCTAATTTGGGACGCCAACTTAACCTTTTTTTTTCTATGTCCCTACAGACCCACACACTCATGGAAGAGATCCAGGAAATGGAGGAAGATGATGTATCCCTGCTGGCCACGTCCGATGACCTCCCCCTGGGTCCCAATCTGCAACTGCTCCCTAATGTTTCTCTGGCCAATCCTCAGCAGCAGAGTGAATCTGCATCCATTGTGCATGCACATGGGGAGACTGACACAACAGTCCCCAGTGTTCACTCTGCTGCTGAGGATTTGCCAAGCATGCCTGTTGCTGTTGAGGGGACGACACAACGCGGCAGGGCACGCCCAAGAGCCAGGGTAATTGTGCGGCGGACTCCATTACGCCGCCGCACAATTCCCCAGGGGAGGCACAGTGCCCTGCTTGATTTATGGAACCAAGAGAGGGACTCTTTTGAGGCACAGCTCGTAACTGAGCGGGAGGAAAGGCATGCCGATATGGTCAACCTAACTACCACCTTACAGGGCATCCTCGCGGAGTTTCGCACCCTCAACAGCAACATGGTCAATGCAAGTAATGGCATCCAGTCAGCCATGGCTGATATGACCAATATGCAGAGAAACATTATGGAGCAGTTGCAAATTCACAATGCAACCATGGCCCAGGTTAGGTCCCATCCCCACGGACCTCCACCTGGGTTTTATGGGCAGCCACCCTATTAATCCATGAATGTGTGGGACATCTTTTCTCTTCCCCCCACTGTATTTACTTGTCCTTTGAGGTTTCAAACAATCCATTTTGTGTTTCACATGCAGGTTGTGTTTTGTATTTGCTCCCATAGAGCTCCTTAGAGTAATGATTAAGGCCACTAGCCAATGCCATAGGTCTATGTGCTGTCTAGTTGGCAACTATCATGTGCCAATTATGGCTTTTGACATTTGTTTGGTTTGTGCTCCTCCTGTTTGCAGACATGTTTGTGTGACATTATGGCCATGCCCAAATATCCCTTGGCACAGGCAATATTAATGACTGGACTAGGCTGGCCTTTGGACTGGGTGTCCTTGTTTGGTTGTGCCACTCTCTTCCAGGTGTAGATGTGGTAGATTTAATGTTAATACCTTATTTGTTTTTGAGCCACAGTTGTATGTGGATTTTTATTTGTTATGCACCACCAATCAAAGTGCAAAAAGTAAAAAAAATTCAAACTTACAATACTTGTTGCGTTTTGAGTTGAAACACATTTAACATCACCTTGGGCTAAAGCAGATACATTTTTGGTTAAGAGGTGTAAAAATGCAAAGATCAATCTAAGTAAACACCAGGAAAAACATTAGGCAACAATTAAGGGAAATTGTGTATTTATTTAAGGTAATGCCACATTACGGCCAAACAAATATTTGAAAATAAAGGCAAATACACACACACAGAATGGGAAACAAAAAAAAGGCTTTAACTAAAATGCTGCAAGATCAAATTTGCTCGCACTGATTGGCCAGACTCACTGGGTGGGCCAACATAATTGTCACCATCATCTTCTCGGGCTGTAGAGGGCAGAACATCAACATAACGGGGGACACGTTCTTGAATGGCAAAATTATGCAGAACAGCACATGCCATTATGATGTCTATCACTTTGTCAGGAGCATATTGCAGGGCGCCCCCGGTATGGTCCAAACAACGAAAACGTGTCTTCAACAGTCCAAATGCCCTCTCAACAACAGCCCTGGTCTTGCGGTGCGCACGATTATAGGCTTCCTGAGAGGCATCCTGGGGCCGCAGCACAGGCGTCATGAGCCAGGGGAGAAGTGGGTAACCGGAATCACCTTAACAAGACAATTAAATAACAAAAATTAACACATTGCAAGACAACAAACACAAACAATTTGCCATATATCAAAATGAGGTAAGCTAAAGGGCCAAAAAAGACACCCAGGGTACATTAGAAAAAACACTATTGGGCCAAATGTAGTACATAACTAAAAATGCAGCTTAAATAAAGTCAAAAATGAAAAAACATCTGCACGGACAAGGCTGTTTAGAAATATGTTTTTGATTCTGGCTTCGCAAATGTTACAATTAGGATGCTGCTGAGGGGCCCACACCATTTCGATAAAGAATGCACTGTATGCAGTTTAAGTCCACTTTGGCGTTGCAAGACCAATACTACAAAAGGGCCAAAAAATAGCAGATACTTCGGGACAATCTGCTACCCAATATATTTTGGAACATGGAAGTTACAGACATCCTAACCAAAGTTATCAAAAAAACAGAAGCACAAAGGGAGCAAAGCGTTTGGTTGAAAACCAAAATACAATCCACAAAAGCCCCCCCCAAAAAATGCTGGTTCGTTTTTCTGACAAGAATTATAAAGCTAAAATAGGCAAACAATACAGATTCCTGGGAAATATCGGTAACCAAAAATAGGACACACTTACCAAGCAGCCATGCACCCGAAAATTCCCCAGACTCAAATCTCCGAAACAAACCAGATCGTCTCAGGATATAGGAGTCGTGCGACGATCCAGGGTAGCCGGCAAGGACACTCAGGAAACGCATGTCCGGCCCCACCACGGCCTGGACATTAAGGGAGTGTCCCATTTTTCGATTCCTTAAGGCAAAAACAAAAAAAAAGGGTAAGTGATAAGGGCCAAAAAAATTTGGAAAAAAAACATGTCTGCACACAAATTCAAACAACAAATGAGAAGCCTAAATAAAGCATGTACACAAAAGTACCAACAAAAATATGCTGCCGCCAAGGAAAATAGGTTACATTACACGTTGGGCCCCATAATAACCCAAACCCAAAATATATACCTATATATATATTCGTCGGATGCCCTAGGTACGAGTGCCACATGTGTGCAGTCAACAGCACCAATGACGTTGGGCATGTCGGCCACATTATAAAAACCAAGCTTAATGGCGTTTCTGGCTGCCATATCATCCGGGAAAAAAATATATTTTGGAGTTATGGCAGCCATGCCTTCCAAAAATTTAGAGAGTGCGCGGCTCAGCGTAGGCTGGGACATCCCCACGGAGAGGGCACCCAGCCTCTGGAACGAGCCGTTCGCCAAAAATCGCAGGCAGCCAAGCATCTTGGTCATACCTGAAATTGCATGCCCCTTCCTTGTGGTGCGGGCTAACCATGGCCGCAGCTCACTATATAATTTATGGAGGGAAGCGCGATTAAGCCTGGTCAGCTCAAACAGCTCAACATCATTCATGCTATCTATGTTCATGCGACGACGCAGGGGCAATCTGCTCTCAGACATCCGGATCAAATCGATGCCAAAAAGCATAAGCCCTTGATGTGCCACAAACTCGCTCCTCTCCATCCTACTCCCGAGGCTGCCGGCAAACATTTCGGGAAGCAGCTCTTTAATGGGCTTCAAAACAATTAGCAATCACCTCTCTGAATTGGTCGCAAGCCCATGTGAAGCACGTAAAAAATAGGATCGGACCTAAAAAATACGATTTGGACGGGAAAAACACACGAACTAACGCAAAATATACGATTGGCGTCCGGAAAGCGTATGTTCATATACGTCTATGCGCGAACGTTCGTGCGAATACGAAATGGCCAAAAAAAAAGGAAAAAATGACAAACACCCACCCAAACTTACGATTCTCGATACGAAATCAATTAACTTTTGCTCTTTGAATCGAGGGGAATGGGTTACTTCTTTCAGTTTCACATTGTACCTTGGAGACCTGGAACACATGCCCATCATCCAGAATGGAAACACATGGCCATCATCTGGCACCCTTTTTAATTTCCTAGGGACAGTTCTGGAGTATTAAAGCAAACATGCAATACTTTTGATCATTTAGCTGTTTATGGTTGCATGATTGCTATAGATTGGTACAGGTTATTCTGGCTGCATTCTGGACTGTTTGTGTGGGACCTTGTTATTGAACCCGCTTACCGATGCTACTATATATTATATTAATTTAGCTGGCTGTATGAAAAAGGTGTGTGTGTGTGTGTGTGTGTGTATGTGTCAGAGAACCAGGACTGTTCCTATGATTTCCCAGCAGAGGGTGCCAAGGTTCCCCGTGCGCTTGCATTTTCGCAATAAAAAGAGTAGGGCCAGTAAGCTTGCGAATATGCGCATGCATTTGTGCACCATATGAGCCAATGGATTTGTGCATATGTGCGAATATGCGCGCGCATGTGCATTGCAGACGCGCAAAAATGCGTGCATGCGCAGGGACCTTGAGAGCCCTGAGCTTCATTGCCAGTTGGTCATTTCTCCTGCTTGTTCCTGAGTTCCAGTCATCCATTCCTGTGTACCGACCCGACTTGATCCTGACTACGCTCCTGCTCTCCTGACGACCTCGGCCTGTTTACGACTCCGATCCTGATCTGCCTGCCCACGACCTCGGCTTGTTCTACGTTCCAGTCCAGCTCTGGTCTGTCTTCTACCCAGAACTTGGTGAAACCCACTCCTAGGTTGCCTGACCTGGGGCCTTCCTGCAGCCCAGTCTATCCTCACCATTAGAGGCTCTAGTGAAAACCAGGTTGGTCCTTAGATTCCAGGCTTCCCGGTTGAGAGGTGAGCCGGTTCTTAGTCTCCGCAATCAGGGTTCACACCCGGTAGCCCTGAGCTATTTTGTCTAGAAACGGCCCTGCCCTGTACCTTCTAACAGACATGTATGTCTCTTGTATGGCACGGCCCAGCACTAGGCAATTTTTCTTTGGCTACTCTGATGGCAACGCTTTGTCGGCAGCTGGCAGCAAATACATTAACTAATAGTTTTTTTCACATTAAAGACACGTATTCTGGACAGTCATTTCATTGTGATGGGGATGGGTCCCTTTTAATATTAATATATGGGCTAAGTTCCCCATTTATTTTGCATGCAGAATAAACCTAGTCAAAATGAACAATCTAGTATCTGATATTGGGCAACTAAATCAGCAGGATAATTTATGTACAGTTGAGCAACCTTTCTATGCCTAATATTTCTATACCTAAGACCACATACAGCCAGTGTTAGTAGATCATTTGTGCAATAGTCTGGGGATGTTGCTGATTTCAATCAGGTGAACTGGGAATATGTACGAGACATATCTCCAACCATCAGAGAAAGGCTAAGTCAGGTATGCCAGTTTCAAACCATGGGATTCAGTGTAGCCCTGCTAGTAAGTTTCCTACTAGATGTTTGCTGTAGATTTTATAAATGGAGTTTCATAAATTGGTTTAGGGCCACACTCAAACAAAGCCTATGTGAAGTGTCAATTTGGTCTCTCATATGTTTGCAAATGTGTGTTACTTTGATTTATTTTTGTCCAAAAATGACCTGTAAGCAAGTTGTTATTCCTGGGCAGCAAGAACATTGCACTTGAATAGCTCTCTCCTTGAACTCATTTGCTCCCAGAATGGAAAGATCTAGAAACCTTTCATATAAAGTTGTCATAAATTCCTGAAGCAGTGCACTGATGAATACCTTAGAGTCTGTAACAAATGTACACTCTAAGAATCATGTTATCACACTTCCTAATAGGAAGGGTACAAGACCCCAAATGGGACAAGAACAAGAAGGGCAGAGCTTCATGCATCAACTTAGACGATATGGGCATTCAAAAGATTTGCTCACCCTGTTTTACAGTGCGGTTACTGGATTGGTCCTGTGTGCCTCCTTCAAAGTATGTAACAGAGGTGCCACAAGGAAAGACAAGCTCCAGCGACACAGAACAGCTGAAGATAGCAACCCTCTGCTAGCTATAGAAGATTTATTCCACACCAGATACAAATCTCCAGCACTCATAAAAGATGCATGGTATCCAGATCCCACTTTTAGTGTTTTCCCTCAACTTAAGATCATCCAACAAAATACCAGCTTCTTTCTAATGACCATTTAACAAGTTAACATTGAGAAAGACCAACACTGAGCACAAAAATACTGGTAGTACAACAAAACTAATACAAACTACTTAATTTGCATAACTACCTAATGAGAACCTTGATGTACATAGTACATTTTTTAATTGAACATTATTGTTTTTCCCTGATTACCTATTCCTTACTTATTGTCTAAAAGGATTCCTTTTATGTATGCAATGTGTATGATCACCTAAAATAGCTGATTCAGATTCTAATACCATCTTAGGTTTCTATTTTTGCTTAAAGTTACCAAACCATTGACACCTGGCTCTAAAATCTAAAAAAACAACAGGGCTGGATGAAAGTCCATCACAGGAGAACTTTCTTTATTACAGAGCAACGGTGTTTTATACTGTAAAACTGTAAGAATTTGATTTCTGTGAAGCTTTAGATCATAGCTGTAGTGATATTGTTATATGTATATGTATGTTTAATATGTACAGGAATGAATACACTGGCATTTACCTTATCTGGCTTTGCATGGTTATGAATTTTACATAGATCATTGAGTGTTATTCGCTGGTATCCTGACACAGTGACATTTCTTGGCATATAAGTGGCATATAACAACAAGAAGGGGCTATATATCATAAACACCCAAACACAGGCTATGCAAAAATGAAACACGTTTAATGTGAAAACAAACTGAGTGCATATATATACAGTATATGAAGTAGCTAAATGATAATCACAAGGATATGACCTACTGGCCAATTGGCACTGTGTGGCAATAGATTCAGGTTGACAAAGAAGCTTCTGCCTGTGCGTAAGTGGTGTAATATGTAAGGTGTCTACTGGTCACTGTGTTTACCTCCATGTCATTCTCACTTTCTGGTCTGCTACTTATGCACAGCCAGAAGCTTCTTTTGTTAGATATACCGTGGTTGCTTTATTTGTATGTCACTTTATGTTACACAAGTGTGTGCATAGCCTATGTTTGGGTGTTCATGATATATAGCCCCTTCTTGTTTTTAATATGGCATAGATGGGGTGTGGTGAGCAGCCACACCTGGCTATATGTTGAACCCCCTTCCAGTACATCCCCCTATTTTGAGGTTTTGATTTCTCTCTCTCTCTCTTTTTGGGTGTGAAAAAGCAGCCTGCATTTTGTAATTTGTCTTTGGTCACTTTAAACAATCTTTGCGTATTTGTTTTAACGCATAGACAATGGCATGCAATAATAAGGATAATAGACCATACAAAGTTCAGCATCAGGGTGAGACAGTACATTTTGCATAGAGAGTTGCATGTATAAAGCAATCAGTTCAAGAATTACCCTATTGGGTATGGCGTCTAGAAGAGTAAGCAGTTCACCCAATGATCCCCTTTTAACATCTGGAAGCAGTATTCGGGTGTTTGTCCCTTAGATATGTGATGGGTATGCATGCGGATTAATGCAATATACCATAGCAAATGGTTAACTAAACTTGGTGATTAGCATATGTAAATGTGGGAAAGGGTGAACCAGGAAGTGATAGTTATGGAGTAAGAGTGGGGAAAGGAATAAGGAGGGGAGAAGAAAATGCATTGGGGGGAACCCCCCTCTGCCTGCACATGCTAGTCCAACATGCCACCCCTTTTGCCAAAGTGTTATCAGGTACAAGCCTGCATGCATGCAGGTCCCTTACATTTAAACCAAGAGTACCATGTGGTTGTGATTTTCTCTACTTTGTCATGTACATTTCTTCAGGTTGCTCTTTGGGATTAATTTGCCTCAACCATAGGTGGGTGAAAGGGAAATAGAATGTCCATCGCAGTCTGGGAACAATAGTCTTAGCTGCATTGAGTAAATTAATCTAAAGTGTTTTTTTATATGTGAGACTGAAGTTAAGGTTGTAGTTTAAAAGCACTTATATGGGGTTCTAGTTATCTGTCTCAGCTCTAGCCACTAGGTTTGGATCAAGGGACAAGTCCACCAAATATGTAGTAGCCCACCCGCCTTGGTGAAATATGCAATGCATAAGCTTAACTGTTTTATAACAGTGGTTCTCAAACTTCACGCTACGTACCCTCTAGCGACAAGAAGTTCCAATAGAGTATCCCCAAGAAGGGGATCAATTATGCATTTTACTAAAATAAGTATATCCCAGGTCTCACTTTAAAAGCAGGAAGACATAATGTTTTACCATTAAAATAACATACCAGACCCATCACACCACTGCTTTTGGTGCACCCCAAAACCTCCCTGTTTACCCCCTGGGGTACATGTACTGCAGGTTGAGAAACAGTGTTCTATATTATCTAGTCACCAGTTTATAGCTGAGCTCTTGTGCACTACTACTGACGGAGTATTTGTGGTAAAGAATGCATATAGCGGCCCAAGTCTCCTCTGTGTGAGTATCTCCTAATTCTGCCTCCCATTTACACTTCTTATCAGCTAGCAGGGGAGAGCAGTCTTCAGAAAGTAGACTATAAGTCCATGAGATAGGTTATGTTAGTTTTACAGCATTTTTCAAAGCCTGTCATATAAAAGTATTGTGTGAATTTTTATGGGAGGCTAGAAAATGTCTAATTTGTCACCAAGACCAGACTGGTACAGAGCATTAAAGCTTATTATAAAGGCTAGTCAGGTTTTTGATGGTAAAATGTTTGACCAAAGGGATAGGGAATTTGTGTAGCATTGGTAGGAAATGTATTGAGTTCCCAAGTTCATAGTCAGGATTGAGTCTGAAAGGTGTCATGGGGCATGGCACAGGCGCTAATCTGCTACCCTTTGCCTGAGTTCAGATAGCTAGCACTGTAGGATGAATCAAGATGTGATATGTTAATTTGTCTCTTAACAGTTTACCCTCAATCCACAGAGTAGCTGGCAAAGCTATCCATTCTTTTGTGGTTGAATTGGTGTTCCAGACTACAATTCTTGCTAGAAGACATGCCTTGTGATATTTACTTCATATCTAGAAACCCCAGCTCAGTTTAACACAGATAGCACTACTACTCAATAAATCCATATAAACAGTTGTGTCTGATTCATAATTTTCACAGCCTCAGCGAACAGCGCCAGCGTTCAGCCTTGCACAGCGCCTCTCGCTACCTGGCGCTCTCCAATACATTTCAATGGGCGAACCTTTTCTTCTCTTTAAACCGGGTTATTTATTTTTTTTGGGGGGGGGGGGAAATCACAAATAATTCTGTGACCTTATTAAACTTTATTTCTGATTTTTCAGGAATGTTTCCCACCTTTTTTTATTTTTTAAATAAAATGTGTTTATGAATGTGTAACTTGGATGTCCAAATCCCAGCCCTCTCCCAATGTAATTTCGGTTATTGTTAGCGTTTTTGAAGGTGTTAAACCACCCAAATAATCATTTTGTTTAAACCGTTACAGGCGCTCTATGCCGTAGTGAGCTTAAACCAGCGCCCAGGCTCTCTGCTATTTTTTTTTTTGTTGAATCTGTGGTGTGGCGGCGAGGCCCAGTCGCTATGCCGAGTCGCTATGTGTAGCAGACAGCGGCGCTGTGCTGATCATACATGTGTTTTTTTTTTTTTGTCACTATTTCACTTGTTACGCCCCCAGTCGCTGTTGATGAATACGCAGCAGACACGGGCGCAGCGACTCGTCACTATACGCTATTTTAATGTTGCGCATCCTAGCAAATTTTTTTAAAAAGCGTATGTTAGCGTATTTTAGCAATGAGTGTCATTTTTTTTAATGCATTTTACTTTCGTTTTGCTACTTCCGGTTTCCACCTCTGAGGAATAGCCATGCGGCCTAGACGCCCTGCCATCCGCCTCCCCAGCTACTCCTCCGATTCTTCCTCCCCACCCTCCCCCCCCCATCTCCCCTGGTACCTCAACATCCCCTGTTCCCCCCACACCCCAAAAACAGCGCCGCAAGAGGGTGGATACACGTGTCAACGGCCAGGTGGTTAAAGTAAGTATATGTTCCATTTATGTTGTGCAACAATATAGATTGTTATTTATGTTTATTAGTCTCTATATATATGTATTGATGTTTGTTTTTTAAATGTTTTTTTTTTAGGATTTTTTGCTGGCTGAATAAGACTATGCCCATGGTGCAAAGAGGTGCGTAGCGCTGAAGGTTAAGGCGACTGTGTCCCGGCGCTTCCAAACCCAGCTGACAATCCGCTCCATCATCCAAAAATGGTCAAACTTCAAGCGTCGGGACCCAGAGGGCGTGTATAGGTTCTATGATGCCTACGCTTCAGGTAAGTGTCAGCTCACAACATGTAAATAATTCCACTAGTGTAGTTTTAGAAAGGAGATCATTTTTTTTTAGTTTTTAAAACTGTCCTTTTTTCCCCCCTTTTACACAGATAAGCGTCCTCCCCTGGGAAAACGTGGGAAGGGTTTCCTGCCCTGCAGAAGAGTGGTGAGGTCAGATGAATCTGCAGATGAATCCTATCTTGAGGACCCAGGGGAGGAAGGGGATGACGCCCCAGAGGAGTGTGCTGCTGGGGGGCGGGCAGTCTTGAGCCTCAGCTCCTCACAATTGTACTCAGTTGAGTCCACAAACCCCGTGGGCCACTCTCAAGTGGGGAGTCCAAGTGGGGAGGTTGAGTTGGACTCACCCACACTCCCTCGAGGATCTGGGAGTGAGAGGGAGGAGGGTGGCCCATGTGGTTTGGGATCTTCTGGGCCGATTGTGAGGAGTCGAGGCTCCACGCCTCCTCCTCAGAGTCCTCCCTGGGATACCAGCGGCAGTTCATCCCCTGGTGAGTGCATTTCTAATTCTTGTTTGTCTGTTACAGGTGGGCCTGGTGAATTAGCACTAATCCTGTGCCCTTGTTATCTGCATTTTAGGGCATCATAGAGCCACCACCTCCAGCAGCTATGCGCCAGCCCTTGCCCTCAGTCATAGTCGCGGTAAGTGTTTGTTGATATCCCTCACATGGCATATGAAATGACATTCCAAAAAACATACACATGTTTACTGGTCCATAGTACAAGATTGTAGTGTAATTTTCAAAAACATCAGGAACCCACTACGTGGGTATTGAGCACTGCTAGTAAGCTCCTCACCAATGGCATCCCACAATTTGCTCCTTTCTTGCTTGCCTAAACACTGACTTTGGGAGCCAAATAATAACTCCCATTTAGCCAGTGTCAGACGCACAAGATTATTGTTATCCGCCAAATTAAATTCTGGCTCCCTCTTGGCAAATGGACGCTTGGCCTTGGGTGCTGCCTCACCTTCGGCCTGTGCCCTTTTCCTTAGGGGAGGTCTGCGCACAGCACCCAACACAGTCCTACTTGGTCCAGCTGTGGCCGGCAGATGCCCAGAATTTGGCTCCATCCTGTAGCTGCACACACACCACTATATAACACCCAAGCACGCATGCAGACTACAGAATGGCAACAACTGCTGCTTGGATGTGCCAGGTTTTATGTGCTCTAAGAACCAATCACAAACAGGTCCACTTAATTGCTTCCCACATACTGGCCAGGTGTTTGTAGCGACATCTTCGCTGCAATGACTGATGTTTCTGGCAACCATGTGTGGAAGACAATTAAATAATTAGAGAGCTCATTAACCAAACAACACAACATAAGAAAACAATGTACTCAGGTCTCTTAAACACATGTTAAATGTGGCTCTAAAAACGGCTATTTGAATTAAGAGCAGCATAAGTTTAATTGGACAAAAACTGAATGATCAACCATATCCGCTAAAGCACGCAAGTATCTGCTCAAGTACGCTAGTATGCTTTAGCGTACGCGTGCGCAAGCCGTTTCAAGCACACCTGGGGAAGCTAATTGCAGACCGGAAATAGCTAAGCAACGCAAGAGGCGCCAAAGCGGACCAGTCATTTCCCAAAGTTAAGTATAAGTAGCTTTATTTTACAACCTTCTTGTAATGTTACACTGTGGCAAAGGCTGTGGTGTTTTCCTTTTCTCCCTTGCTTGCAAAAAGTGTCTGGCTGGGTTTTTGCCTTACTTTGTGTGGCTTGTTGGGTGATTTCTGTCATCAGTGCTGTTTCTTTGGGAGATTTGTTTTGTTGGCATATGCAAATATTGTGTAGCATACAGCAAGTGAGGATTGATTTTGGGGCCTTTTGTGGGTTGTGCAGCAAATCCCCTCTTGGTTGTGCCTAACTTAGAAAGCAGACTTTCAGCAGTCTGCTGGTTCTGACCACTATACATCTGGTTTTGTGTTGAGCTGCATTGGTGTGTTTGTGTGAGGAGTGTGCTTGTGTCTGTGGTGTGTTGGTTTGATTGTTTTGGTTTGCATTATTTTGTAGCTATGGCCAGTGATTGTGAGATGGATGTGAGGGTGATGTTTGGGTTATGGATGTATGGTTGTGGGAGACTACTGGAAGAACAGGAGGCCAGGGAGGAGGGTGCTGTGAGGCTTAGGGCACCCCGATCCTTTGGCATCCGTCTTTCAATGTGGGATTTAAGCGACGAGCAGATCGTAAGCAGATTTCGTCTGAATCGTGCAGCACTACAGTCCCTATATGATCAGATTAAGAGCAAAATCGATCCATCCACCAGACGCACCCAATCCATTCCAGGCATAGTTCGCCTATGTGCCATGCTTAATATTGTGGCACGAGGGAATTTCCAGGCAACCTCTGCCCTCCTCAGCGGGATCAGCCAGGCTACAATGAGCCGCATATTTTACCAGGTAGTACTGGCTATTTGTGACCTTATCCCTGTTTATATCAAATTTCCCGAGGATGAGGATGAGGTTGCCCAAATAAAGCGTGCGTTCTACCGCATGGGAGGGATTCCAAATGTGCTAGGGTGCGTGGATGGTACACATATCCCTTTCCGCCCTCCCCGTACACAGGAGCTGCATTACCGAAAATCGCAAACCATTCCATTCTATGAATGTCATGGCAGTATGTAATCATGACATGAAGCTGCGGGCCGTGAGATCTGGCTTCCCCGGCTCATGCCATGATTCTTACGTGCTCCAGCAATCAGTCCTGTGCCGGAAGTTTGAGAACAATGAAATGCCACCTGGCTGGCTACTGGGTAACTAAATAACCATGTCAAATTATTTTGATTCAAATATGTGGCCTAGTAAGCTAAATTTAAAATATGAAGAAAAATAATATGGACTATTACTAATTGCTGTCTCAATGTGTTTATTCCACAGCGGACAAGGGATATGGGCAGAAAACGTGGTTAATGACTCCGGTCAGAAACCCACAGACCTCTGCCCAACTACACTACAATGCAGCACATCGCAAAACCAGATGCATTGTGGAGAGAACAATCGGACTGCTGAAAGCACGCTTTCTCTGTTTGGCACGCCCAGGAGGAGAAATGTTGTACAGTCCACAAAAGGTCTCAAAAATCATCCTCGCATGCTGTGTCCTACACAATATTTGCATATGCCACAGAATACAACCCCCTGAAGAAACAGCACTGGTGCCAGAAATCCCCAACATGCCCGCTGAAAGTACAGACTGGCTTCGAGCAACGGGAAAGCATGATTACCTTGTTTTTTTCGGTAAGCTAGCTCACCGTAACTATACTACAAGTACTGGACTACAGGGCCCTTTTTTTAAAAAAAAAAATAAGGGTTGGTCTGCAAGTTGACCCAAATAATAATAAGGGTTGGTCTTCAAGTTGACCCCCCCAAAAAAAAAGGGTTGGTCTGCAAGTTGACCCAAATAAAAAAATAAAAAAAAGGCCTTGGTATGTAATTAAATGCTACAAACAAAAATTATTACTAAATACTAACTACACTTTTGTTTCTTTTTTAGGCACCATGAAGAGAACAAAACAATAATTGTACTCATGTACATCTAAACAAAAAAAAAAATCAAAATAAAAACATTTAACAAAATAAACATGGTGCAATGTGTTTACTACAGAATGTTCTAACATTGATTTCAATCCAACAGCAAACAAACGCTCAGGCGCTGTCTTGAATACCGCGTGAAAAAATAACAGCACCTATAAAGCAGATCTGAAACATCACATTCACCAATGTATGCATTCTTCCCAAGAACGGCAGATAGCGACTGAGGAGGCCTGCAATAGCGACTCACAGCCGTTCGTGGCGGCCACTATAGCGCCGCACTTCAGACGCTCATCTGTCGCTACCTGCCGCTATTAATGAATCAGCCTCTTAGTCATTGACCATTAACCTTGTAGATTATGAACATTTGTGGAGTCACATACTAATAGATTATCCTTCAATCATATATACTTTTTACTACACCTCAAAATTCTGTGGTGTGTATGGCTTTTTCTCTAGATGTGTACTAACCAGCAATGTGATAAGTGTTCTCAGGTGCACATCTGATATCCTCCACTATTTCCACAGTCTGGGAGGAGTTGATCGCCAGGCATATTTTGATTAGCTCAATAACCTTGTTTGATTTTGATATTGCTGCTTTTTATAATCTGAATGGGTAATATCCAGGTCAAATTTAACACTAACCTGAATCCAAATTTAATCACTAAAAGTGAGCATGCCACTGGTGTACCTCCTCTGCTGTAACACCAGCAAGGAGGCTGGAGCAGGAAAGCTGGATTTTAAAGATGTTTAAAGTACTAGGGGGGATTTAAGTATCTTCTTTTAATAGTCAGGCCTAAATTCTGTATGAATGCAGCTTTATCAAACAAACCTGTAAGAGGAGGATCATTGGGGTTTGGGTGCCAAAGAGGATAGGTATCTGTACTGCCATGAAGAAGAATTTTTTTTTTTTCTGTACAGCACGCAGATGCTTTATTAGTTCAGTGTTTCTATCTGCAATTATTCTAAATGAATTATGTAAACAAATTGCCTTTTGTACACCATAGAATTATTTACTGTTTAATTAGTCAGCCAGAGCAGAAATATGCCTTCCTAACATAAATATTTTTCACCTTGCACACCGTGTAGGAAAACGTATGCAATACAAAGCACGAGGCTAACCAAGTATTGATGGAGACATTTAAAGGTATGTTCACAGAGATAAACATTTATATAATAAAATGTGCAACCTTTGGTGTGTTAAGCCTTCTTTTTACAGCTGCCACTGAACAAGATAAACAAATGAGGCTAGCACTAACTTATACAAGCAAGAAAATATGATTTTTGTATTGTATTGCTTTGTAGTAGCATATGAAAGCATTTTATATTGTCGGCATCTTAAATTGGCGCATTAATAGGCAAAATTATACTGTTTACTGATTACCAGCCTATAAAGCGAAATGTAAGCCTTTGGACACTAAATAAATGGAAGATTTAGACAATTTTTTTGTTTGCTAAATTGTTGCTGAATTGTTTGCTGTAATGTATATTGGTGATTGGTTTTCTATGTCTGTTTTATTTTCTCCCCATATAATGTCATTAAATTAGCAAACCACCTTCGATATAGGTATTTTAGGCTGAATATATTGGGCTAAATGGGGCTCAAAAGACTGAAAATGTAAAATAAAACATAGGGTATAAGATAAGAAGAGCTTTCTTGAAGCAGAACTTATTTAAATGGAAAATACAGATCAAGAAAAGTCACCGAGCATGCAATGCTTGGGTAAAGCTTTTAGGGTCCTTTTTATGATGTGCGATTTTTAGCATCATTTTTGTGGCTATAGAGCCAGCTTCAGAGTGTCAGCATTCCCGTTTTACAGATGTAAAGACTGTCGCTGTCTGTAATGGGAGATGTCACACACTACCTGCAATGAAGGGATGCCCCTCACTGCTTGTAATGAGAAATACCGTGCACTGCCTATAATGAGGGATGTCCTTCACTGTCTGTAATGGGAGATTCCGCACGCTGCCGGTAATGAGGGATGTCCATTGGGCTCTATGGGATCTTGAGCTACAGCACCAGGTTTCCTCTGGTGCTGCTTCAACCAGAGCACCCGGCGATACATCATTTCCTCGCTAGTGTTAAAAAAGGCCAATAGCCAGTGGCCACATCGGCGCTGCAGTTTTTTTTTTCTTTAATCCCACGCGTGCTGCTGAGGCCAAAAAAGTGGTGCACTGACGCTTCTTAAATATGTCTCTTAACCTTTAGACCCTACTTGTGGACATGTGTTTCCGGCTTATCCTGTGAGGCTTGAATAGCAGTGAAAGCTCAAAACAAGTTTCCAGCAGTATTAGATTATGCTACAGCAGATGATGGTGCTACATATATTATGTTATTGTTGTTGTCATTATTATTATTATTATTATTATTATTATTATTATTATTAATAATAATAATAATAATAATAATAATAATAATAATAATAATAATAATAATAATAATAATATTTGGGGGTTTGGAAATGTTAGGCTATGTTCATACATATCCATTTTCTCTTTTCAATGCAGGGAAAAACCTGCTCATTAGCTTCAAAGTTTTGGTTCACATAAATGTGTGGTCTTGTGCTTTACATTGGGAGAATGTTCATGCAGCATTCTCTGAGCAGCACAAAAAAATACCATTTTGTGAGATACTCACCTGTAAAATGGTTATTACGAGTATGTCACACCCCCCACTTCCCGATATTCATGACACTTGGAAACCCGGCCTGTAGAGGGCGATCTTGCAGAGATGACATGGAAAAAAGGAGCCCCTCCTGGTCCATAAGTACTGGGTTCCTCCCACTATTCCTCAGTCTTTTTAAACAGCAGTGAAGAACCAGGAAGAGCCAATTATATTCAATAATTGTAAAATTATATGAGAATAATAATACCAAATAAAGGATCCCTTAGAACAAAAGGAGCCAATTATATTCAATAATTGTAAAATTATTTGAAATAATAATACCAAATAAAGGATCCCTTAGAGCAAAAAGAGCCAATTATATTCAATAATTGTAAAATTATTTGAAATAATAATAATAATAATCACCATATAAAGGATCCCTCGAACAAAAAAGGGCGGGGGAAGTGGGGGGTGTGACATACTCGTAATAACCATTTTACAGGTGAGTATCTGACAAAATGGTATTATTCCTAGTATGTCACACCCCCACTTCCCGATATTCATGACACTTGGGACATCCAATAGCAGTGTCTATAATGGGTGGGGATCCCAAAGGAATAATGCATAACTTAATTTACTGCAGCTTGCAGAACTTTGCAGCCAAAAACAGCATCCGCTGAGGCTCGCACATCAACCTTGTAAAACTTAGAAAAAGTATGCACAGAAGACCAAGTCGCAGCCTTGCAGACTTGTTCAACAGAAGCTTGGTGCTGAAAAGCCCAAGAGGCTCCAATAGCACGAGTAGAATGAGCGGTGACACGAAAAGGGGGAACCTTCCCCTTCGCCATATAGGCCCCAATGATAGCCTGACGTATCCACTTACTAAGGGAAGATTTGGCAGGAGCAAAACCCTTCTTGGGCCAGAAGGCACAACAAAAAAGGCATCTGTCTTGCGGAGGTAGTAACTAAATAATACTTAACACAACAAACTACATCCAAAGAATGTAAACCCTTTCCTTGTCGTTACTAGGTTTAGGACACAAGGAAGGAAGAACTATATCCTGATTTAGGTGGAAAGCAGACACCACCTTAGGAAGGAAATCCGGTTTAAAACGGAAAACAACCTTATCTTGATGCCTCTCAAAATAAGGGGCTTGAATAGACAAAGCCGCCAGTTCAGAAACTCGGCGGACAGAAGTAATAGCGACCAAAAAGGCAACCTTCTGAGTAAGAATAGGAAGAGGAATATCCTGCAATGGCTCAAAGGGAGCAGCTTGCATAGCTGAAAGCACCAAATTAAGATCCCAAACAGGAAGTAAAGGCTTTCTGGGAGGCCGCACATGCGCGACTCCTTGGAAAAAGGTCTTAACCAAAGGATGAAGAGCAAACGATCTTTGAAAGACAATTGCCAAGGCAGAGACTTGCCCTTTCAAAGTACTAATCTGTAATCCCATATCCAGACCTCGTTGCAGATATTCCAGAATTCTAGGAATAGAAAATACTCTACAGGGCAAAGCCCTGGATTCACACCAATCAATATAGGACCTCCAAGTCCTGTAATAAATGACAGAGGAAGACTTCTTCCTAGCTCTATTAAGAGTCTGAATAACCACATCAGAAAGACCTTCTTCTTTCAAGATGGAAACTTCAGTAGCCATGCCTTCAAAGCCAGCATTTGTAAATTGGGGTAACAAAGTTGACCCTGATTGATGAGATCTGGAAGAAGAGGCAGATGGACACGATCCACTGCCAGCCTTACGACGTCTGCGTACCACAGACGTCTTGGCCACCTTGGCGCCACCAGAATTGCTGGCACCTCCTCCAGTGCTAGCTTGCGCACCACCTTGCTGATCATGGAGAATGGGGGAAACAGATATAGGAACCCCAGATCCTTCCAGGCTAGAGACATGGCATCCGCTGCCACTGCCAGAGGATCCTGGGATAGAGACACAAAAGCTGGCAGCTTGTGATTGTGACGAGAAGCAAACAGGTCCAACCGTGGAGTCCCCCACTTGTGACAGAGGAACTGAAAGACCCTTGGATTGAGAGACCATTCTCCCTGGCGAGAACATCCCCTGCTCAGGGAGTCTGCCTCCACATTCTCTATCCCCGGAATGTAAACTGCTGATATGCAGGGAACATTGATCTCTGCCCACTGAAGGATCAGAGACGCTTCCCGGAGGGCACCCCAACTGCAAGTCCCTCCCTGGTGATTGATGTATGCAACAGCTGTTCGGTTGTCTGACCGAATCTGAACTGGCAGACCCTGTAAGAAATGGGTCAGTCGAAGTAGAACAAGACGTATGGCCCGAAGCTCTAATGCATTGATTGGAGAATGAGCCTCCTGAGGCCCCCACAATCCTTGGAACTGATGCTTCTTCCAGAAGCCCCCCCCCCAGCCCACCAGGCTGGCATCCGTGGTAACCAGTTCCCAACGCGGAGTCAGAAATGACTTGCCCTTCTGGAGGTTGTGCGATGATTCAATGATAGTGGGCACCTGTCCCACTTGTCAAGAGGAAGAGCTGAAGCGCCCTTATGTGAAACTGGGCAAACGGGACTGCCTCGAATGCAGCTACCATCAATCCCACTAGTCTCATCCCTAGACGGATAGACTGACGAGGGTTGGACAAGAATAGACGAATCAAGTCCTGAATCAGAACCATTTTGGACTGAGGAAGAAAAACCCTTGCCTGAAATGTATCCAGAATCAGGCCCAGGAAGGGAATTTCCCTGGACGGACAGAGAGAGGATTTGGGGTAACTTATTACCCATCCGAACCTCTCTAGCGTAGAGACCACCATCCTGGCGTCCAACTCTGATTGTTCGAGGGAGGAGGCCGCGATAAGAAGATCGTCCAGAAAAGGCACAATGCGGATGCCCTGGACCCTGAATATAGCCATCACTCCTGCCAGCATCTTGGTAAAGACTCTTGGGGCCGAGGTAAGGCCGAATGGCAGGGCCACAAATTGATAATGCTGGTCTTCTATCGAGAACCTGAGAAATCTCTGGAGACTCGGAAAATAGGAATGTGCAAATAAGCATCCTTGATGTCTATGGATGTCATGAATTCCCCCTGACGGAGAGCATTGATCGTTGATTGCAGAGACTCCATGCGGAATTTTCCGAAACGGATAAATTGATTGAGTCTCCTTAGGTCTAAGATAGGCCGAACAGAGCCGTCCCTTTTGGGTACCGTGAATAGGTTGGAGTAAAAACCCAAACCCCTTTCTGCTGAAGGCACTAGGCCGATAACAGCCATGTTTAACAGATTCGCTACTGCTGCCCGCAGTCCATGCGCAATTGCCGGATCTGACGGCATTCGGGACATGAAGAATCTGGGAGGAGGCCGGGACCCGATTTCCAGTTAGTAACCGGAAGAGACTACTTCCAGAACCCAATTGTCTGATACCTCCTGAACCCAGATCTGAAAGAAGAACCGCAGCCGTCCCCCCACCCGTAAGGGTGAGGGCGTCCCCTCATTGTTGAGCAGGCTTAGTGGCAGATTTGGTTTTGGACCCCCAATTCTGACTTGGATGGCCACGTCCCTTTCCTCTATTCCACGAAAGGAACAACGCTGTTTCTTACGCTGAGGTAATTTACCTCCTTTAGTGACAGAATCAAATTCTTTCTCCAAAGAGGCGCAATCCCACAAAAGGGAGCGCTGTAAGCGATTTCTTAGCTACAATATCAGCTGCCCACTGCCGTAACCATACTGACCGCCGGATGGCGACTAACAAGGCCGAGGTTCTGCTGCACATGAGCAGAGTATCATCTAAGGCAGAAAGTACAAAAGATGCAAACATCTCACATCGCTTAAAAGCGGCGTACTCATCAGAGGCCGGATCAAGCCCTGAGTAATTCATTAGGTCTCTCACAACAGACCTAATAGCCACTGTCATGAGTGCTGAAGCACCAACAGGCAGCAAGGCCGAGCCCACACTGCAAAAAGCGTGGCACGCCATTTGATCAATACGCTTATCCTCTCCATCTTTAAGTGTAGTGGAGTCAGGAGAATTCAACACAGAAGAATTGGATAAATTAAGCACAGGGGCATCCACCCATGAGCAGAGTATCTTTTAAAAATCCAGTCTCTCTATAAATTAATGCATAGATGGCCATTGTATGCTTGCGCACACATAGGGATTTGTCCTCCGCATTTAACCCATCCGTGCAGTGAGTGTACACATGCCCAGAGCGGTGGGCACAGGTGGTGATGACCAACGCTTAACAGTATCAGCTGGGAAGGGATATTTCTTGTCCCAGCCCAAGGGAATGCCAGGAAGCCGCGCAGGCTTCTCCCATTCTTTAAGAATAATTTCATCAAAATGCTTTGATTTGGAAATTCTAAACGAGACTCCAAAGAATTCCCCTTTTTGAGGAGGGACTACTTCAGGAGGAGTAATAACCAAAACCTCAAATAACTGAGCAAGAGCTTTTGGGGTATCCACAACACTTGCTTCACCCTGCTCAATCTCAGTACCAACAAATTGCTGTTCATCAGAAACATCTGATTCCTCATAATAATTCTCCTTCTTCTAACTGAGAAGGATCAGACCAATCAAGCAATTCACAATTGTCTGACTCCCTTGCCGGAGCAGCATGAGTCAAGTGCTTTCTTTTAGCTGAGGCCTTCTTAGGCACAGAGGTAGACATTAATCTTTCAAGATGAGCCAATCTGGCACATAAATCAGCATGCGACTCACCACCCATGACAATATCATTGGGGGTACGGACAAGACATAGCGGAGTAGGAGATGAGTCATTAGCCGCAGGCCCTGAAGCCTGGGCCTCAGTTTGCTGCATAATAGTTATTTGTGCACAAGGGACACAAAGAATTGCGTTATCCCCAACAAGGGATGCTCCACATCCAAAACATTGCCGAGTCTGTGCAGAGGGAATTGCATGTCAGTTATCCTGGGATGCCTCCATATGGTGTTTAGTATTATACTATAATTGATTATAGTTGCCAAGTATATATGGGATTTACGCAATTGCTACCCGGGATGCCCCTTTAAATAGTCCCAAGTGGGAGGATTGAAACACAAATGGACCCCCAAATAAGGCTTAAGGGCTTTTTTTTTTTTTTTTTTTTATATAAGGACCAGGAGAAACCCCTTTTTAAATAAGGAATTTCTACCTACAGAGAAAACAAAAAAACAGTCACCAATATAAATAAATGACAGAAAAAAACTCCCTTCAGCCAAGCTGAAGGGTACTCACAGCCCATGCAATAAGCTCACATCATGAGGTAAGGCCACATGGAAGCAGGAAACAGGAAGTCAAACAGAGCATGCAGGAGCTCTCTGAATAAAAGCATGCCTAAGCCCCGCCCACTTCCAGGATCACATGGCCAAAAATGGAGGGAAAAATCAAATCTGAACACAGCCAGAAAACAAAGAGCTTTAATAGGTAAGCAAAAAATGCTGCCTAGACAGAGATAGGCAAATCTAAATAAAACATTTCCTATTAAATAGTATAGTAAAACATACATATTAAAAATAATAAATAAAGACTTATTTTATATATCTCTTTTTTTTTTTTTTTTTTTTTTTTTTTGTGCATGGTGACAAATAAGTCCAGATAACGCCCCCCCTACCCCCTTCCTTTTTACCCAGCAGGGTTAAAGGAGACTAAGGGGAGAGGATAGAAATGCACCCATAAGGCACAAGGGGATTATAAAGGGACAGGGGCATCCCATGCCGGGATCACCAACCTGGAAGCCGCCTACCCACATTTGGGTCTCACGGAGGAGTAATACTACTGTGTACACCAGAAGGTGTATGTATCTACCTTTGCCTGAACCACACAGCCAGGGCTGGGAGGCATACAATATGACCAAACAGGTTTAAAGAGTTTCAGGGCCGGGAGCAAACCCGGCTACCTGCAGCTTGAAGGAGAGTCATCTTCTGAATGCTTCGCCGACTGCAGAGACGAAAAGACTGAGGAATAGTGGGAGGAACCCAGTACTTATGGACCAGGAGGGGCTCCTTTTTTCCATGTCATCTCTGCAAGATCGCCCTCTACAGGCCGGGTTCCCAAGTGTCATGAATATCGGGAAGTGGGGGGTGTGACATACTAGGAATATAAAAGTTAAAGCTTCTCCCTGTGGATGTGACTACAATATGCACTATAAAGGGTGGTATACACAGGGTCACTTTATGAGGGGGAGCAAGGATCACTCACCCTGGGGCCTCCACCAACCCCTGGATTATGGTCTGGTCCCAGAGGCTTTTCAGTCTTTGGTCTGAAGGGTCGTGGGGCCAGCTATCAGTAGCAATGCCCCCCCCCCCCCCCGTGCCTGGGCAAGCCTTTTTTGTTTTTGCAAAGCCACCACAGGGCAGGATGTAGAGTGTAGAGTAGCAAAGCTGCCATCAGCAATGCTACAGGGATGGGTTGGTGGGTGCAGAGCTGTCAATCGGCAGCCACTGACTGCACATAAGCCACCAAGCCCAGCCTCTGGCAGCTCAATGCAGGGAACTGTTTTCTGCTGGACCAGCTGGGAAACTACACCCCCTCCCAGAATGGCAAAGCAGGAGTTCCTGAGCAGGATGCACCCACACAAGGGTGGCACAAGGGACTCGATCTAATGTTCCAGTAAGTAGACGGGTGCCAGACAACCACCAATCAGTTACTTGGCTGGACTGTTATTTTAAAGGAAAAAATAACTGTATCCATGGCCTCCACCAGATTTTGTGCTCAGGGACCTCCACCACACTTAATCCAGCCTTTGGTATACACTGCCATACCTCTCAAGTGTCCCTGATTTGGAGGGACTGTCCCTCTTTTGGGTGCATGTTCCCCTGTCCGTCATTGTTCTTCTTTGCCCCTCTTTGAGGTGTAACATGCAGGTCTGCATCAATAAATGGTTAATTTGTGTTTAAAGTGTTTATATTGTTTTAACTGCTATAACCCTATCTCCTATCCATCCCTCAATTATGGGGTGTGGCATAATTTAACAAATGTCCTACTTTCCCACTCTGAAAAGTCGGTAGGTATGTACACTGTTGTAAATACGTGTTGAAAACCCTACCTGTGGGTGTAAAAAATATGCTTTATAGAAAACCCTAGCTAGCAAAATGTTGCTCAAAACATCCGAGCACTGGATACCTAGATCACTGCAGCATAGCAAATATATAGTTTAAACCAGGGGTGCTCAATCTTTTGATGAGCACGGGCCACTTTATTGATCTGGAACCTGGTCACAGGCCACAATGAATCCGTTCAGAATTTTTTCATTTGGAAAAGCATAATAAAGATTTTCTAGACCAATAAGAATACCCACTGCACAAATTCTTTTTGTATGTCCTTCTAACACACAACTAAATTCATATGTAACAATCCCCACATGCTAGCAATGCACAAGCCTATTGTCTTACATCTCTGAAAATATGGGACCCTTATTAATAGCCCTCCCCCATCAGTCCCACATCTTAACCATGTTCCCAATACTCCACCCATTTTAACTCCCACCAATGCCAAGCATACAATCACCCTCGGGGTCCTGTTGTACAATCCATGTCACATGTGTTCCTCCAAGCCACCACTGTCACCTCTATTTGCCAATGCTCCCATCCTATATGACATTCCGTGTAATCACCCATCCTTATTGTACCCTTGGTCAAATACCCTTACACATCAGATCTATTACCCACTCCCAGTTTTCCCACAGCAAGTCAAGGGCATATGTTTAGCACATTTGGTTTAAACCCATAAAGCCCTTTGCTTTTCATATATTTCAGTGGTAGGGAAAGGTGTATAGGAACCTCATTTAAGAAGTGTCAACTCCACACATCACCACTTTTTCTTGCCTCAGCGGCACTCAGCATATGATGTAACAACTAAAAAACTTTAGCGTTGAAAAGGATGCAGCACCGGGCACTGTGGTTGAAACTGCACCATATGAAATATGGCGCTGTTGCTCAACTTACCATACAGCACAATGGGCTACTGGATTGCATTTTAAATGCTTATAATTAAAATGAAACACATTTATTTGTACAGAACGTGAATTGGGACTTGCATTAAATAATTTAAACGCAGTACCTAGATGGTCCAAAATGTTTTTTTTGTTTTTGTTTTGGGTTATTAAAATTGATTTCAATGGCTTTTTTTTTTGCTTACCAATGTGTAATTTAGATACCAGCAACTAAAACACAGCCGAAATACACTGTAAAGTTTGTCCCCTTTGTTCCTAGCAGTGATTTCCTAAAACTGTAATGAAAAAACACAGACCAGCGCCAGAAAAATACAGCTTCAAAGATTTTAATGAGGAAAAAATTCATAAATATGCCATTACATAATGGCAACAATCAAAGCAAATTTGGTAGCAAATTAGACAGCCAATGCTAGCGCCGATGTTGACGGGAATGCCGGCGCTCTGAAGCTGGTGCTATAGCCACAAAATTCGGCCCACATCATAAATAAGGCCCCTAATCAGGCGCGTACATATCATAGAGGCAGCTCAGGCACGTGTCTTTGGGCCCAGAGAAAGCTACCTGCAGAGCCTCTTCAGCATGTTTGCGACTGTTGATTACCTACCCATGCCACCTGCTTCACCTGCGCCAGCTTTTCCTGACCCCCCACCACACTTCTCCATACGTCACCCACTACACCTTGCCTGTGCCAGGTGTGCTGCCCTGGTCTCTGTGTGTCAACTGCCCCAGTCCCCTTCATCCCCTGGCTTGTAAGTCTCGGGGGGGGGGGGGAAGTTGATAGACGTCTGTAATGGGGTACAGCTATGGTACCCCTGAATGCTAAAAAAACAATTGCTCCGGCTCCCACTATCCTGTGCACTGGTACATGGGTCAATTGGACCCCTTACCAAGTCACAAACATTTAAAAAAAAACTCAAATTCTTTGCAGCTTCCTCTCATCCCCCACTGGATGGTGACCTCTCTGCAGGTCCATTGGATTAGTGTTTCTCTCCTTGTCCAGCAGGCAGTGTTCTTTTAATTGCAGTCACAACTAAGCCACTGGTGCCTCACGCCCTCTACTTTGGTGTCCCACCAAGGGTAATAGAGGGCCACTGGGGACGGAAGCCTTTATACCACAGAGGAGGAGCCTCTATGCCACTGGAAGAGATTTCCTGGGGTATCCCCAGAGCTTAACTCTTTGGGAACTGGTTAGGGCCTATACCATTTCAAATAGCAAAGGGGTGCCAGACCACCTGTCCAACATGCTAGCAGGTGGCCTGCTTACACCCTAAACCCCATTGCCTGCAACCTAAACTACTAGTGGGTTGCAGAAGAGGCAGGTGCCCCTCAGCAGTGGCATTGTATTCTTCTAAGGGTATACTGCACTGGACCTATGCCAAAAGGCATAGGGGCTTCTAAGTACTAGGGCTAGGGGCATCAGTTAAGCCCTTGGGCAGGGGCCACAGTTTCTATCACGTCCCCACCCACTAAAAAGTTTGGTCCTTCTCCCCTAAGGCTCACCAACCCGGCACACCAAAGATACATATGTAGCCGCCCTTATGCTTGCTCATGGCTTAACAAACTTGATTATGTGGAACTGGTGAAGATATCTCATCTGGCTATTGTTTTAAAATTCGATACCTTGGCAATTCGAGATAGGCTGCTATTCAGTGTTGTCGAAACCAGGAGGAGCATGAGAGCATGGCCCATCATAACTACAACAGACAAACTGGACTTGATTCAGTAACAGTTGAAAAAAATAACTCCTGGTGTGAAGACATGCACTTTAGGTGAAAGGAAAGCATAAGAATTTCACTGTGAATTACAAGCTAGTGAGGAAGCAATGACACTGACACTTTTTACTACAGTGTAAAAAGGTGAACAAAGTTTCCTACTCTTTTTAGGTGTAAAAAGTGCCATTGACTTTTATTGTCTTCCTAGCTGGTGATTCAGCAATGGGAGAACCTCCTTTACTTCAATAAAGTTTCCCTTTATCTCATTGCAGAACACTCCCTCGAACCTCACTAACCCGCAGGCAGCAGCATAACTTAATGTGATGGGGCCCTGGTGCAAACATTAAAGCAGGACAAAGCATACCAGCAGCCAGCCTGGAATCTAAAACACTCACCCAGCAGAAGCGCCATGGGAAGCCGTGTGCGCAGGTGGTGTGCCTGAGTTGCTCCTTCTTCCTCCTCCTTTGGACAGTAGTTTGCTGGCACCTGCTCTTTACTGGTAGTATTACACCTGTGGTCTCTCCCTCATGTCTGTCATTTTGTATCTTGTAATTTGTGTCTATGGTTTGTACTGCTTGTAGGAAATTGTTAATAAGTTATACTGGTCAAAATCTCATGCTCCTTTCATATAGTCATCTAGCTTGGTAACACTTGTTAACTATTTATGTGTGTAATTTCACCATTTTATTTTGTTATTGAATTCATTCACCTTTATGACATTTTTGGATCTATTTAGCACAGATATTTAACTGCTGCTTGTATTATAAAAGACACATTTGCTGCCTTGAAGACAACAAATGAGTTAAAAGTTTCCAGTTGGACCAAATGAGTGGCCAAATGAATTAATTTTTGTCCTGTATATCCAATGAGTAGAGGGCTCTAAATAAGGGGATGCTGCCACCAACGCTCAAATCAATGGGACAACCAGGGGGGTCCAGATGTCCCTTCCTTCCTATATTAAAAGGGTTGCCAATAAGGATTGGGTATCCCAGTAGGACGCACTGCTACATTTTTTTTACGATACCCATTGTTAAAATTAGCCCCAAAAATGTTTTCATCTTACTTAAATTTGTAGGTTGCCATGCACGAGATTTGCTGTGCCTCTGTGTGGGTGGTGTTTTGTGCGAGGACCTGCTCAGCATAGCGATTGGTATAATTAATAGACTGTATTCAGTCGGATGGCCTCTGAAATAATTAAATTGAAAAAGCCAATGACAAGCTTGTGGTGTTGACATTGACCCCGGAGACCGAATCAAATGGGGGAATTTCAGGGGAATAATTATTAGTAGGCCTCCACACAGGCACTCCTTTACAACTGCAGCACCCCCTGATCTACACTTTCCTCCAGCATGGCCTCTTCTTGTGCAATACAATCCCTTCTAGGTTGCCTAGCGCTAGCACTAGAGGAGACACTGTCGGATTCACTACCTGAGGGCATATATTCTGATCCTGACTCACTAACTTTTACTGTGCAGTGTACCTTCTCTCAGCCATTTTTAAATCTATCAAAAAAGTCACAAAATAAAAACACTATGGGAACTCCTAACTAACTAAAAGCCTAGAACTAAAGCCTAAAGCTAGTACCTGAAAAAAACAGCAAAATATAAAAATAAAACTACACAATAAACAGTCCAGAATCACAAATATAAAAAAGTATATATCTATGAACTGACATAAAGTGGTGAATTCAGCGCAGGAGGAGCAGATCCAAATGATTTCCTTGATTTCCTGGAGGGGCTAGTGGGGGGGGGGGATAGGAGAAGAAGGACACAGGGACTAGTAATCTGGGTCTAGGGGTTTACAGCAGTCCCAGGGGGCAGCAGGACTGTACACAGTAGAGGTCTTAGTAGAGACAGTCCCAAAAGGGAAGGACGAAGGTCCAGCTGAGGCAGTCTTTGGGACAAAAGCCAACCAACACACCTAAAGGAAGTTTAGTTAACAGGAGGAAAGAGGGAAAAGACCGCACTCAGACACTCAATAAACTAGTGTGCAACACTGGGGGTTGGAAAAGAGCCAAAAGGCCAAAACCAAGAAACAAAGAGGGGTCCCCACCACCCCAAAGAAACCAACCCCAACACAAAGGTGGCACCACTATAATATTTTATCTAATAATATAAACAACTTTATTATCCCATGTTACAGAGCAATATACATAGACATATTAAAACCAATTATTAAAAAAAAACATAAACACAACAATTAATTAAATAGAGGAGGGGGATCAAAAATGAGGAGGGGGAGGGAACCGGTGATCGCAATGTCAAAATAGAACGCTGCTTAGCCCAATATAAGATTGCTGTATAGGGTCCCCACACACCCCAAAAGTTAGTACCAAGACCGATGTTAGAAGAATAGGGCACTACCCTCTTAAATAGGTATAAAAATATATAATTTTATTGTAGTATACACACAATCAAAAACAATTATCCAACAAACATATTAAAAAACATAGAAGACAATCCTACAAAAAACACACACTAGGGGGCGCCAAATTATCACATAGATCTCATAATAACAGGTTCCAATAGCAGACTCAACTAGGCTGGGGTACTATAACTAAGTAAAATATCTAAAATTCATTTAACATCATTTGTGTATAAAGATATATATACATGTGCAAGTAATCCTAACAATAAAAAACAAAGTGCCTGTGCAATATAAACTGTGCAAAACAATGACTCCAGTTCATTCTAATACATCCCCAAATAAGAACCAGCCAGGGTAGATGGAAAAGTCATGGAACAATCAAAATAGCATAGATAAGTGTACCAGATGGACCTACCCCCTATACGAACCCGCCAACGCGTGTCGCAGCGGCCACACGCTGCTTCCTCAGGGCGATATTAGCCCAATTAGCCCAATTAGCCCAATATAAGTATATTGCAAAATCACAACATGTTGACTAGTGTCTGTTAAAGGCTGGCCATACAATCACCATAAGTGCAATAATATCTAAAACCCTAAAAAGAATATATTATATATTATAAAATATAATAATCAATTGATTAATAATACAACAAGGTAATAAGGTGCTAAATGCATGAAGTGCTACATGTATTATGTGATAGCCAATTGATAATAAGAGCATAATAAAGTGCTAAATACATAAGGTGATACATACTATAATAACCCAATTAATAAATAAGGAGAATCACTAACCAGTAAGATCAAGAGAGGACCAGCCAGGTGGAAAACAAACAAACACACAACATATAACAAAAAGCTTACAGGTCACAGGGAGCTAGCAGCCCCAGACCCGACCAGCACACACCTCGCCCCCGCCTCACCGCCGACGCGTTGCGTGACGTCACAGCGTCACAATACGTCCTGACGAAGTGTTGGGGTTGGTTCCTTGGGGGTGGTGGGACCCCTCTTTGTTTCTTAGTTAACAGGATGCATAGAAGGGTGGGTGACACCCCTGAATCCCCATTAATAACTATCTTATTCTTGATCCAGCTCATGCACTGGCCAAAGCTGCACTACTACTATACTTTTAGCCAGCATGCGCCATTGGATTGGCGGTAAGGTACGCTTCACCGGCAATCAGAGGGGATTCCCATCAGGGTCTTTCACAATACGTCAAGCCCAAAACACATTTAAAGTGGACCAACACCCAGCCTGATCGGCCTATATTCCCGGGCCGATCCAATCCCTCCCCGTGGGGCATCCAAGAACAGGGTTGCCCCGCTGTGTGAAACCCCCCAGGACGCGAGCAAAACCTTACCTGACTCATTTGTGAATGGTTAGAGGGAAGCGCGAGATGCGGCCGCCAGCGTGCTCGGAGCCACTGAGGTTAGACGCGCATACCTTATCGGCTCTGAGCGCGATGATTGGACGAGTGGCCGTGCGTGCACCATAGGAGCAGGGTGAGGTGAGTAGAATCGGGCGATCTGGGGGGTTTCACATAGCGGGGCACCCCCAATCAGGGTGCCCCGGGGAAGTGGACCAAAACCCAGGATAGTCAAAATCCTGGGTGTTGGTCCACTTTAAAAAAACAGCATAATATCAAAAACTGTTTTGATTGTATTGTGGGGGTGGAGCATGGGTGGCAGGTGTGCACCAGCCTGGCTCATCCAGTAAACACCCGGGTGCAGCCAGCGACAGGGGGGGGGGATGGAGACGATTAGGAGGGGGCTGGAGGCAACAGATGACTCATGATCTCCCATTACATGGCTACTATAAATCAGACAGAACAGCTCCCGACATACCCCCATCCCCCCTCAGCCCTGCCACCTCACCAGCTGCACGGGAGTGAACTAGGCCCGGTGCACACCTGTCAGCCATGCTCCCCAACATTAAGCTCCCTCCTTTCTACACTGAATTGATGCTGTTACATCTGTAGTACTCTTCTGATGCCATCCACTGCCTGTCTCCCATGCACAAACCCAAGTTGATCCTTCTTTATAAATGTATGCAAAAAGGCATTAAATGTAAATGCCAAGATTCTATAAAGTAATTTGATATCTATATTCAATAAGGATATCAGTCTTCTATTTCTGCCTGATTGAGGGATCATAACTATTGACACTCTTAGAATATAAGAATCAAAGGAGTTATCTTTTTTAACATAGTTAACATAGCTAACTTAGATAACTAAGAAGGTTAGTTAAAGGGTATGCTACTATTCCAGCCAGCTTTTTGTAAAAGAGGGCTGTATAACCATCAGGGTCTGGTCGCTTCCCCAGTTTTAATGTGGAATTAGCTTTTGATACCTCTTCTAGTGTAATGTATCCAAATTCACTAGATCTCTCATATCGGGAATGAGGAAATCTAGGTCAAAACACCAGAGGAAATATCCGACATTCTCTTTGTTGAAAGATTGTGGGTTGGAGTAAAATTGTGAAAACCTATATCTAAATTCCTCCAGAATCTTGACTGGATTACGTGTCAGTGGAGACGATCTTGTTTTAAGGGATATTGAAGTCTTGTGAGGCTCTTGGCAGCATAATTGTCTGGCCAGTAAGGCTCCACATTTGTTTGCTGAAGCACAGATCCTCTGCTTGGACCAACAAAATATTTTCTCATAGCTTAAATTGGGTCCTGAGATCATTCATTTTTTTCTTGTTGGCATTTGGAGGATTACTCTTAAACGCATTAGTTACACATGAGAATTGCTTCTCAAGTTTAGCTTGAAGACTATTCTCTCCTTCTTCCTCTTAGAGGACTCAGGACTGCATTAAGGGCTGCCCATAGAGAAATTGGAGAGGGTTTAGTGTGAAGTATTCTTTTGCACTTTTAGTCACTTCGTTTAGGAAAACTCCAGAAGAAAGAGGAAGAGTCAATTAAGACCCATAATTTGCATCCTTGATGTACCATGAGTCACAAGAGATTTGAATGGGGTTATGATCAGACCATGGTACTGGAAGCAAATTGGGTGGGGAGAAATTGTACATGTGGCCACTAATATGTAGTAATTTCTTGCATGGGAGTTATGCATGGCGGAATAGTGTTAGAAGATCCTATTGTCAGGGTACAGGTCCGTCAGACATCTACCAGGCCTGCATTGTTTTTAACACTTAAAATTACTTTGTTGTCTTGGGGTTAGATGGAGATACTGTATCAGACCTAACTATTTTTGGGTGTAGGGTGAGGTACAAGTCCCCACATAAAAATAAAAGTTCCTTTCTTTTGCAGTTGGGTGAGGTTATATATCTGTGATAGAAAGTAGTTATCTCCTGGTCCTAAAGCAGGCCTTAGAGCAGTAGGAACCTACTCGAGTCATCTGAAATTTGCTTGGTACAAAAAAATGTAATTCGCCTGTGAAAAGCAATCAATACTCCTATGTTTTTTCTTAGTTCCAACATAAAAAAACATAGGGGAGTGTCTGCTTAACAATTTAGGGACATTAACCAGACTACATTAGCTTTCTGGGAGTGCATGAAATTCAGGACCCTAGAATACTTATTATGGGAGTTTAACCCTTGTACATTGACTGAAAAAAACATACCTGCCACCGAGCAAAGCGATTGATAGTTTGCTAATTAAGTGGATGAAGGCTGGTGAAGCCCACCAGTTATGATCTAACTGATAGGATAGAGGGGATAAGATTGTGGAAAGAAAAAAAAATGACAGGGGTTTATCCAGGTATCTAGGTTTCAGACCGGTAAACCCAGTAGCCAAAAAAATATATATATTCCACGACAAGATCTGTGACTTTCATGCTCTTCCTATAGCTTGAAAGATTGGGTTGGAGAGCTTTTTTAAGGTTTGTCATCTGACCTCTGGTGTCTTGAGCAAGCTTGAATAAGGTGGTCAACTCAGTGGAGTTCTCCGTGAGATGTCCTGAAATGGAGGGTCCAGAGTAGCTTCAGGGAGAGGCAGTCCCAGCTGAGTGAAACCCTCTGCCAATTCACTGTTGCACGTTGCTTTAATCTAGCCACTGTCATAGAGAAAATCAGCTTGAAGGGGAAGCCCCAGCAGTACTTAGCAGTACCTAGACAGAGATAGGCAAATCTAAATAAAACATTTCCTATTAAATAGTATAGTAAAACATACATAATAAAAATAATAAATAAAGACTTATTTTATATATCTCTTTTTTTATTATTTTTTTTTTTTTGTGCATGGTGACAAATAAGCCCAGATAACGCCCTTCCCCCTTCCTTTTTACCCAGCAGGGTTAAAGGAGACTAAGGGGAGAGGATAGAAATGCACCCATAAGGCACAAGGGGATTATAAAGGGACAGGGGCATCCCATGCCGGGATCACCAACCCGGAAGCCGCCTTCCCACATTTGGGTCTCACGGAGGAGTAATACTCCTGTATACACCAGAAGGTGTATGTATCTACCTTTGCCTGAACCACACAGCCAGGGCTGGGAGGCATACAATATGACCAAACAGGTTTAAAGAGTTTCAGACAGAAATAGAGAAAAAAAAGGGCCGGGAGCAAACTCGGCTACCTGCAGCTTGAAGGAGAGTCATCTTCTGAATGCTTCGCCGACTGCAGAGACGAAAAGACTGAGGAACAGTGGGAGGAACCCAGTACTTATGGACCAGGAGGGGCTCCTTTTTTCCATGTCATCTCTGCAAGATCGCCCTCTACAGGCCGGGTTCCCAAGTGTCATGAATATCGGGAAGTGGGGGGTGTGACATACTAGGAATATAAAAGTTAAAGCTTCTCCCTGTGGATGTGACTACAATATGCACTATAAAGGGTGGTATACACAGGGTCACTTTATGAGGGGGAGCAAGGATCACTCACCCTGGGGCCTCCACCAACCCCTGGATTATGGTCTGGTCCCAGAGGCTTTTCAGTCTTTGGTCTGAAGGGTCGTGGGGCCAGCTATCAGTAGCAATGCCCCCCCCCCCCGTGCCTGGGCAAGCCTTTTTTGTTTTTGAAAAGCCACCACAGGGCAGGATGTAGAGTGTAGAGTAGCAAAGCTGCCATCAGCAATGCTACAGGGATGGGTTGGTGGGTGCAGAGCTGTCAATCGGCAGCCACTGACTGCACATAAGCCACCAAGCCCAGCCTCTGGCAGCTCAATGCAGGGAACTGTTTTTCTGCTGGACCAGCTGGGTAACTACACCCCCTCCCAGAATGGCAAAGCAGGAGTTCCTGAGCAGGATGCACCCACACAAGGGTGGCACAAGGGACTCGATCTAATGTTCCAGTAAGTAGACGGGTGCCAGACAACCACCAATCAGTTACTTGGCTGGACTGTTATTTTAAAGGAAAAAATAACTGTATCCATGGCCTCCACCAGATTTTGTGCCCAGGGACCTCCACCACACTTAATCCAGCCCTTGGTATACACTGCCATACCTCTCAAGTGTCCCTGATTTGGAGGGACTGTCCCTCTTTGGGTGCATGTTCCCCTGTCCGTCATTGTTCTTCTTTGCCCCTCTTTGAGGTGTAACATGCAGGTTTGCATCAATAAATGGTTAATTTGCCTATTTAAAGTGTTTATATTGTTTTAACTGCTATAACCTTATCTCCTATCCATCCCTCAATTATGGGGTGTGGCATAATTTAACAAATGTCCTACTTTCCCACTCTGAAAAGTCGGTAGGTATGTACACTGTTGTAAATACGTGTTGAAAACCCTACCTGTGGGTGTAAAAAATATGCTTTATAGAAAACCCTAGCTAGCAAAATGTTGCTCAAAACATCCGAGCACTGGATACCTAGATCAATGCAGCATAGCAAATATATAGTTTAAACCAGGGGTGCTCAATCTTTTGATGAGCACGGGCCACTTTATTGATCTGGAACCTGGTCACAGGCCACAATGAATCCGTTCAGAATTTTTTCATTTGGAAAAGCATAATAAAGATTTTCTAGACCAATAAGAATACCCACTGCACAAATTCTTTTTGTATCTCCTTCTAACACACAACTAAATTCATATGTAACAATCCCCACATGCTAGCAATGCACAAGCCTATTGTCTTACATCTCTGAAAATATGGGACCCTTATTAATAGCCCTCCCCCATCAGTCCCACATCTTAACCATGTTCCCAATACTCCCCCCATTTTAACTCCCACCAATGCCAAGCATACAATCACCCTCGGGGTCCTGTTGTACAATCCATGTCACATGTGTTCCTCCAAGCCACCACTGTCACCTCTATTTGCCAATGCTCCCATCCTATATGACATTCCGTGTAATCACCCATCTTTATTGTACCCTTGGTCAAATACCCTTACACATCAGATCTATTACCCCCTCCCACTTTTCCCACAGCAAGTCAAGGGCATATGTTTAGCACATTTGGTTTAAACCCATAAAGCCCTTTGCTTTTCATATATTTCAGTGGTAGGGAAAGGTGTATAGGAACCTCATTTAAGAAGTGTCAACTCCACACATCACCACTTTTTCTTGCCTCAGCGGCACTCAGCGTATGATTTAACAACTAAAAAACTCTTATGCCAATGCAGCCACCTAGCACCTTAATTAACTTTAGCGTTGAAAAGGATGCAGCACCGGGCACTGTGGTTGAAACTGCACCATATGAAATATGGCGCTGTTGCTCAACTTACCATACAGCACAATGGGCTACTGGATTGCACTTTTAAATGCTTAGAATTAAAATGAAACACATTTATTTGTACAGAATGTGAATTGGGACTTGCATTAAATAATTTAAACGCAGTACCTAGATGGTCCAAAATGTTTTTTTTTTTTGTTTGTTTTGGGTTATTACAATTGATTTCAATGGCTTTTTTTTTTTGCTTACCAATGTGTAATTTAGATACCAGCAACTAAAACACAGCCGAAATACACTGTAAAGTTTGTCCCCTTTGTTCCTAGCAGTGATTTCCTAAAACTGTAATGAAGAAACACAGACCAGCGCCAGAAAAATACAGCTTCAAAGATTTTAATGAGGAAAAAAATCATAAATATGCCATTACATAATGGCAACAATCAAAGCAAATTTGGTAGCAAATTAGACAGCCAATGCTAGCGCCGATGTTGACGGGAATGCCGGCGCTCTGAAGCTGGTGCTATAGCCACAAAATTCAGCCCACATCATAAATAAGGCCCCTAATCAGGCGCGCACATATCATAGAGGCAGCTCAGGCACGTGTCTTTGGGCCCAGAGAAAGCTACCTGCAGAGCCTCTTCAGCATGTTTGCGACTGTTGACTTACCTACCCATGCCACCTGCTTCACCTGCGCCAGCTTTTCCTGACCCCCCACCACACTTCTCCATACGTCACCCAGTACACCTTGCCTGTGCCAGGTGTGCTGCCCTGGTCTCTGTGTGTCAACTGCCCCGGTCCCCTTCATCCCCTGGCTTGTAAGTCTCGGGGGGGGGGGGAGCTGATAGACGTCTGTAATGGGGTACAGCTATGGTACCCCTGAATGCTAAAAAAACAATTGCTCTGGCTCCCACTATCCTGTGCACTGGTACATGGGTCAATTGGACCCCTTACCAAGTCACAAACATTTAAAAAAAAACTCAAATTCTTTGCAGCTTCCTCTCATCCCCCACTGGATGGTGACCTCTCTGCAGGTCCTTTGGATTAGTGTCTCTCTCTACCACAGAGGAGGAGCCTCTATGCCACTGGAAGAGATTTCCTGGGGTATCCCCAGAGCTTAACTCTTTGTGAACTGGTTAGGGCCTATACCATTTCAAATAGAAAAGGGGTGCCAGACCACCTGTCCAACATGCTAGCAGGTGGCCTGCTTATACCCTAAACCCCATTGCCTGCAAGCTAAACTACTAGTGGGTTGCAGAAGAGGCAGGTGCCCCTCAGCAGTGGCCTTGTATTCTTCTAAGGGTATACTGCACTGGACCTATGCCAAAAGGCATAGGGGCTTCTAAGTACTAGGGCTAGGGGCATCAGTTCAGCCCTTGGGCAGGGGCCACAGTCTCTATCACGTCCCCACCCACTAAAAAGTTTGGTCCCTCTCCCCTAAGGCTCACCAACCCGGCACACCAAAGATACATATGTAGCCGCCCTTATGCTTGCTCATGGCTTAACAAACTTGATTATGTGGAACTGGTGAAGATATCTCATCTGGCTATTGTTTTAAAATTCGATACCTTGGCAATTCGAGATAGGCTGCTATTCAGTGTTGTCGACACCAGGAGGAGCATGAGAGCATGGCCCATCATAACTACAACAGACAAACTGGACTCGATTCAGTAACAGTTGAAAAAAAAACTCCTGGTGTGAAGACATGCACTTTAGGTGAAAGGAAAGCACTGTGAATTACAAGCTAGTGAGGAAGCAATGACACTGACACTTTTTACTACAGTGTAAAAAGGTGAACAAAGTTTCCTACTCTTTTTAGGTGTAAAAAGTGCCATTGACTTTTATTGTCTTCCTAGCTGGTGATTCAGCAATGGGAGAACCTCCTTTACTTCAATAAAGTTTCCATTCATCTCATTGCAGAACACTCCCTCGAACCTCACTAACCCGCAGGCAGCAGCATAACTTAATGTGATGGGGCCCTGGTGCAAACATTAAAGCAGGACAAAGCATACCAGCAGCCAGCCTGGAATCTAAAACACTCACCCAGCAGAAGCGCCATGGGAAGCCGTGTGCGCAGGTGGTGTGCCTGAGTTGCTCCTTCTTCCTCCTCCTTTGGACGGTAGTTTGCTGGCACCTGCTCTTTTACTGGTAGTATTACACCTGTGGTTTCTCCCTCATGTCTGTCATTTTGTATCTTGTAATTTGTGTCTATGGTTTGTACTGCTTGTAGGAAATTGTTAATAAGTTATACTGGTCAAAATCTCATGCTCCTTTCATATAGTCATCTAGCTTGGTAACACTTGTTAACTATTTATGTGTGTAATTTCACCATTTTATTTTGTTATTGAATTCATTCACCTTTATGACATTTTTGGATCTATTTAGCACAGATATTTAACTGCTGCTTGTATTATAAAAGACACATTTGCTGCCTTGAAGACAACAAATGAGTTAAAAGTTTCCAGTTGGACCAAATGAGTGGCCAAATGAATTAATTTTTGTCCTGTATATCCAATGGGACAACCAGGGGGGTCCAGATGTCCCTTCCTTCCTATATTAAAAGGGTTGCCAATAAGGATTGGGTATCCCAGTAGGACGCACTGCTACATTTTTTTTACGATACCCATTGTTAAAATTAGCCCCAAAAATGTTTTCATCTTACTTAAATTTGTAGGTTGCCATGCACGAGATTTGCTGTGCCTCTGTGTGGGTGGTGTTTTGTGCGAGGACCTGCTCAGCATAGCGATTGGTATAATTAATAGACTGTATTCAGTCGGATGGCCTCTGAAATAATTAAATTGAAAAAGCCAATGACAAGCTTGTGGTGTTGACATTGACCCCGGAGACCGAATCAAATGGGGGAATTTCAGGGGAATAATTATTAGTAGGCCTCCACACAGGCACTCCTTTACAACTGCAGCACCCCCTGATCTACACTTTCCTCCAGCATGGCCTCTTCTTGTGCAATACAATCCCTTCTAGGGTGCCTAGCGCTAGCACTAGAGGAGACACTGTCGGATTCACTACCTGAGGGCATATATTCTGATCCTGACTCACTAACTTTTACTGTGCAGTGTACCTTCTCTCAGCCATTTTTAAATCTATCAAAAAAGTCACAAAATAAAAACACTATGGGAACTCCTAACTAACTAAAAGCCTAGAACTAAAGCCTAAAGCTAATACCTGAAAAAAACAGCAAAATATAAGAATCACAAATATAAAAAAGTATATATCTATGAACTGACATAAAGTGGTGAATTCAGCGCAGGAGGAGCAGATCCAAATGATTTCCTTGATTTCCTGGAGGGGCTAGTGGGGGGGGGGGATAGGAGAAGAAGGACACAGGGACTAGTAATCTGGGTCTAGGGGTTTACAGCAGTCCCAGGGGGCAGCAGGACTGTACACAGTAGAGGTCTTAGTAGAGACAGTCCCAAAAGGGAAGGACGAAGGTCCAGCTGAGGCAGTCTTTGGGACAAAAGCCAACCAACACACCTAAAGGAAGTTTAGTTAACAGGATGAAAGAGGGAAAAGACAGCACTCAGACACTCAATAAACTAGTGTGCAACACTGGGGGTTGGAAGAGAGCCAAAAGGCCAAAACCAAGAAACAAAGAGGGGTCCCCACCACCCCAAAGGAACCAACCCCAACACAAAGGTGGCACCACTATAATATTTTATCTAATAATATAAACAACTTTATTATCCCATGTTACAGAGCAATATACATAGACATATTAAAACCAATTATTAAAAAAAAAAACATAAACACAACAATTAATTAAATAGAGGAGGGGGATCAAAAATGAGGAGGGGGAGGGAACCGGTGATAGCAATGTCAAAATAGAACGCTGCTTAGCACAATATAAGTATATTGCAAAATCACAACATGTTGACTAGTGTCTGTTAAAGGCTGGCCATACAATCACCATAAGTGCAATAATATCTAAAACCATAAAAAGAATATATTATATATTATAAAATATAATAATCAATTGATTAATAATACAACAAGGTAATAAGGTGCTAAATGCATGAAGTGCTACATGTATTATATGATAGCCAATTGATAATAAGAGCATAATAAAGTGCTAAATACATAAGGTGCTGCATACTATAATAGCCCAATTAATAAATAAGGAGAATCACTAACCAGTAAGATCAAGAGAGGACCAGCCAGGTGGAAAACAAACAAACACACAACATATAACAAAAAGCTTACAGGTCACAGGGAGCTAGCAGCCCCAGACCCGACCAGCACACACCTCGCCCCCGTCTCACCGCCGACGCGTTGCGTGACGTCACAGCGTCACAATACGTCCTGACGAAGTGTTGGGGTTGGTTCCTTGGGGGTGGTGGGACCCCTCTTTGTTTCTTAGTTAACAGGATGCATAGAAGGGTGGGTGACACCCCTGAATCCCCATTAATAACTATCTTATCCTTGATCCAGCTCATGCACTGGCCAAAGCTGCACTACTACTATACTTTTAGCCAGCATGCGCCATTGGATTGGCGGTAAGGTACACTTCACCGGCAATCAGAGGGGATTCCCATCAGGGTCTTTCACAATACCTCAAGCCCAAAACACATTTAAAGTGGACCAACAACCAGCCTGATCGGCCTATATTCCCAGGCCGATCCAATCCCTCCCCGTGGGGCATCAAAGAACACGGTTGCCCCGCTGTGTGAAACCCCCCAGGATGCGAGCAAAACCTTACCTGACTCATTTGTGAATGGTTAGAGGGAAGCGCGAGATGCGGCCGCCAGCGTGCTCGGAGCCACTGAGGTTAGACGCGCATACCTTATCGGCTCTGAGCGCAATGATTGGATGAGTGGCCGTGCGTGCGCCATAGGAGCAGGGTGAGGTGAGTAGAATCGGGCGACCTGGGGGGTTTCACATAGCGGGGCACCCCCAATCAGGTTGCCCCGGGGAAGTGGACCAAAACCCAGGATAGTCAAAATCCTGGGTGTTGGTCCACTTTAAAAAAAACAGCATAATATCAAAAACTGTTTTGATTGTATTGTGGGGGTGGAGCATGGGTGGCAGGTGTGCACCAGCCTGGCTCATCCAGTAAACACCCGGGTGCAGCCAGCGACAGGGGGGGGGATGGAGACGATTAGGAGGGGGCTGGAGGCAGCAGATGACTCATGATCTCCCATTACATGGCTACTATAAATCAGACAGAACAGCTCCCGACATACCCCCATCCCCCCTCAGCCCTGCCACCTCACCAGCTGCACGGGAGTGAACTAGGCCCGGTGCACACCTGTCAGCCATGCTCCCCAAGATTAAGCTCCCTCCACTGTATTTTTCTACACTGAATTGATGATGTTACATCTGTAGTACTCTTCTGATGCCATCCACTGCCTGTCTCCCATGCACAAACCCAAGTTGATCCTTCTTTATAAATGTATGCAAAAAGGCATTAAATGTAAATGCCAAGATTCTATAAAGTAATTTGATATCTATATTCAATAAGGATATCAGTCTTCTATTTCTGCCTGCTTGGGGGATCATAACTATTGACACTCTTAGCATATAAGAATCAAAGGAGTTATCTTTTTTAACATAGCTAACATAGCTAACTTAGATAACTAAAGGGTATGCTACTATTCCAGCCAGCTTTTTGTAAAAGAGGGCTGTATAACCATCAGGGTCTGGTCGCTTCCCCAGTTTTAATGTGGAATTAGCTTTTGATACCTCTTCTAGTGTAATGTATCCACATTCACTAGATCTCTCATATCGGGAATGAGGAAATCTAGGTCAAAACACCAGAGGAAATATCCGACATTCTCTTTGTTGAACGATTGTGGGTTGGAGTAAAATTGTGAAAACCTATATCTAAATTCCTCCAGAATCTTGACTGGATTACGTGTCAGTGGAGACGATCTTGTTTTAAGGGATATTGAAGTCTTGTGAGGCTCTTGGCAGCATAATTGTCTGGCCAGTAAGGCTCCACGTTTGTTTGCTGAAGCACAGATCCTCTGCTTGGACCAACAAAATATTTTCTCATAGCTTAAATTGGGTCCTGAGATCATTCATTTTTTTCTTGTTGGCATTTGGAGGATTACTCTTAAACGCATTAGTTACACATGAGAATTGCTTCTCAAGTTTAGCTTGAAGACTATTCTCTCCTTCTTCCTCTTAGAGGACTCAGGACTGCATTAAGGGCTGCCCATAGAGAAATTGGAGAGGGTTTAGTGTGAAGTATTCTTTTGCACTTTTAGTCACTTCGTTTAGGAAAACTCCAGAAGAAAGAGGAAGAGTCAATTAAGACCCATAATTTGCATCCTTGATGTACCATGAGTCACAAGAGATTTGAATGGGGTTATGATCAGACCATGGTACTGGAAGCAAATTGGGTGGGGAGAAATTGTACATGTGGCCACTAATATGTAGTTATTTCTTGCATGGGAGTTATGCATGGCGGAATAGTGTTAGAAGATCCTATTGTCAGGGTACAGGTCCGTCAGACATCTACCAGGCCTGCATTGTTTTTAACACTTAAAATTACTTTGTTGTCTTGGGGTTAGATGGAGATACTGTATCAGACCTAACTATTTTTGGGTGTAGGGTGAGGTACAAGTCCCCACATAAAAATAAAAGTTCCTTTCTTTTGCAGTTGGGTGAGGTTATATATCTGTGATAGAAAGTAGTTATCTCCTGGTCCTAAAGCATGCTTAGAGCAGTAGGAACCTACTCGAGTCATCTGAAATTTGCTTGGTACAAAAAAATGTAATTCGCTTGTGAAAAGCAATCAATACTCCTATGTTTTTTCTTAGTTCCAACATAAAAGAACATAGGGGAGTGTCTGCTTAACAATTTAGGGACATTAACCAGACTACATTAGCTTTCTGGGAGTGCATGAAATTCAGGACCCTAGAATACTTATTATGGGAGTTTAACCCTTGTACATTGACTGAAAAAAACATACCTGCCACCGAGCGAAGTGATTGATAGTTTGCTAATTAAGTGGATGAAGGCTGGTGAAGCCCACCAGTTATGATCTAACTGATAGGATAGAGGGGATAAGATTGTGGAAAGAAAAAAAAATGACAGGGGTTTATCCAGGTATCTAGGTTTCAGACCGGTAAACCCAGTAGCCAAAAAATATATATATATTCCACGACAAGATCTGTGACTTTCATGCTCTTCCTATAGCTTGAAAGATTGGGTTGGAGAGCTTTTTTAAGGTTTGTCATCTGACCTCTGGTGTCTTAAGCAAGCTAGAATAAGGTGGTCAACGCAGTGGAGTTCTCCGTGAGATGTCCTGAAATGGAGGGTCCAGAGTAGCTTCAGGGAGAGGCAGTCCCAGCTGAGTGAAACCCTCTGCCAATTCACTGTTGGATGTTGCTTTAATCTAGCCACTGTCATAGAGAAAATCAGCTTGAAGGGGAAGCCCCAGCAGTACTTAATGTTCTTGGATTTTAGTGTTTGATCACAGGGCTTTAATTTTCGCCTTCTTATTATGGTGGATTGAGGGAGATCTGAATACATTTGGTATGGGTAGTTCTGGAATTTTAGGGGTTGTTTTTTCCATGCTAGTGCCATGATTTTGTCCTTTGTTTTAAAGTTGTGACATTTAACGATTATCCCCTCGATTCAAAGAGCAAAAGTTAATTGATTTCGGATCGAGAATCGTAAGTTTGGGTGGGTGTTAGTCATTTTTTCCTGTTTTTTTGGCCATTTACGACTCGCACGAGCCTACGTTCGAATGCGTATATGCTCTTACGATCATCGCAAGTTCGTTCGTAAATTTTAGGATCAAAACGTAAAACTTAGGATCAAATCCTAAAACTTAGGATCAAAACGTAAAACTTAGGATAATCGGATGTGTTTAGGTGTGATTCAGAGAACAGTTTTCAAACCTCTAAATACGTTTTAAAAGAAAGCCACTGCCGACACCTTTTAGCAGTCGGATTGCTGTTCTTGAACAGGTTTTTTGGCTATGTGGAGGAGTCTGCGCGTCTTGAGCTCCAATGAACTGCATGTATCAGCATGGCCGAGGCCATAAATTGTATGGCAATGCATACCTGATTCATGTATGCCTTATAAAAGCATTTTAATGTGGACCTTAATTAGTCCTTTGCATGTAAACCGTTATTTTGCAATCTATTTGCGTTAATGAAAGAAACTTATGTCCTTTGGTATTTATTTTTAAATTGATGTACTAGAATAATATTTTTAGATTGCATTTATTGGTGTAGTTGTTTACCTTTGCTTTGTTTAATTATTTAAGCACATCTTTGGTCAGATGCATCACACTTACTGAGGAGAGGAGAGCGGGATAAAGTGCAGGATGTGGGTTACTGCTGTATTTTGCACAGACACAGCAGAGCTGGGGGCACGGAAAGGTCAGAAATCAAAGAATGCAGAGCAACACAGTCACAAGGCCCTTTCTGTTTGCAGGCTGCCCGATAATACCTGAGCCGCCATCTTGGCTGTTTCTAGGCTCATAACATGCAGAAGTTGCTGGGTGTTTTTTTTATATTTGAGAGCAATCTGTATGTAGAGGGTGTGGGTAACCACACACAAAATTTTAAGTTGTACCATTTGAAGCCAAAATATTAAAATTAAATCCTCAAGTAAAAAATGCAAGTTAACTAAAAATTAAACAAAGTAAGATTTACTTATGCAAATGCATTCATTAATGGTTGGTTACTACAAAATGAATGAAATAAAGAAAAATAAGACCAAATATTTAGAATGCACTTTAATGAGGTAAGTTTGTAGTGCGCAGGCGCAAGATCAGAAGGATTTACGTCCAGACAAAAAAGGAAAAAGGGCAAAACCAATGTTGCAACCTGAGAAATGAAACGGAAAATTCAGGATGGAAACTGACATAGGTCTGATTCGCGAACTGCCATACGAACGGACGTACATTTTAGGATAGAAACGTATTTGCTTATAGAATCACTCGCAAGTTCATACGAACGCACGAGCGGACGTGAAAAATAGGATGATCGGCACCCAAATCCAAGCTGTTACATGTTTCTTTGAATCGACCCTTATATCTCTTGTGGGATCATTTGCAGGTCTTCTAGTAAGGGCCTTGTGCGCTCTACCCAGCTAAAGTCTTTCCAGCGGTACAGAAGGATCCAATTCCTGTAGGAACTCTAGCACACTGGGCATCCTAATGAAGCCCCATTGAAATGTATAGGAGAGAGCTACAGATCGACAGGTAGTACATGGCACTCCTGAGCGTAGAGCGGCGGCGCTATACACTGAGCTGCCTGGATTAATACGTGTGACACTACCTGATGCTGTTAGAGGCGCTCACCAGATTCGCTCTCTTAAATGTGGTTTTGTGTACAGCGCCTGGCATTCACCAGACACTGCCTGCCGCTATGAGACATTATCTGGCGCTATCCATTTTTAAATAACCCCATTATTAACAAATCACCAATGCAGGTTCTGGAGAAGTAATTTAGTTTAATATTAATTAAAAGTAAAAAGAAACACTTCTGTACAGCTCTGCCCATTGTGGTCTATGGGTTCTAAACCTACAGTGGCACTATAAACTGCTATATATACTGCTACTATAAACAGCTTTGAGAAGGTATAGCAGGGGTGTTAAATTAGATGGAGGCTGGCGGACACATTGGCACTGACTGTTTTTTGTTTGTTAAATTGGGCACAGAGTGATGCTGAGGCTAACATATTGGCACTGAGTGACATTAACTGGCAATGATAAATGAGGCTCATGTATTCAAATAGAAAATCTCTAAAATGAATTCCCACCATTCTCTCATGTTCTGTCTGCATTGACAAAACAGGAAGTTAATCTGAACAGGAAGCCATAGTTGTCATATAAACCCTAAATTGAGTTTTGGAAACCAAATTGTGGTCCTAGTGACACTTGTAGATTTTAGTTAAATGAAGGCCAAACTGACCAAACATGAGAGAGGGGTATATATTCCCAATGATGTCACAAGCAGTTAAAGTAGCTTTAGGAAACATTTATAAAAACTGATAAAATAATACTAGTATTACATTTTTTTGTATAAATAAATAAATATATATATATATATATATATATATATATATATATATATATATATATATCTTAACTTTTTTAAGATACAGTGAAATGCAGTACAGCAACACTAACATCCAGATTGAGGACTTTTAATAATAACTGTTTCCATTAAATATGATATATTTTACAATTTCTTTCCTCCACTTAATCAATGTGATGGAATTATAATTTTATTTTCACTAACTGTGATTTACTTAGAACAGTGTGATTTATTGCAAGTGGAATTTGTTTAGTTAATGGAACATTTTAATTTATTGTGCATGATAGAAGGCAGTATAAAATTACTTTGAATATCTGGATTGCTTTACTGTTGAAGACAGGCCAGGCTATTAAATCAGATGAGAATGAGCAGAGTAAGCACTATTATCTCAGGTACATCAGTGAATGAGGGGAGATGCTGAAATAAATAAGATATCATGAGAATATGAAGTCATCTAAACAGTGTAAATATACCGTTTTAGTTTGACGGTAATACAATAATGTTTACAAAAATGTTATTATTATAATGTGTTTCACAAATCATGTCATCCCTGCTCTCTGGCTGTAATGATGGCTACAGAGATTTGACCAAATTCTACTACATCATGATTTGACCGAGATGCTTAGAATTTTTAAACTAGCAAAAAACTCACTGGGACTTAAGCTGTATCTACAAGGACAGTCGCTCCATCAGGCCTCATGGGATCAAAAGGCAGAATCCTGAATGCTTCTCCATCTTATTTGGTAGGGTGAGCAGTGCTGAGTGCTGAGATTACATAATGTATGTAAGAAAGCAGAAACCATTTTCTCTATTTATAGTCAACTTTTATCTGGTGTTTGCCCAAAGTGAATCTATGCATTACCACTTATGACTGTAAATCTATTATTCCTCATACCCTGCTGCTCTGTAAAGATCAGGCACTTGTTGACAGCCTTATTCTTGTCAAAACTGATGCCAGTCAATCAGAGTGACTCACTATGGTCAGCCGACATAGCAAAGCAAGCCTCATCTTTCCTTGCCTGTCTTTTTCTGAACATTTAGTTACAATGTGAAAGTAAACTGCAACAGCATGCCTTATTTTCGACAGAAACTGTGTATGAAAGTTAAAAATGTAATCCTCAATTTCCATATAAATATATAATTTGATACATTGATTAATATTGATATTTTTTTCACAAATGTTTTTCTGTTTTGTCACACTACTGGGATTTACTTATACAACATAACAGACGGGACCCCCCCCCCCCCCCCACTTGAGGGTGATTCAAACTAATTTGAAGAAGTTAAATGTGTTCAAACACCCAATAGGGGGCTAGCATATCCAAATATAAAAAACTAACTAGAGCCTCAGGATCACTAACAGACACTGAGAACTTCAGGACTGTAGATCCAAATATCACCTCAACTAACCACTCTTGGCCTCCAGACCTCGATCTTTGCCCATCGTTTGTCACAACCAGAACCACCAACAGTGCACCGGCCATGGAACGTGCTCTCCACTTCCTATCTGGTGCTCAAGAAAGGGCGCTCTGAAGGGTTCTGGAAAACTGCCCTGAACCATGTTTAGTTTATTTTTATTTTGTAGTTCTTACTCGGAATTAACAAAGCAGGCTGCATAAGAGATAGAAAAGACTTGCAGATATCAGTTATTAGTAAATCTTACAAGTCTCAGATCCTAATCTTCTGTCAAAAAAATCTAGGAAGAGTTAGCAGAAGTGTCTACTTTTATACACAATTGGGTTGATTCAAAGAAACATGTAACAGCTTGGATTTGGCTCACGATCATCCTATTTTTCACGTCCGCTCGTGCGTTCGTATGAACTTGCGAGTGATTCAATAAGCAAATACGTTTCTATCCTAAAAGATACGTCCGTTCGTATGATATCTCCCGAACTTGCCTCAGTCAGTTGGCAATCGTAAAAATCACGTTCATGTGCTCACCTGTTGCGGCGGCAGCCTGTTTTTTCGGCTGCTTCCATCGTCAACCTCTTCCAATTACTTGCGTTTGCCTCTGGTTTTCATTGGTTTTTGGCCTCTTAGATTCGTGCGTTCGTATGTTTATAAGATCTTGCGCATGCGCACCCTCAACCAGAAACTTACCTAAACCTCTTAGCGCTTGCATCCAACTTCATTTCTCGGTCCCTCAAACTTACCTAAACCCCGTAGCGGCTGCATCCCACTTCATTTCTCGGTCCCTCAAACTTACCTAAACCCCTTAGCGCTTGCATCCAACTTCATTTCTCGGTCCCTCAAACTTACCTAAACCCTTTAGCGGCTGCATCCAACTTCATTTCTCGGTCCCTCAAACTTACCTAAACCCTTTAGCGGCTGCATCCAACTTCATTTCTCGGTCCCTCAAACTTACCTAAACCCTTTAGCGGCTGCATCCAACTTCATTTCTCGGTCCCTCAAACTTACCTAAACCCTTTAGCGGCTGCATCCCACTTCATTTCTCGGTCCCTCAAACTTACCTAAACCCTTTAGCGGCTGCATCCCACTTCATTTCTCGGTCCCTCAAACTTACCTAAACCCTTTAGCGGCTGCATCCCACTTCATTTCTCGGTCCCTCAAACTTACCTAAACCCTTTAGCGGCTGCATCCCACTTCATTTCTCGGTCCCTCAAACTTACCTAAACCCTTTAGCGGCTGCATCCAACTTCATTTCTCGGTCCCTCAAACTTACCTAAACCCTTTAGCGGCTGCATCCAACTTCATTTCTCGGTCCCTCAAACTTACCTAAACCCTTTAGCGGCTGCATCCCACTTCATTTCTCGGTCCCTCAAACTTACCTAAACCCTTTAGCGGCTGCATCCAACTTCATTTCTCGGTCCCTCAAACTTACCTAAACCCTTTAGCGGCTGCATCCAACTTCATTTCTCGGTCCCTCAAACTTACCTAAACCCTTTAGCGGCTGCATCCAACTTCATTTCTTGGTCCCTCAAACTTACCTAAACCCTTTAGCGGCTGCATCCAACTTCATTTCTCGGTCCCTCAAACTTACCTAAACCCTTTAGCGGCTGCATCCCACTTCATTTCTCGGTCCCTCAAACTTACCTAAACCCTTTAGCGGCTGCATCCCACTTCATTTCTCGGTCCCTCAAACTTACCTAAACCCTTTAGCGGCTGCATCCCACTTCATTTCTCGGTCCCTCAAACTTACCTAAACCCTTTAGCGGCTGCATCCCACTTCATTTCTCGGTCCCTCAAACTTACCTAAACCCTTTAGCGGCTGCATCCAACTTCATTTCTCGGTCCCTCAAACTTACCTAAACCCTTTAGCGGCTGCATCCCACTTCATTTCTCGGTCCCTCAAACTTACCTAAACCCTTTAGCGGCTGCATCCAACTTCATTTCTCGGTCCCTCAAACTTACCTAAACCCTTTAGCGGCTGCATCCAACTTCATTTCTCGGTCCCTCAAACTTACCTAAACCCCTTAGCGCTTGCATCCAACTTCATTTCTCGGTCCCTCAAACTTACCTAAACCCTTTAGCGGCTGCATCCAACTTCATTTCTCGGTCCCTCAAACTTACCTAAACCCTTTAGCGGCTGCATCCAACTTCATTTCTCGGTCCCTCAAACTTACCTAAACCCCTTAGCGCTTGCATCCAACTTCATTTCTCGGTCCCTCAAACTTACCTAAACCCCTTAGCGCTTGCATCCAACTTCATTTCTCTGTCCATAAAACGTAAGAAAATCACATAATTTACATATGTCTATATGTTTCTAAGCGTGTTGTTTCTGGTTTGTGTAATTTTTTGGGTGTGTGCATATTAGAAAAGACACATTTAGGAAGGCTTAAAATCTAATTTATTTACATTATTACCTTTGTTTGGTTGTAAATAATTTTTATTTTTTTTTTTTTTTTTAATTTGGTCTCGGTAAAACACATAGTTTTTTTTTTTTTTTTTGAAAACAGTAAAACACATAGTTTTTTTTTTTTTTTGACAACAATAAAACACATTTTTTGTTTGGTTTGACACAAACCTAATATTTTTTTTTTTAAAAATAGATAAAATCCTTTAAAACATTGGGACATCTGTAAAAAAAAGTAAAACAAAGGAGCCAGGACCAAGGGCACTATTCATCATCCTCTTCTTCATCTGTTGGCCCCAACGTCGCCTGTATGGCCAGCAGCTCGGCCACCAACTCCTTCATTCTTTTATTTTTTCCCGCCAAGGTTTGGGGGATCATCCCTGTAACCAATAGAGAAAGAAACATAAATAGGAGTCCCAGACCGGTTTGTATGCTGGAAATAGATTTAGGGTTAATCAAATACATGTAAATGCATGACATATGTCATTCTTCAAAGGGATACAGTTAATGCATTTCCCACAGGTAAGTGTTTAAACTCCTTAAACCGGACCTTCCACATTATTTAATGAAAACCAATAACTATTCACAAATGATTCTGCACCACCTCAAAGTTATTTTGGGTTTTTTGGGGATTACAGCGCCGCCATCTGGACTCTGAAGCATAACACTTAATGAGGAGTGGAGAGTTGGATAAAGTACAGGGGAGTAGGTTACAGTGGTGCGTTGGGAATCCCGAGCATAGCTGGGTTGAGGGAAAGGTCATCACTCACACAATGCATGGCAGCACCTTCCTTTTTTCAATCTGTATCCCATGCTGCCTGTAAATATTGCGCATTCCATATTCCCCAATATTGGTTTTGTTCAGTCTAATAACATGCATTAGATGGGTGAAGGGTGTTTTTCCATGGTTCTAATCTGTACGTACAGTGTGATGGCTAAGTCTTTGGTTCTTAATACTAGTTAGGGTCCTCTTTAAGCTAACGAAGTGCCCACATGAAAGTGTGAACTACACATTGGCTACGCCTTTAGTTATGTGTGTGTTATTAGCTAACCAAACATTAATATGAATAATGGCATGGAGACTTACGGAGTTGGTGGCCGACAGATGGCTGGTTGGGGCCAACAGGCTGCCCTTGGTCCTGGCTCTGCTGTGAAGAAGTCCCTGGAGAAACATGTGACATTTGGTTAGTACTTGTAGAGAGTCACTATTCCCAACATATCTGGCTCCCAGTCTGGCTGACATCACTCACCTTCGCCAGGATCGACTTCAAGCATCTCTGCTGCCTCCTCCTCCACTATCTCACCCGCTCCAGAAGCTTCTACAAATACATAATAAAGGATAACTTAGTTTTTGGCCTGCCATGTATATCTTTGTGCCTATACATGAAGAGTGACATACCAGAGCCTTCCCCATGCGTGGCCAGGTATGACTCCACGCCCACGCGCCTTGGCCCCTCCTCTGTGGTAAGGTCCAGGGGCTGGTCTGAGGAGGCCACAGAGGAGGGGTAGGTCCGTCGCCCGGGAGATCCACCACCGTCACTCACAGATGCAGAGTCATGCAGCACTGGTCGGCCTGTACGTCTCCGGGTGCGGCGAATTCTGAAATCCATTTCCAACACTACCAAAGAAAAGTCATTATAAATAAAGGCATAACTTATACATTTGGAACATATACCATGCAATTGCTTTGTACTTACTTGGGAAATGGATCCCAAAAAACCTCCGCACCCGGGGCATGTGCAGACGTTTCAGGTCCGACCAATGCTGCATTATCTGGGTGTGAGTGAAGGTGGTGCTGGTCACACGGTGGATTTCCGCGATGATCTCCCGGGCGATGTCCCTTTTCTCGCACACATTGGGCGCGAAGTCATACCGGCGCTGAAGCATGATCTGAAAAACATAATGGACACAGAGCTTTTACTTTTACACACAGACCCATATGTGTTGCATCACAAGTTGAGAATTTAATGTCATTAACACACACATTTCGAATGGCAGCCATTTTTGGGGAGTGCCTTAAAGAGGACGTTGACTGTGATTGACAGTCTGGTCTTATGTTATATGTATCACACACCATGTACATACAGATAATAGCCAACATCAAGAATCAGCCCACCTGCATCTATGGCATGTTAGGATGGTTTAAACATCCAAGATGTAGCCTAATGCTTAGGCTTTTGGACCACGTGTGTGGCTTCCCGTTGTGTTTTTATGGCTTAGGAAAACAGTGTTCCTCAAACATCCGCATCAAGGTCCGAGACAGGCCAGGTTTGCCAGCTCGCCCCGCTACTCCACAGGTTAATTAACTGTTGCTAAGCCGGAGCAATTGGCCGAATTAGGACATCAGCATAGACAGTTGAAAACGTGGCCAGGCTCGGCCCTTGAGGATGAAGTGTGAGGAGCCAGTGATTAAACATTAAGAGACCCCAAACTAGTTCCAAACGCATCATTTACATTTAGGCCATCATTGACTATTAGATTCAAATGCACAGGCAGCCACTTACCAGCATGAGGATCTCTTCCTGTTGACGGGTGAAGATAGTGGGCGCCATCTTTATGCTTCTTCAAGGCAGCAGATAAGTGAAACCCCAGCGGTTTCCTGGTTCCGCTCGAACGTACGTTCGTACGAGCGCGTAGTCGTGCGCATAGGCGTCACACGCTGGGCTCATTATTTAAAGGTCCCTGCACCCAAAGCTCATTCTCTTTGAGCATTTGTGTACGATGGCACCGAAAAAGGCGATGAGCAAGCGACCCCAGCCAAGCAAGACCGCGGAGGGCCCAACAACAAGGTCCCAGCAAGGTCGGCGAAAACTGAGAGGCAAGACTCCCACCTCGGCCCCACCAAGGGACCCTGGACCCTCAGGTACCAAAAAAAGGGGCCCCAAGCCCCGTGCCCCTGCAGCCAAAAAGCTGGCAACTGCAGCACCCACCACCTCTGCCCCCAGAACAGGCAGCACAAGTGAGCCCACACCGGCCATGCCTTCAAGTAGGGCAGTTCGGCAACCCATGCCCCGCAGCAGGGCCCGAACCCCATCCAGGGCACGAAGCCCAGCCAGAGGCCGAAGAACCCCATCCAGGGCCCGAACCCCATCCAGGGCACGAAGCCCAGCCAGAGGCCGAAGAACCCCATCCAGGGCCCGAACCCCATCCAGGGCACGAAGCCCAGCCAGAGGCCGAAGAACCCCATCCAGGGCCCAAACCCCATCCAGGGCACGAAGCCCAGCCAGAGGCCGAAGAACCCCATCCAGGGCCCGAACCCCATCCAGGGCCCGAACCCCATCCAGGGCACGAAGCCCAGCCAGAGGCCGAAGAACCCCATCCAGGGCACGAACCCCATCCAGGGCACGAAGCCCAGCCAGAGGCCGCAGAAACCAATCCAGGGCCAGAAGCCCCTACAGGGCCCGCAGAACCCAATCCAGGGCACGAAGCTCAGCCAGGGCCCGAACCCCATCCAGGGCCCGAACCCCATCCAGGGCACGAAGCCCAGCCAGAGGCCGCAGAAACCAATCCAGGGCCAGAAGCCCCTACAGGGCCCGCCGAACCCAATCCAGGGCACGAAGCCCAGCCAGAGGCCGCAGATCCAAATCCAGGGCCCGAACCCCATCCAGGGCCCGAAGAACCCCATCCAGGGCCAGAAGCCCCTACAGGGCCCGAAGAACCCCATCCAGGGCCAGAAGCCCCTACAGGGCCCGAAGAACCCCATCCAGGGCCAGAAGCCCCTACAGGGCCCGAAGAACCCCATCCAGGGCCAGAAGCCCCTACAGGGCCCGAAGAACCCCATCCAGGGCCAGAAGCCCCCGACCTGGCACCAGCCGGGAACAGAGCCCCCGACCTGGCACCAGCCGGGAACCTAGCCCCCCAAGAGGGCCCCGAATTGCAACCATGACCACATCTACACCTGGAAGTTCGGTGGCCAGCCACGCAAGAACACCCAGTCCCTTGGCCAGTCCAGTCCAGTCATTGGGAAGCCACCAATCCGGCCATTCCCCTACCCAGCCCCAGGCCATAATGTCACCACATGTGTCTGCACACATGGAGGAGCAGCCAAGCCAACCATCTGGCCGCACATTGCGCCGCGGCCAGTTGAGTGGGAGATTCTCCCATGACCAAAATATGGCATTGGCTAGTGGCCTTACATTATACTATGACGAGCTATATGGGAGCAAATCCAAACACACCACCAAGCAGCGCAAGATGGAATTGTTTGAAACCATCCTCCGACAAGTAAATGCAGCGGGGGAAGAGAGGAAAGATGTGTCCCAAATTCAGAAGAAAATCTCTGATCTGAAGTATGCTGTACGGCAAAAAGAAATTAAAAGGCATAATTACAGGTAAATAAATGTTTTCGCTAAATATAATGTTTTGGATGTACTGTATGCACCTTTTCTGAGTACAAAACGATTTTCTCTTTTCAGCATGAAAACTGGAGGTGGCTTTCCATCTAAATTGGAGTTTACCCCTGCTGAGGAGATTGTGCTTGGACTTCTCCATCCGGTCGCGGTCGGTGGACATGCTGGTCTAAGGGACACAGACTCACCGACCCGTACCCACGGTGAGTACTCTTAAATCTGCATGTTTGCCTGTTTGCTAAATAATCTACAGTTCACTAGTAACAAGATAACGGGATGCCCCTATGGTTTGCCTTGCTTGGCCTCGCACTACTGTGGCTGTTTGTGTCCTCTTTTGGTCCCTGGGAATCACACATTTAGGCCCACAGCCATTATGGCAAAGATCAAATGTCCAATTGGATTGTTAAAGTCATGAAGTTTCGCAAGATAAGTGATATATTTGGAATCAATCACAAAACACACATCATTATGTATGGGTTGCCTTTTGGTTGTGTGAGTTGTGTTTGAGTTAACAATTTAATTAGCCACCCACAAACATATCTGACCTAGAGCAGCGAGACTCAACTGGCGGCCCGGGGTCCCAATGCGGACCTTGGCACCACATTCAAGGACCCCTGCCCAGACAGCCCTGCACTCAGTTACTTCTGTGTTGACGTGCTCAGAGCTGCCCCCTTGATCGGCGATGTAGTGGTTGGTCTCCTGCCCAATGTCATGGCTCCCTGAAACATAGCATTGCAATATGAAGTACTGCACAGGAAGTGCCATTGCAAGGTACACAGTAACTTTGTAAAAATTTATCTGGCCACAATCGTGTCCCGCTGCCCCTGCTCTGGCCCATCTGCCACAGTCCCCCCATGCCCCCCCCCACATAAGCACCATACATTTGTAACAGATTGGCTCCATCCATCCCATCACCATCAATACGTTAACTCCCCCCTTTAGCCATCCAATCCCTGTCCCCTCAGCTCTGGCCCATCCAGCCCAGCAAGGGCAAGCAGCCTTTATTAGTTGGCACTTTGAAATCTCCAGCCCCTCCACCAGTGTATTTATTTTTAACTAGACACCCCCTGCGTCAGCCCCATGGCCAGACATTCACCTCTCACCACATACCTTGAAATGGGCCTTTACAACAATTGTTTGAGTACCACGGACCTAGCGAATGGTAGGCTAAATCCCAAAATGTGCCTTGAAAGTTGTATGCTGACTGGGTACACTTCCTGACTTAGAACTGAGGTCAGTTAGCAGTTTTTCAGAGCCATTGCACCTATGTAAACTTGCGTGTGTTTGAACAAAGGTCACCATTGCTCTAGAGTTGAATAATATTACAAATAGAGCTATATTTGATTACCTATCCAAAAAAAGGTTATGTGTGTGTTTACGTGGTTTGTTTTTCTCTTCTTCAGCCCAGCATGATCCCTCAGCAAGGGTAAACTCACCCCCCAGTTTGGTTATGCCTACCAGGTCCGTACAGCATAGGAGCCCAGATCAGAGATTTCCGGTAAGTTAATTTAGTAGCATAAATACTACCAAGTGCTTAAGAATGTGTTAAACTGTTGAAATCCCAAATTTGGACGCCAACTTACACTTTTTTTTTTTATATGTCCCTACAGACCCGCACACTCATGGAAGAGATCCAGGACATGGAGGAAGATGATGATGTCTCCGTGCAGGGCACGTCGGATGAACTCCCCCTGGGTCCCAATTTGGAACTGCTCCATAATGTTTCTCTGGCCAATCCTCAGCAGCAGAGTGAATCTCCATCCATTGTGCTTGCACATGGGGAGACTGACACAGTCCCCAGTGTTCACTCTGCTGCTGAGGATTTGCAAAGCAGGCCGGTTGCTGTTGAGGGTACGACACCACGCGGCAGGGCACGCCCAAGAGCCAGGGTAATTGTGCGGCGGACGCCGTTACGCCGCCCCACAATTTCCCAGGGGAGGCAGAGTGCCCTGCTTCAATTATGGACCCAACAAAGGGACTCTTATGACGCCCAGCTCGTTACAGAGCGTGAGCAAAGGCATGCCGACATGGTCAACATCCATACCAGTCTACAGGGCATCCTCGCGGAGTTGCGTACCCTCAACAGCAACGTGGCCAATGCAAGTAATGGCATCCAGTCAGCCATGGCTGAGATGACCAATATGCAGAGAAACATTGTGGAGCAGTTTCAAATTCACAATGCTGCCATGGCCCAGGCTAGGTCCCATTCACATGGACCTCCACCTGGACCTCCACCTGGGTATTATGGGCAGCCACCCTATTAAGCCATGGGTGTGTGGGACATCTTTTCTCTTAACCCCCACTGTATTTACTTGTCCTTTGAGGTTTCAAACAATCCATTTTGTGTTGCTCTGGCAGGTTGTGTTTTGTATTTGCTCCCATATAGCTCCTTAGAGTAATGCTTAAGGCCACTAGCCAATGCCATAGGTCTATGTGGAGTGTATCTGGCCACTTATGGCTTTACCTATGTATTTGGTTGGTGCTCCTCCTGTTTGCAGACATGTTTGTGTGACATTATGGCCATGCCCAAATATCCCTGGGCACAGGCAATATTAATGACTGGACTAGGCTGGCCTTTGGACTGGGTGTCCTTGTTTGGTTGTGCCACTCACTTCCAGGTGTAGATGTGCTCGATGTTTTGTTGTAATGTTATCCATTTGTAACCACAGATGTATGTGGAATGATTTCTGTTAAGCACTATAATTTTTCCTTTTCAAAGTAAAAAAAAAATTTCACTTACAATACTTGTGGCGTTTTTAGTGGGAAGACATTTTAAACAGCTTGGGCTAAACCAGATAATTTGGGTTTGAAGAGGTGTAACAATGCAAAGCTAAAGCTAAGGAAACTACATTAAATACATTAGGCAACAATTAAGGTCTAAATGTTTTACTTAGAGGTAATGCCACATTACGGCAAAACAACTTATGTAACAAAAAGGATAACACAGACATACAGAATGGTGAGACAGGGAAAAAAGTTAAGTAAAATGCTGGCTGATCAGGTTGGCTCGAACAGATTGGCCAGACTCACTGGGGGGCCCCTCAAAATTCTCGACTTCATCCTCGACGGCTGAAGAGGGCAGGCTGTCCACATAACGTGGGACACGTTCCATGATGGCAAAATTGTGCAAAACAGCACATGCCATTATAATGTCGATCACTTTCTTGGGATCATATTGCAGGGCCCCCCCAGTATGGTCAAGGCAACGAAAACGTGTCTTCAGCAGACCAAAGGCCCTCTCCACAACAGCCCGGGTCTTGCGATGCGCACGGTTATACGCTTCCTGAGAGGCATCCTGGGGCCGCAGCACAGGCGTCATGAGCCAGGGTAGAAGTGGGTACCCGGAATCACCTTAAACAGAGAATTAAATGTAATCAAAATTAAAAAGGCAACACAACCAACACCAAAAATTTCACAGATATCATAATGATGTAAGGTAAAGTGTTCCCCAAAAAAAACAGGGCACATTAGGGCCCCCAAAAATTCCACTAAGGTATAACCTAAATAAAAATGGCACTTCTATATACCAATTAATTAACAAACATCTGCACGGCCAAGGGTATTTGTATTTTACATATATTTGTAGTTTTCAGACATGTTACAATTAGGATGCTGCTGAGGGCCTATCCACATTTCTCTGGAAACTACAATGTATGCAGTTTAAGTCCACTTTGACATTTAAAGACCAATAGTACAAAAGGAGCCAAAGGTCAAAGATCCTTGGGTATAAACTCCAAACCAATATATTTAGGCACAAGGAACTTACAGACATCCTAACTAAAGGGAAAACATTCTGAAGGCCAAAGCGAGACAAGCATTTTTTTGGGAAGTTCCTAATATATGAGCCAAGAAAAAGGCAGTTGGACGCTTATGTAAAGTTTTAAAAAACAAACATATCAACAAATACAAGATTAATGCCACATTTAATAACACACAAATAGGACACACTTACCAAGCAGCCATGCGCCCGAAAATTCACCTGCCTCAAATCTCCGAAACAACCCAGATCGCCGGAGGATATAGGAGTCGTGGGACGATCCGGGGTAGCCGGCAAGGACACTCATAAACCGCATATCCGGACCAACCACGGCCTGGACATTAAGGGAGTGTCCCATTTTACGATTCCTTAAGGCAAAAACATACAAAAAGGGTAATTGATATTTGACCAAAACTAATAAATTAACCACAAAACATGTCTGCACTCTATTGGGAAAGACTAATGAAAAGCCGAGATAAAGCAGCTACACAAATGAGGGATAAACAAATATGCTGCCGCAAAGGAAAACAGGTTACATGACACGTTGGGCAACATAATAACCAATCTCAATACCTATATATATACTCGTCGGCTGCCCTAGGTACGAGTGCCACATGTGTGCAGTCAATTGCACCAATAACGTTGGGCATGTCGGCCACATTATAAAACCCAAGCTTAATGGCGTTTCTGGCTGCCATATCATCAGGAAAATAAATATATTTTTGAGTTATGGCAGCCATGCCTTCCAAAAATTTAGACAGTGCGCGGCTCAGCGTAGGCTGTGACATCCCCACAGAGAGGGCACCCAGCCTCTGGAACGAGCCGTTCGCCAAAAATTGCAGGCAGCCAAGCATCTTGGTCATACCTGAAATTGCATGCCCCTTCCTTGTGGTGCGGGCTAACCATGGCCGCAGCTCACTATATAATTTATGGAGGGAAGCGCGATTAAGCCTGGTCAGCTCGAACAGCTCAACATCATTCATGCTATCGATGTTCATGCGACGACGCAGGGGCAATCTGCTCTCAGACATCTCGATCAACTCAATGCCAAAAAGCATAAGCCCTTGATGTGCCACAAACTCGCTCCGCTCCATCCTACTCCCGAGGCCAAATAGCTGCCGGCAAACATTTCGTAAAGCAGCTCTTTAATGGGCTTCAAAACAATTAGCAATCACCTCTCTGAATTGGGCGCAAGCCCATGTGAAGGACGTAAAAAATAGGATCGGACGCAAATAATACGATTTGGACGGGAAAAACACACGAACTAACGCAAATTATACGATTCTCGTACGAAATGCGTATGTTCATATACGTCTATGCGCGAACGATCGTGCGAATACGAAATGGGCAAAAAAACAAGAAAAAATGACAAACACCCACCCAAACTTACGATTCTCGATACGAAATCACTTAACTTTGGCTCTTTGAATCGAGGGGAAAGTGTCTGCTGCAATTATTTTTATCTTTCTAATTTACAAATGACATTTTTCTTAAGAAATACTTAGCATGCCTAATATAAAATGGTGTCATTTTCCCTTTCCATTTCTAATTTTAAAAGACAATTTGGCAATAACAAGAAAAAACAACCTTAAACTTCTTGACCATTGACAGTGTTTTTAGTTAGTGTAACTAATTGCACATAAGCAGTAAATACAGCTTTACTGGCTAGGAGAAGGAATAGACTAATGTTGCTCTAGTCCCAAATATTGACTAAAATTTTCCACGGTCTTCAGTAATTTCAGATCATGTTTTAAATCTGTCTAAAGTGTTCAAACAATTGGTCAAGAGGGAGGTATAAGACGATTCATGGTGAGATTTAACCCCTTAAGAAAGATTTTACTTTTTTCCCCACCTGTAGGGAAGATTTTCTAGAACTGACCATGTTTTTTTGCTACATTCAATGGTACCTTTATTATTAGATGCTATGATCAAACCTCTTGGTCGGACTATGCAGTTAATATTATTAAAGCATGCTGAAATTCTTCAAATATAAATAGTTTTATTTACTCTAAAAGATAAAAAAAGGTCATTAATAAGCATTCCAACCGCTGCAAGCTTATTAATAACTTACTCACCTTAGCAGGCCTTCGGCTCCGAAGCAAACCTCTCCCACACTACCATGTTGCTACACCTGGGAGTATTTATCCCACAAAGCTTCTGGGTGCAGCCTTTGACCTTGCCCAAAGAGGTGAGGTGAGTGGAGGCTGCGCCACTCTACCTTCGACAGGAAACCTTTGCTGGGGGACCTTCGGCAAAAGCTGGTCAGTGACCTGCCAGTGATCCGCAGCTTTATACGGGTTCATGCAGCACGATTTTAGCACACTACATGAACCCGGAAGTGGGTAGCTAAAGCAGCAGCACAGCTAACAGTAGTTGGCTATGTGCTGCGGAAGCATCCAGAAGGTAAGTAAGTCCTCTAGGCTTCTTTTTACTGACTTTTGGTCCAATTTAATCCCAAACTCTAGATAGTTTAGATCACATGTGCAACTAGCCCTCCTAACTTACTGCCACAGCTGCTTCAGGGGTTATTGCTAGTCTTGCCAGGTGGTGTGGCAGAATAATTCAGCGACTGAATTTGTCTTTGGCAAAATAATTTAGTCTCTGCATCTCTCCTCTGGCCAAAGTAATTATGTGGCTATCAGGGGCAAAATAATTCAGCATCTGCTTCTGAACTGGGCAAAACTATTTAGTGTCTGAATCTGTCCTGGGCAAAATTATTCAGTGTCTGCATCTGTCCTCGGCAAAGTAATTCAGTGACTCTAACCATTTTCATTTTGTGTTATCAGCCCTTTGAAGGCGACCAGAATGTTGATGGTGTCCTCGGTGAGTTTGACACCCCTGGTTTAGATGGATCTGAAATGAGTCTTTATTAAATAAGCCAGAGGTGCTTTCTAGAATGAAATATTTTTTTCTAAATTATTTCTCAGAGCATAGCAAGGTAGTACTGGGCTCCAGTTATAAACAAACCAAACTGAAATAAATTAAAGAAGCTGAGACTAGGTCTGAATACAATGGGATGGTTGTGCTCTTTAATTCATTCTTGCAGAAGAAACATCTTTTCAGACATTTAATTTAAAACAAAAGCACAGAGCTGTGAAAAAAGAGTCCTTATAAAGTCTTTTTAGATGCAAGGAAAAAATTGTGAATCTTCAAAACTTCAATATCACCCAGTGATCATATCATCCAGTGCCAATCCACCACCTATAAAATGGGAGGCTTACCAGAACATAAAGAACATTGCGCTTTCAATCCTCAAAGACTCTCAGATTAGTGAGATAACTCATTAATTATGTGGCATAGGGTTTGATCCCCTGTATCCAAGATTCAACTTTCCAAACTCAGGGTAATGGAGGATGCAAATCCAAATTACATGTAGGGGAAAATGGAAAGGACAAAATCTAGTGCAAAAACGCTAATTTAAAAACCACTTTAATCTAAAATCATTTGCACTCACATTTCCATTCATGAATAAAAAGCACATAAAAGTATTGCAGAGCTTTAGCGACTCTCACCGCAAGGGCTCCCAATCCGAAAATAGGTACCAACGAGATAATGCTGTTTTGTGATAAAAACAGAAGAAGTGCTGCTCACCAACGCGTTTCACCCCGGATGGGGCTTTAACCAGGTTTGCAGCAAGGGGTTGAGTGAATCTTTAAATAGTTCCGGGATTGCATACAGCAGGAAGTGTATCCAAATCACTTCCGGGTTGCGGGCAAGGTCAGTCTTAGACTTCAGTCAGCCGATTGGCCAGAATGATCGTCAGCTTTCCGTCTATGAAAGACTGCACCTGCGCGCGCTGTCCGGGCTATTCAGAGATCAAGAAAGATGGCCGCGGCTGTACACCGTTCTCGAGTGCGCACGCGCCACATAAAGAGCAGTGACGGGAAGGGGATAAAATAAAATGGCCACGATAGTGTACCATTCTCTAATGCGCACGCACCAGTTCAGGGACAGAGTAAAATGGCCTCAATGAGTCTATAACGTATCAATGCGCATGCGCCGGCCAACTACCAGCCGGACGGTATCAGTCACAACTGGAGAAGTCAATCCATCCCATCATGATCATTCTTGTATGCGGTCATGACAGACAGGCAGACTTCTGCTGTGCTTATGCCCAGTCTGAAACCGGCAGTGCAATATCAGCATCCCCTGTGCATCCACTATTAAGGAGCGTGCATTTGATGGCTTAGAGGGAACTCAGGTGTAAAGTTAACTGCACATGCGCCAATATACTTTTAGTCCGCTATTATAAAGCGCACATCTGATCTCTTAAAGGGGGTGCATAGTGTAAGGTTAACTGCGCATGCGCCACTTATGTTTAAAGGCTATTTTAGTTTAGCAGTATTTTTACACCGCTGGATGTGCTCAGCGATGGGGGCCACAATAGGTGGGCAATGAGGTAATAGATTAAACTAAACTTAGAAAATAAACCACAGTTCAATGGATGTCAACTAATTATCTTAAGCCCAACCACTAAAGGTAGGGATCAAAATTATGGATCAGCCCTATCCTTAATCAGGCCAATAAAAGGAGACGGATGGAGAGTCCTCTCGGTGGAGATAATCAAAAACAATATACATCAATAAACATGTAGAAATAAAACGAGACTGAATACATGACCCTATACATTATCTGATCTTAATAAATGTCAGGGTTTGTATATCAAGAGTTGTCAATAAAACAATTCAGATCATACTCTATATTAAGACCATGGGGTGATAGAGTGTTTAGGTCGTAGATCCAACGACTCTCTAACCGGGACAGATCCCTCACCATATTGTTACCACGCCAATGGGTCTTAATTCTATCCACGCCAATGAAGGCCAAAGAACTGGGATCCGAGGCGTGGAATTTTTTATAGTGAGCTGATAGATTGTGACCTTCATAACCCTTCCTAATGTTATAAAGGTGTTCTCGAATACGTATCTTCAATGGTCTAGTGGTCCTACCAACATAGAGTAGATCACAAGGGCACCATATAACGTATACTACAAATTTGGTACTACACGTTATAAGGTGCTTTATTTTTATTGGGGCAGCCATCCCTGTCACAAAAAAAGTGGACATAGATTTATTTAATTTCTTTCCCCCTTTACAGCCACAGCATAAACCGCACCTAATTTGAAGTTATGGCGCCGTTACATAGACGATGTTATAGTCGTTTGGGAGGGATCACATGCGTCATTAGAAGCCTTTTTTGAGTCTGTGAACTCTAATGAGTTCAACCTGGAGTTCACCGCGGATATAAATGACTCACAAATACACTTCTTAGATCTGGTAATCAAGCGTGAAAATACTACCCTCAAGACCTGTACATATTTTAAAACAACAGACAGGAATGGGTATGTCCCAAAGATAAGTTGCCATCATCCCAACTGGCTACGGGCCATACCCAAGGGACAATTTACTAGACTAAGGAGAAACTGTAGTAATGTAGCAGAATATGATGCACAATCCCTACAACTCCAAAAACGATTTGGAGAGAAGGGCTATCCCTTGAAGGATATAGAGGCACAGAAGAACCAGGTTAGGGAACTGGATCGGTCCGTACTTCTTAAACGGCAGGAAGCGCCCCCAAAACATGATGGCAATAAGATAGATTTTGCATTTCTAACTGATTACAATCTTCAGCACTGGAAAGTAAAAAAGATTCTTAATAGACATTGGCACATCCTTAAGGATGATCCTGTGATTGGGTCGGTACTGCCGGCAAAGCCAATTTGCATTTATAGAAGAACACCCAACTTACAGGACCGATTGGTTCGAAGTTATGTTGACCCACCAAAACCAGTCCAATTAGTGAACAACCCTCCTCTTGGCTTTTTTAGGTGCGGTTTATGCTGTGGCTGTAAAGGGGGAAAGAAATTAAATAAATCTATGTCCACTTTTTTTGTGACAGGGATGGCTGCCCCAATAAAAATAAAGCACCTTATAACGTGTAGTACCAAATTTGTAGTATACGTTATATGGTGCCCTTGTGATCTACTCTATGTTGGTAGGACCACTAGACCATTGAAGATACGTATTCGAGAACACCTTTATAACATTAGGAAGGGTTATGAAGGTCACAATCTATCAGCTCACTATAAAAAATTCCACGCCTCGGATCCCAGTTCTTTGGCCTTCATTGGCGTGGATAGAATTAAGACCCATTGGCGTGGTAACAATATGGTGAGGGATCTGTCCCGGTTAGAGAGTCGTTGGATCTACGACCTAAACACTCTATCACCCCATGGTCTTAATATAGAGTATGATCTGAATTGTTTTATTGACAACTCTTGATATACAAACCCTGACATTTATTAAGATCAGATAATGTATAGGGTCATGTATTCAGTCTCGTTTTATTTCTACATGTTTATTGATGTATATTGTTTTTGATTATCTCCACCGAGAGGACTCTCCATCCGTCTCCTTTTATTGGCCTGATTAAGGATAGGGCTGATCCATAATTTTGATCCCTACCTTTAGTGGTTGGGCTTAAGATAATTAGTTGACATCCATTGAACTGTGGTTTATTTTCTAAGTTTAGTTTAATCTATTACCTCATTGCCCACCTATTGTGGCCCCCATCGCTGAGCACATCCAGCGGTGTAAAAATACTGCTAAACTAAAATAGCCTTTAAACATAAGTGGCGCATGCGCAGTTAACCTTACACTATGCACCCCCTTTAAGAGATCAGATGTGCGCTTTATAATAGCGGACTAAAAGTATATTGGCGCATGTGCAGTTAACTTTACACCTGAGTTCCCTCTAAGCCATCAAATGCACGCTCCTTAATAGTGGATGCACAGGGGATGCTGATATTGCACTGCTGGTTTCAGACTGGGCATAAGCACAGCAGAAGTCTGCCTGTCTGTCATGACCGCATACAAGAATGATCATGATGGGATGGATTGACTTCTCCAGTTGTGACTGATACCGTCCGGCAGGTAGTTGGCCGGCGCATGCGCATTGATAAGTTATAGACTCATTGAGGCCATTTTACTCTGTCCCTGAACTGGCGCGTGCGCATTAGAGAATGGTACACTATCGTGGCCATTTTATTTTATCCCCTTCCCGTCACTGCTCTTTATGTGGCGCGTGCGCACTCGAGAACGGTGTACAGCCGCGGCCATCTTTCTTGATCTCTGAATAGCCCGGACAGCGCGCGCAGGTGCAGTCTTTCATAGACGGAAAGCTGACGATCATTCTGGCCAATCGGCTGACTGAAGTCTAAGACTGACCTTGCCCGCAACCCGGAAGTGATTTGGATACACTTCCTGCTGTATGCAATCCCGGAACTATTTAAAGATTCACTCAACCCCTTGCTGCAAACCTGGTTAAAGCCCCATCCGGGGTGAAACGCGTTGGTGAGCAGCACTTCTTCTGTTTTTATCACAAAACAGCATTATCTCGTTGGTACCTATTTTCGGATTGGGAGCCCTTGCGGTGAGAGTCGCTAAAGCTCTGCAATACTTTTATGTGCTTTTTATTCATGAATGGAAATGTGAGTGCAAATGATTTTAGATTAAAGTGGTTTTTAAATTAGCGTTTTTGCACTAGATTTTGTCCTTTCCATTTTCCCCTACATGTAATTTGGATTTGCATCCTCCATTACCCTGAGTTTGGAAAGTTGAATCTTGGATACAGGGGATCAAACCCTATGCCACATAATTAATGAGTTATCTCACTAATCTGAGAGTCTTTGAGGATTGAAAGCGCAATATTCTTTATGTTCTGGTAAGCCTCCCATTTTATAGGTGGTGGATTGGCACTGGATGATATGATCACAGGGTGATATTGAAGTTTTGAAGATTCACAATTTTTTCCTTGCATCTAAAAAGACTTTATAAGGACTCTTTTTTCACAGCTCTGTGCTTTTGTTTTAAATTAATTGTTGGTAATTTTGGCTGGGGAGGAGGACTCCAGCATCTGCACGTGGGAGCTTTCACATATGGTTTAATAGCGCGGTGTTTTTCTTTAATTGTTATCTTTTCAGACATACTCTCTGCTCAGTGATTTGCATGCTCCAAAAACCAGGGTTGGATCATTTGAGTTGGGTCGATTTTAGCTTTTTTTTTGCTCAACATGTATATTAAGGTAAAGAAAAACATATAACATGGTTAAATGCAGGGCTGGCAAGAATATTTGAGAGGCTATATATATGCCTAAAACACATACAACAACAAGATACATAGGCACAGTACGTGAAACACATGACAGGCAATAACCAATACACTAGTAAGATAAAACACGCAATTGCTGCATTAAAAACAACACACAACACAGAGGGCCCTTATCAGGAAACCCTGATCCACACACAACCCGCCTCACTCAAACCATTCACACCAGCTGGCCAGCTTTAAAGTAATAGCAGGGGCAACATGGCCCACAAAAGACCCTCTAAAAATGGTCTCAAAACGTCTCCAAGGTGTATATCCCCCGACTCAGCTGGGCAATGCTGCGCAATTAAACTCCTGTGGTTGGCGTTGTGCCAAGTGCTGAATGTATGGCGCTTATAACCATGTTATATGTTTTTCTTTAGTTAGTCTTTGGGTTAGCAAGGCGCCCCAACGAGTGGCAGTGTAAGATATTGGGACCTTAGGAGCCTCCCAAGTTTTTTACATTTTTGCTTAATTTTTATGTATATTAAGGTGTTGGCAAAGATATTAGCTGATTGAATAAACACAGGTCTACACAAATTAATACATCCCAATCAAATAGACAGGCTGAGGACAGTGTTAGGCACCTTCTCACTTTAATTCATGAGTCAAGGTGTAGAGGGATCTCCAGTATGATATTATCATTGAATATCAGGATGGTGTTTGATACTATATCCTGGTCATACTTATACATCAATGGGGATTTGGATCAAATCTTATATACTGGGTAAAAGCCTTATACTGTTCCCTCAAGCCTACAATATGCAGGATACTCTTTGCCTACTTGCTTTATAGAGAAGAGGACAATACAGGGCTGTCCACTATCCCCAATTCTTTTTTTATTGGTTAATTGAGACTATCATTTTGAAAATCAGGGAAAATCTCAGCATTTCAGGGTTGCAAATAGCTGGAGATCATCATAAAATACATCTCTTTGTGGATGATGTGATGCTTATTATTTCCAATACTAATATCTCCCTACCATCTAAATGCTGAGTACTGAGCATTGAGCATTGAGTACTGAGTGCCTTTGGAGAGGTTTCAGACTCAATCATAAACACTGAGTGCCTTTGGAGAGGTTTCAGACTCAATCATAAACACTTTAAGTCAATGGTTAGAAGATTTCCTTCTCGAGTAAATTGAAGAGCACAATAGCATCATCATTTCCTTATCATTGGGAACATTTCAAGATTAAGTTATTGGAAGTATTTATTACTGCTGACTATTCTCATATGTTTCAGGTGAACTATCCAAATATGTTTTGGAATATAAAAAAAAAATGTTAGAATGCTGGGATTGTAATCACATATCATGGCTGGGGTGTATGGCTGCAATAAAAATGATGATCCTCAACAAGACTCTTAATTTATTTAGAGTGCTACCAGTGGCAATTACTACCTGTTTCCTTTGTCTTATGCAAAACATTTTTCTTCATTCATTTGGGATGGTAAGCAACCTCGTATTGCTAGCCAAATTCTATATAGACAAAAGTTAGCAGAAGGTTATGGGTAAGCCTAGAAGCGGTCTAATTTGCTCTGGTGGCAGTAGATAACTGCTTGTTACCCCTACCTTTCATCCTAAGATTACGAATCCAGTGGTTTGACACTCTCTAATTTGACTAATAACCCTTATGTTCTACCCAGGATACATTTTGCTGTGATCTTTTAATCACTGGTCTAAGGCTGGGATTACCTTTCTTACACGTTAATTAAATAATCAGGATAATGATCTCAAAGTTAGTAGCCTAACATGTTTTGCTTAATACAGAATTAATTCGCTACTTGCAGAGTTCCAAATAAGACTCATGTAGCTGAATTTAAACCCCCATGACATAAAAAGTAAAAAAGGTAAAAACTTACCTGACCCCTCAATCGATCCAGCTGGGTCTTATCCTCACCCGGGGGGGGGGGTATCTGATCCCCCTGGGGCTGTTTCGGCATGAGGAGAGGGCCCGAAACAGGCCTTCTCCCCCAGTTCCGCAATCTCCACTGTTAGCCCTGCCTTTTGTGGAGGGGCTGATGACATCATCTGTGGCTTCATCCCGCACCCGCCTGTATATGCTCAGTAGTGCCAGGTGATGAGCTGAGAGGTTGGAGGGGCAGGGGATCACAGCTCCCCTCCACTGATCACCCCAGCATCTGTCATCACCGGATTGTCAAAGGACAGCATAGTCGTGGCACACAGGATCGGAGGTGATTGTAAAAAAAGATAACTAAATGTAATTTTTCTCTGTAGTGTGTGTGTGTGTGTGTTTTTTTTTACTGTTAACCCTTTGTGAACTGGTAAGGGATCTATGAAACCACCTATGTAATTTTTTTTAAATTACCCTTTGTCTCCTGTCACCCAGCAGTTATCAAAGGCTTCCAGCTGAAGCAGGAGAACAGAATCCAGAGTGGTCGGCTGGGGGATGCATTACAGGTAATTTTTTTTTGCGTTATGTTTAACCGTGATTTTTGCACGAATTTCTAGTAAAATTTTATATTTTTTGCAGCAGAGTTTCGTTTTTTTCTTCAAATATTTGTAAGTAAAAAAAAACTAAAAAACTAAAAAAAATGTTTTTAAAAATTGTCTCATTGATTTTAAATAAAGCCTTTATTTTAGTAAAGAAAACCACATTGAATTTGAAAGCCCCATTTTTTCTGATTACAACGGTACCACATATGTATTGGTAGCCCCCTGTTCCTGCCCTGGAGACCCCCCCCAAACTGAAAACAGCACTGTATAACATTTACAAATAAAACTTCTATCGACACTATAAACAGTTAAATACAAAAAAATGGTGTGGGGTCCCCCTCCTGGTCCCAGGCTCTTCTGCCCCCCCTGGCATTAGGGAGGCAGGTCATGGGGGCTAGGAGTTAATGGCAAGGCCTCTGCTAGCTGCAGGTGACTTGCCAGCCCCTTGTGAACTGGTATACTGGTCTCGTAGATCCCTTACCAGTTCACAAATTGTTAAATGTAAAAAAACACACACACACACACACACACAGAAAAAAAAAATATATTTTTTTTTTAAATAAATACCTCCCATTCATCTCACTGTCCCACAGCGAATCCTACGTCATTCGCTCTGGCTTCTGCTCTCCTGCTGCTGCTGGAAGCCTTTTATACCTGTTCGGTGACAGGACGTAAGGGGTTAATTAAAAAAAATGACATAAGGTCCCCCTCCCGGGTGGGGACCCCATTTCTTTTTAGAATTTTAAGGGTTAAAAACCCTTAAAAATAAAAAAATTATGTGAAGTTCCCCCTACTCAGCATACCCTGCCAGGGACCAGCTATGGAGGCTTGTAGAACAGGCTACAAGCATGCACAGCTTTATTGGCCCCAGGCTCTTCTGCCCTTCTGCTCTTTGTAGAGGCAGATATTTGAGGGGCCGGTGGTTATTGGCAAGTCACCCACTGGCCGCAGGTGACTTGTCAGCCCCCAGCCTTATGAACTGGAAAGGGGGTCTCATTGATACCAGTTCACAAAGGGTTAAATGTAAAAACATACACACGCACACACAGAAAAAAAATTATTAATTTTTTTAACTCATCTTCGTCATCCGATGTCCCCCCGGCTATCCGATGACAGCAGCCGGGGTAATTGCTGGAGGAGGGGCTGGGGAAGCAAGGGATCACAGCCCCTCACCACTCCAACCCTCCAAGGCAAGCACCCTGGCACCACTGAGAGATCCTCAGGAGGAATGACATCACCAAATGACATCATCCCCACCCACAAAAGGTGGGGCTAGTGGTGTGTCAGTGGAAGCGGGTGAGAGAGACTTTTGTTTACAGCTGTCAGTGGCAGAAATGGATGGGCCTCTTTAGGGCCCACTCCTGAAGCTGGACGAGCTCCGAGGGGGGATCGGATGCCCCCAGGGTGAAGAGAAGTCCCGGCAGGATCAATCAAGGGAGTCAGGTGAGTGTTTTTCTTGTTATATTTTTTTTGGCTGCTTACAGGAGAAGATACCAGGCACATAAATTTAATGTGGCTGGGCACTTAAGGGTTGGAGAAGCGGTTGGAGAAGACAGAGAGTGAGAAGTGAGGGATGTGACAAAAAGTGAGAAGTGAAGGTGAAAAAAAAGAAAAATGGAGAAATCACATAAAAGAAGTAGTAAAATGAACAAAAACTAGAAAAAACAGCCTAAATAGAAAATGCTGGAGATGGAGATGCTAAGTTATGTCTCCCGGTGCCCTCATTGACATAGACTGCATCTTATACTGTCAAACACGTCACACACCCAAAGGCTGGCGATGCATATATACTTGAACAAAAACCTGAGATTGTCCAGTCAGTTCTCGGCATTGAAATGTTTAAAGGCATTTAAATGTTTAACTCAAGAAGGCACTGAAAGCATTACAAAAAATGAATTAGGTAAACAACAGATCCTGAAAGACTCATTGCAAAGAGCGTAAAGCTGAAAGTGGGGACCCCTTGAAAAGCAAGAAGGGGAAACTATTCAGGGGAATTAGAAAAAAAGCTAATTTACTAAACCTTCTTTGCTTCTATGTTCACAGAGGAACATTATTTGTGAAATAACCCAAACTCTCCATGAATTATCACTGGTCTAACCAAGGAAGAAGTGCATCAACCACTTAATAGATTAAAATAGACAAATTCCCAGGTCCAGATGTCATACATCCCCACATTTTAAGGGAATTAAGTAAAGCAATAGACAATCCATGATTTTTCATATTTAAAGGCTATATAATAATGGGGACTGTTCCACAGAATCAGCACATGGCGCATGAGTTTCCAATATTTAAAAAAGGGTCCTTAGTGGAACCGAGAAACAAAGACCAGTAAGTTTAACGTCTGTGGTGGGCAACGTGCTTGAATGGTGCCATCTTGAAGAATCTCAACGTAATTACCATTATTAACCCATATTATGGGTTTATAAGAGATTGGTTATGTCAGGGTGTGTCAGTGGATGTTGTATATCTTGACTAAAGATGAGTGAACTTATTAAAGTTCTGTTCTGGTAATTTGCTGAATTTCCCCAAGAAACCAAACTTTCAATGAACTCACTCTAAGAACAATAAAAAATAAGCTTACCTCTGCCCTGGTTCCAGCACTGGGCAATGTCCTCATCCTCTCGGCTGTCCCGCTCCAGTCTCTGAAGAAATCCAGCCCGGACCTGGCTCCCGGCATCTTGCTCCCCACTGCAGGGAGGAGTTATTTATCCTGGGAGTGCACTGATGATCTCTCTGGCTGTCAGTGACAGCAGCCGCAGATAATATGGGACAAAGAGATCGGTGATGGATTAGAGGTTGGTATGGGGAACTAAGTAAGATGTCTATGTTTTATCACCTAGAGACCCCTATACCAGTTCATGGGGGAGGAGGGACTCTGACAAGTCACCTGTCAGCAAGTGGTTGTCTTGCCATAAACTCCTGCCCCATAACCTACATCCCCAAAGCCCAGAGGGTAGCAGAAGAGGCATCATGGCAGCACAATGCACACATCACATTGAGCTGCAAGCTATCTGTAAGCTATTTACTTTTCAATAGTAGGCTTATGATTGATTTACAATGTATCACAGCTGATTTCAATAGAAAACAATTATGATACATCAACTGCTCCTTGGCTACAACAATGTAACATGTGAAAATTTCACCAGGGTGCTGGCAGGCTTTTCAAAATAACACAGCAGGAGGGAGAGATAATGCATCATGATTTTTCTAAACTTCCATCCCAATACTGCACTATGAGGTATGTTGCCTCTGTAGATGCACAAGACAGCACCATCATTTTATCACTCTAAAAATAACTGGTCAGACTATATACAGTTTTTGGCCTCAGGGCATAGGAAGGACATAACAGAACTTGAGTGTGTTCAAAAGTCAGCAAGTAAATTCATAAATGAAAGGGGGGCTATATTACCCAGTAATATGGTCAACTTTAGGTTTTTTTATTTTGGAAACGGGACACCTGAGGGGTGATCTAAAAACTATGAATACATTAATCCAGGGACAATACAATGACCTAACCATCTAACCATTCCCAGGACTCTAACCATAACATGGGGTCATTTGCTATGGCTAAATGATAGGCCCGTCTTCCAATGGCACAGGAGGGGATTATTTACTGTAAGAGCAGTGGAACTCTCTTCCAGAGGATTCAGTGATGAATGTGCCAAAGGAGTACAAAAGTAGCCTGGACTCCTTGCATGTAATGACATTAACAGCTATGGCTACTAGACCACTGGAGTGAGATGATCTTTTTTTATTACAAATGGGATAGGACTAAAGTCTTCTTTCAGCCTTATATACTTTTCTACAAACAACTAGGAAAATGGCTCCAATTTGAAAGACAGCATGTTGTGAGAGGCAGTAATGAAGCTACGACTGGTTTCTATCAACAAAAATAGAAATCACACACTGCAATAATTCAATGTATTAAAAAAGGACCCTGCCTAGTTGAAGTATGAAGAAATAACTGTTAGCTGAAGATAACAATAGTGCAAATATGATTTCTGAAGGTTAATTATTATTTGAATGTATGTGTGACAGGGAAGGCATTTATAATTATTCCATGCGCACTTTACCAGGTCTTCATCATATTAATATGGAAAGTGAAATAAAGGGTTTGAATTATATGTAGATAGGCTTAATGCTTGATGCAAATCCACCTTTAAATAAGTGAATGGCATTTATTTTAATTTACCATGCTTGTGGCGAGGATTTCACTGTTATTACCTGTTCTATTCAGAGGTAGCTAGAGTAGAAATCATCTAAAGAAATAGGCAGCCAGCAAGACAAAGTTAGAAAAAAGGTATTAGTGACTATGACTCTAGTCAAACTGCATGAAATCCCTTGTGGCAATCCATCATCTTTATTTGATCTAAATTTATAAAATAAATAATATCACACATGTTATTTCATTTATACATATTTTAAGGTATATGACTTATACAGCCATGACTGCTACAGTTTCTTTTACTAAATAAATGATCTTTTTGGGGAGAAATGGGTTTTGTACAGGAATTAGAAGATGGGCTGCAATGACAAGTATGCTGTTCCATCTCTATTCAGAAGAAACACAAAAAAGGAAAGTTAATTACAACTTAGTAAAAAGCAAGCTTTCATTGATTTAACTGTCTAGTTTGGTCATCTAATTTGAACATTTTTTTCAAACTTTTTTTGGCTGAAGGATTTCTCCTTAGCCATGGACTGTAATTCACTAGTGTACTGTAGCTAAATCAGTTACACAGAGAATTACTTATCTTGTGTGTTACTTGCTAAGTTTATTATGTATCTATTACCACAGATAAAGCAATATATTCTAACATTTTTTTAAATGTTTCTGATATGCTTGATAAGCTTCTAATAAACAATATGATAAGCTTGATAGAGACGCAGCCCCCTCATGTAAATTGATAAGGAGACCGAATGACCAGTTTCCCCAAAGCCAAGCTACAATGGCCTGCTTTCAGCATTAAGCGGATGCAAAAATGGCATCCAGCCAATGTCTTATCCAGAAGGGAAGGATTAGGGCGGAGGTAAACTTGACTTTGGGTCTAGCTTTAATTTGACATTATACATTTTAAAAACTTGTTAGAAATAACTTCAGTTTTTTCTACAGGCAAGAGGAGATTATTTTAGGAGGATCCAAAAATGTAGTATGTTTACAGGCTGAAATGCAGAGTATTACATTTCATTATGACTTGTGTTATAATTGTTTTTATGACCATTTTTTTAAATTAAAACTGATGAATACTAATAACTTAAAAAAAAAATGTCTAGACTGAAATAGAATCTGTAATGACAGATTTGTAATTCATAGGGTAACATTCTTTATGCGGACACAATTATCAGTGTTCCAGTAGATGATTGCTAATCTAATATTAATTTGGTGGGTTATGTAATAAATGCTGAACAAAATCCCAAGCAGCCAGCCCTAGAGTCTAAAAGACTACAGAGCCAGCTGCTGGCCTTCTCTTGAGGCATCCCAAAGCTGAAAGCCCCACTGTGCGAAACCCCAGGGGTCGCCCTCAAGACTCTCCTTTGCCAGGCAGACAATGCCTGGCAAATTGGCATCCCAAATCAGCATGTCCCCAGGGCAAGGAACAAACGCCAGCAAAGTCAAAATCCTGGGTTTTGTTGCATTTTAAGGCTGTTTCGACTTTAATACTGTTTTTTATTATGCATATATCTGTTTTTTTTTACCTTAAACAAATGCCATAAATTGCTTAAATCTTTTAGCTAAATAATATGTTCTATGGTTTGAATTCAAATTTCTTATCTGACTAATAAAGGTAGATATAGTTTTTACTAACGTTAGTATTTCTGTTTGATCTTGACAGAGTATTGCAAGGAGGAGCACCCAGCATGATGTAAGGGTTAGTAAGTAGAGGTGGGGGAAGAGGCCAGGGTTTATGGAGACTGTAGAGAGGCTTGGGTTGGAGGCAGAAGGGTGGATGGCGGGGATAGGAGGTAGGTGAAAATAGGGGCTTTAGCAATTCACCCATAGGAGTACAGGGAGGCTTTGCAAAGAAGTCCCAGCCCAGTCACATGCCAAGTCTCCTTAGCCTAAATATCAAATGGGTATAATACCTCATGGAAAATAAGCCTTTCAAATGTGTTTTAATTCCCCATTGGCTGCTGTTATTTACAGTTTTAAATAGAATTTCTACTTTATAGGAAAACAAATCTTCATCTCAACAATAGAGCCTCATCACATGTGCCAGGGATTATCTTTAAAAAGGAAAAATATTTTTCTTTTATAGGAATAGGAAAGGCTCATAAAGGCTCTGTAGTAATTTTTGATAACCTTTGTATGTGTTTCCATGGCAGCACAATTCTTGCATAAGTCAGTGCAACCAGCAACTCACATCTTCAAAAAATTTGACCCAGAGATTCCTTAAAGGGTAAGTCCAATTTCAATGGCATTTTTCAAAGTTTCCATTATTAGGGTTGATTCAGAGAGACAAAAAAAGACTTTTGTTTTTGTGTCAATCTGTATTTTTTTTAAAATTTCCCCGCTCTCGTATGATTGTACGAGCGATTCTAAGCATGCATTGCTATCCTTCTGTAAAGTCTTCGTCCGTTCGTATGCCAACGAGAATGTCATTTTCCAGCTTTCATTTTCCATTTATGTTACTCATGTTACAACGTCGGCTTTTGTTTTTGCCCTTTTTCCATCGTCTCCTCCCACGAATCCTTTACGTTTCCCGTTAGATTCTTTTACAATAAATAATCGTCCACACAAAAATCCTTACGCCTGCGCACTACAATCTTAACTCACTAAAGTGCTCGCCTACATATTTGGTTCACTCGTGCTACAATGCTTAGCGAAATCACTTCGCGCTCTCATTCTTCTTCCATTTCTCACCCCTAAAACTTACCCATATCACTTCGCAGTCATGTTCTTCTTCCATTTCTCACCCCTAAAACTTACCCAAATCACTTCATGGTCATGTTCTTTTTGCATTTCTCACCCCTAAAACTTACCCAAATCACTTTGCGGTCATGTTCTTCTTCCATTTCTCACCCCTAAAACTTACCCAAATCACTTCGCGGTCATGTTCTTCTTCCATTTCTCACCCCTAAAACTTACCCAAATCACTTCGCGGTCATGTTCTTCTTCCATTTCTCACCGCTAAAACGTACCCAAATCACTCCGTGGTCAGTATATTCTTGCATTGTTCACCCCTAAAACTTACCCAAATCACTTTGCGGTCATGTTCTTCTTCCATTTCTCACCCCTAAAACTTACCTAAATCTCTTCGCAGTCATGTTCTTCTTGCATTTCTCACCCCTAAAACTTACCCAAATCACTTCGCAGTCATGTTCTTCTTCCATTTCCCACCCCTAAAACTTACCCAAATCACTTCGCGGTCATGTTCTTCCTCCATTTCTCACCCCTAAAACTTACTCAAATCACATCGCGGTCAGTATATTCTTGCATTTCTCACCCCTAAAACTTACCCAAATCAAATTACGGTCATGTTCTTCTTCCATTTCTCACCCCTAAAACTTACCCAAATCACTTCGTGGTCATGTTCTTCTTCCATTTCCCACCCCAAAAACTTACCCAAATCACTTCGCGATCAGTATATTCTTGCATTTCTCACCCCTAAAACTTACCCAAATCACTTCGCGGTTATGTTCTTCCATTTCTCACCCCTAAAACTTACCCAAATCCCTTCGCGGTGATGTTCTTCTTGCATTTCTCACCCCTAAAACTTACCCAAATCACTTCACGGTCCTGCAAATCTTCATCTCTAAATATTTCTTGGCCCATTTGTTTTGTGGTAATGTATTTAGAAAAGGAAATGACATAGAAAAATTTTCTTTTTTTTTAATAACAAATGCCACTAATTGTTTGGCTAATTTTTTTTTTTTTGTTAAAATTTACAACGTTAAAAATTTGTTTCTATAAAAAATAACATTTAGAAATGTATAATTTTTTGTTTAAAATTTAAAAAATACATAACTATATACATAACAATGGCAGGACCCAGAACATTAGTCTAAATCTGTGGTCCCCAACGAGTCGTGAAGCTCCTGCATGTCGGCCACCAACGCAAGGACCCTTGCACTCATTGCTGCCACTCTGGCACGTGTGGTCCCTGTATAAAAATGAAACAAACATTATTTGTTGGAAAATACATGTTTCTCAGCTGTGGATGGAATGTTTTTTTTAGGTAGCAAGCTAACTCATGATGCCATATGTCATTATGCTAAGTAATTAATCTAAGGAAGAGGGCATATGTCATTATACTAAGTAATTATTCTAAGGAAGAGGGCATATGTCATTATGCTAAGTAATTAATCTAAGGAAGAGGGCATATGTTATTATGCCAAGTATTGAGGGGGTAAGGGATAAAGCCTGGTTTGGCTCTCCCTTAAATTAGCCTGCCTAAGACTAGATAGGTTGTCCCCACCCTCCTCTCTTCATACATTTTTTTGGGGGGAAAGGGGGGTCTCTGCGGGAGTTATTATGCCAAGTAATTAATCTAAGGAAGAGGGCATATGTCATTATGCTAATGCCATTGACTATGGCTTTAGGTATCTTGGTGATTATGTCAATTACCATATACTCAAAAGAATGAAATTACAACTTACTTTGTTGGTGGCCGATGTCTGCTTCGGGGACCACCCTGGGTTCTGGGACCTGAGACTGCTGGGAAGTTGAGGCTGTAGAGACATGTCAAATAGGGTCACTTCTAAGGTCTGAGCCAACAGTAAGCAAATGACAATTTGAATGTGTGTGTGACATTACCCACCTTCTCCATGTGCCTCCTGGGCATGATCTGCTGCAGACTCTTCCACAGATCCTTCACTCGCTACATATTCATCTAGAAAAAGAGATTAAGGGAATCAGCTTTTGTTTAAATAACATGTATGTGTGTGTGGTTACATTACAGAGTCACATACCAGAGGCAAAGGGGTCCGTCGCTTGGTACAACTCCCTGCCCACGCCGTGACGCCCCTACAGAAAGGTCCAGAGGCTGGTCGGAGGCCGCTACAGAGGAGGGGTAGGACCGTCGCCATGGAGATCCACCACCTTCACTTTGTGCTGCAGATTCATGCAGCACTGGTCGGACTGTGCGCCTCCGGGTGCGTCATATTCGGTACTCCATTTCCAGCACTAGAAAAGAAAAGCATTTATAAATAAAGGCCTACCTTCTGTATTAGTTACATCTAACATACAATCGCTATGTACTTACTTGGGAAATGGAGCCCGAAAAATCGCCGCACCCAGGGCATGTGGAGCCGTTTCAGGTCCGACCAATGCTGCATGATCTGCGTATGTGTGAAGGTGGTGTCCGTCTTGTGCTGGATCCTGGAAACGATCTCCAGGGTGACGTTCCTCTTCTCAAAAGAGTTGGGCAGGTAGTCGTACCTGCGCTGAAGCATCTTCTAAAAAACACCAAATAAACATAGATGCTAGATCAAACGGCATACAATTATCTGTCACAATTAGATCAGTTGACTAAATGGCATTCCCAGATACATTTCTATCCTCAAACTATCCTTCTAGATGTTAGTGAGTTGGTTCGCACCTGTGAGCACTTCTGTTTGGCACGGATTTAGACAAACTTTGAAAGATAACTGTTTCTTCCTGTGCTTCCTTAAGGCCTAGGCATGCATTTGGATGGCAAATCAAAGTCCTTACAATACACTTACGAGCATAATCAGCTCTTCTTGTTGGCGGGTGAAGATCATGGGCGCCATCTTTCTTCTTGTCCGCAGCAGATAAATAGTGCCCCAGCGGTTTCCGGGTTCCGCACGGCCGAACGAACGGCCGTACGCACGCGTACGCATAAGCGTCATACCCAGCCATTAGAATTTAAAGGGTCCTGGACACACAGCTCATTCTCTTTGTGAGTTTCAACATGCCAGCCAAAAAACAAGTCGGTAAGGCCAAACTCGGCAAGGAGGCCAGCAGCAAAATGCCGCAGCGGCCTGAGGAGACTTCTTCACGGACGACCACTCGGTCCCAAATAATAACGCCGAAGTTGCAGGAAACGCGCAGTCACAGTGGCCAAGCCAAGGCGACATTACCCACCAAGTCCGCTAAACCCAAACCATCCAGCAAAGCCAAGGAGGGAGCAGCGAAGAAGAAGCCCACAACCAAGCAGGCAGGTACACCCGCAAAAAAGGCCACTAAGAGGGTGAGAAGCCCCAGCCCCCAAAAAACACCATCCCCTCCTCCCCGGCCTACCACATCCGTTCTGAAAGAACGCTCCACTGGCAAGGCCAGTAAAAGCCACAGGCCCAGAAGCCCCAGCCCAGCCAGCTCAGCATCTCCAGAGCCACGTGGGAAACACACCCATGGCCATGGAAAGAGCAAGAGCCGAAGGCCCAGAAACCCCAGCCCAGCCAGCTCAGCATCTCCAGAGACACATGGGAAACACACCCATGGCCATGGAAAGAGCAAGAGCCACAGGCCCAGAAGCCCCAGCCCAGCCAGCTCAGCATCTCCAGAGCCATGTGGGAAACACACCCATGGCCATGGAATGAGCAAGAGCCGAAGGCCCAGAAGCCCCAGCCCAGCCAGCTGAGCATCTCCAGAGCCACGTGGGAAACACACCCATGGCCATGGAAAGAGCAAGAGCCAAAGGCCCAGAAACCCCAGCCCAGCCAGCTCAGCATCTCCAGAGACACATGGGAAACACACCCATGGCCATGGAAAGAGCAAGAGCCACAGGCCAAGAAGCCCCAGCCCAGCCAGCTCAGCATCTCCAGAGCCATGTGGGAAACACACCCATGGCCATGGAATGAGCAAGAGCCACAGGCCCAGAAGCCCCAGCCCAGCCAGCTGAGCATCTCCAGAGCCACGTGGGAAACACACCCATGGCCATGGAAAGAGCAAGAGCCACCGGCCCAGAAGGCAAAGCACAGCCAGCTCAGCATCTCTAGAGCCACGTGCAAGTACCTCCCAGGGCCATGGAACCACAAGTGGCAAGGGCACAAAGAGCCACAGGGCCAGAAGCACCACACCCCCAAGCACACCCTCTCCTCCTCGGCCACATTTGCCACCGGCACAGGTGGCAAGCAACTATCCATATGCCACATCCATGCCTGCAAGTTCAGTGGCCACCCAGGCAAGGACCCCCAGTCCATTTCCAAGTCCAGTCCATTCTTTATCAAGCCAGCTGTCCAACATTTCAACACAACAGAGCCAGCCCAGAATGTCCCCCCGAATTGCCTACATCCAGAGATGAGCCCGAACAGCAAGCAATAGGGCGGACATTGCGGCGAGGACAATTGAGTGGCAGGTTTGGTGAGGCCCAAACTCTGGCATTGGCAAGTGGGCTGACCCTACATTATGACGAGCTATATGGGCAAAAATCAAAATCTACAAGCAAAATGCAAAAGAATTAAATCTTGGAGGAGTTCACCAGACAGGTCAATGCAGCGGTCGGAGGAGCTTAAAGATGTGGAGCAGATCCTGCACAAAATTTCTGACCTGAAGTATGCAGCACGGAAGAAAGAAAATAAACGGCGCAATTACAGGTACATTATATATTTTTCAGCTTACAAACTGGCGGAGGCTTCCCCACAAAATTACAATTTACCCGAGCTGAGGAGATGGTGCTGGCGTTGATACATCCCGTGACATTAGAGGGCCTCTCTGGCAGATGGGACACGGACATCCCTACCATTCCTACAGGTTAGTAATGTTAGTGTGTATGTGAAATGTTGTAAACGTGTAAAATGAGGCTCACAGGCATATATGAACACATGACCCTAGGGAGTGGCTTGTAGGGGAGGTTACAGTTTTAGCAGGGTGTTTAATGTCTGCGGTCTGTTCATTTTCCAATTTGGCAGGCCATACACGACCTTGGACAGGATTTATGGTCACTATTAAAGTCTTTATATTAGCAAAGCACTGCCTGTTATGTAATTCTACTCAATCATATACATCCCTTCCTTCTTTGTCTTTAGGCCACTTAGGTTTTAGCTGTGCTTTGGTCTTAAATTCTTGATCAGGGATCAGGGAAAGGTCAACATAGGAAGAATGCCCACCAGCATACTCTTAAGCAAAATGCTATTTGCAAGCTGAGTGTGGGTCCCTAATGGGCCTTTATGAATGTGTGAATGAAGCCTCATAACAAGCAGTACATGCATGTATGTAATATTTAAGGTGACCAATGTGTATGTACAGGGTGAGTCATACATATTACAGATCATGACATTCATAGTGAAGGTCACCTTGGACAGTTGTGGGAGTTGGCATTCCTGCTTGGCCACGTGTTTTTTCGAAGCATATGTAGTAATCCAGATCATCAAGGGATTTTTGGGTGTTTACGTGACTTTTTATTTAAAATACAGCCCAGCATCAAGCCTCAGCACGTGTGGAAGCCTCATCCAGTTTGACCACGCCGTCAAGTTCCGTGCTGCCTAGGAGCCAGGCCGGTAAGTGGACTTTGATGAATCTGCTGATGCATGTGAATGAACATGACTAATTTGCATAACAAATATATTTAGGGCCCAAACTTAACCTTTTTTTGGCACTTGTCCCAACAGACCCACCCACTGATGGAGGAAATCCAGGAGATGGAGGAGGATGCCAGCTTGATGGGACCTTCAGAACTGACCCCCCTGGAACCTAATCTGCCACTGTCCCAACATGCTACTGCACCAAATCCTCTGCAGCAGAGTGAAGCTGGACGCATGCTGCCAGCCAATTGTGGGCAGCAGGCTGAGACTGAGCCTACAGTCCCCAGTGGATTTGCAGAGCACATCTGCGACTCTTGCTCACCCTAGAGGTCCAGCATCTGCAGGTGCTCAAACCCGGGGAATGGGTAGACGTAGTCAGCAACGTCGACCAGTTTCCCAGGGGAGGCGCGTGCCGATCCTGGAGTCAGCGTGGCACCATGAGAAGTGTTTTTTTCTCCAGGTGACTCAAAGAACCACAAAGCAGCTTAGGGCACAATTCGATACATAAAATAATACATTCACCACCATGCTGACAGAATTTAGGATGGCCAACAGCCACATGGCCACCTTAACAAATAATTTCACAGCCATGCTCAAGGAAGTTAGAACTAGCAATAGACTCATGTTGGAACAGTGGCAGATTATGAATGCCACACATGCCCAGGTGATGGGCCACCTCCAAGGCACACCACCAGGGATTTATGGGCAACACCCATTTTAACAGCTATTTGCCCTGTATCTGCTCCACATCTTTCCTCTACTTCCACAATGTATTGACCTGTTTGGCTACCAAGATTGCCTTTTTTATGGCTGTGCTTGTATGATTTGGATTTTCACCCATATAGCTCATTAGAGTGCTGAGATACCCCACTAGCCAATGCCTGAGCTAAAGCCTCACTGAAGCTGCCGCTTAAGCTGCCACGCTGCAGGCTTGGGCCTAATGAAATTGTGTCTAGCTCATCCTGTTTGTAGGCCTGATTGGGGGACATTCTGGGCTGGCAAACTACGACCTTGAACCCTGGCAAAGATTGGACTGGACTTGCATTTGGACTGGGGGTTATTGTTTTGGTGGGCCACTGACTTACAGGCGTGGATGTGGCATAGGTATGGCTGCTTTCCACCTGTGCCTGTGGCAAATGTGGCCAAGCAGGAGAGGGTGTGTATGTGGCCCTATGTATTGACATGCAAATGGTTGCTCCCTATGTTTAGTTTATTTGTTATTGAAACTTAGGCCTGGAGTGCATTACTTAAAAACTCCTGGATGTGGCCAATTGCTAGGTGCCATGATTCTGCAACAATGTATATTTATGGTGTCCTATGTATGTACATGAAATCTGCGAGTGCCCTTCAACTCCAATTTTTAATATTTAAATAAAAAATATTGAATGTGACTTTAGCTGTTGTTGATTAAGTTGATGCATTAATGTTTGGGTTTTTTGAGATTACTGAAGTTTTTTCTAAACAAACATGTCCCAAAAAATAAGCATGAGGCTCAGATCATGTGTGAATATTTTAGTAAATAAATCATTACTATTTGATACAAAAAACAATACTAAAGCATTCACAAAGCCAAATTATATATATAAAAAAGAATTACATGCAACAAACAAACAGGAAAAACAAATTAGGCAAAATGTGTGTTAATCAAATTGGCCGAACAGCTTGGCCAGAGGCACTAGGTGTGCCACGGTAGTTATCTCCTGGGTCCTGGCTGGGTGGAGAGGGGGGCAGATCCACATACTGGGGGACACGCTGCATTATGGCAAAGTTGTGGAGGACACAGCAGGCCAGTATTATATCGATGACCTTGTTGGAGTCATACTGGAGTGCTCCCCCGGTATGGTCCAAACACCTGAAGCGAGTTTTTAAGAGGCCAAAGGCCCTCTCCACAACTGCCCGAGTCTTCCAGCATCCCGCATTCTGTGGCCGAAGGACGGGCGTCATCAGCCAGGGAAGAAGCGGATAGCCGGAATCACCTTAAAGAATAAGAAAATACTTATATAAATTACACGTTAAAAAAATACATTTTGTGACAAGCGGTAGTTCACTCTGACTAGCAGCCTATCTTAAATTGTAGCCACCCCCTATACATACAGAATGCTCAGCTAAATAAAAAAGCCTAACACCATCTAATGCATGTTCTGAGCCTTTAAACATGCAAGATGGTGCATGAGGGCAAATCAGGCAGCCTGCAAACAGGAATCGGCTTAGGACTGTGCTGCTGTTACATTTTCAGGACCCCAGATCTGCTTTGTCTGAGCCAAGCACGGCTCTAACCTGCCCCTGCACTTTATCCCGCTCTCCTCTACTCAGTGAGTGTCATGCATTTGAGCAAAGATGGTGCAGACCCTATCATAAAGTCAAGAACATAATTGCAGCCGAGTGTGGGAAAGAATAATAAGTAATTTACTAGAAAGTAGAAATATATTATTTTGAAATGCTGGGAAATCAGTTTTTAAGGGTTTGTGCTTTGCTAAAGATCATGGTTAAGGGCCGGTTGAACATGTTATCAAGGGGTAAAAACAGCCATAGGTTCAGACATGGGTCATCAACTATATTAATAGGCATACATTTAAAAGTGAATGACGTTATTTGCGTCAACTTACCAAGGAGCCATCCACCTGAGAATTCTCCAGACTCAAACCGACGGTACAATCCAGATCATCGCAATATGTACGCGTCATGGGATGAGCCTGGATACCCGGTGAGCACACTAAGGAAAACATGTTGGCCAATACAAATAACACAAACTTAGTACCTAAGTATGTTTTGGCCCAAAAAAGTATATGTATGTTGGATCAACTAAAGATTAACTTTAAAATGAATAATTAAGGTCCACATGAAAATGTTTGGCTTTGGCCGACATGAAAACATTGATGAAGCTAAAGACGGTCAAATGTATCACAGGGACAATTTAAAAGGAGGGATTAATAGGTATACAGTGTAAGCTGTTTCACATGGAAAATGTAAAAGGAGGAATTAATAGTTATACAGTGTAACCTGTTTCACAGGGACAATTTAAAAGGAGGGATTAATAGATATACAGTGTAAGCTGTTTCACAGGGACAATTTACAAGGAGGGATTAATAGATATACAGTGTAAGCTGTTTCATGGGGACAATTTACAAGGAGGGATTAATAGATATACATTGTAAGCTGTTTCACAGGGACAATTTAAGAGGAGGGATTAATAGATATACAGTGTAAGCTGTTTCACAGGGACAATTTACAAGGAGGGATTAATAGATATACAGTGTAAGCTGTTTCACAGGGACAATTTACAAGGAGGGATTAATAGATATACATTGTAAGCTATTTCACAGGGACAATTTACAAGGAGGGATTAATAGATATACAGTGTAAGCTGTTTCACAGGGACAATTTACAAGGAGGGATTAATAGATATACAGTGTAAGCTTTTTCACAGGAACATTTTCCAAGAAGGGATTAATAGATAGTTAAAATACACATTTTCAAAACTAGATAACAAAATGACCGATTGAACTTACCTATAGATGTACTCGTCGGCTGCAGAAGGGACCAATGCAACGTGGGTGCAATCAATGGCACCCATGACGTTGGGCATGTCAGCGATATTATAAAATGCCAGCTTAAGCGCGTTCCAGGCTACCATGTCGTCAGGAAAAAATATATATTTCTGATTAATGGTAGCCATGCCATCCAAAAACTTGGATAGTGGGCGGCTCACCGTAGGCTGGGAGATTACCACGGAGAGGGCACCCAGCCTCTGGAATGAGCTGTTCGCCAAAAATTGCAGGCATCCAAGCATCTTGGTCATACCTGAAATTGCTTGTCCCTTCTTTGTGGTGCGGGCTAACCATGGCTGCAACTCACTATACAACTTATGGAGAGAAGCGTGATTAAGTCTGGTCAGCTTGAATAGCTCAACATCATGCATGCGATCAATATGCATGCGTCGCCGGTGCAATCTGGCCTCGGCCCTGCTGATGCATTCAATGCCCATTAGCTGGAGTTGGTGATGTTCCTCCACAAAGGCACAAAACGTATTGAAAGCAAGGTATCCGAGGTAAAAATGGTCCCGTAAGTGGATCGCAAATGAAATGGTATTATAGGGTGGTGGTCCCTCGGCAATCAGCTCCCTGAATGAGACACAAGCCCATAACAATAACGTAAGTTATCTGAACGAACGCAAAATATCAGATTTAGCTGGGAAAATGATCCGAACTAACGCAAAGGATCCAATTTACTTTCATTCATCAAAAGTGCATATACGCATGAGCTCGAACGAACGTACGAATGAAAAATGCACCGAAAAAACCTACAAAAATGACAAACACACACAAAAACATACACAGACAGCTACGGAAGTCCAGACGAATGTGTCTATGAATCAAGGCTATTGTGTGTTAAGATGTTGTCCTCAAGGTTCTATTTGTTTGCAATTCTGTGTTTAAAAAAAGTTTTCTCTAGCAACAATGTGTTTACTTTAGCAGAGTACACAAACTGGTGTGTTTGGTGTACCTGACAGAGACTTCCTGACTCTCCTGGCTTGTTATTTATTCGAGATGAGTGAACTTCTTGAAAATTTGTTTTGGTGATTTGCAGATTTTCCCCTTAAAATCTGGGGTTCGTCCGCATCAAGGGAACGAAAGAAAACACACACACCGGAAAAAAGTATTTTAACTTTTTTTGTTTCACAGCAATACCTTCTATTAACAGGTGCTGTCATATGCCATCCACTGCTCTCCTCTGTCTTCAGTGGAGCACAGGACATAGATTCCCTGTCCCGCTACCGGCTTCTGCTACTCACTTCCACTGCAGGGAGGGGCTTTTTACACCAGCGGAGTGAGCTGGCATAAGTTCACTTGCTGGTATAAAAAGCCCCTCCCTGTGATGTGGATGGAGATGCCAGGAGCCCAGCACAGGGTGGAGGATCTGGGTTCTCTGTCCCACTAAAGACACTGTAGCTGGCCCACAGATGAGGACATCATCGGGCGCTAAAATATGGATGGAGGTAAGCTTTTCTTTTTCTTTTTTTTGCTAAAGTGGTTTATTAATGTTTGATCCAGACAAAATTTGGGCGATCGCCCCAAAACTGCACAAATCAAACTTTTAAAAAGTTTGCACATCTCTAATAGTTAATGTTTCTGCTTTTTTCCCAATACGGTATGCTTGCATAAATATTCTGACATTTTTCAGAAAAATGTCAGACTAGCGTATTCATCTTACCCCACCCACCTTCCTAGTAATATATGCACAAAAGCCTGTAACTGTCACTTTAAACTTTATGGCAGATTTTTTTAGCTACCATAGGCTTGCAGAGACATTAGTATTATTTTAAGAAGAAAAAAGTAAAACTAATTTAAAAAGGGGGTGACTGTGTCTGGATACTTGGAGCAAGAACTTTGACCACCATTTTACAGTTTTATTCTAAACAGCTGATCCTAGTTATCCAGGGGGGGCAAATATCTTCTTACCACCAAGACCCTTTTAAAAATCTCATCATGAAGTTGCCTTTAAAGTACTGTCAGAAAGTATTAAGCACTGATTTCAGTTGATATGGTGAAATATTTCCTGCTCTAATTGCTATAAAAAATAAGCCTGATAAAAAACTGTCAACTCAATTACATAACCAAACAAATACACATACATTTAAGAATCTGGAACACTATTAATTGTCTCTGCAGAAAGCATGTCACCCTTAGAATTACACATTTATCATTAAGGATTCTATATCAAACCAGACATTTTTTAAATGTTATTAATAGATATCACTTTTATTTAAAAAAATGATCTGGCATTTGTATAATAACTACTCATAATGAAACACAATGCTTTGAAAAATACATTTCTATTCCAGTCTGTAAACATACACATTTTTCTGATCCCCTAATCTCCTCCTACTTGTAGAAATTTTCTTTGTCACTGTAAGAACATCTCACAAGTTTTAGAAAGTATAACATCAAATTAAAACAAGACCAGATCACGTTTGCCACCACAAATCCCTCTCTTCCGGGGGAGGAGGGGGGGAATTGTATGCAATGTTTATGCAACAAACAAGTCACTTATTTTCCATGCACTTGCCACTTGCTATAGCGCTTAGCTCACTTTGGAAAAAGGGCTGCCACGGGGGAGCGGGGAGTTGTATCCCATTTTTTAAATCTAAGAACAAATTGGAATTAGCTGAGGAGTGAGTTGTTATTTAACACCTTTAGGTAATATTTGTCAATGATTAATGATGGGCTGCAAAGTTCACGTTCATATTGAGCTTTGCGAGTTTGGGTTCCCTGGTCAGCAGTGGCATTCCTTTGAGTTGAACCACAGCCGGGGTCACAGAAAGATGGGCGCTGCTCCCCATGAGTATAGACACACCTAGTGCCAGCACTGCCAGCCAGAATGGCCATCGTTCTTTGTTCCTGGCCATGCACATTACCCCCTAAAGTTTGGGTCCTCCTTGATTTCAATAGGGACTGGGTCGGGTGCCTGAACATAACCTTTTAGTCAAAGTCCTTCCAAACATGCAGGACCCAAATTTTGGGGGGTTCGCGCATACATCAATGATGTATCATTTGGGCGAGTACCAAAGATGGCCTTTACAACCCAACATCAACCAACATTTTACTATTTTTTTTTTTTAACAAAGTGGGGAAACATTAAAAAATGTTTGTTCTTTTTAAAGTTTGTGTAACCACACAAATTTGGCCTCACTACCTGACTGCTGTGTCTACATACATAGAGTGGGTACAAAAGTGATACCTCTTTTCTCAACTGTCCGTCCAAATAAGTAACTTGGAATTTCAGTAAACTTTCAATTATTTTGCACGAGATGACCTTTTAACTTTGTTCTTTTTTACAATGATATGCTATATATTTAAAGCCCAAGCATGCAATTGTTAAGAGAAAAATATAATCTACTATAATGCATAATATACATATAAATATCAGTAAAAATATTGACTGAAAGCTAAGCAGATGAAGTTTTGGTAGCCACAGTTACATAGTTCTTCAAAGAAATCTATTGATTTTGAGTTTAACCCTTCCAACGCCAGCCACATAATATTTACATGGCTGCCTCTCCAACCGTGAAATGTCAGCCACGTGAATTTTACATGCCTGGCTTTCCTTCTGGCTAGCGGGCAAGAAAAAAAAAAAACACTCACCCGACCCTTAACCCTTTAAGTGCCAGCCTACCTGCAGCTTTTGTCACCCTCTGTTGCCAGACCATGTTTCACTATTTTGCGCTACATATGTTCAACTGTGATTTTTGAAAGGATTTCCAGATATTTCCCAGCAAAATTATATATTGGTTCTTTCAACAGAGTCTGGGCTTCAACATGAAATGTCTTGTTTGGACTTTTTTTTTCCCCCAAAATATGAATATGCAAACAAGAAAAATCAAAAGTAAATCTGAAAGCGCAAGGTCCGCCGAGCAGAACAATACCCAACATGCATAGGTACTATTAACCCTTTTAATTGCCAGACTACTTGAAGTTTTGTCACCCTCTGTTGACAGGTAATTTTTCCCCATTTTGCGCCATGTTTAACCGTGATTTTTGCCAGAATTTTAAGGAAAAAAAAAAATATATATATATTTTGCAGCAGAGTTTAGGCTTTAACATGAAATGTCTTGTTTGGAATTTTTCTACTGTTTTTTAAATATTTTTGCGTAAAAAAACAAATAAATAAATAACATAATATTTTTCTCCTGATTACAACAGTACCACATATGTATCGGTAGCCCCCCATTCTTGCCCAGGAGACCCCCCAAACAGAAAAGAGCACTTTATATCATTTGCAAATAAAATACAACTACTATCCACACTATAAACATAAGGGGTTAATTAAAATAAAATGACATAGGGTCCCCCCTCCTGGGGAGGGGGGGCATTTTTGGGGAATTTTAAGGGTTAAAAACCCTTAAAAATCCCCCCAAAAATTGCGTGGGGCCCCCCTTACCCATCATAATCAGCCCGGGACCAGCTCCATGTGCCGGGCTCTTCTGCCCCCCCCCTGGGCTTTGGGGAGGCAGGTAATGAGGGTTAATGGCAAGTCACCCGCTAGCCGCAGGTGGCTTGCCAGCCCCCAGCCTTGTGAACTGGTATAGGGATCTCTTGGACCCCTTACCAGTTCACAAGGGGTTAAGTGTAAAAAAAACACACCACACCACACACCCCTCCCAGGAGGGGACCCCATTTTTTGGGGAATTTTAAGGAATAGGGTTAGGCTAACCCTAACCCTTAAAAATCCCCCAAAAATTACATAGAGTCCCTCCTCCCAGGGTTAGGGTTAGGGTTAGGCTAACCCTTAAAAATCCCCCCAAAATGACATAGGGCCCCCTCCCGGGGGGGGGGGGGGGGCTCCATTTTTTTGGGGGGTGGGTGGAATTTTAAGGGTTAGGGTTAGGCTAACCCTAACCCTTAAAAATCCCCCCAAAAATGATGTAGGGTCCCCCCTACCCGTCATAACCAGCCCGGAACCAGCTATGGGGGCTTGTAGGAACAGAATGGAGGGGCCAGCTTTTGTGGCCCCCCACACTGCAACCTACAAGCCCACATAGCCTATGTGGGCCTGGGCTCTTCTGCCCCCCCCCCCCCTTGGCTTTGGGGAGGCTGGAAATTGGGGGTGCGAGGGTTAATGGCAAGTGACCCGCTAGTTGCAGGTGACTTTCCAGCCCCGAGCCTTGTGAACTGGTATAGGGGGTCTCATGGACCCCTTACCAGTTCACAAAGGGTTAACAGTAAAAAAACACACTGACACATAAGAAAAAATTACTTTTATTAAAAAATAAAAACTTTCTTTACTTACCTCCGATCGTCAGCTTCTTTGTCCCTCGAATTGATGACAGATGCGATCATGCTGGCTACAGGAGCAGAGGGGCAGGTGATGATCTGATCCCCTGCCCCTCTGCTCCTGTGGCCAGCATGATCGCATCTGAAAGAACAGTAGCAGGGAGCCAGGTTGACACCCGGTGAGTGACGCCATAAGCCCTGCCCCCAAAGCAAGATGGCGGCACCCATCGGGAGAGGAGGGGGAGAGCCCTTTCAGGTTGATTCTTTTCAGGGAAACCCTGAGCATCCAAAGAATTATTAGAGAGATTTCTTCTAGAAAACTGCACCCAAGTCAACAAGCCTGGTACACCTAAAAAGCTTGAGGTGTGTTCTTCCAGAGAATATATAGTTTGTGGGGGGTATTTCAAATGTAAAGGGTTGTTTCTATTGAAAAACTGCAAGGTGTGCTCAGCAGTTGTATTTTATCAGAAAATCTCCTAAAGCGCTGTTTCAGTCTTTTTGAGAATACACTAAAGCAAAGCCAAATAAGACATTTCATGTTAAAGCCCAGACTGCTGAAAAAAAATATATAATTTTCATGGGAAATCCTGGAAAATCCCTTCAAAAATCACAGTTGAAGATGTGCAGCGCAAAATTATGAAAATAGTCTGGCAACAGAGGGTGTCGATATCTACAGGTCGGCTGGCAGTTATAGGGTTAAATATTGCTGAAAATCAAGAATCGTGTATTTGCTCTGGTATTCTCTGCGTCTCGGCAGCTGCTTATTTTTACATGGGCCAAACCAAATTGACAAGGGTCATAAGAAAGGGGCACAACTCCACAAGTACCATAAAATAATATTTTATTAAATGTTACACTATAGCAAAAATAAAAACACACATGCAACACAAAGACACTGTTAAAATCAATTAATCCACTATTCCTGTGATGCTAAAATACTTAGCAATCCATATTATAGAAGACCACAAGGTATCAAAAAGTACAAATAGAAGTCAGTATTAAATAGATCCACAAAAAGCCCCCCCAAAAAAACAAAAATGATATATTTCTAATTACTCAAGTGAGTGTTCAATTACTCCACTTAGAGCAAAAAATACAAGTATAAAAAGATAATCACTACAAATAATTCATCAAGACTATAAACCTGTGCAATCAATCAAATCTAAAGTGCAAATGCTAGATCAGAAGGCTATATTCACCAAGTAAAGCAGGGGATGAGACCCCGAATGCAAACCCGATACACAAAAGTGCTGTTAGTGCAGAGGGCTGTATAAGGGAGCTGAGGTAGTAAGCAATCACTGGAAAGACAAAGTAAAGATCATACTATCCTTGTGGTCAAACGTGACTAATCAGGCAGTGGATTAAAGGCAGGAGACCCCACGCGTTCCGCCGATCCGCTACGGCTTCTCCAGGTGTGCTGTCTCTTTGAATGGTGTCTCCTTTTATGTGGCATGGCAGAGAATCAGGTCACCCTCCTCCCTCCCCCTCCCTCCCCCCCAGTGCGAGGTGTAACTCCTGCCCCCTGACGCAGCGTGTCCGATTGGACAAGGATGCGCCCATCAACTGTAGTGATGGATGGCTGTTAGGCATCATATGTGCAACCGAGCCCCCTCTCAGCAAGATCAAATCAATCAATCCTGGCCAGCCGTCAGCTGGCAGAGCCCGCCCCCCATGATGACCTGGCCAGTGTCATCAGCTAAAGGGGAGGGGCTGGGCTCCACCAGCATAACAGCCCGGACTTCAGAGAGGAAGGCTGCACATAGGGTGGGGTGAACAGCTGTGCCTGCTATTTTGTATAAGTAGCTGCTTATTTTTAGATACATTATTGATCCTGCAAGATATTTGTCAGTCACACCACTTTGTATATTTGCAATAAATATGAATTAGCAAGGTGCCAAAGTTATACTTGTACAACAGAAAATATAAAATCAAATATTTCAAGAAATCAAATAGTATACATGAACTGCCTCACATTTATTGACCCCCCCCCCCCCCCGTAGTAGCATGCTTGTTAGTGGAGGTACCCTGCACTATCCTACTTCAAGTCCAACAAACCATGGTTCTGGTTCCTAGCACTCTGTGTCTTCTTCCCATGTCTAGTAGTCTTCTTTCTCTGTGCCACAGCCCTGTGTCCAGTTCTCTGTCTCCATGTCTCAGTCTTAACTACCAGCTCTAGTAGCTACTAGATTTGATTATCCATAACCCAGCTCTGGTTTGTGTTTGTAAACCCAAAGCTAAACCCTAGCAATCACTATATTTAGCTCCATTAGTTCCCCAGGTCTGTTTTTATTTTACTGGTTGCATTCTTGTTGTTGTGTTTCTGAACATAATTTGTACACAAGCATTATGGACAAAACAATGAAGACTTACTGCTCATTCATTGAACTTTGATCCATTTACCTCGCCTTTGATCTCCTACCCATACAGTTTACACACATTTGTGAAATAATGGGTTGTTTTAAAGTTCAAACAAACACTAACTTTCTCCCACCTCATTCCCCTTGGGGACATAGGAAGGGCATGTCATGGTGCAGCCTTATGAGTCTTAAATGTGCTGTGGTCAGTGACCACTGGGGGCCCACTTTGGCTTGAGGTGTTTGATCACACTAAGAGCACCAAAGGACAAAGTGGCTGAAGGACCATATGTTTGTGGTAAAATTTCAAAAAAGGGCAAACATTGAAGCTCTGCTACAGCTTCTGCCCTTCACTGCAGGAAATAATGGAGAGGCACATGGGACAGAAATCTAGTGAGCTGAATGCTAACTAATTATTAGTGTTGGGTTTAGAGTCCATTTAAAGAGCTTACTAAATTCCAGCATGGTACTGTAATAGGATATAACCAGAGCAAGAAGCCAGAATGTATTTTCATCTGCAATAATCCCTGTTTGAACAACAAGCAGAGTTGACAAGTCATGAGGTGCCATGAGGTGCCAAAACTCGTCTGGAAATAACATCGACACCATGGGCTTACATGTCCATGCAGCTGCATGCAAGCCTTACAATACATCAACCAGCACAAGCACAATGCCAAGCATAGGAGGGTGGCGTGTAAACCATATAACTGGACCCTGGTGCATTCAAAACATGTTCTGTGGAGTGACTAGTTGTGCATTTCAATCTGGCAGTCTAGATCTGGGAAAGGGCAAGGAAATGTTACCCTTTGAATGCATCTTGCCAAGGGTAATGAAATGGGATTTGTTTTTCAGGGGCTGGGCTATGCCCATTTGTCCAAAAGTATGGAAAATGTAAAAATGCTTTCTTGGCAAATACTTATTAGAAATAGTATAGGACCAGAATAGATATTTAAGCAGTCCAAATATAGAATTATTATTATAAAAGTTAACTTCCACATTATAAAACAAAGGTTCAGTAATGAGATGTGGTTTAGCATATAAGCTTACCTGTGCCTCCAGTTATATGCTTGAAGATGAGAATAGAAAGCAACTAATTGGAAAATAAGAAAGTCGTTATGTATGTATTTCATTACACTATTTCATTTTCTGACACGTTGCTATGGAAGTGTGCTGTAGATGCAAGAAATATAAAACGTTATTTAAAAATGCGTGAAAACTGTCATTGCGAACATTTCAACAAAGCCAATGTGTTGCTTTTTTCCAACTTTTGGTATGTGTTAGGGCAATTGTTACCAGATCGAATCAAATATCAAGAACATCTGAATTGTATTCTGTATGCATGGCAAACTACACAAGTTATTTTGTTATAGCTTTTTGTCAGGGAAAAAAAGAATGATTTACCTAAGAAGATATTACTTGTTAATTATTAAGTTAAACTGAGTTATCATTCTCTCTTAACTCATTACTGCCACTCTTTAGCATGTCTGTGAAGATGCTCCTATCCAATCAGCTTTGCCTTATAACAGTGTAAGAATCCTGGAAGGCTTGGAAGGTGTAAAAATACCAAAGGAACTATGACTAGAGCCCAATGACATCTTTTCATACAGTCTGTGAAGGAAAAATCCAGTTTAACTGTGTAAAAATGCCCGAAACCCCTGATAAAAGTCCGGAGCTCCCGCATTTATTTTCACTGCAGCCATAAACACGTACTGGACCTAATCACTCCAGGAAGGTGAATTAGCATCTGTGAGTTGAGCCAAGCTCAGAACACAGACTCCCTGCTGATTCCCTCACACCTCTGGGATGAGAAGGCCCCACTGAGTCTGAAGTAGAGATGACCCCTGGAGAGAGTTATAAACACCAGTGCCTCAGACATCCAGCACTGACACAAATCGGACCATAGCTGGGCTATTGTATGTAGAGATGAGCGAACCGGTTCGGACGAACCGGAATTCACTCCGAATTTCAGGGAAAATTCGATTCGGCACGAACCCGAATTTTTTTTGGTTCGTGCCGATCGAATTTTCCCTGAAATCAAAAAAAAAAAAATGCCGGCATGGTGGGAGCGGGCAGGCCGGCTACGCTGTCAGTGGGCGGCGGAAGCCCGCTGACAGCGTAGCCGGCCTGCCCGCTCCCACCATGCCGGCATTTTTGCTTAAAAAAAAAATGCCGGCATGGTGGGAGCGGGCAGGCCGGCGGCCGGCTGACAGGCGTAGCCGGCCTGCCTGCTCCCACCATGCCGGCATTTTTTTGTTCAGATGAGCGATTCGTGAAAGTTCGATTCGGGCGAACCCGAATTTCTTGGGGAAATTCGGCGAATCGCCCGAATCGAACTTTCAAGAAGTTCGCTCATCTCTAATTGTATGTTCCAGCACCAAGCCAGATACCAAACCAGAACAGGTGCACAACACCGCACACAGATATACGTTTCTCAGTGCTGGGCGGCCAAAGGAACACAAAGAGCTTGAGATCTCAGGTTCTGTCCCATCTAGCAACTTAATCTTTTGGCTCATCGGATGCATTGCATCCAGTCCAATCGTTTGGTGGCATATCCAGAGCCATATGACCCCCTTGCCCGAAATTATAACTTCTAACAATTTTTAGTTATTATAGAATGTTTCCCAAGGAAGGGAGGGAACTGTCTGCCCCACAGAAGGGAGGAGGCAAGAGGGCCCTGAAGCATAAAGGAGGATAACTGCAGGCCAGCCCTTGTAACTCTCTGGAGGGGGGTCACGTCGCATGCATGGTGGAGGTGCCCGGATTTTCCATAAGCTGTCCACACACTTCCCTGTGGGAGCCCATCTTCACTATTCTGCATCAGTAACCCACTTCTCAGAATGACATTTGTATTCATTCCACCATAGTCAAATGTTTGCAATAACTGCCTATTGTGCTTATTGCATTAAAACCTATATTTAACTTGGGTGAACTTTTTGCCTTAGCCATGAATTTGTGTGTCTGTGGCCTTGCTGGGCCTTGTTGTCCAGCTAGGCAGGTGAATGGGTGATGCTTGGGAAAGTGGGTTGGATCATTTGTTTGATCACGTGACCCGCCTTTCCTTGACATTCATTTTGTTGCTGCCATGCAAATATGGTGAATGAGACCTGGGTGGGTCTTTACTCAAGGGAGTCCAAATACCTCACTGCCTTTACATGGCCGGCTCCCATGTATGCCATGCCCACCCGCCAGAGCTCGGGCTGCCACTGCATGAACAGCATTGCTGGAGCATGGTAAGGTATGGTGGGTGTGTGTGTGTTTTGTGGATCAGTATAATGGGACGATGAGCTTCCAAAAAAATAAGAAATGAAATCACATTCACAAATCAAATTCTGGGACGGGGCACTCAAGGGGAGCCTGCGCAACTAGTGGGTAAGAAACTTTATTACTCTAACCCAGTACCATGCACCCGGACTCTCTGGTCTGTGTTGAGTCTGTACAAATGACCAGCACTCCGTTATATAATTCCACCAAGTGTATCATAGAAAGACAAATGTGGTATGAAACATCCATCACAAAGTGTCCAAAGTCCATATTAGGTCAAATGGTAAGCAGTGTCCTGAATTCCAACATTTCGGGGGAGCAGCCCCCTTCATCAGGGACAGACAAACAGACATGTGCCAAGAGGGAGGTCCTTATAAACATTGTAATCAGGAAGTCCCGCCTGACATCATAGTGACGTCAGCGGGAGTTAATAAAGCTCATTAGAAAAAAAAAAATTTTAAATGAGCATCATGATCAAAATAACAATGCTGAAGAAGTAACACCTTACCTGTACCCGTAAGGGTCCCTGAACAGCGGGAACCCCTCCATTGCCAACCACCGCTCGCTGCATGAGCGAGCGGCAATGCCCCTGCCTGTCAACAAGCCAGGGAGAGAGAGCAGCCGGGCGGCAAAGTCTGCCCAGCAACCCGTGACGTAACGGCCGCCGTGCTCCCATTGGGCAGCGGTGGCCGTATTCACAGGGTACATTGTGACAGGCGGCGCTGATCACGGCGGTCACAGGCTCCAGTACAGGGCCTGCGGGTACGCCGGACTGTGCCCCAAATGTTGCGGGCGCTCCCCGGAGGCAGTGGGAGCAAAAGCTCATGGGCGCATATACATAAGCAATACATTTAAAAAGTAGAAGGCGAACAGTGTATACCAGGAGGGAAACTAGGTGGGGAGATGAGGGGGGTGCCAGGCAGAAATAACAGGGGGACCGCCTTTTAGGACAGGGGAATGCAGGGAAGACATTAGGGGGCAAGGGGGGACCAAAGATCCCGAGGTAAGGAAGAGAGGGATCACAGGAGAGGAGTCCAGGGGAAATGGTGTTCAGATGGCAGGTAAGCACAGGAGAGGAGAGAAGGAGAGCACAGAAGAAGAGAGAAGGAGAGTAACCGGAGGGGGTAAAGGGAGAACGGGGAAGAGTGGGAAAGAGGAAAGGAAAGGGGGAAGAAAAAGGGGGGACAAAGCAAAAGAGGAGGGGGAAGGGGGGATCTAGGTGGTACAGGGAAACGGGGACAGATTGAGGGTATTCAGCGGATGGTAGTGCCATTCCCTGGACATGGTATGGAAATAATTAAAAAAGAGGGACAGCATTTGACAACAGGTAGGAACGTTCAAAAGAGGGACAACTTTTAACGTTCAGATAGGAAGCACGTAAAGCCAAAGGAGGTGTTCAGACCCCTTGGGTGAACCGTATCCAATTTATGTATCCAAAAAGTCTCTCTTTGGAGCAGGTTCCGATGATGGTCACCACCCCGCCGTGGTCTCTCGATGTGGTCGATGACCATACCCCTTAGTTCATGTATTTGATGGTTATGCTGTACAAAGTGAATGGCCACCGGTTTCTCATAGTCTAAGTTCTCACCGTTCGTGTGTTTATTGATACTGACCCGGATATCACTCCGGTGTTGCTGGAAACATTTTTTAAACGGTCCAATCGTTTTGCCAACATAGACAAGGCCGCACGGGCATTTAAGTAAGTAAACACAGTACTCAGTAAGGCATGAAAACACGCCTCGGATTTTGAAACGTTGGCCAGTGTGGGGGTGAGTGAATTCAGGGCCAAGAATTAAAGAATTGCACACATTGCAGCTGTTGCATCTAAAACAGCCCGTGCGGGTGGTAAGTTGAACAAGTTTCTTTAGGTATTTTTCCACCGGATCCGCTTTCACTAATGAGTCTCTCAGATTCTTATTGCGCTTGAAAATCTTTAGAAATGGATCACTGGGCAAAGTGTGTTGTCGGAGCCGAGAATACATCTGTGTTTGTTAATCGTGTGTTCTATGGTGGGGGCAGCTAGGTTATATGTCAGCATAAGGGGCACACACTCCTCTTTTTGTTTAGCCCTTCTTTGTCTGTGTTGAGGTAAAGGTACTGCAAAAAGGTCAGGCATTTTTACCCTACTTTTAGAGACCCTCGATTCGGTATAAATTTGTTGTGTGTTGTGTTGTTTATGTTCTGAGTTGTGGCACTTAAGGCGCTGAGTCAGGGAGAGCTGGGAGGAGGTCTTTGAATAATAATGGCAGTCACAGATGCCCAGAATCTTGTTTGACTGGAGGGTGACTAAGCCTCTAGCTGATTAGACAGCTAGGGATTCGGAGATACTTAGCAGACGACGCACAGGACTTAACTCAGAGGTGTATGGTCTTGTGAATAAATTGATTTGAATCGTTATGGGGAATGTTTTACCCAAACAGTCAGCTAGTAAGTTGTATTTTGGCAAAAAGACGGCAAGTGTTGTAAATTGTGGAATTGAGTCAGGTGATTTGTGGTATGAGCTGAAAGAAAGTCAGGAAGGGAGGTCAGAAAGCAGGTGACACAGATTCTCACAGATGACTCGGCTGCGCCAGAGGGTGAAGGGTTGCCGAACCCGGGCTAAAAGAAATTCTGGACCTCCAGGCTATCAGCAATTTAAGTCCATGTGCATGTCTGATACTTTGTTTGTCTATACCGAGGAAGATTTTGAGTCTCACAGACTTCTCACAGATTTCTCACAAAAGGTAAACGGTGACTGAGACTCCAAAACGCTCGGTGGTTAAAATTACGTGTGACTCATTAGGGTCGATTCAAAGAAACATGTAACAGCTTGGATTTTGGTGCCGATCATCCTATTTTTCCCGTACGCTCGTGCGTTCGTATGAACTTGCGAGTGATTCTATAAGCAAATACGTTTCTATCCTAAAATGTACGTCCGTTCGTATGTTATCTCCCGAACTTGCCTCAGTCAGTTGTCAATCGTAAAAAACAGGTTGACGTGATCACTTGTTGCGGCGGCAGCCTGTTTTTTCGGCCGCTTCCATCGTCCACCTCTTCCAATTACTTGCGTTTGCCTCTGGTTTTCAATGGTTTTTGGCCTCTTATATTCGTTCGTTCGTATGTATATAAGGTCTTGCGCATGCGCGATCCAAGCTACACTCCACAAACCAATGTGGGCACTATCTGACATTACCAATCTCACCACTACTGCCTCGCGCCAGGCTACCACTTACCTTTATGAACCATAAAACTTACCCAAACCCCTTAGCGCTTGCATCCTTCTTCATTTCGACGCCCATAAAACTTACCCAAACCCCTTAGCGCTTGCATCCTTCTTCATTTCTCGGACCCTAAAACTTACCCAAACCCCTTAGCGCTTGCATCCTTCTTCATTTGGACGACCCTAAAACTTACCCAAACCCCTTAGCGCTTGCATCCTTCTTCATTTCTCGGACCCTAAAACTTACCCAAACCCCTTAGCGCTTGCATCCTTCTTCATTTGGACGACCCTAAAACTTACCCAAACCCCTTAGCGCTTGCATCCTTCTTCATTTGGACGCCCATAAAACGTACCCAAACCCCTTAGCGCTTGCATTCCTTCTTCATTTCTCGGACCCTAAAACTTACCCAAACCCCTTAGCGCTTGCATCCTTCTTCATTTGGACGACCCTAAAACTTACCCAAACCACATAATGTACATATGTCTATATGTTTCTAAGCATGTATTTTCGTCTAAATGTCTTTTTTGGCGCATATTAGAAATGACACATTTCTAAAGCCTTAAAATATTATTTATTTTTAAATTTTTGTTTTTTTTGGGCTTTGGGTTTGTTAAAACCTCTTAAAATGTTAAAAGTTTTGTTTTTTGTTTTTTTAAAAAAGTATAAAATTTTTTAAAATAAGAACAACTTTAAAACTATTTTACAAAATTAGCCAGGACCAAGGGCACTAATCCTCCTCCTCTTCTTCTTCTGTTGGCCCCAACGTCGCCTGTATGGCCAGCAGCTCGGCCACCAACTCCTGGATCCTTTTTTTTTTTTCCGACAAGGTTTTTGGGATCATCCCTGTAACCAATAGAGAAATAAACATAAATAGTAGTACCAGACCGGTTTGTATGCTGGGAATAGATTTTGGGTTAATCAAATACATGTAAATGCATGACATATGTCATTCTTCCAAGGGATAAAGTAAATGCATTTCCCACAGGTAAGTATTGAAACTACTTAAACCGGACCTTCAACATGATTTAATGAAAATCCAAAACTCTTTCCAAATGATTCTGCACCAGATAAAAGTACATTTTGGTGCATTTTTTATTACTGCGCCGCCATCTGGACTCAGAAGCATAACACTTAATGAGGAGAGGAGAGTGGGATAAAGTACAGGGGAGCAGGTTACAGTTGTGCTTTGGTAATACAGAGCATAGCTGGGTTCAGGGAAAGGTCAGCAGTCCCACAATGCATGGCAGCACCTTACTTTGTTAAATCTGGCTGCCATGCTGCCTGTAAATATGGCGCATTCCATATGCCGCCATCTTGTATGTTTAAAGGCTCCTAACATGTAGTAGATGCAGGTAGCCTGTTTTGGAATGTTCGCAATCTGTATGTACAGTGTGTGGGATACTTATTAGCTAGGCTCTTACTACAAGTTAGGGTCCGCTTTAAGCTAACGAAGTGCCCACATGAAAGTGTTAACTATACATTGGCTACGCCTTTAGTTATGTGTGTGTTATTAGCCAAAAACACATAAATCTGAATAATGGCATGGCTACTTACTTTGTTGGTGGCCGACAGATGGCTGGTTGGGGCCAACAGGATGCCCTTGGTCCTGGTAATGCTGTGAAGAAGTCCCTGGAGAAACATGTGACATTTGGTTAGTTGTTGTATAGAGTCACTATTCCCAACATATCTGGCTCCCAGTCTGCCTGACATCACTCACCTTCGCCAGGATCAACTTCAAGCATCTCTGCTGCCTCCTCCTCCACTACCGCACCCGCTCCAGAAGCATCTAGAAATACATAATAAAGGAGCACTTAGTTTTTTGCCTTGCATGTATATCTTAGTGCATATACATGAAGAGTGACATACCAGAGCTTTCCCCATGCCTGGCCGGGCATGACTCCACGCCCACGCGGTTGGGCCCCTCCTCTGTGGTAAGATCCAGGGGCTGGTCTGAGGAGGCCACAGAGGAGGGGTAGGTCCGTCGCCCGGGAGATCCACCACCTTCACTCACAGATGCAGAATCATGCAGCACTGGTCGGCCTGTGCGCCTCCGGGTGCGGCGAATTCTGAAATCCATTTCCAACACTAACAAAGAAAAGTCATTATAAATAAAGGCATAACTTATACATTTGGAACATATACCATGCAATCGCTTTGTACTTACTTGGGAAATGGATCCCAAAAAACCTCCGCACCCGGGGCATGTGCAGACGTTTCAGGTCCGACCAATGCTGCATTATCTGGGTGTGAGTGAAGGTGGTACTGGTGACACGGTGTATTTCCGCGATGATCTCCCGGGCGATGTCCCTTTTTTCGCACACATTGGGCGCGAAGTCATACCGGCGCTGAAGCATGATCTGAAAAACATAATGGACACAGAGCTTTTACTTTTACACACAGAGCCATATGTGTTGCATCACAAGTTGCGAATGTAATGTCATTAACACACACATTTAGAGTGCCAGCCATTTTTGGGGAGTGCCTTAAAGCGGACGTTCACTCTGATTCAGAGTCTGGTCTTATGTTATATGTTTCACACACCCTGTACATACAGATAGCCAACATTACAAATCAGGCCACCTGCATCTATGGCATGTTATGATGGTTTGAACATCCAAGACGTCGGCTTATGTAAAATGCATTCTTTGCAGGCAGCCTGCAAACAGGAAGTGCATGCAAACTGTAAGTGTGTGTGCTGCTCGGCATTCTTGGACTGATGACCTTCCCATGACCACAGCTCTGCTGTGTCTGAACAAAGCACAGCTATAACCCACCCCCCTGTACCTTATCCCACTCACCTCTCCTCAGTAAGTGTGATGCTTCTGAGTACAGATGGCTGCGCGCATCTCTTAAATTCTTGAGCAGAGTTTCAGGCCAGTGGAGGCAAGACTAATAAGTTATTGGCTTCAAATGGCCCATTTGGAAATGTCATAGGCTGTGTACTCGTTTTTTAGGTTTTATTGCTTTTTAGTCAATCACGCTGAAGGCCCGGTTTCTGTCTTTTTGGGCACGTGTGTGGCTTGCCGTTGTGTTTTGATGATAGGCAAACAGTGGTCCTCAAACATCCGCATCAAGGTCCGAGACAGGCCAGGTTTGACAGCTAGCCACGCTACTCCACAGGTTAATTAACTGGTGCTAAGCCAGAGCAATTGCCCTAATTAGGACATCAGCATAGAGAGGTGAAAACGTGGCCTGTCTCGGCCCTTGAGGATGAAGTGTGAGGAGCCTGTTCTAAAACATTAAGATCCCCAAAACTAGTTCCAACCGCATCATTTACATGTAGTACATCAGTCAGTATTAGCTTAAAAGGCAGAGCAAGGCACTTACCAGCATGAAGATCTCTTCCTGTTGACGGGTGAAGATAGTGGGCGCCATCTTTATGCTTCTTCAAGGCAGCAGATAAGTGAAACCCCAGCGGTTTCCTGGTTCCGCACGAACGTACGTCCGTACGAGCGCGTAGTCGTGCGCATAGGCGTCAGACGCTGGGCGCATGATTTAAAGGTCCCTGCACCCAAAGCTCATTCTCTTTGAGCTTTTTGCAAAAATGGCACCCAAAAAGGCAGCAGCGAAACGCGCACAGCCAAGGCAGACCTCTGAGGGCCCAACAACCAGGTCCCAGCAAGGCCCCAAGAAGCTAAGGTCCCAGAAGGCAAGTAGCACCTCGGCCCCACCAAGGGACACTGGACCCTCCCTTTCCCAAAAAAGGGCCACAAAGGCACGTGCCCCTGCGGCCAAAAAACAGCCCAAACGGGTAGGAAGCCCCACAGCAGCCACCACCACCTCTGCCCCCAGAAGAGGCCGCCCAAGGGAGCCCACACCACCCATGCTCTCAAGCCGGGCACTTAGCCAACCCAGGCCCCGCAGCAGGCCCAGAAGCCCATCCAGGCCCCACAGCAGGGCCACAAGCCCATCATGGCACCGCAGCAGGGCCCGAAGCCCATCAAGGCCCCGCAGCAGGGCCACAAGCCCATCAAGGCACCGCAGCAGGGCCCGAAGCCCATCAAGGCCCCGCAGCAGGGCCACAAGCCCATCAAGGCACCGCAGCAGGGCCCGAAGCCCATCAAGGCCCTGCAGCAGGCCCAGAAGACCATCCAGGCCCCGCAGCAGGGCCAGAAGCCCATCAAGGCCCCGCAGCAGGGCCACAAGCCCATCAAGGCACCGCAGCAGGGCCCGAAGCCCATCAAGGCCCCGCAGCAGGCCCAGAAGACCATCCAGGCCTCGCAGCAGGGCCAGAAGCCCATCAAGGCCCCGCAGCAGGGCCCGAAGCCCATCAAGGCACCGCAGCAGGGCCCGAAGCCCATCAAGGCACCGCAGCAGGGCCCGAAGCCCATCAAGGCACCGCAGCAGGGCCCGAAGCCCATCAAGGCACCGCAGCAGGGCCCGAAGCCCATCAACGCCCCGCAGCAGGGCCACAAGGCCATCAAGGCACCGCAGCAGGGCCCGAAGCCCATCAAGGCCCCGCAGCAGGGCCAGAAGACCATCCAGGCCCCGCAGGAGGGCCAGAAGCCCATCAAGGCCGCGCAGCAGGCCCAGAAGACCATCCAGGCCCCGCAGCAGGGCCAGAAGCCCATCAAGGCCGCGCAGCAGGGCACCTAGCCCAAGACCTGGCACCAGCCGGGCACCTAGCCCCAGACCTGGCACCAGCAGGGCACATAGCCCCCCAAGAGGCCCAAGAATGGACATCATCTGGAACACATCTACACCTGGAAGTTCGGTGGCCAGCCACGCAAGAACACCCAGTCCCTTGGCCAGTCCAGTCATTGGGAAGCCAGCAATCCTTCCATTCCCCTACACAGCCCCAGGCCATAATGTCACCACATGTGTCTGCACACATGGAGGAGCACCCAAGCCAACCATCTGTCCGCACATTGCGGTGCGGACATTTGAGTGGGAGATTCTTCCATGACCAAAATATGGCATTGGCTAGTGGCCTTACATTATTCTATGACGAGCTCTATGGGAGCAAATCAAAACACACCACTAAGCAGCGCAAAATGGAATTGTTCGAAACCATCCTACGACAAGTAAATGCAGCGGGGGAAGAGAGGAAAGATGTGGCCCAAATCCAGAAGAAAATTTCGGATCTCAAATATGCTGTACGGCAAAAAGAAATTAAAAGGCATAATTACAGGTAAATAAATGATGTATCCAAATGTAATGATTAGGATGTACTGTATGCACCTTTTCTGGGTACCAAACTATTTTTTCATTTCAGCATGAAAACTGGAGGTGGCTTTCCAACAAAACTGGAGTTTACACCTGCTGATGAGATTGTGCTGGGCCTTCTCCATCCTGTCGCGGTCGGTGGCCATGCGGGTCTAAGGGACACAGACTCACCGACCCGTACACAAGGTGAGTACTCTTAATCTGCATGTTTGCCTGTTTGCAAAGTAAATTAAAGTTCACTAGTACCAAGATGACGGTATGGCCCTATGGTGTGGCTTGCTTGGCCTCGCACTACTGTGCCTGTTTGTGTCCTGTTTTGGTCCGTGTGAATCACACATTTCGGACCACATACATTATGTAAAATAACAATTAACACTAATTATGTGTGAAGTAACGAAGTTTATGAAGAAAAGTGATATATTTGGACTCAATCACCAAACACACATCATTAGGGATGTGTTGGCTATTTGTTGTGTGAGTTGTGTTTGAGGTAACAATTTAAATCAAGACCCCCAAACATATCTGACCTAGAGCAGCGATACTCAACTGGCGGACCGGGGTCCGAATGCGGACCTTGGCACCAGATTCCCGGACCCCTGCCCAGACAGCCCTGCACTCAGTTACTTCTGTGTTGACGTGCTCAGAGCTGCCCCCTTGATCGGCGATGTAGTGCTTAGTCTCCCGGCCAATGTCATGGCTCCCTGAAACCTAGCATTGCAATATGAAGTACTGCACAGGAAGTGGCATTGCAAGGTACACACTAACTTGGTGCATCATTCTCTTTGTCCAATCCTGTCCCGCTGCCCCAGCTCTGCCCCATCTGCCCCTGTCCCACCATCTCGCCCCCCCCCAGATCAGTCCCATCCATTCCTAACAGATTTGCTCCATCCATCCAATCACCATCCATTCCTGTCCTCCCAGCTTTATCCATCCAATCCCTGTCCCCTCAGCTCTGCCCCATCCAGCCCAGCAAGGGCAAGCAGCCTTTATTAGTTTGGCCTTGCCAATCTATAGCCCCTCCCCCAGTGTGCTGATTTCTAACTAGACACCCCCTGCGACAGCCCCATGCCCGGACCTTCACCTCTCACCGGATACCTTTAAATGGACCTTTACAAGAAGTGGTTGAGTACCCCTGACCTAGAGAATGGTAGTCAAACTCAAAATAGTTGCTCTGCAAGTTGTATGCTGACTGGGTACACTTCCTGACTTCGAACTGAGGTCAGTTAGCAGTTTACTCGATCCATTTCACATATCTTAAAGTGAGTGTATTTTACAAATCGTCCCCGTTGCTGTAGAGTTGCTTAAGATTACAAATAGTGGCTTGTTTAATTACCTACCAAAACAATGCTTATGTGTGTGTTTACCTTGTTTTGTTTTCCCTTCTTCAGCCCAGCATGACCCTTCAGCAAGGGTAAACTCACCCCCCAGTTTGATTATGCCTACCAGGTCCGTACAGCATAGGAGCCCAGATCCGAGTTTTCCGGTAAGTTTATTTAGTACCAAAAATACTACCAAGTGCTTAAGCATGTGTTAAACTGATGGAATCCTCATTTGGGACGCCAACTTAAACATTTTTTTTCTATGTCCCTACAGACCCACCCACTCATGGAAGAGATCCAGGAAATGGAGGAAGATGATGGATCCCTGCTGGCCACGTCCGATGACCTCCCCCTGGGTCCCAATCTGCAACTGCTCCCTAATGTTTCTCTGGCCAATCCTCAGCAGCAGAGTGAATCTGCATCCATTGTGCATGCACATGGGGAGACTGAGACAACAGTCCCCAGTGTTCACTCTGCTGCTGAGGATTTGCCAAGCATGCCTGTTGCTGTTGAGGGGACGAGACAACGCGGCAGGGCACGCCCAAGAGCCAGGGTAATTGTGCGGCGGACTCCATTACGCCGCACAATTTCCCAGGGGAGGCACAGTGCCCTGCTTGATTTATGGAACCAGGAGAGGGACTCTTTTGAGGCACAGCTCCAAACTGAGCGGGAGGAAAGGCATGCCGATATGGCCAACCTAACTAACACCTTACAGGGCATCCTCGCGAAGTTTCGGACCCTCAACAGCAACATGGTCAATGCAAGTAATGGCATCCAGTCAGCCATGGCTGATATGACCAATATGCAGATAAACATTATGGAGCAGTTGCAAATTAACAATGCAACCATGGCCCAGGTTAGGTCCCATCCCCACGGACCTCCACCTGGGTTTTATGGGCAGCCACCCTATTAATCCATGAATGTGTGGGACATCTTTTCTCTTCCCCCCCACTGTATTTACTTGTCGTTTGATGTTTCGAACAATCCATTTTGTGTTTCACATGCAGGTTGTGTTTTGTATTTGCTCCCATAGAGCTCCTTAGAGTAATGATTAAGGCCACTAGCCAATGCCATAGGTCTATGTTCAGTCTAGTTGGCAAGTATCATGTGCCAATTATGGCTTTTGACATTTGTTTGGTTTGTGCTCCTCCTGTTTGCAGACATGTTTGTGTGACATTATGGCCATGCCCAAATATCCCTTGGCACAGGCAATATTAATGACTGGACTAGGCTGGCCTTTGGACTGGGTGTCCTTGTTTGGTTGTGCCACTCACTTCCAGGTGTAGATGTGGTAGATTTAATGTTAATAACTTCTTGCTTTTGGAGCCACAGTTGGATGTGGATTTCTATTTGTTATGCACCACCATTCAAAGTGCAAAAAGTAAAAAAAATTCACACTTACAATACTTGTTGCGTTTTGAGTTGAAACACATTTAACATCACCTTGGGCTAAAGCAGATACATTTTTGGTTAAGAGGTGTAAAAATGCAAAGATCAATCTAAGTAAACACCAGGAAAAACATTAGGCAACAATTAAGGGAAATTGTGTTTTTATTTAAGGTAATGCCACATTACGGGCAAACAAATATTTGAAAAAAAAGGCAAATACACACACACAAAATGGGAAGCCAAAAAAAGGCTTTAACTATAATGCTGCAAGATCAAATTTGCTCGCACTGATTGGCCAGACTCACTGGGTGGGCCAACATAATTGTCACCATCATCTTCTCGGGCTGTAGAGGGCAGAACATCAACATAACGGGGGACACGTTCTTGAATGGCAAAATTATGCAGAACAGCACATGCCATTATGATGTCTATCACTTTGTTAGGAGCATATTGCAGGGCGCCCCCGGTATGGTCCAAACACCGAAAACGTGTCTTCAACAGTCCAAATGCCCTCTCAACAACAGCCCTGGTCTTGCGGTGTGCATGATTGTAGGCTTCCTGAGAGGCATCCTGGGGCCGCAGCACAGGCGTCATGAGCCAGGGGAGAAGTGGGTAACCGGAATCACCTTTACAAGACAATTAAATACAAAAAATTAACACATTGCAAGACAACAAACACAAACAATTTGACATATATCAAAATGAGGTAAGCTAAAGGCCCAAAAAAGACACCCAGGGCACATTAGAAAAAACACTATTGGGCCAAATGTAGTACATAACTAAAAATGCAGCTTAAATAAACCAAAGAATGATAAAACATCTGCACGGACAAGGCTTTTTAGAAATATGTTTTTTTTTCTGGTTTCGCAAATGTTACAATTAGGATGCTGCTGAGGGGCCCACAACATTTCGATAAAGAATGCACTGTATGCAGTTTAAGTCCACTTTGGCCTTGAAAGACCAATACTACAAAAGGACCAAAAACTAGCAGATACTTCGGGACAATCTGCTACCCAATATATTTTTTGACATGGAAGTTACAGACATCCTAACCAAAGTTAAAAAATTCTGAAGGACAAAGTGAGCCAAGCGTTTTGTGGAAAAACAACATACAATCCCCAAAAGCCCCCCAAAAAAATGCTGGTTCGTGTTTCTGTCAATAATTATAAAGCTAAAATAGGCAAACAATACAGATTCCTGGGAAATATCGCTAACCAAAAATAGGACACACTTACCAAGCAGCCATGCACCCGAAAATTCCCCAGACTCAAATCGCCTAAACAAACCAGATCGTCTCAGGATATAGGAGTCGTGCGACGATCCAGGGTAGCCGGCAAGGACACTCAGGAAACGCATGTCCAGCCCCACCACGGCCTGGACATTAAGGGAGTGTCCCATTTTTCGATTCCTTAAGGCAAAAACAAAAAAAAAAGGGTAAGTGATAAGGGCAAAAAACATTTAGAAAAAAAAACATGTCTGCACACAATTTCAAACAACAAATGAGAAGCCTAAATAAGGCATGTACACAAAAGGCCAAACAAAAATATGCTGCCGCCAAGGAAAATAGGTTACATTACACGTTGGGCCCCATAATAACCAAAACCAAAAATATATACCTATATATATATATTCGTCGGATGCCCTAGGTACGAGTGCCACATGTGTGCAGTCAACAGCACCAATTACGTTGGGCATGTCGGCCACATTATAAAAACCAAGCTTAATGGCGTTTCTGGCTGCCATATCATCCGGGAAAAAAATATATTTGGGAGTTATGGCAGCCATGCCTTCCAAAAATTTTGATAGTGCGCGGCTCAGCGTAGGCTGGGACATCCCCACGGAGAGGGCACCCAGCCTCTGGAACGAGCCGTTCGCCAAAAATTGCAGGCAGCCAAGCATCTTGGTCATACCTGAAATTGCATGCCCCTTCCTTGTGGTGCGGGCTAACCATGGCCGCAGCTCACTATATAATTTATGGAGGGAAGCGCGATTAAGCCTGGTCAGCTCAAACAGCTCAACATCATTCATGCTATCGATGTTCATGCGACGACGCAGGGGCAATCTGCTCTCAGACATCCGGATCAAATCGATGCCAAAAAGCATAAGCCCTTGATGTGCCACAAACTCGCTCCTCTCCATCCTACTCCCGAGGCCAAATAGCTGCTGGCAAACATTTCGGGAAGCAGCTCTTTAATGGCCTTCAAAACAATTAGCAATCACCTCTCTAAATTGGTCGCAAGCCCATGTGAAGCACGTAAAAAATAGGATCGGACGTAAAACATACGATTTTGACGGGAAAAACACACAAACTAACGCAAAATATACGATTGACGTCCGAAAAGCGTATGTTCATATACGTCTATGCGCGAACGATCGTGCGAATACAAAATGGCCAAAAAAAAAGGAAAAAATGACAAACACCCACCCAAACTTACGATTCTCGATCCGAAATCAATTAACTTTTGCTCTTTGAATCGAGGGGATTGTGTTTGTCTGTTTGTTCTGAGGAAAGAGGTGGTTGGGATAGTAAAATAGGGAATCAGATTACAGAAAGAAAAGGAAAGTTAACAGATACTAAGTTATGGTCCAATGCCTTAGCAAGATATGTGTCTGAGCCCGCTCCAGGATGGTATGTGGTATGTGTACAAGGTATGTCTATCTGACGACAGTAATCCCCCACCCTATCTTTTTTATCGATTCTATCTATGGCTCAGAATGATGCAGTAGAGGATCAACTACAGGGGTACCTCAAGACCGAGGTGTTGAGAACTTGTGTTTCCCCAGAAAACACTCCTTTGTACCCAGTAAGGAAAAAATCTATGAAAGAGGATTCCAGTCATAGTTTTCCACCTTTCAACATTTTTATATTATACATATATACAGGGCCATGTGATTCTTCCTGTGAGGTACCAAATGACTAATGCTAAGGACAGCCCAATCTACAACTCATTTTAGGCCAAGGAATTATGTCAACATTTTAGAGGGGGTACTGTTCATAACTTAAGTGGTCATTATTACCGAGGGGTTCTGTGGTACCTAGGTTGTAGATCTACCTACATCTACACATATTACGACACATACAGGTATTGGCCCCAGGTGTCCGGCAACATTGTTTCCTGTTTGCTCACTTGTAGTAAGTATGCACTAACGTATCACTTATGTTTTGGTTCTTTATAAACATTGATTTACCAATGATGGGGTCCTCTGTTGCTCTGTCTCAGAGGTAGTAAAATTTTCAGTGCATTAAATGTCTTGGCTCGCTTTGTCAGGTCTCCTTGAGCATTCATTATATAGAATGCTAAACAACAAAGAATCATCCACTCTACTACATTTTCTATATGCTGGAGAAGCCAGCTCCTCGTGAAGAAGGCTCGATCTCCAGCCGAAACATCAGGATCTGTTCTATCCACCCAGTGCTGCAGCCATCCAGTCTGTCATCCTTGTAAGTGCCTCTTGCATCCATTTACTCTCTATGGCATTTGACTGGATGGATTAAGAGACGCTCATTGATCTACTCTAGGGATATCTCATTTTTACTTACCTATGAACTATATGTCCGCCATCTGCTTTATATATTTCCTGGGAGCATATTATATGGACATTCGTCCCTCATTGCTGGCTCGCACAAGTGACTTACTACAAATAGAGATGAGCGAATCGAATCTGACAAACCCGAATTCGTTACGAATTTCAGGAAAAATTCGATTCGTAGCGATTCCGAATATCACAGCGATTCGATCGCTCGAATCGCTTCCTTAAAACTCTATTTACTACTATCCAGCCCATCTGAAATGGTGGATCCACATGTCAGGACATGTCCCATGGGGCAAGGAATCCTGGGTAGGCGTCACATGTTACCTATCAGCAGACAGGCTTACCTATGATGTCACAGACCTATATAAGCGGCGGCTATTTTGCAGAAGCTCATTCTGACACTGTATTGTGACCAGAACAGATCAGGCAGGGAGAGAGCGAGGGATAGATAGATAGATAGATAGATAGATAGATAGATAGATAGATAATAGATAGATAGATAGATAGATAGATAGATAGAGCAAGGGAGAGATAGATAGAACAAAGAACAGAAGAAGCGAGGGACAGATAGAGAAGGAGAGAGGCTGTGACAGTGACAGAGAAAGACAGGGAAAGTTTAAAGTGTTTGCATTAGCTTTCAAGCCTATTTAGTGTGAATAACACACCTGCCTATTTAGGTTTTCCTTTTCCTGGTGTCATTCTTTAAAAAGCGTGCTAGCATAAATATTTGAAGAGTACCTGTCTACTAACTGGTTGCATTTTGTAAAGAAAGTCACCTTTCCACTGTAAAAGCAGCCAGGCTATGTATTTGAAGAGGGGGCATCCCAAATACTAGCATAAATATTTGAAGAGTACCTGTCTACTATCTGGTTGCATTTTGTAAAGAAAGGGACTTTTCCACTGCAAAAGCAGCCAGCCTATGTATTTGAAGAGGGGGCATCCCAAATACTAGCATAAATATTTGAAGAGTACCTGTCTACTAACTAGTTGCATTTTGTAAACAAAGTAACTTTTTAAGCAAACTTTGCCTTTCGCCGGGGGGGGGGGGGGGGGGGTATCCCAAATACTAGCAAAAATATTTGAAGAGTACCTGTCTACTAACTGGTTGCATTTTGCAAAGAAAGTCACTTTTCCACTGTGACGGCAGCCAGCCTATGGATTTGAAGAAGGGTCATCCCAAATACTAGCATAAATATTTGAAGAGTACCCGTCTACTAACTGGTTGCATTTTGTAAAGAAAGTCACTTTTCCACTGTAAAAGCAGCCAGCCTACGTATTTGAAGAGGGGGCATCCCAACTACTAGCATAACTATTTGAAGAGTACCTGTCTGCTAACTGGTTGCATTTTGTAAAGAAAGTCACTTTTCCACTGTAAAAGCAGCCAGCCTATGTATTTGAAGAGGGGGCAGCCCAAATACTAGCATAAATATTTTAAGAGTACCTGTCTACTAACTGGTTGCATTTTGTAAAGAAAGTCACTTTTCCACTGTAAAAGCAGCCAGCCTATGTATTTGAAGAGGGGGCAGCCCAAATACTAGCATAAATATTTTAAGAGTACCTGTCTACTAACTGGTTGCATTTTGTAAAGAAAGTCACTTTTCCACTGTAAAAGCAGCCAGCCTATATATTTGAAGAGGGGGCAGCCCAAATACTAGCATAAATATTTTAAGAGTACCTGTCTACTAACTGGTTGCATTTTGTAAAGAAAGTCACTTTTCCACTGTAAAAGCAGCCAGCCTATATATTTGAAGAGGGGGCATCCCAAATACTAGCATAAATATTTGAAGAGTACCTGTCTGCTAACTGGTTGCATTTTGTAAAGAAGGTAACTTTTTAAGCATTTTTATATTATACATATATACAGGGCCATGTGATTCTTCCTGTGAGGTACCAAATGACTAATGCTAAGGACAGCCCAATCTACAACTCATTTTAGGCCAAGGAATTATGTCAACATTTTAGAGGGGGTACTGTTCATAACTTAAGTGGTCATTATTACCGAGGGGTTCTGTGGTACCTAGGTTGTAGATCTACCTACATCTACACATATTACGACACATACAGGTATTGGCCCCAGGTGTCCGGCAACATTGTTTCCTGTTTGCTCACTTGTAGTAAGTATGCACTAACGTATCACTTATGTTTTGGTTCTTTATAAACATTGATTTACCAATGATGGGGTCCTCTGTTGCTCTGTCTCAGAGGTAGTAAAATTTTCAGTGCATTAAATGTCTTGGCTCGCTTTGTCAGGTCTCCTTGAGCATTCATTATATAGAATGCTAAACAACAAAGAATCATCCACTCTACTACATTTTCTATATGCTGGAGAAGCCAGCTCCTCGTGAAGAAGGCTCGATCTCCAGCCGAAACATCAGGATCTGTTCTATCCACCCAGTGCTGCAGCCATCCAGTCTGTCATCCTTGTAAGTGCCTCTTGCATCCATTTACTCTCTATGGCATTTGACTGGATGGATTAAGAGACGCTCATTGATCTACTCTAGGGATATCTCATTTTTACTTACCTATGAACTATATGTCCGCCATCTGCTTTATATATTTCCTGGGAGCATATTATATGGACATTCGTCCCTCATTGCTGGCTCGCACAAGTGACTTACTACAAATAGAGATGAGCGAATCGAATCTGACAAACCCGAATTCGTTACGAATTTCAGGAAAAATTCGATTCGTAGCGATTCCGAATATCACAGCGATTCGATCGCTCGAATCGCTTCCTTAAAACTCTATTTACTACTATCCAGCCCATCTGAAATGGTGGATCCACATGTCAGGACATGTCCCATGGGGCAAGGAATCCTGGGTAGGCGTCACATGTTACCTATCAGCAGACAGGCTTACCTATGATGTCACAGACCTATATAAGCGGCGGCTATTTTGCAGAAGCTCATTCTGACACTGTATTGTGACCAGAACAGATCAGGCAGGGAGAGAGCGAGGGATAGGGAGAGATAGATAGAACAAAGAACAGAAGAAGCGAGGGACAGATAGAGAAGGAGAGAGGCTGTGACAGTGACAGAGAAAGACAGGGAAAGTTTAAAGTGTTTGCATTAGCTTTCAAGCCTATTTAGTGTGAATAACACACCTGCCTATTTAGGTTTTCCTTTTCCTGGTGTCATTCTTTAAAAAGCGTGCTAGCATAAATATTTGAAGAGTACCTGTCTACTAACTGGTTGCATTTTGTAAAGAAAGTCACCTTTCCACTGTAAAAGCAGCCAGGCTATGTATTTGAAGAGGGGGCATCCCAAATACTAGCATAAATATTTGAAGAGTACCTGTCTACTATCTGGTTGCATTTTGTAAAGAAAGGGACTTTTCCACTGCAAAAGCAGCCAGCCTATGTATTTGAAGAGGGGGCATCCCAAATACTAGCCTAAATATTTGAAGAGTACCTGTCTACTAACTAGTTGCATTTTGTAAACAAAGTAACTTTTTAAGCAAACTTTGCCTTTCGCCGGGGGGGGGGGGTATCCCAAATACTAGCAAAAATATTTGAAGAGTACCTGTCTACTAACTGGTTGCATTTTGCAAAGAAAGTCACTTTTCCACTGTGACGGCAGCCAGCCTATGGATTTGAAGAAGGGTCATCCCAAATACTAGCATAAATATTTGAAGAGTACCCGTCTACTAACTGGTTGCATTTTGTAAAGAAAGTCACTTTTCCACTGTAAAAGCAGCCAGCCTACGTATTTGAAGAGGGGGCATCCCAACTACTAGCATAACTATTTGAAGAGTACCTGTCTGCTAACTGGTTGCATTTTGTAAAGAAAGTCACTTTTCCACTGTAAAAGCAGCCAGCCTATGTATTTGAAGAGGGGGCAGCCCAAATACTAGCATAAATATTTTAAGAGTACCTGTCTACTAACTGGTTGCATTTTGTAAAGAAAGTCACTTTTCCACTGTAAAAGCAGCCAGCCTATGTATTTGAAGAGGGGGCAGCCCAAATACTAGCATAAATATTTTAAGAGTACCTGTCTACTAACTGGTTGCATTTTGTAAAGAAAGTCACTTTTCCACTGTAAAAGCAGCCAGCCTATATATTTGAAGAGGGGGCAGCCCAAATACTAGCATAAATATTTTAAGAGTACCTGTCTACTAACTGGTTGCATTTTGTAAAGAAAGTCACTTTTCCACTGTAAAAGCAGCCAGCCTATATATTTGAAGAGGGGGCATCCCAAATACTAGCATAAATATTTGAAGAGTACCTGTCTGCTAACTGGTTGCATTTTGTAAAGAAGGTAACTTTTTAAGCATTTTTATATTATACATATATACAGGGCCATGTGATTCTTCCTGTGAGGTACCAAATGACTAATGCTAAGGACAGCCCAATCTACAACTCATTTTAGGCCAAGGAATTATGTCAACATTTTAGAGGGGGTACTGTTCATAACTTAAGTGGTCATTATTACCGAGGGGTTCTGTGGTACCTAGGTTGTAGATCTACCTACATCTACACATATTACGACACATACAGGTATTGGCCCCAGGTGTCCGGCAACATTGTTTCCTGTTTGCTCACTTGTAGTAAGTATGCACTAACGTATCACTTATGTTTTGGTTCTTTATAAACATTGATTTACCAATGATGGGGTCCTCTGTTGCTCTGTCTCAGAGGTAGTAAAATTTTCAGTGCATTAAATGTCTTGGCTCGCTTTGTCAGGTCTCCTTGAGCATTCATTATATAGAATGCTAAACAACAAAGAATCATCCACTCTACTACATTTTCTATATGCTGGAGAAGCCAGCTCCTCGTGAAGAAGGCTCGATCTCCAGCCGAAACATCAGGATCTGTTCTATCCACCCAGTGCTGCAGCCATCCAGTCTGTCATCCTTGTAAGTGCCTCTTGCATCCATTTACTCTCTATGGCATTTGACTGGATGGATTAAGAGACGCTCATTGATCTACTCTAGGGATATCTCATTTTTACTTACCTATGAACTATATGTCCGCCATCTGCTTTATATATTTCCTGGGAGCATATTATATGGACATTCGTCCCTCATTGCTGGCTCGCACAAGTGACTTACTACAAATAGAGATGAGCGAATCGAATCTGACAAACCCGAATTCGTTACGAATTTCAGGAAAAATTCGATTCGTAGCGATTCCGAATATCACAGCGATTCGATCGCTCGAATCGCTTCCTTAAAACTCTATTTACTACTATCCAGCCCATCTGAAATGGTGGATCCACATGTCAGGACATGTCCCATGGGGCAAGGAATCCTGGGTAGGCGTCACATGTTACCTATCAGCAGACAGGCTTACCTATGATGTCACAGACCTATATAAGCGGCGGCTATTTTGCAGAAGCTCATTCTGACACTGTATTGTGACCAGAACAGATCAGGCAGGGAGAGAGCGAGGGATAGATAGATAGATAGATAGATAGATAGATAATAGATAGATAGATAGATAGATAGATAGATAGAGCAAGGGAGAGATAGATAGAACAAAGAACAGAAGAAGCGAGGGACAGATAGAGAAGGAGAGAGGCTGTGACAGTGACAGAGAAAGACAGGGAAAGTTTAAAGTGTTTGCATTAGCTTTCAAGCCTATTTAGTGTGAATAACACACCTGCCTATTTAGGTTTTCCTTTTCCTGGTGTCATTCTTTAAAAAGCGTGCTAGCATAAATATTTGAAGAGTACCTGTCTACTAACTGGTTGCATTTTGTAAAGAAAGTCACCTTTCCACTGTAAAAGCAGCCAGGCTATGTATTTGAAGAGGGGGCATCCCAAATACTAGCATAAATATTTGAAGAGTACCTGTCTACTATCTGGTTGCATTTTGTAAAGAAAGGGACTTTTCCACTGCAAAAGCAGCCAGCCTATGTATTTGAAGAGGGGGCATCCCAAATACTAGCATAAATATTTGAAGAGTACCTGTCTACTAACTAGTTGCATTTTGTAAACAAAGTAACTTTTTAAGCAAACTTTGCCTTTCGCCGGGGGGGGGGGGGGGGGGTATCCCAAATACTAGCAAAAATATTTGAAGAGTACCTGTCTACTAACTGGTTGCATTTTGCAAAGAAAGTCACTTTTCCACTGTGAAGGCAGCCAGCCTATGGATTTGAAGAGGGGTCATCCCAAATACTAGCATAAATATTTGAAGAGTACCTGTCTACTAACTGGTTGCATTTTGTAAAGAAAGTCACTTTTCCACTGTAAAAGCAGCCAGCCTACGTATTTGAAGAGGGGGCATCCCAACTACTAGCATAACTATTTGAAGAGTACCTGTCTGCTAACTGGTTGCATTTTGTAAAGAAAGTCACTTTTCCACTGTAAAAGCAGCCAGCCTATGTATTTGAAGAGGGGGCAGCCCAAATACTAGCATAAATATTTTAAGAGTACCTGTCTACTAACTGGTTGCATTTTGTAAAGAAAGTCACTTTTCCACTGTAAAAGCAGCCAGCCTATGTATTTGAAGAGGGGGCAGCCCAAATACTAGCATAAATATTTTAAGAGTACCTGTCTACTAACTGGTTGCATTTTGTAAAGAAAGTCACTTTTCCACTGTAAAAGCAGCCAGCCTATATATTTGAAGAGGGGGCAGCCCAAATACTAGCATAAATATTTTAAGAGTACCTGTCTACTAACTGGTTGCATTTTGTAAAGAAAGTCACTTTTCCACTGTAAAAGCAGCCAGCCTATATATTTGAAGAGGGGGCATCCCAAATACTAGCATAAATATTTGAAGAGTACCTGTCTGCTAACTGGTTGCATTTTGTAAAGAAGGTAACTTTTTAAGCAAACTTTGCCTTTCGGTGGGGGGGCATCTTAAATACTAGCATAAATATTTGAAGAGTACCTATCTGCTAACTGGTTGCATTTTGTAAACAAAGTCACTTTTTAAGCAAACTTTGCCTTTTGCCGGGGGGGTGGGGGTGGGGGAGACTCCCAAATACTAGCATAAATATTTGAAGAGTACCTGTCTGCTAACTGGTTACATTTTGTAAAGAAAGTCACGTTGTCAAATTGCCAGCAGCCATTGCCTTTAACTAGGGGGGGGGGGGGTGGGGGAGGGCATCCCAAATATGCTAGCATGTGTCTTTTAACCTCCTTAGCGGTGATCCCGAGCGTGACTCGGGGTTAATTTGCGCTGTAAGTAGCGGTAACCCCGAGTCACGCTCGGGATCGAGGAGCAGGGCGGCGCAGTCTCCTTACCTTCTCCCTGCGATCCAGCGATGTCCCCGCTGCGATCGCAGGTGAGAGCCGCGGCGTCCGTCGCACTTCCGGGTTCCGTCTCTGTGAGCCGCAGAGGCTCATGGGGGCGGAGCCGTGCGTCAGAGACAAATGTAATGGTAACGCTTTCGTTACCATTACATTTGCCTCTATCATAACGCCAGGGGGGTTAAGAGTACACACATTGGAGTTGGCAGCAGCAGCATTAGGAGCCCATATATTGCCTGAAAGACACACATTGGAGCTGTCAGCAGCAGCATAGGGAGCCCATATATTGCCTGAAAGACACACCCTGGAGTTGGCAGCAGCATAAGGAGCTACCATGCATCAGTACTACCATGGATCAGCCATTGGTGGCTGGAAATCCTGGCTGATCCATGCCTGATTCATCTTCACAAAGGTGAGTCTCTCCACATTTTTCGTGGACAGACGAGTTCTCCTTGGCATGACTATGGCCCCCCTGCAGAACTAAACACCCGCTCAGATGGCACACTACTCGCTGGGCAGGACAGATTTCCCTGGACAAACTCTTCCGGTTGCGGCCACAAGTCAAGTTTGGCTGCCCAGAAGTCCAGCGGGTCCTCAAGGTGCGTTGGCATGGTCATGTCAAGGTATGACACTACCTGCTGGTTCAGGGCCTGCTCCAGGTCTTTCTTCTGCTCATGATTAGCCTCACTATGCGGGTGAAGAAAGCCACTCCTTAGTGACTGAAGACTCAGGCTGCTGCTGATGGAGCTGCTGCTCCTCCACCCCCCCCAGCAGCCATGGCAGTGGAAGGTGAGCACAGAGGTCCCCCCGAGTCAGACCTGCAAGAGTATGGACGATGGCGCAGATAGGCTTCGGCCAACGGACTACGTAGAATGTCTCTGTAGTAGGTCAGTTTGTCCTCCCTCTCAGTGGGTGTAAAAAAATGCCCCCAGTTTGTGCCGGTAGCAAGGGTCCAATAAGGTGGAGAGCCAGAAGTCATCCCGCTGACAAATGGAGACAATTCTGCGGTCACTACGCAAGCACGTGAGCATGCATCGTGCCATTTGTGCAAGTGACTCGGAGGGACTATCTGTCTCCATCTCCACTGCATGCTGCCACGGTGTGTCTGGGTCCTCTGTCTCTCCTTCCTCACAACCCTATAGCTCCTCTGGCTGCTCCTGATCCTCCTCTCCTGTCAGATTACTAGATAAAATGGCCATTTTGTCAAACCTAAACTGTGCTCCACTGTGCCCCACCCCCTCCTCCTCCTCCTCCTCCACTTCAGCTCCCATAGGTTTCATGTGGCCGTGAAATGTAGGCGCCATGTCTTCAGTGCCCTGACCAGCCATAGCTTCCAGCATGTGTCATAGCACATGAAGCAGTGGAATCACATAGTTCATCCCGTAGTCCTGGTGACTGACTAATAATTGGCTTCCTCAAAGGGCCTGAGCAAACGACAGGTGTCACGTATGAGCTGCCACTGGTTTAAATTGAAGTTACACAGGGGAGTCCCCCTATCCGCTTGGATCATCAAGAAATCAGTGATGGCTGTTCTCTGTTCGTATAGTCAATCCAACATATGGAGGGTGGAATTCCAACGGGTGGAAACATCGCAAATTAGACTATGTTGGGGGATACTGTTCTGACGCTGTAGCTCAAGAAGGGTGTGCTTGGTGGTGTAGGAGTGGCTGAAGTGCATGCAAAGTTTCCTTCCCATTGTTAGGATGTCTTGCAGATGGGGGGGAAGACTTCAGAAAACGCTTGACAACTAGGTTGAACACGTGTGCCATACAGGGCACATGGCTCAGGCTTCCTTGTCACAGCGCAGACAAGATGTTCCCATTGTCAGTCACCACGGTTCCCATTTGCAGTTTTCGTGGCATAAGCCATGATTTCATTTATTGATTTATGATTTTTAGCAGTTCCTCCCATGTGTGACTCCGTGGCTCAAGGCAAACCATGTGAAGAACAGCGTGAAACTGCCGTGTCCTGCACACATTGTAGGCTGGAAGGGCACTGAAAAAAAAAAGAATAAATAAAAATACCGAAAGAAAAAAAGAATATTTAGAAAAAACAAAATACAAAAAAAAAAATTGTAAAACAATTAACAAAATATTTAAAAAAGACAATGAAAAAAAATATATTCAAAAAATACGAAATATTTAAAGAAAAATAAAATGAAAAAAATACAAAATTAACCAAAAATAAAAAATGTGATAAATTTTATATGTTATTGTTATTATGTTATATGTTATTATATCTTATTATTATAAATGTGTTCAAGTAAGATAAATGTTAACAATTCATATGTCATTGACAATTATTTACACACTTTTTTCTGTGACACTATTGCTAAATGCAAGTGCATTGTCACAGGCACAACGGCCTAGGAGCGTGGAGGCCACAGCGGCGGGACCTGTCCAAGTTGCTGTTGTGGTTGTGCAGGAACCACAATCACCCAGTGGGCCTTAAAGGATATGTATTGTCCTTGACCGTAGTTACAGCTCCAGACGTAGGCACTGCCATGCACTTTGGTACACACTGACAGGCTAAAGGACTGGCCCACCTTCTGTTCAACAAAATTGTACAGGGCTGGTACTGCCTTCTTCGCAAAGAAATGACAGCTTGGGACTCTCCACCTCGGCTCGGCACAAGCCATCAGTTCTCTGAAAGGTCCACCACCTCAAAAAAGAGGAACTGCAGCACCAGCAGTACCAGGAGCACATTTAGCTTCTGCGCCTTGGATGAGTGGGCACATACTGTTGTCTCTTGGACATAGCTTGGCCAATGGATTGCTGGCGGAATGACTGACTCGGATTAAGAGGAGGAGGAGCATCTGGAGCGACAGAGGATGGGTATGACACACAGAAGGTGGTGGAGCCTTGGCTGACTGGAACAGAGAGTGGTGTGCCACTGGGTAATGCAGCAGGCTGGACCACCACTTTGGAGCCAACTCTCCCAGGCCTCTTTATGGTGACGCTGCAAATGTTGATGCAGGGCTGTGGGTTCAACATTGGGACCCTGGCCACACTTCGCCTTCTGCCTACACATCTTTCATATAGCCATGTTAACCTCCTGCGGATGCTTGATGAAAAACTGCCACATCGCCGAGTAGCTGATTTTCCTACCAGCAGTCCGCACTTATTCACTGCTGCTGCCGCCGCCAACCCCGGGGACCCTCTTCCACTACCTCCTGGGAAGGTAGCCTGCCGCGCAGCAAGTGGTCTACCCCGAGCACATTTGCCTCCATACTTTCCCCTTCTGCCACCATGCTGACCGCTAAATCTGTCACTCTCCATCACTCCAAACCTTTAAAAGTGCCCTCAAAACTCACTGATGTCCTCCTCAGGTTCCTCAACAGTGTCTACTTAAACCGGACCTTCACCATGATTTATTGAAAAACCCAAACCCTTAAAAAACGATTCCCCAGCATCTAAAGTTAATATGTTTTAAGTTTTTAGTCACTTACTTATTATTCGGTCCCCCACCGGGCTGCAACTCTGTTCAGGACTTTAGGATACTGGCGCCGCCATCTTGATTCAGAAGCATCACACTTACTGAGGGGGCGAAAGTGGGATAAAGTACAGGGGGGGCGGGTTATAGCTATGCTTTGCTCAGACAGAGCAGAGCTGGGGTCAGGAAAAGGTCAGCAATCCCAGAATGCAGAGCAGCACAGTAAGACGGCACTTCCTGCTTGCAGGCTGCCTGATGTTCCATGAGCTGCCATCTTGGATGCTTAAAGGCTCATAACATGCAATAGATGCAGGTAGGGTGATTTTTAATGTGAGCAATCTGTATGTACAGGGTGTGGGAAACATATAAGATAGACTTTTATTCAGAGTGAAGGACCACTTTAAGAAGCCAAAACGCTTGCAACACCACCTCCCACGCCACTCTCCTCATTACTACTTGTCCGCCTAGTAGAAGAAGCGGCGAGTGTCTCCTCTACTGCTGGGCTGGGCAGTAGCTGCTGATTTTTCAGATTATCAGATCGTCCTCACTGAATAGTGGAGCTGAACCCAAAGCATAAAATATAACCGACAGGTGACTGCGGGTGTCAGAAGTCACTTGTGATGAACTGGATGATCGTGTTAACCAATAGATGAAGGCAGATTGGTTGCTGGTCGAGACACGACTGCTAGCTCATACCAGGAGATCAGGCCTCTCACTGAGACTCCTGCTGCCACTCACCCCTAGTCTGCTGCGACCTCTTGATGAATTTAGGCCTCTGCAACTTCTCTGTGCCCATCCTGGCACTTCTCTGCCTGACATACTTAGTGCGTATATAAGGGGAGGACAAACCGCTACACTACACTTAAAACAGGATTTCTCGATAACAGTAGGAGGTGTGTAACTATATATGGCCTTTCACTAGGCCCTGAAGACTTTAACAGGAACAAAGTGATAAAACTCTTAGATGTGCGTATGTGATGCTCTGATGAGGGCAATTCAATGTGCTCCAGTACGCTTGAAAATTGTTTTTTTTAGAGACTGGCCTGTGTGAAAATGAATCGGGCATGGATCAGCCAAGATTTCCACCCACCAATGCCTGATGCATCAGAGTAGATTGATCATGGTGCCAGACCAACACTAAAGAAATATGGATAGTACAAAACAGATTTAAGGCGCTGCTCTCCAATTACAGACATTCCTCCGCATCAGACCACAAGTAATTATTGAGGAAATGCTTTACATTAATCTTAATTTTTATTAATATTCTTAGGATAAGATATATGTGCCCAAAATCTGTATATGTTCTCTTCATGCTGCTGCCAACTCCAGGGTGTGTCTTTCAGGCAATATATGGGCTCCTAATGCTGCTGCCAGCTCCAGGGTGTGTCTTTCAGGCAATATATGGGCTCCTAATGCTGCTGCCAAATCCAGGGTGTGTTTTTCAGGCAATATATGGGCTCCTAATGCTGCTGCCAACTCCAATGTGGTTTTCAGGCAATATATGGGCTCCCTATGCTGCTGCCAAATTCAGGGTGTGTTTTTCAGGCAATATATGGGCTCTCTATGCTGCTGCCAAGTCCAGAGTGTGTCTTTCAGGCAATATATGGGCTCCTAATGATGCTGCCAACTCCTGGGTGTGTCTTTCAGGCAATATCTGGGCTCCCTATGCTGCTGCCAAATCCAGGGTGTGTCTTTCAGGCAATATATGGGCTCCCTATGCTGCTGCCAACTCCAATGTGTTTTTCAGGCAATATATGGGCTCCTAATGCTGCTGCTGCTGCCAAATCCAGGGTGTGTTTTCCAGGCAATATATGGGCTCCTAATGCTGCTGCCAACTCCAATGTGGTTTTCAGGCAATATATGGGCTCCCTATGCTGCTGCCAAATTCAGGGTGTGTTTTTCAGGCAATATATGGGCTCTCTATGCTGCTGCCAAGTCCAGAGTGTGTCTTTCAGGCAATATATGGGCTCCTAATGATGCTGCCAACTCCTGGGTGTGTCTTTCAGGCAATATCTGGGCTCCCTATGCTGATGCCAAATCCAGGGTGTGTCTTTCAGGCAATATATGGACTACCTATGCAGCTGCCAAATTCAGGGTGTGTTTTGCAGGCAATATATGGGCTCCCTATGCTGTTGCCATCTCCTCTGTGGCAATATATGGGCTCATCATGCTGATGCCACCTCAAGGCTCTCTAATTGTGCCGCTCTGCGACAGCGAATCTAATAGCGATGCCTGAGATCTGCATGTCATACTTCTTTACAATATTATTTCACTAACCCAGCATGCATCCTATGCATGTTACAGCCAGGCAAAACATTCTGCAACCCTATGGAGGCTCTCAGAAGCCCAGAAATAGCCATTTTTAATAGCGATTCGTCGCAAATAAATTCGGACCGAAACAAATTTTTCCGGAAAATTCAGCGAATCGGACGAATTTTTCAAAAGTTCGCTCATCTCTAACTACAATTAGCGGTCATTTTTTGGATTACTTTGTCTTACTGTACTGGTGTTCTATATTGTAAATAACACAATTGTATATACACTTGATTGATGTAACCACCTTTTTTGCTACCAGCATTAAAAATTCTTCCTTTGAAATGCATTAATGTTTAAGGGTGTTCAATTTTCCATCTCTGCATATGTACATTATCCTGGTCCGCAGTGAGTAGGCCCACCCTGGAATTTTTGAACCCCACATTGAATTTTGTGTTTCAGACTCTCTCTTATATATCTTTAAATAGTGTGCTACAACCTTTAATTAATATTGCATAGTACCCCTACCACCCCCACACCTATTTCCCCTTCCTAAACATAATTCCTTTTAGTCATTCCAATAAACTGGCTCTGCCTTTCCCCCTGTTCTGTATTTTCTGCAAATGCAGACCCATAAATTATATTTCCATGATTAGTTCAAAGAACTTGGCACTGATTGTAAACTATTTGAAATAACTATAAAAGTGTTTAGCATTTAAAGAAATCTAATTGTGGATTTTTATTTTCTTTGACAGGGATTTCAAACAACTTGGCTTCTCTGCAAAAAAAAGCAGCACACTGCACTACACAATCCACTAATCTTTGCTTTCCCTGTTGTGAGAAATTTAGCATGCACTTTACATTACCACAGGGTGGAGTATAATGTCTAAAGATACTTCTTCCATCATCTACGATGGTAGAAATAATTATTGTCTTGTTTTGCTTTTGATGCTCATAGTATTTTGGGTATTATGTAATGAGTAGTAAAAATTGTTTTTTGTTGTCATAAATTAAAATTCTGGTAATTGGTCCATTGCCCTAATGCAGACAATAACTATACCAATGTTGGATCACTTTGATTTACAGGGCATACTTGAGCTAGATGGATCACAGTAATGCACTTCCCCATCTCTTGTTTTCCACCTGCTGCTGTCACTGCTTGTCCATTGCAATGTAAAGTAGGATGTCCCAGGATGTCAGTGCTTCTGTATATGCCCCATCAGTTAGCCCCCCCCCCCCCCCATATATGCTTTAGTGAGAAGCACTGTCTTAAAGAGGAAGACCAAGATTCTTATTAACCCCCAGCAACCGTCCCTCCCTTGTAAAATACTGATTTGAGCATTAAAATAATAAATCAGGTGGGATGGGGGTTAGTTTCTGCATGGCAGCCATGGAATTGATTGACACATTCACACTTCTGCCTAGTAGTGGGGGCCTGTTTGCAGATTATTCTCCTTCAGGTGAGTTATTTTTTTATGTTGTAGCCTGAATGCCAAATTGAAAAGTAACTATGCATTACAAGGTGATTACAATGTTACAATGTTTGTATGTATTAATATATTGTATAGTATAGGAAGCTTTTGTTTTGTGTTAAATTTTACAAATGAAAACAAAAGTTAGTTTTTTTTAAATTATTCATAACTTCTTGAAAATTGACCTAGACTGTCTACTGGCTACTACACTATAGGCAACAAAAGATTCTCATCCCGAGCAGTGCATTTGCTGCATCTCTTGCTGTATTATGAATTTGGTTGCATGATTTACACATGTCTGTGACAAACCTATACTTGCAAATGTATGTCTTTTTACTGCAATTGTTATTGTGGTATTAATTAAAGGTTGATGTACTGATGTTATTTATCGTGTGGCAGGTACTACCTATAGATTTATGGTTTAATCGAGTTTAGAAATCTAAAGTTACCATATTCCGCTAAAATGTTGCTTTCATTTATTTCAAATTGTATGGTTAGTGCTACATGTTTTGCTGCTTGTAAAATACAATAAAAAATAGTATTTTTTTCCAAACAAGAACTTAATTGGTGTCACAAGGCTCTAAGGTGTGTCATTGGGACTTAAGAACTATACCATCATTTAAATTGCTCATTTTTTGCTCACAGTGACATTAATATATACAGTAGATTCTGTTAAATGTTTTTTCCCATTATCAAAAAATGAGGAGGGACTTCCCTAATTGGGCCAGCTTATTTATGACTGATATCTGTTCTGACCTTGAAGAGATTTTTCAGGCTGCCCTATAATGCAATGAGAGACAGCTTACCTAGGCTGCTGCCCTTGCTCTGTGCATCTGCTTGTTGTTACAGGGGAAGATAAAAACCCCTATTTTTTACAGCCAGATAGACTTGCCTCCTCACATGAGTTGAGCAATAGCATCTTGGGCTCCCACCATTCATTATACACCCTTATGCCCACCCCCTCCCTCCCCCTCGCCAAATGTAGCCAATCATTCTCACTCCTCAGCTTCCTCCATGCTAATGCTTGAGTTCCTGAAAGTCATCAGCTGTTTTTCTCCAGCAGGCGGCTGGTCACATTTGGGCTTGTTTTAGCTGCGCTCCCAAAATCCTGGGCCTTTTTTAGCCGCATGTGATACTGGCGATTTCCCTGAGCGCAATTTCACCTTTGGCCACTATGGGACGCTGTGATCAATGTCAGACAATGGCGAGAACTTCCTGTCCTAGTACCTGACCTGAGCTCAGCAGTGTGCAGTTTGTGCTCTGCCCTCCCAGGTCTCAGTCCTCTTATTGTTGTGTGCAATTTCCCTTTCCACTCCTCCTATCTGGCTCCCCTTCACCCTGTGCAAACTGAGTGCACTCAGTCACATGTCAGAGGAATGCAGGAGAGAAACCACAGGTACTGATGACGGGGCTGGTAGACTGGGACAAGTTGTAATGTAAAATATGCTTCCACAGCCTCCAACTACAAATCTGTATTCCCCAGAGAAACGGACCACTTTAAAGCAGAACAATTCAACCATACTGGGTTTTGTTTCTTCTCCGCCTTGCCCACTGTGTAAAACACCTTGGATCGCCCTTTAAAACTCACCCCTTTTCGGTCCTACAGTGCATTCACAAGCTCTTGTCCAATCAGAGCCGTTTGCCGTACATACATCATTCGGCAAATGGCTCTGTGCTTCCGCAGTTGGGAGCACAATCAGCTGCATCCTTAGGCTGTGGGCACACTCCCATCCCAGCCATTCAGATAGGCTAAGGGCAGGAATGCACACGCTGCTGGAGATGCACCCGCACCTGCGTTTCTGATGGAAGAAGGATCAGGGATTTTTCCGAATGACGTATGCATTTCGAACTGCTCTAAATAGACAAGAGCCTGAGCATGCACCATAGGACCAGGGAGAGGTGAGCTTTACAAGGCAATCTGAAGGCAAACTTTGGAGCTCTGCTACAGCTTTTGCCTTTTGCTGCAGGACATAATAGAGAAGCACATGGGATAGGAATCAAGTGAACTGATTGCTGGCTAATTATAAGTGCTGGGTTTAGAGTCTATTTAAAGAGCTTACTAACTTCCAGCATGGTACTTTAATAGGATATATCTGCTTGTTTAGAGCAACAAGCAGAGGTGCATAATGCCAAAACTCCTCTGGAAATAACATTAACACCATGGGTTTACATGGCCAAGCAGCTGCATGCAAGCCTTACATCAACCAGCACAATGCCAAATACAGGAGGGATGCAAATTACCATGTGCAAATCCTGCCTATGATCCAGATCCTAAAAATATGTTCTATAAAGTGCAAGTGCCAAACAAGGTAGGGCAGGATTAGGCAAGGTAGGGCAGGTAAGGCAGGATTTGCACATGGTAATTTGCACTGTTTGATTTTTTCCTAACAATGAAGTGAATATATATATAAGGATGAATTTATTGGCAATAATTGTGATGGTACTCTCCCCATCACCTACACACCTATCTATGTTGGTCTGTCTTGTTTGTCATTGTTTGATTTATGTTTTTTAAGTAGTTTTAAAATGTTTAGGGAGTATATGTAGTGATCATTTATGTGTTAATACCAAATAAAATGTTGTATTACTTTTGAGTTGAGAGTGCCTCCCTATTTTGTGTTTCTGGCTTGAGCCTATGTAGCTTTGGGAGTGGCACCTTTATAATTCATAGGGTATAGTGCAAGTCCCCTTTTTTTCGCTTTCTTCATTGTTTTTCAGGGGCTTGACTATGCCCATTTGTCCAGGAGTATGGAAAAAGCTATAAAAATCCTTTTTGGCAATTACTTATTAGATATAGTATTGGACCAGCATATATATTAAAGCAGTCCAAATATAGAATTCTATTATCTCCAAATATAAAAGTTAACTTCCAAATAATAAAAAAGAGGTTCAGCAATGAGATGTGGTTTAGCATATAATCTTACCTGTGCCTCCAGTTATATGCTTGAAGACGAGAATAGAAAACAACTAATTGGAAAATAAGAAAGTCGTTATGTATGTATTTCATTACACTATTTCATTCTGACACGTTGCTATGGAAGTGTGCTGTAGATGCAAGAAATATAAAACGTTATTTATAAATGCGTGAAAACTGTCATTGCGAACTTTTCAAAAAGCCAATGTGTTGCTTTTTTTCCAACTTTTGGTATGTGTTAGGGCAACTGTATCAGATCGAATCAAATATCAAGAACATCTGAATTGTATTCTGTATGCATGGCAAACTACACAAGTTATTCTGTTATAGCTTTTTGTCAGGTTAAAAAGAATGATTTACTAAAGAAGATACTTATTGTTAATTATTAAGTTAAATTGTTATCATTCTCTCTTAACTCATTACAGTCTTTAGAATGTCTGTGAAGATGCTCCTGTCCAATCAGCTTTGCTTTACTAGAGTGTAAGAATCCTGAAAGGTGTAGAAGTACCAAAGGAACTATGACTGGAGCCCATTGACATTTGATCATTATGTTGCTGCCATGCAAATATGGTGAATGAGACCTGGGTGGGTCTTTACTGAAGAGAGTACCAATACCTCACTGGTACCTCACATGACCTATGCATGGCTGGCATCCACCAGAGCTCAGGCTGCAAACTGCATGAACAGTGGTGCTGGAGCAAGGTAAGGTGTGTGTGTGTAGGTGGGTTTGTACTTTTGCTTTGGGGAGAAATAAGTGCACCTTATAGAAATAAGATATGACACAACAATATGATGCATTGTGTATTGTTATTAAGTGGGGAGCCAGTGCAGACACTCTATGTAAGAGGATGCCAGTCTTAGGTTTCCATCTTTCAACATTTTTATATTATACATAAATATATAGGGCCATGTGACTCTTCCTGTGAGGTACCATATGTCTAAAGCTAGGAGCAGCCCAATCTACAACTCATTTTAGGCCAATGAATTATTTCAACATTTTAGAGAAACTATTGTTCATAACCAAAATGGTCATTTATACCATGGGGTTCTGTGGTACCTACATCTGCACATATTATGATACCCACAGGTATTGGTCCCAGGTGTTTGCCACCACTGTTTCCTATTTGCTTACTTGTAGTGACTATGCACTAACGTATCCTGTATGTTTTGGGCCTTTAAGAACGTTAACTTTTTTTCTTTTATATTGATTTACGAATGATGGGGTCATTTTTTTAAATATTCCAATATTTGTTTAAAATGTGGGTAAATCAATGGCAAACGCTAGGTGGTGAAAATCCAGTCCCAATGGTTTTGAGTAAAGGAGATTTTAGCACGCTGTAAATTCCTTCATTTGAAATAGGGAAAGTAGTAAACAAGAAGAAACTTGTCTAGTTTGCAAAGTACCTCAGCAGCCAAAGGCCACCAAACAGAACAAAAACACCCACAGATGTATAAGGCATATGCTACTAATTACAAAAAATGTCTACAATACTTAAACTGTCACTTATTTCTGGGAAATAAAAGCTATGGGTGTCACCAGCATCAAAAGGGTATTACTGGTACAGAAAACCCATGGATGGGCTTCTTGTTTAGTAAACATCAATAAAGTAAACCAAAATCCTCTAAAAGACTTCAAGGACAGAATTTGTTTCTCCCCAGAAAAAGCACTTTCTCTAAAAAAAAGAGGGAAAACAACATTATTATTGTGCTGAATACCCAGATTTTCTTTTTATCCTTCTCTTGATGATCCTCTATTCTTAGATTCCTGCCCTATGGCTTGTTGCCCACGTTAGCCAGTGGGAGACAGCCAGGGCCATTCCTGGTTGTCCTGCTCAGAGGTGATTGCCCACCTGTTTTCCCTATCTTGCTTTCCCTGCCTGCTGTACGGTTTCCTTGTTTATTTTAATTTCCCTTTGTTGTAATTTTGTTGTAATACTCAGAGGTAATTAACTGTGTGTTTCTATACCCCATAACTTGCCTTGGTGGCAGGCCCCAAATGTGGTGCCTCGCAGGACAGGTGGATGTGTCTTCAAGCCCGCCCCCCCGCCACAGCTGAACAAAAAACCCATGTTGAAAAAGGACACTAGCAACTAGGCAGACCTCTAGCACATGCATGTTGTGCAAAATCCAGCCACGTCTACCCCTTCTTAGTCATCATTGTTACAGTAAGCACTGGATGCTAGCACCTGTCTTTCAGCAGGGTTCTGTAGACATGCACATTGGCTGACCCTGTACTTCAGTGCACATCAGTGCATTGAATGTTTTAACTCACTTCGTCAGGTCTCCTTGAGCATCCATTATCTAGAGAGCTATACAACAACAACAAAGAGTCATCCACTTTACTACATCTTCTACATGATGTAGAAGCCAGTTGGACATGGCTATACTACACCTATCATCCCCACACATATTTCCCCTTCCCAAGCACAACTGCTTTTAGTTATTCCAATAAACTAGCTCTGCCTTTCCCCCTGTTCTGTATTTTTAGCAAATGCAGACCCATACATTTGCCATGATTAGTGAGTTCAAAGAACTTGGTCCAAATTGTAAACTATCTGAAAAAAAATGTGTTTCCCCTTTAAAGCAATATCATTGTGGATTTTTATTCACGGCAACTTGACTTGGTCCTAATTGTAAACTATCTGAAAAAAAATGTGTTTCCCCTTTAAAGCAATATCATTGTGGATTTTTATTCACGGCAACTTGACTTGGTCCTAATTGTAAACTATCTGAAAAAAATGTGTTTCCCCTTTAAAGCAATATCATTGTGGATTTTTATTCACGGCAACTTGACTTGTCTGCAAATAATTTGAAATTATTTTGCATAACTCTCAGCAAAATTGCATTTTCATTAAGCTGTCTGGAAAAATAATACTCTTTAGGAAGCAGCACACTTTGCTTCACTACACTACACAACCCACTAATCTTTGCTTTGTGCCAAATTTAGCAAATGGCGTATGTACTTTACTTTACTACAGGGTGGAGTATAATGTCTGATGATGCAGGTGCTTCTTCCATCATCTACGATGGTAGAAAAAATTCCTAAATCTTTGTCTTGCTTTTGATGCTCATGGTATTTTGGGTATTATGTAATAAGTAGTAACATGTGTTTCTTGTCATCATGAAATGCTTCTGGGTATGCCCCATCAGTTAGCCCCCTCCTATATATGTGAGGAAGTCCAAGATTTTTATAAACCCCAGCAACCCACCCTCCTGTACAACTCTCATTTGAACATTAAAATAATAAAACAACTAACTTGATTGACAATTCGCCCTGATGCAAGTGTAATTGTGTGGGGTAGTCTCTGCATGGCAGCCGTGGACAAGTGACATACCACACTGCAGTCACACTGTGACTATGCATTACAAGATTTTTTGTATGTGTTAGTATAGGAAGCATTTGCTTTGTGTTACAAATTGAAAAATAGTTTTTTTTTTTGTTTTAATTATGCTTAACTTCTTGAAAATCAACCTAGACTGTCTATTGACTACTACACTATAGGGAACAAAAATGCTTATGCTTATCCTAAGCAACGCATTTGCTGAATCTCTTCCTGTATTATGAATTTGATTGCATGATTTACCCATGTCCGTGACACCACAGTTTGACCTGACAAACCTATATTTGCAAATTGATGCCTTTTTACTGCAATTGTTATTGTGGTATTGATTACAGGTTGATGTACTGATGTTATTTATTGTGTGGCAGAATCTATGGTTTAATCAAGTTTAGAAAGCTAAAGTTAAAACCATATATTCAGCTAAAAATGTTGCTTTAGGTTATTTGAAATTGTATGGTTCGCTCTACATGTTTTGCTGCCTGTAACATACAATAAAAATAGTATTTTTTCCAAACAAGAAATTAATTACAAGGCTGTAAGGTATGTCATTGGGACATAAGAACTATACTGTATTTTACATTTTAGATTGTTTTTTTTGCTCCCAGTGACACTAAAATATACAGTAGATTCTGTTAAATGTTTTTTCCCATTATCAAAAAATGAGGAGAGACCTCCCTAAGCCAGCTTATTTATGACTGATATCTTCTCTGACCTTGAAGAGATTTTTCAGGCTGCTCTGTAATGCAAAGGAGAGACAGCTTACCTAGGCTGCTGACCTTGCTCTGTGCCTTTTTTCCCACAGCCAGACAGACTTGCCTCCTCACATGAGTCGAGAAATAGCATCTTGAGCTTGCTCAAAGAGTAGACTCTCACCATTCATTATACACCCTTATGACCACCCCTTCCCTCCCCCTCACTAAGTGTAGCCCATCCTTCTCACTTCTCGGCTTCCTCCATGCTAATGCGTGAGTTGCTGTGAGTTATCAGCTGTTTTGCTGTGGCAAGTGGCTGGTCACATTGTGGGCTTGTTTCTGCTGCACTTCCAAAGCCCAGGGCCGTTTTTAGTCCCGTGCGAAACGAGCAATTGCCCTGAGTGCAATTTCACCTTTGGCCACTATGGGGCGCTGTGATCAATGTCAGGCAGTGGCGAGAATGTCCTGTCCTAGTACCCGACCTGAGCTCAGCTAACAGGACAAACAGCAGCAAAAAGGCAGAAAACAGATATATACACCATAGGTGCTGATGACTGGACTGGAAGACCGGGATAATGTAAAAGATAATGCTCAGACTCTCTGAGCAGGTAGACTACAAGCCTCAGCAATGCAGCAATGCAACAGCCAAAGTTATTGTGCTGTGGCTGCCAGAGGAACTAAGACTGAAGCAGGTAAGTGACCTCAACTATGTGGTTGGGGGCTCTGTGTGTGTTAAATCAGACCAAAACCCAGGTTTATAATTAAAATAACTGAGTTTTGGTCTGCATTACGGGGACATCCTTTTTTTGGAAGCCCCTGTTTGTGAAACCCCTGGGATCAGGTTTTAGAAATACTGCGACCTAGTTCCTGTTACTGTGATCCTGTTACTGGGGATTCCCCTGCTATTCCTAAAGAGAAGCCATAGCACTGCTCCTAATGCTGGGACTCCTCTGCTGTATCTCACCTCTACCGGCACAAACCACCCCTTATTCAGCCGTCTAACACCCCTTAGTCCTACATTGCTCAAAAATTCTTTTGGTTCACATTGTTGTTCTGTCACATAGGCAGGTCCATTTCGTGCCCCGTGTGATATGAGCTGTCACATTGGGCACCAGGGCTAAACCTGAGGGTATGGGGTATCTGTAAAATCTCCCCCATGGCAGCACAGTGTGGTGGTAAAATCTCCCCCCAGGAGCAGGGTGCATCTGCACGCTGGCAAAGTCCGTCATCATGGCAGCTGGGAACTGGGAACGGGTGGGAACAGGTGGGAGTGTGCGTGCGGCATGCGCCGGTGACTGTGTATTCAGGTGGCAGGTGGCTTGCTATACTTACACACAGGTCAGCTCCTGCATATGTCCCACCGCTGGCCTCTGCATGAAGACATTACACATGACTAGGGAGACATATGTAGCAGCGGGAGCCGACCTGTGTGTATAGCAAGCCACCCGTCTGCATAAACATTCACTGGTGCACACTTGCACACACACTTGCTCGCTCCCAGGTTGCAGCTGCCAGGAATGGAGGGGGGACTTTACCAGTGCCCACACTCATCCTGCTCCTTGTCCGCAGCAGGGGCGGGTATGGCATTTAACTTACAGTCCCCCTGCTTGCCCTGCCCGCAGCAGCCATATAGGTAGGTTAATCTTCAAGCGGACCAAAAGGGGTCCTAAAACACTTTGGTGCTGGCTGATTTCCCCTCCCCGAAGCATCCCAATTTGGGATGCCCAACTAGAATGCCCAGGCCGATGCAGAGACGTACTTATCCACCCTTGGCTGGGTTCCACTGTACCTTTAACGGGGCATACCTCTGCGCCAGGCATTTTTGAATGGCTGGCACAGCCACGCTCCTAGCTAGGGGCAGCAGGGATGCTCAGCTCCATTCAGTCCTTATCCATCAAGACCTCATGTCGGCTAACAGAAGCAGAATAGAGCCGAGTGCGCAGATTTGCTGTGCCCCCCGCGCATGTACTGTTGAATCGGCAGTTAGGTGAGTTTGATCAGCAACATGGGGGTTTCAATTAGCATCTGGATGCCCCAGAGAAATAGACCAAAACCCCAAATCATGGATTTTGTTTCACTTTAAAGCAGAACAATACCCAGGATGGTCGAAATGTTTCTTACCCCACCTCGCCCACTGTATGAAGCACTTTGGATCACCCTGTAAAACTCATCTCTTCCCAGTCCTACAGTGCATTCACAAGCTCTCGTCCAATCAGAGCCGCTTGCTGTACATACATCATTTGGCAAGCCATGATGCTGAATGACGTATGCTGGGCAAACGGCACTGATTGAACAGGTGACTCCCAGGGTTTCACACAGTGGGGCATCCTAAATCAGGATGTCCCACGGGCAAGCTTGTCCCGGCCGTGGAGCCAGCTTTGAGGTGATAGGAAGAGCCACCATGTTGGAGGGGGGGGGGGGGGGGTAACTGGACAGTTGACTATAGTCCTGTCATTCATGGTCCCCCTCAGAGTTAGACTGGCCTGCTCAGCTACCTTGGAGCCCTCCTAGCACTAAACACCCCTCACCAAACCCCCTTTCTCAGCTGCTGGCCCTCAACCCTAACTCCCCTCTCCAGTCACTGACCTGAATTCCTCACCTTACCACCATCACAGCCACCAACCCACAAACCTCTTTAAAACCCCCACCCCAGCTTATGACCTGAACCCCTCACCTAACCTCCCCTTTCCCAGTCGCTGACTGGAACCCTTGTTTCGCACCCTTGCTTAACCCGCTTCCCAACTGCTGGACACCTTACCTAAGACCCCTTCCCAGTCGATGACCCACATTCTGCTGGATCTTTGTATATTAATGTTTCGGTCTGGGGACTGTATCCGCTGGCAACCTGCGTATTAATGTTTAGGTTGGAGGTACCTGCACACTGCCTATTAATATTGTTGTGTGGGAGACTGTAGGGTAATCTGCTTCAAATACATTCTGCGGGTGGAAACATAGCAAAGGATATACTAATCTTTTATCCCCCACATAGTCTGGCACTCAGACATTTACCAGATTGCCTGACCCAGTGTCGCAGAGCCGCCACTGCCATCTTCCAAGTGCCTGAGTGCCGGACTAGCAGCAATCACCTGTGGGGAATAAAAGGTGAGTATAGCCATTTTTATGTCCCTGCTTGTAGAATGTATTTGAAGCAGATTCAAAATGCCTTTATAGTAGACCTTGGATTTTGACTATACTGGGCTTTGGTCTGCCCCCCTGGGGCTTCCTATTTGGGATGCCCTGCTGTGTAAAGCTCTGCTATTCACCTGCTTTCCTTACCTTTCCAACGAGCCCATGGCACATGGGACAGGTAAGAAAAGTGGGTGAGTGTTGGGGTTTCACAAAGCAGGACATCCCGAATTGGTATGCTTCAAGGGTGGCTGTTTAACTGGACCTAGTGTTTACTTTAACTGTGCATCTTATAGGTCTTGAGAAACATACAGATAAATCATGGCACACACAGCAATGGCGAGGAAGTTACTCATTGATCTTGTTGCAGTGTCACATTGGGGGACCATGGCTTAGAAGTTACTGGGATAGTGAGGGGGAGAATTGTGTAAGGCACACATATTTATTTTTTTTACACCCCTTTAAGATTTTAGCCTAGAAACTGCTCTGTCAAAGCCCATCTGTGTCAGAGAGCAGAGAGCAATGCTGTACATAAATCTCTCTGACAGTTCTATCCCTTGCTCCTTCCTGTGTCCAGCATTCTCCTTCATCCAGGTAAACTGGAACAACACCCATGTTTCTCAAAATGGTGTTGCTTCGAGTGTAGAGGGGCATCCAGATTGTCAAGGCCCCCTGTATTTTAACTGCCTTAACGTGCATGTGTGCCTGGGAGTGCGTGCATTAGCATTTAGGGGTGTGCACATGTGCAGCTGGGAGTGGGTGCATGTATCTGGAAGTGCATGCATGTGCGGCTGGGAGTGCGTGCATCTGGAAGGTTGCCCATGTGTCTTGGAGTGCATGCATGTGCAGCTAAGGGTGTGTGCATTAGGCTGGGAGTGCATGTCGAGACGCAAAGGAGATCAGATCTGTTTATAACTAACATGGAAGGTTACGTGAACAAGGCAATTAAAATATACAGGTCTTAAAAGAGTCACTGCACTCAACCCTGCTAGCTTGCAACCAATCGTAAATCTGGTTAAAAACAAAGGACTTGGTTAGCACACATCTGCAGAATTATGCTAAATCTGTACTACCAAACACCAAGGTGCCTCTGTATAGATGCAGTCCTAACTCTAATCTATGAGAGCCCCATTAGGACATACAAAGCAACAGATAAATTTGGAGCAGCTTACCTGAGGTTGCCCTATAACCTGGGAGTACATGCATGTGCCTCCGGGACTGCATGCATGTGCTTCTGTGGGCTACACCCATGTGCATATGGGGATGCACGGAGATAAGTTCAGTATTTTATGCGCCTGAACTGCCATTTAAAATGGACCAAAACCTATCTTTGGTGGACCTGGAGTTGATAAAACGCCAAGGCTGCCTGATTACCTTCTAATTCTCATCTTGATTCCCGACAGATTCCCTCTTTCCAGGGCATTCCGATTTAGGATGGCCAGGTGTAAATACAAATTATTGTTTGCGTAGCTGCCATGAAGATTCATCCTGGTGTTCTGCTGAATACATCTGCAAAATACAACAATAGCATTATTTAATAGCACACCTAAACTTGGCTTGGACAATCCCTCTTTATTTATTGCCTTGTGCTTTACTTGGCTTTATTGTGTTTTAGCTATTCGGAACTCCTAACTTACTGTACTGGTAACACAGTCCAGTGTCTGCTGTTTTCTTTGCTGTCCTGCTCTGCCGTTTGCCTTGTTTACAATGTAGACTATTGCTTGCAAATGTATGCATTCAGTTCATACAGTTTTTCTAACCATTTTAATTGTGTGGTTCTATTTATATGTGCTTTCATTTATATTTATGTGCAATAAACACCTTCAGAAATTTAATGTTGTAAATGCTTGTTGTAATTTAAATTCTTGCTGTATCTAAATGTTTAAAGCTGCCTGTTTTTAATATTAATTTTCAATACTATTATTAGAACATGTTTACCAAAAAAGAACAACATTTCGACATAAAAAGCAAATTTCACTTTAAATTAGCATCTAAAATGTATTACCATTTTCAGCAAAACCTTTAGTGATGTACAAACTATCAGCAAGTGACATGAGACAGGGTACAGAAACGATTGTTATATTTATATCTTTGTACAGCTGTCCACTAAAAGCCTCAGCATGTGTCACATATTCTTTGTGCCATTTATTGAAGATTAAAAGTCACTCTTTGCAAGCTATAACACAACAGTTTCTGTATTGGGTCCCCGCCAATGCTTTAACGGAAACAAAAAAAAATGTGTGCCAATCATCTTTTAAGTTCACACTTTTTTCACTTATATTTATAGAATAAAAAGAAAAACTGAAAGCATATCAATCAGATTACCCAAAGATCTATACTAACTAGATCATTTCCCTGCTTAACAACAAGCAAACTTGTCAAATACCTAATCACAACTTTTATTAAAGACACTGCCAACATTTCAGAATTTCTGAGCTATACCTGTCAAATGCCAACATTTCAGAATTTCTGAGCTATACCTGACAAATGCTTCTTCTGGTTTCTAGGCAGAGCATTGGTAAACCAGATACATTAACACATAATTTATGTACAGTGGCGTTTGAACTTTTGTGGACCCTTCTAAATTTTCTAAATTTCTGAATAAATTACATCTAAAATACATCAGAATTTCAAGTCCTAAAATTAGAAAAAGAGAACCAAATAAAACAGATGAGTCAAAAATATTGTAATATATTTATTGAGGAATATACCACATATACAGATGTAGCCGCCTTTACTTTCCCATGTCTTAACACAATTGGTTATGTGAAACTGGTGAAGATATCTTATCTAGCTATTGTGTTGAAATGCCAATTTGAGAAAGGCTGTTATTCAGTGTTGTCGACACCAGGAGGTGCACGAGAGCATGACCTATCATAACTACAACAGACACACTGGCATCTATTCAGTAACAGTTGAAAAAAATATCAGAAAAAACAAAATTTCATTGTTACTGAAATTACCACTTGGAAGACAATGAAAGTCAATGGCACTTTTTATGGAGGGACCCATCCAGAAACTATAGACTGACTGTATGTTTGCCCCTCCTCTGGCTGGGTCCAATGTTTGTGAGACATTTGAATACAGATGACACAGGGCCCAAAACCTGGTCCCAGCCATCACAAAAAGGTAATGAGGGGTCCAAACCATACATGGTTTAGTGCCTTGCTGGGTCCCCCATAACTTAGAATCTGAGTAGAATCTTCCACCGCCCACCTGTTCAAAGTATAAGGCCAAGCCAGGAACTACAGACCAACTGTATGGTTTACAGCCCCTTCATAACCTTCATGCCTAGAATCTGGTGGGGTAAGTGGTGGCACCTGGGAGCATGATGAGGTGCAATGTCCAATGAGCGCTGGCAGAATCAGAAAATGCACTCACAGATTCCTGACTGCTCAGGACTCCAGCAGGACTGGCTATGCATGGGTTGACATGGATGGCAATCGCAGCCCTGTCTTTCACTACACATGTAGGGGGCAGACCAATGTTGGTGCACTGTCCCTGCTATACACTCTTCCTACAGTAAATGCTGGCATGCTGTCAGGACTGTACCGAACACCTGTCTGTCTTGAGCTGGTAACCCCCAATCTCCACCGCCTCTTCTGCCTATAGACAAGCCCCCGCTTGTAGGAGACACGGGTAATGCCTCTCCCAGTCGGTTGCCCCCAGGTCTTATAGGGCGCAAAGGATACCAGCTTAAGGTGCAGACTGATGAACAGCAGGGAGTCCCGAATGAGGATGCCGGATAGCAGAAGTCCAAATACAGGCCGAGGTCAAACCGGGAGGTCACAGGGCGAGGTATCCGAAGGAGGTAACGAAGAGTAGTCAAACGAGCCGAGGTCAAATCCAGGAGGTCACGGTGCGAGGTATCAGAGGGGTCAGGCAGAATCGTGGTCAGGCAAGCGAAAGGTCAGGGCTGGCAGCAAGCAAGGGAAGTCGAGGTCCAAAAGCCGAATTATAACAGGAGACACTATAATACACATCCAGAACCCAGAGACTATAACGGGCACTGGGATAATGGAGCAGTAATACTTTATAGGGAATACTGGCCACTAAGGAAGGGGGCAATTGGAGGGAAGGACAGTGATTGGTGCATACAAAATAATGGGATCGGTCCCAGGAGCTGGACGGCCCAGGCCAGACAGGCCGACCAGTCCCTGGGTCCGATCCCAGGATCCAGCCGCAGATTGGCCACTTTAAACTCGCCCCCGGCGGGCGCGCTGGGGAAAGCGCCGCCGGGAGGCATAAGAGAGACGTGCTCGCGCACGCGCGCGAGCACGATGAGAGACAGGCGCGCCCCCGCCTGGAGGAGGCAGCGCCACGCCACCCGGAAGCCCAGCAGGCCGGCGCAGCCGCGCGGAGCGGGCTGCGACGCGGCCACCAGCCGCGTCCTGCGCCGCCAGCCCCTGGACCCCACGGCGGTGCCGAGGGGACGGAAGACCCGGGGACCGCTGAGCAGCAGCCCGCTGGGGCCCACCCGACAGCGCGCCGCGGGACCCGGAACGGCGACAAGGTAAGTGTCTAACATTACCCCCCCCCTGAGGAGGGGCCACTGGACCCTCCAAGCTGGGTTTCAAAGGATTCTCCTTGTGAAATCTCTTCACCAAATTCTGCGCATGAACCTCTCTGGCCGGAACCCAAGATCTTTCTTCCGGGCCGTACCCCTTCCAGTCAATTAAATACTGAAGAGAGTTCCTAAAAAGGCGGGAGTCAAGAATCCGGGCGATTTCAAATTCCTGATGACCATCGACTAACACAGGACTAGGGGGACTATTGGGTTCATGGTTTCTAGCAGGCTTAAGAAGAGAAACATGAAAAGATCTACAAATCTTCATGGACGAAGGGAGGGCTAACTGAAATGTGACCTGATTGATTTTCCGTGCTATGGGGAAGGGGCCAATAAATTTAGGCCCTAACTTAGCGGAGGGCTGGCGTAAGGCCAAGTTCTTAGTTGAAAGCCAAACCCAGTCTCCCACCTTATAACCAGGGTTAGAGGAACGTTTGCGATCTGAAAATTTTTTCTGTTGAAGAGCGGCCTTAGTCAGATGTTGTTGGATCTTATCCCATTCCTCTGGCCACTTGGAAACCCATTCATCCACGGAGGGAACTCTAGAGGGTTGGTCCGGAAGGGCAGAAAACTTCAGGTCTTTGCCATAGACACAATGGAAGGGAGAAACCCCCGTGGAAGAATGTGAAGCGTTGTTAAATGCAAATTCCGCAAATGGTAAGAAGAAGGCCCAGTCAGTCTGGGTATCAGCCGTAAAACAACGCAAATACTGTTCTAAGGATTGGTTTGTTCTCTCGGTTTGTCCATTCGACTGAGGATGGAAAGCCGAGGAAAGAGAGACGGTGAAACCCAGCTTCGTACAGAAAGCCCTCCAAAACCGGGAGACAAATTGGACCCCCCTATCCGAAACAATGTCTATGGGAATACCGTGGATTCTAAAAATGTGAGTGATGAAGAGTTGAGCTAATGTTTGGGCTGAGGGAAGTTTTTTTAAAGGAATGAAATGAGCCATCTTGCTAAAGCGGTCCACAACTACCCAAATAACAGTATGTCCCTGGGAAGGGGGAAGATCTGTAACAAAGTCCATGGCCAGATGGGTCCATGGGGAGGCAGGAATGGGTAATGGTAGGAGTGGGCCTTCAGGAGAATGTCTTAAAGATTTACTTCGAGCACAGACTTTACAGGCGGAGACAAATTTTTGAACGTCCCTCCTAATAGAGGGCCACCAAATTTGGCGCGTCAATAGGGCAATGGTTTTCTTGACCCCAGGATGACCCGCTGTTTTGGTATCGTGAAAATGGGACAAAAAGGCAGTACGGTAAGTAGAAGGGACAAACTGGGCTGACTCAGGTTTTCCAGGAGGAGCTTCGGCCTGGAACTGAGCTAGATCAGGAAGTTGGGGTTGGATAGCGGCTACCACTAGGGAGTGGGGTAAGATGGGAAAATCCAACCTTTCAGGTAGGTCAGGGAAAGAAAAACTCCGAGACAGGGCATCCGCTTTAACGTTCTTGGATCCGGGCTTATAGGTTATAGAAAAGTTAAATCGAGAAAAGAACAAGGACCAGCGGGCCTGTCTTGGAGTTAGTCTCTTTGCAGATTGAATGTATTCTAGATTTTTATGATCCGTAAAGACCGTGACTGGGTACTGAGCCCCCTCCAGCCAGTGTCTCCATTCCTGAAAGGCTAACTTGATGGCCAATAATTCTCTGTTGCCAATATCGTAATTTCTTTCGGCCCCCGAGAATTTCTTGGAAAAGAAAGCACATGGATGAAGGCGTTCAGGTGACCCGCGATATTGTGACAAAACCGCCCCTACTGCAATTTCAGAAGCATCTACCTCCACAAAGAAGGGCAATTGCTCGTCTGGATGAACTAGGACCGGAGCGGCACTAAACACCCCTTTAAGATTCTCGAAGGCCTGGACCGCTTGAACAGGCCAAACTGAGGGGTACCCGCTTTTCTTGGTAAGATTGGTTAATGGTGTAACAAGGGCAGAAAAATTCTTAATGAACCTCCTATAGAAATTAGCGAAGCCCAAAAACTTTTGCAGGCCCTTCAGATCCCTGGGCTGCTCCCATTCTAAGACTGCCTTCACTTTAGACTGATCCATGGATAGACCAGATTTAGAAATAATGTAACCGAGAAATGGAACCTCTGATACTTCAAATTGACATTTCTTTAACTTAGCATATAAACAGTTTTCTCTGAGTTTTTGCAAGACCAAACACACATGTTTGCGATGTTCATCGAGGGATGAAGAAAAAATCTGAATGTCGTCTAAGTAAACGACCACAAAACGGCCAAGATAGTCCCTAAAAATTTCGTTAACGAAACTTTGAAAGACCGCGGGGGCATTGCACAAGCCGAAAGGCATTACCAAATACTCATAATGCCCCTCAAGGGTATTGAAGGCCGTCTTCCACTCGTCCCCCTGCCTAATTCTAATGAGGTTATAGGCCCCCCGGAGATCGAGTTTAGAAAAAACCTGCGCCCCAACCACCTGTGTAAATAATCCCTCAATAAGTGGTAGGGGATACTTATTCTTTACAGTGATGTTATTTAAACCCCGATAATCAATACAGGGGCGGAGTCCCCCATCTTTCTTTTCTACAAAAAAAACCCTGCTCCTGCCGGGGAAGATGATGGTCGAATAAACCCTTTCTCTAGGTTCTCGGCAATATATTCCCGCATGGCAAGGGTTTCAGTTCGGGTCAAATTAAATATTCTCCCTCTGGGAGGCATGGTACCGGGGAGAAGTTCAATAGGGCAATCCCATGGTCTATGGGGAGGAAGTTTGTCTGCCGCCCTTTCAGAAAAGACGTCAGCAAACTCTAAGTACGGAGTGGGGACTCCAACTGGAGCTAGATGCGCAACCCTGAGCGGAAATTCTAAACAGCTCTGAAAACACTGGCGCCCCCACTTTGTGATTTGCCCTGAGACCCAGTCAATTTGGGGATTGTGCTCCTGCAACCATGGCAATCCCAAGATTAAAGGGGTACTAGGCATACTCAAGACCAGAAAACTGATCACTTCAGAGTGATTGGCTCCCACTTTGAACTGTACAGGAGGGGTTCTGAACCGAACTAAACCCCCGGCCACTGGTGTGCCATCAATGGCTGAGACCCGGATGGGAGTCGGCAAGGGCTGGATCATAATTCCTAAACTCTGCGCTAGCTCAGAGTCTAGGAAGTTCCCAGCTGCTCCAGAGTCTAGGAGAGCCTTCAAATTCAGAAACTTAAAATTAATTTTTATCTGAACTGGAATAAGAACTGGAGACGATACTTGAGGTGATACCTTACAGCCTAGGAGGGCCCCCTCGAAACCCCCTAGGCTCTGGAGTTTCCCGACGGCTTCTTTGGGCAAAGTCTGACCATATGGCCGGTTCCACCACAGTACAGACAAAGCCCCTCGGATAAGCGTCGTCGTCTCTCGCCTTCAGTGAGCCTTGTGGCACCCAGTTGCATGGGCTCTTCCGAAGGTTGTGCAATTGGGGCCTCAGACCTTGAAGCTGTCTCAGCATGCGACCCTTTTTCTTGGCGTCTTTCCCGAAGCCGACGGTCAATGCGGATGGCGAGGTGCATTAACTCGTCTAGGGTCTGAGGTTCCGGGTAATTCACCAAGGTGTCCTTGACGGAATCGGCCAATCCAAGCCGGAATTGACCGCAGAGGGCAGGATTGTTCCAGCGAGAATCTACTGCCCAGCGACGGAATTCTGAGCAATAATCTTCGGCTGGACGGCGTCCCTGGCGAAGAGTACGTAACTTGGCATCAGCTGTGGCCCCTTTGTCGGGGTCATCATAAAGAACCTCCATCGCAGAGAAAAAACTGTCCACAGAGAGACGAACAGGATCCTGGGATGACAAACTAAAGGCCCAGGATTGAGGATCTCCTTGAAGGAGGGAGATAATCAAGCCGACCCTCTGCTCTTGTGACCCTGAGGAGACAGGACGGAGCTGGAAGTACAATTTGCAAGAGTCCCGGAAGTTGGCAAATTTTGCCCTGTCGCCGTGAAATTTTTCTGGAAGTGGAATCTTTGGTTCCACAAACATTGCGGCCGGAGTCCCCTGAGGACTGGGGACGTTAGGAGCAGGACGGTTCTCCTGGGCCGCAACACGATGAGCCAGGTGCTCTACCGCCGCTGTTAAGGCTTGCACCTGTTCCAGGATTTGGTCCATTCTTCAGGCCCGTTATACTGTCAGGACTGTACCGAACACCTGTCTGTCTTGAGCTGGTAACCCCCAATCTCCACCGCCTCTTCTGCCTATAGACAAGCCCCCGCTTGTAGGAGACACGGGTAATGCCTCTCCCAGTCGGTTGCCCCCAGGTCTTATAGGGCGCAAAGGATACCAGCTTAAGGTGCAGACTGATGAACAGCAGGGAGTCCCGAATGAGGATGCCGGATAGCAGAAGTCCAAATACAGGCCGAGGTCAAACCGGGAGGTCACAGGGCGAGGTATCCGAAGGAGGTAACGAAGAGTAGTCAAACGAGCCGAGGTCAAATCCAGGAGGTCACGGTGCGAGGTATCAGAGGGGTCAGGCAGAATCGTGGTCAGGCAAGCGAAAGGTCAGGGCTGGCAGCAAGCAAGGGAAGTCGAGGTCCAAAAGCCGAATTATAACAGGAGACACTATAATACACATCCAGAACCCAGAGACTATAACGGGCACTGGGATAATGGAGCAGTAATACTTTATAGGGAATACTGGCCACTAAGGAAGGGGGCAATTGGAGGGAAGGACAGTGATTGGTGCATACAAAATAATGGGATCGGTCCCAGGAGCTGGACGGCCCAGGCCAGACAGGCCGACCAGTCCCTGGGTCCGATCCCAGGATCCAGCCGCAGATTGGCCACTTTAAACTCGCCCCCGGCGGGCGCGCTGGGGAAAGCGCCGCCGGGAGGCATAAGAGAGACGTGCTCGCACGATGAGAGACAGGCGCGCCCCCGCCTGGAGGAGGCAGCGCCACGCCACCCGGAAGCCCAGCAGGCCGGCGCAGCCGCGCGGAGCGGGCTGCGACGCGGCCACCAGCCGCGTCCTGCGCCGCCAGCCCCTGGACCCCACGGCGGTGCCGAGGGGACGGAAGACCCGGGGGCCGCCGAGCAGCAGCCCGCTGGGGCCCACCCGACAGCGCGCCGCGGGACCCGGAACGGCGACAAGGTAAGTGTCTAACACATGCCTATCACTGGGATTTTTACTAGGATTTTTTTTTCTATGCCTCACATTTACAGAGGGTTGGTATCAGGGGCGTAACTATAGGGGTGAACCAGAGCCCAGGAGGGCCCATCGATGTTCCCATCAGGGCAATAACTATAGGGGGTGCACTGGAGCCCAGGAGGGCAGAAAGCCCCATCATTGTTGCCAACTGGGGAGTAACTATAAGGTGTGCGCAAGGCACAGGAGGTCAGGGGTCCCCGTCATTGTTCCTCCTACACCTTATTTATCATATTTGTGGTCACTTGGCATCATTTAGAGAAAGGAAGCTCCATTTGTTTCTGCTGTCTTAAAGCCGAACAAAACCAAAACTTTGATTTTCTTAGGTTTTGTTCAATTCCTCTGAGACATCCCAAATTAGGATGACATGCCGTGCTAACCACCAAAAAAGGCAGTAATCACTTACCCTTTTGTCCAATAAGAGCTGTCATTAGACACATAGCTTTCATTGATTTTAATGGTGAGTGGGCAGGGACGCATCCCCGGCAGCGTGCACGCCTCTGCCACAGCCTAGTTCCCCATTAAAATCAGTGAGAGCCATTTGTCAAATGACAGTCACGGCAGACAGCTCTCAATGGATGAGAGTCCATGCATGCTCCATTAGGGTAAGTGATTACTGGCACTCTGGCCTGTTTAACACAGCGGGGCATTTGCCGCCATGAGTGGGTTTGGTTCCTTTTAAAGCAGACCAAAAGCCTAAAAAGTCTGACATGCTACCTTCTCCCCGGGGCTTCCTGATTTTGGATGCCTGTAGTCACACTTCGCCGTAACTGAATGGCCGTGCACAGTTAAAGGATGCAAGTGATGCTGCTGCCCACCATCCATGCACGGTGAGCTCATGGAAAGGTAGTGGGGGCAGTGGGCATACCAAACTGAGGTGCCCCAGGGGACAGATCACCATTCGATATAGAAAAATCTTTTTAGCAAAATTTTAACACAAAAAGATATTGTATTTATACATTTGTGTAGGATCAAAATAGGGGAGGGGGGGGCGAAAAAGAATAGCAGACTGATTTCAATTAAATGGATCAGGTGTGAGCGGCCAAAACAGGGATTTTGAAAGTCTGATCTCCACATCAAGTTTGTGCAAGTGTATCATGGGAAAAACAAAGGCAATCACTGAGAACCTCATAGAGTTGTAAACTGGACCAACAATCTTGCACAGTAAAAAAAAAAAACTCCTCCAAATGTTATTGTCCTATCTGCATGCATGAGAGTGAATCATTTTCAGCACTTACATTTGTTTCTGCACCCATTTTCTCCTGGTTGCGGCCATCTTGCAGGACTTGGATAACATCCTTTTCCAGCATCCCAGCCATACTGCTGACTGAATTTAACTGACATAACCCACAATGGTAGGAAACCCAGCAGCACTTCCTCTTTGCAGATTACTTGCAGCCCCAAATGATGCTATTAAGGGGAGCAAATCAAAATGAAGACCAATATAACTCTCCCCAGGAGTGGCCAACCAAGATAGGTCATGCCAAGCATATACCATGTTTCCCCGAAAATAAGACAGGTCGTATAATAATTATTGCTCCAAAAATAGGTGCTAGGACTTATTTTCAGGGGATGTTTCTTATAGCCGTCTGATAGCTGGCAAGGTGGTGGCAGCAGTACAGCAGCTCCAGTACAGTACATCCACAAAGCCATGGGAGTCGGCCATGTGCCCGGCATCAGCAGAGATAGACAATCTTACCTGTGTGACTTGATGTGTCCTCACCATCCTTTACAGCCATGATGTGTCCTCACCCTTTACAGCCACTCCCATCCCTCTGCTGAAGCCCAGCAGTTGGATTATGAATTGTAACTTGGGCTTATTTTTGGGGAAACGAGGTAATATTCTGCATCGTCGCAAAGAAACCCAGGGTAACCTTTAAGCAACTAAAGGCCTTTCTCATATTAGGTATTGTTCGGCATTCACTTTTAGGAAGAAACTGAACAACAATGTTCTTCATGGCAGGATTGTGAAGATAAAGCCTCAGAAAGAGCATTGTTGCTTGCCTGCAGTTTGCTAAATTTTACCTGGACAAGCCAGAAGTTATTGTAACAAAAATGTGTTTTAGTTTTGTGAAAGGATGAGTAAAACAGAGCTTTTTGCTTTAAAGTGGACCATCACCCTCGGGTGATCGGCCCGGGAATCTATAAGATTCCCGGGCCGATCACCTCCCTCCCCGCGGGACATCCGAGATCGGGATGTCCCGCGGGGTGAAACCCCCCCAAAACCCCCAAACCCCCTTACCTTAGTTTCGGCAGCGGCCAGCCGCCGCCGCCTCCCTCGGGCCCCTCTAGGCGTGCGCGCCCCCGCGTCAAGAGGGATGCGCGGGAGGCGGCGGCGGAGGAGCCATGGACAAGCGGCTGTTAAATCGCTTGTCCGTTGGCGCTGGGAGCGGGGAGAGGTGAGTTTTTAGGGTGATCGGGGGGGGTTTCACACAGCGGGGCACCCCGATCGGGGGTGCCCCACCAAAGTGGACCAAGACCCAGGATAGTCAAAATCCTGGGTGTTGGTCCACTTTAAATAAGAATGATTGGAGCAAATTATAAAGAAAAAGGTTAGGACATTTTACCATAAGCTAAATCTCAAGAAGTTACGGGTCATGCAGAAAGATAACGGATAAACGTCCCATGCCAGTCATCGCTGTCACTTCACAGCCGGTAGTGATTGGTGCAGGGCAGGTTGGGAGGCAGGGGATCAGAGTCCCGCCAACCACCCTGCACTTATCTCTACCGGCATCTGAAGTGCGCTCCCGATGATGATGTCATCCCGCACCTCCTACAAAAAAGAGGAACTAGTGGGGGCAGGCAGAGTCATCAGAAGCAGGGGGACCTGTTTATGTCCCTCTCCTGAGACCTGAAGAGCCCGGGGAGGGGGTTGGAGGATCCCCGGGTGAAAAGAAGACCCGGCTGGAGGGATTGAACGTGGAGGTGAGTTTCTAGCTTTTTTTTTTTTTTTAATTTATTGAGGAAAGTGTCAGCTACGTGAGTCTCATGTAGTTGGCACTTAACAGTAGGAGAGGCAGCTACTTGAGAATCACGTAGCTGGCACAAAAATGGTTCACTTGCTTTTCTAAATATACTTGCAGAACTTGATGTAGTTTTGCAGAATCTGATGTAGTTTTTGGTCAAATCTAAGCAGAAATATTAGTATGATACACACTTATGAAATCACACATGCTTTAAGGTTATAAGTATTGATGATCTACAGATCTAGGCCAATTCTTCATTGGATCTCAATGATTTTGCCTGGTTTGCCCCATACTGGATACCGGCAAGATGCAGGTCAAATTATCTGGCATTACCCACCGGTGCCGGCAGGGGGCATGCTGGCAACCACTACCCTGTGAAGTGATAATGGGGTTCCTATAGATCCCTTACCAGTTTGCAAGTAAAGAAAAAAGAACTTGGAAAAAATGTTTGAAAATTAAAAAATACCATTGCTCTTGCAACAGGCGGTATCCTCTCACTTTGGGTACTCCCTACCGGTCAAGTGGGATATAATCTCCTGATACCAGGCAGTGCTTACTGCGGCCTCCCAGCCGCTTCTGACACAGATTCCCCCTCCTCCCTCCTTAGTTTTCTGCCAAGGCTAATGGCAGGCCATGGGGGAGGAAAGATTTTTTACCACAGCTATGAGGGGTTTGTAGAGTGGGGGAGGGGGGCACTCTTATCTCCTGATGCTTTTTTAAAGGTTTTTTCCTCATATTTTGAAGTGTGCTGGTCTTATGTGTATAAATCCTCAAGGGGTCGATTCAGAGTCTGGTGAGAAAACTCACCAGAAACTTTTTTTATACTCAGCCTACAAAAGTTAATTTTTCACTTTTCTCAAATTCTTAGTGAAATTGAAAGCGTAGAAAGAGAAGAAGCCCAATTTAACTACTGTAAACTCCTGAATTAATTTAAATCTCTGAATGAATGTAAAGAATATTTTCACAGTAAAGGTATAGTCTTTTGAACTTATTTAAAATGTATGTATGCATATCTAGATATCCTGGAATCATTACCCTTTTTATTATAGTACATATTTCCCCAAAAATAAGACCTACCCTGGAAAAAAGCCAGGGCATGATGTTTCATGATTTTTGGGGAGGCTTAAAAAAGCCCTGCTCCTAAAATAAGCCCTAGTTACAGGGGAAAATAAGGCAATTTCCTGGGGCACCAGGACCAGATGTCACAGTCAGGACCATTTTTTGGCCGGGTCACCAGCTACCTCTGCATGCTAGCTGCTAGCACCCACCACGCTAATATGACACAGGAGTGAGATGAATGCCTGTAATTGTGGAGGTGTGAAGATGCTGGGGAGCCGAAAGCAGGAGCCAGAACTTGTTTTACAGGCTTCACATACTGCAGCGGCAACTCTTCTTCTCCTACTCCCAAATTTTTGGCTAAGAGGGGCCTATGATGTTGTTGTTTCAATTATAGCAATGTATCCCAGATTTTCCAGGCTTCTCATGTAGGTTTCTCATGCAGACGCACCCTAACAGGCAAAGAGCAAGCAGATACATGGGCAACTTGGACACAGGGATTAGTGGGCCCAATAAGCAACACGAATTAACTAGTTTCAGGGAGTAGAACAAAGGCTAGGCTAAAGAGAGGAGTCTTGGCAAGAAGGAGGACCAATGAGCACCTAAACAAACCTATACATATACTCCTGTGCCACAGGAGGCACCAGCACCGCATGCATGCAGTCGATGGTGCCTGTGACGTTGGGCATATTTGCTATGTTGAAATAACCGTGTTCCAGACTGCCATTCTATCAGGAAAACAGATGTATTTCTCCTGCAGGGCCATTGAGAAATGTAGTTAGTGAGTGCCAAGCTTCTGGAAGGAACCATTCACTAAAAACTGTAGGCAGCCAACCAATTTGGTCATACCATCAATCACATGCCCCTTTCTTGTGACGGGGGGCCAACCATGGCCACACGTCTGAGTAAAGCTACTCAAGAGAGAGGCGGTTCAGTCGGGTCAATTTGAACACCTGTTGATCGGATACTTGATCAGCGTCCAGAAGACGGTGGGTATGTCTAAGCTCCGATGCTCGTACTCTTCCAGGACCTCGTTAAGGGGCTCCATCACACACATGGTACAAGCGTCCTTCAGCAATCCCGCAAGCAGAAAGAGGGTGTAATTTTGGACTGATAACTTAGTTTTTAACACTTCACCAAGGGAAAAATCAGGGCTCCCAATAATGTGCAAGCGCAGGCTAAAGTCGTACAGTTACAAAAGCAAAAATGCATAAACTCGGTAAGACCCGTATTAATACATTGAATACTTGTTTTCGCGTACGCAAACCGAAAAGTTCCAGAAAACAGCAAACTCAGCCAAAGAAGAACTGCACTTTGTGGGTTATTTAAGAATGGATAGCACCAGGTAGTGCTTCGCAGCAGCAGGCAGCGTCTGGTGAACGCCGGGTGCTATACGCAAAACCCCATTTAAGAAAGCGAATATGGTGAGCGCCTCTAGCAGCGCCATGTAGGGTCACATGTATTAATCCAGGTGGCTCAGCGTAAAGCGCCGGTGCTCTAGACTCAGGAGTGCCATGTAGTACCTGTCGCTCTGTAGCGCTGCCGCTCTCCCATACATTTAAATAGGGTTTTATTAGTTGTGTATAAATAGCGTGTTTGCCATTTTTTTTCCCTAAATCATTGTGTTACCTCTCCTGGCTGCAAACAAAAACTTTTTTGACTTTTTTTATTTTTATGCAGAATTGTATGTACGAGTCTGGCACTAAAGTGTCATTGTCACAGTGTTAATACAATGTCATTCCATGTGTTTTCGCGTTGTTACTGGTGTATATGTGTTCAAAATTAGACTTTAATCACACAGTGTCTGGCACTCTATGCTAGAGTGCCCAGCTTTGGTGTGAGCGCTGAGTGCCGGGAGCAATGAGCTGGCGCTACCTCTCGCTCTCTGCAGCGCTATAATGTTGTTACACATCATATTCATCAATGCGGGCCAGGTTACTACAGTGACCAATACTCTCTGTTACACTGCCTGATACTCGCTTACAGCGTCTATTAGCGGTCGCTCTAAGGGCCAGCTATACAGACGCTCATCTGGTAATACGTGGCATTAGTAGTGAATCGTAGCACGAGCCAGAAAAAATGGTTAAAAGATTTTGAAGCATTCCCACATGTGGGAATGCATTTGGGAGAAGCTAGGAATCAGTCTTATTGTCCCAATATACATCTATTAGGTTTGCAGATTTACCTTCCCTTTTTAGGGCTACATTTTTTTTTTTTTTTTTCGAAAGGCTGACAGCCATATTTTACTGCCGTATTTTAATCACGTCAGCTTTAGTATGCGCAATCAAACTCACTCTTAGAAACTGATTAGCATCCTTGTTATCCCATCAAGGATTCAACTTGCTGACTGATGGAAAATGAAGTCCAATTGCTTAATATTGATTCTAATAGACTTATATCAACTTCTTGCCAAACATTTGTCAAAACTGAAAATCAGCCTAGCCTAGCCTAAAAATTACAGCAATGGCTAGAATAAGGGTTTAATGATAGTTAGAAGCCTGAAGATGGTCTTATCCATGACCCTGTGCAAAAACTGCCCAGTATTGTAGCTGTTACTAAGTTCCCTAAAACATGAATTAAAGAGGACAAAAACCTTGAACCCCCCCTCCCAATTTGACCTTGCCCACCTATGAACACCCCTGTTCACACTGTTCGCATTTTGATCTGGCATATCAAGGAAGAATGTACAGTCCTTGTCCGGCTGGCATAACATGAATGGCTCACACAGGGCAGAACAAGCAGGAATGCCACAAGGTGCATAGCAATATATAGCACAGCTAAGCTTTGCAGTACACCCCTGGGCATCCCTATTCCTACTGTCTTGCATGAGCTATACAAGTCTGACAAGCACAGTGAACATGCACAGCAGGGATGCCTGCTCCAAGCCATGCATGCGCCACGGGAGCAAGGTTTGAGCTTACAGGGACACCAGGGGGTACCAAAATGTGGAGCATCCCAAATTAGGGGTTTAGCAATGTGAGGTATCGCTAATTGGGATTCCTTGTGGATAGGGAATTGCCCAGTCCTGGAGTCTCTTTGACTTCAGAACTGGGCAACATGAATCTGGATCCTCTGTAGTGTTGCTTAGATATTCCTGTGTTCGGTCTGATGGAGTTTGAACATTTTTTTAGTATACTCTGTCTCAAAAACCATCTGACACTATATTAGTCAATGAGGGGGGATATTATGTGGTTGTATGCACACAGACCGGATGCCACTTTATGTCTCTCTGCGAGGTGGAACAGGAAGGCACATAGAGACACAAAGCAGCATCCTCCACTCTGTGTGCGCATCTGGAGTGGGGGCATGAAACTTTGTGTCTTTCTGTGCGGTAGCCGGTGACCTGGGGGTGCGACGCTGGAGCATAATGAAGGTAAAAGTTTTTTCCTTTGTAACCCACCCCTGGTCTGGATCAGTGCCAGGAAAGGGTGGCAAGGCGGGGGGGTCGTTTTTGTTTGGAATTCTGCTTTAGATGTTCTATATTAGCTGAATCAGATACCAATCCATGGGGTGAGATTTCGGGTTGTGTGTTCTAGTCCCTGAAAAGCAATTCCCACAAAGAGCACGTGAAGAACACCAAACATCTGAGGTACAAAAGAATCCAAGCCCTTTCCTCTTTTTAAATCATGTATTTTAGATTTCAAGTACTCTGCACCTTAACTTCTTAACTCTCAAATAGTATGCTGGAGTTCCTCTGCAATTAAATATTACAGTAAACTTGAGTAACCTTTTAATTGATTTCACCTTTTTCATTGTAACTGTAAAATTACAATAACAATAAGGTAATGAATGTTTGAAAGTGAAAATGTTGCATCTGCCGCATTGCTCTTAGACTTGTAGGGAGAGTTTCCCCTTGACTACAACAAGGATGTAGGTGTACTTTAACTAATGTATGGAAATGTATCTAGTATGTGTTAGACAGTTTGGATTAGCACGCCTATTTAAGATGCCACATTATAATATTGTAAGAAAGCTAATTGGGTGCAATGTAAACCAATGGGCATTTCCCTCAAAGACTCCAAATATAAATGTTTGTAAAAGTGCACACCAAAGCCTCTAAGATTTTTTAATGCAATATATGCAAGTAAATGGTTAAAGTGGACCAACAGTCAAAAATGACTTAAACCAGACCAACACCAGACCCTTCCCTTTTTCTAACTCTTTGGTAACTTTTAGAAACAAAATGGCGGCTCATGCATTTGCAGGTCACCTGCAAACAGGAAGTGTTTCTGAGCTTTCTGTTACTGTGCATTGGAAGTTATGTCAGTTGAATCCAGGCAGCAGCATAACTGAGATGCTGGGAGAGGAAGCTCCAAACTCTTTTCCAACTGTGCCAGGCTGTTGGTCCAGTTTAATCTGTCAGAATTCAATAGTCCCAAATTTGTCCCTCTGACAAATCCAGAAATGCCTGGCGCAGCTAGAGGTTTTCAGAGATGTAGTCGTGGTGGGGAGATACAGCGCGTTTACATCAGAGTGGTAATTGACCAGGTGATCTGGGGGTGTTACACAGCGGAGCATCCCAATTCAGTGCCCCATAAATAAGGGGTGCAACCCCCCAAGAGTCTTGTAGACTCAAGGGGAATGTTACTCTTCTTTGAAATAGAAATAAAGTCAAGTCACCACTTTCTCTTTCACTTGTACCACATCAAATAGATGTGAATCATGTGACTCTCAGCAAACATTCATGTTTGATGACTGACTTGACTCCCTCTTGATTTTATATTAATACTATATAAGCTATATTTAACCGTTGCTTTTTTTAAATTAAGGCATTCAGATCACCAACATCCTTGCAGAATTCTTACATCCCCAAGGATCTATCTGCTGCCACCCTGATCATGTTACAGGGCATTATATATTCAGCTGACGTTTAAATGTAAAAATGTTAATGGCCACTCTGCACTAGCCTAAAACAAGCATTTTTTTGGTAAATGCTAAAAGTTTGTTGCAATAAACTAGTGGAACGCTATCTCCTTCACATTCTTCTCACATGACCATCACATTAAAGGCAACAGAAAATAATTTATCTTAAAATATGGAAAAGTGGTGACTGTTGTATATCAGGCCTCTAATCTGGAAAACTTCTCGTCAATTGGATTATGTGATTATGAGGTGCCTCCTTAATATGATAAAAACTCTCACTCTTCACATGTAGCAAAAGACTCACACCTTTTAAAAAAACCTCCTAGTGCTGATGGAAAAGAATGTAAAGGAATATTCCATAAAGGAACATTGAAACTGCAATAAGGGCCCACAAGTAACACCCAATGCTATGAAACATACCTACAAATGTCTTTTCCAAAGCTCTGTGTTGCTATTGAGGTGTACAGTAATTTGCCAATGAGAGTAAATCTGAAACTGTTTGATTCTATTACATGCAAACAATGCTTTACAGCTTCTGAAAAACAAATTTATTAGTGCAGAGGAATTCAATGAGTTTGTTTCATGTTTCCTGTGTTTGTGGAATATAGTGTTGTCACTGTTCATTTTGCTCATTCACTCCCTTGTGAATTTTGGAAGTAGCAGCAATATCTTGCAACCACATTTAGCATGGATGGAAGTAAACCTGAAACATATAGGTACAATTATCATTCTTTCATCGTGTTCCTTTTCTTTAGTTCAGCCGTTCAATTCAGAACAAGAGCAGTTCAGGGATTTAGGGGATTAAAGGCTGACCTTGCTTCTGAATTAAGTTACAGAACATTTACCACATTTATGTTTGCAAGCTGTAAGTATTGAAGACAAACATGTGGATTAAGCAACTTGTACGTGGCCAGATAACCAAACAATATATATATATATATATATATATATATATATATATAGATACAAACATATTGGATGTATTAGTATTTAAACACCTACAGTAGTTTTCTCTGACATCCCATATCCCATTCTAAATACCGTATTTGCCGGCGTATAAGACGATCCACCAACATTTCCACTCAAAATATAGAGTTTGTTATATACTCGCCGTATAAGACTACTCCCTCTTCCGCACACCGAATAAAACGTAAAAGAACATCAGATTACACTGCAGCTGCATCCCTGCTCGCCTTTAGTTTGGGATGTGCCCACACTGGCTATTCAGAGTACGTCTCAGCTAAAGGCATAGTAGGGATGCAGCTGCAGTATAATGTGGTTTGGGCTCTGGGAAAAGGGCCAGATGGGGGGTTTCACACAGTGGAGGATCACAATTTGGGATACCCCTGGAGTAGGGAACAAAACTCAGTGGGGCCTCCCAAATTTGGAAGCCCCACTGTGTGAAATACCCCCGACTGGCCTTTTTCCCACAGCGCACATTAGATTACACTGCAACCGCATCCCTGCTCGCCTTTAGTTGGGGATGTGCCTGTGCTGGCTATTCAGAATGCGTCCCAGATAAAGGCATAGTAGGGATGCAGCTGCAGGGTAATGTGGTGTTGGCTCTGGGAATAGGGCCAATAGGGAGGGTTTTACAGTGGGGCATCCCGAATTGGAATGCCCCAGTGGGTTTGTTCCCTACTCCAGGGGCATGCCAAATTGGGTTTCCTCTACTGTGTGAAACCCCCCCAAATGGCCCTTTTCCCAGAGCCTAAACCACATTACACTGCAGCCACATCCCTACTATGCCTTTAGATTGGACGCATTCTGAATAGCCAGCACAGGCCCCAACTAAAGGCGAGCAGGAATGTGGCCGCAGTGTAATGTGGTGTGGAGTCTGGGTCAGGGGGGCATTCCATTTTGCTGCCCCTGATGCAGGGAACAAAACCCAGTAGGGCATCCCAAGTTGGGGTGCCCCCTGTGTAAACTCCCCCAAGTTGGGATGCCCCCTGTGTAAACTCCCCCAATTTGGGGTGCCCCCTGTGTAAACTTCCCCAATGACCCCGTTTCCCAGAGCCCACACCACATTACACTGCGGCCACATCCCTGCTCGCCTATAGCTGGGGACATGCCTGGGTTGTTTAGAATGTGTTCCATCTAATGGCATAGTGTGTAATGTGTGGGGTCTGGGAAAGGGTCCAGTTGGGGGTTTTACACTGGGGGATGCCCCATAGAAACTTTTTTTTTTAAAAAATCTTAAATAAATCACACCTCAGATCAGATGCTGAAGAGTCCCCTTCAAAGTGGAGAGCAGCGAGGGCGATGTCAGGAGTGCGTGCCAGGAGCCAGCCCCCTGCCTGCCCACACAGTGCCTGAGAGCAGGAAAGCTGATCTGCTCGGCGCTCACCCTGCTGGCCTGCTCAGTCTCTCCCTGCTCTGATCAACTAGTGCTGCCTGAGCAAGAGCATCGCTCTGCAGGAGGAGGACGATCGTGCTGCCCAGCTTGGTGAAGGTAAGTACATTTATATGTATGTGACCCAGGTGCACCCGGCGTATAAGACGACTACCCCACTTGGAGGCATGTTTTACAGGGGGAAAAAGTCGTCTTATACACCGGCAAATACGGTACATAGATATCCATAGAGAGCTTGTCCACTCTTTGTGCATGAAACTGCTTTCATTCTTATTGGAATGCTTTCTACAGGATTCAGCATTTAGGAATTTTGGCTCATTCACCCAGAAGAACATTTGTGAGGTCAGACAGTTACCTAAAGGGTCTTTTTGACCTCTGTTACTCAGCAAAAAGTTGTCCAGAGCTGCTGGCTTCACTCACCAAAATGTTGTTTTTCACTGGATTAAAGTCATGCATGTCGCAGATAAACCCGGCCGGAAATATCAGATTGCCTACACTTTAGACTTGGTAGTAATACTTCATTTGCTTATGTTGCCTGCCAGGAAAACATTCAGATAAATTAATAAATAACAACTGCCCTTACAGAAAATTACCATATCAGGCTGGTGCGCACTGACACCAGGGGGGGGGGGGGGGGGTGCCACACTACCTGTAATGGGGGGTTTTAGCACAACATTTAGTTTAGAATATTTATTTTCTTATTTTCCTCCTCCAAATCCTAGGTGCGTCTTATGTGCAGGTGCGTCTTATGGGGTGACAATCAAGTAAGTAACTTTCTGTGAGCTAACCATGGAATTCACATAACTCAGGAGAGATGTTTTATGTATGCTAAATGTTAGTGCCTTGTGAGGTTGATTGTGTGCGATACAACTACTGCACTTGTATTCTTGCAATTGTAAATTGTCTGGACTGGGAAATCATAACTCTGTTTCATATAGTGCAAATGTGTTTAAGATGATTGTTATACAATAGAATAGTTGTTCACATTGAATAGTGCCTGGTCCCCTTTCTCACCTTCAAAGTCTCTAACCTGAGAATTAGGTGGTTTAGTGGAATAAGCACCACGCTATAATACAGATGTGGGTTTCCCCCACCAACCCTCCAAATGTAAAACTCTTCTTTGAAAAATGTTAATTTGTCTTTAAGATGGAATGAGCATGGGCTCCCCTAGCAAAGGACAAAACAATTGTGCCATGATGTGCATTCCTCTGAAATGATGGACTTCCATTTACAGGTTTTCCCATAGCTGTTTTTTGCTGTCAAGACAGCTCAACACATATGTGATTAAAACATTCATGTGATTAGTGTAAACGAATGGTGAATGCATGCCTTCAAGTTGGTTCTTACCTGCCTTGTCACCAGAAAGTTTCTGGGTTGTCTTTTTTCTCCCTGTTTGTTCCTGTGTTAAACTGTGAATTTCTATTTACTGACCCAGCTTCTTCTTTAAGCTTTATTTTTGGATTAACCCTTGGACTGACCTTCTGGAATCTGACCTCAGCTAGCATTTGATCTATGATCCCGTGCTTCCTGCACCTGCTTTCTGCTTTTGCTTACCACTCAAGAACCTGTGCTGGCTGCCCCTAGACTTTCTGCTATTTGTGACTTTGTGGATTACTGTGTGCATTTTGACCCCCTTGCAGGATTCTCCAGTGTAAATCTGGGCATTTTGTAGATTCAGAGACCTGTTAAGGCTGGCTCTACCAGTACTCCTGCAGATTACATGGACTAGTATACAATACAGCAGTAGCTTATGGGCACAAAGCTTCGAAGTTTGAAGCGGCATCCACTTGGTCTGTTTCTCATCATTGCAAAGGGTAAAACATTACATTCTTATTATATTCCTGTGTTCATAGACTACCATAGTAATCTAAATGACTAAATGATATGTTTGAGAACTAGGTTGGATTCTTTAACTAATATCATTTTGTTTATTAAGCATATTCGTTTATATACCTTGACTTGGTTACTCTGCTTGTGAAAGAATAATTGCTGGTAGCCTTGAGCCTTTTTTTTTTGCTTCTGTGACTAAAGATGGAATAAAAAGGATGTCTAAATCAAATAGTTAATACAAGTGTTAATGAGTGCTGTTTAATGAAGATGAAGTAAGTGTCCCTAATTATTAGTAGACTACCTGGAGTAAGAAGATGAAAGAATTTGAGTTTTACTACCAAATAAGGACTTAAATTGATTTGCATTTTAAAGGCTTAATGAATGTGATTTGAGCAGGCAGAGGGCATCTAATTAGAATGAAATGATTAATACCATCACTTTTCAGTTAACTGTATTAAGAACAAACATGCATTAAATAGGTATCACACAAACTTTGTGCAGAGTATTGAACATTTTATTCCATAAATTCTGGAACTAACTAGTGTTTTAGTAATGATTCAGGCTCTGGTTAAAGTGGACCAATCCCCAGGATTCTGACTATCCTGGTGATTGGTACTTTTGCCTGGGGAATCCTGATTTGGGATGACCTGCTTTGTGAAACCCCCTAGATAGCCCACGCCACTTACCTTTCTACTGTTCCCAACAGTACACCCCTGTTCTGTTGTCCAGTCAGCATTTTATGCCATGCATACTAATGTATGGCATAAAGCATTAGTTAAGGATATAGCATTAAAGCAGGACAGGCGCATCCCCGTTCCACCTGTGAAGTGCAACCCCCCTCAATGGTCTGAATGGTTGCGGCCAATCTGGGGGACTCACACAATGGGGCATCTGAAATAGAGATGCCCAAGTGGCACTTATTTGGCTGGCCCACCCAAACACAACATTGCAGTCAGATTTATATGAATTGGCTCAGCAGATGTCTCAAGAGATGTCCACCTGACACGTGAATATTTTGTCCAGTCCTCCAGGACTGGAGAAACATCACCCTGAAACAATGGGTTAAGATAAGATCCCTGAAATACCCTACTCTACAGCATAAGCAAGCTGTCACAAGCCTTCACAGATTGCAAGAGGTCAGGCATGCCTAGCATTTTTTGATAGGCAGTGTTGGTTGTCCCTTGTTGTAGCATGAGATAAATGTAAGTTGAGTTGATGAAAGCATTGAACAGCCAGTTTGCAGAGAGCCATAAATACTATTCACATCTCATGCGTCTCTTGAAGCACAGGGCTGGACTCTGTATCCATGGCTTCCTAAATGAAAATGATAAAAAATATGGGGCAGAATCCTGAATATCTGGTTGGAAGAAGGGGGGCTGTGTTCCCTCCCCTCCCCCCCCCCCAAAGAAGAACACTTGTTTTTAGAGATGAGCAAACATTTGAAAAATTCGATTTGACTGATTCGCCGAATTTTCCGACAAAAATAGTTTCGACCCGAATTTATTCCAGACGAATCGCTATTAAAACGGCTATTTCTGAGCCTCCTAGAGCCTCAATAGGGTTGTAAACCATTCTGCCTTGCTGTTACACGCATAGGACGTGTGCTGGGTTACTGAAATAATACTGTAAATAATTATCACATGCAGATCGGAGGCATCGCTAATAGAATCGCAAAGCGGCACAATTGCAGAGAGTTGAGGTGGCATCACTATGAGGGGCCCCTATAGTTCCTGAAAAACACACCCTGCAGCTGGCAGCAGCAGGAGCCCAAAAATTAGCTGAATCACACCCTGGAGTTGCAAGCAGCAGCAGCCGCCCAAACATTGGTTGAAAGAGACACTGGAGTTGGCAGCAGGAGCCCAAAAATTGGATGAATCACACCCTGGAGTTGCAAGCAGCAGCAGGAGCCCAAACATTACTTTAAAGAGACACTGGAGTTGGCAGCAGGAGCCCAAAAATTGGATGAATCACACCCTGGAGTTGCAAGCAGCAGCAGCAGCCCAAACATAGCTTGAAAGAGACACTGGAGTACGCAGCAGGAGCCCATAAATTGGCTGAATGACACCCTGGAGTTGCAAGCAGCAGCAGCCCAAACATAGCGTGAAAGAGACACTGGAGTTGGCTGCAGGAGCCCAAAAATTGGATGAATCACACCCTGGAGTTGCAAGCAGCAGCAGGAGCCCAAACATTGCTTGAAAGAGACACTGGAGTTGGCAGCAGCCGCAGCAGGAGCCCAAAAATGTACTGACACACCCTGGAGTTGGCAGCAGCCGCAGCAGGAGCCCAAAAATTTACTGACACACCCTGGGGTTGGCAGCAGCAGCACGAACCCAGAAATTGGCTGGAAGGCACCCTGAAGTTGGCAGCAGCAGGAGCACAAACATTAGCTGTAAGGCACACCCTGGAGTTGGCAGCAGCATAAGCAGGAGCCCAAACATTGCTTGAAAGACACCCTGGAGTTGACAGCAGCAGCAGCAGGAGCCCAAAAATTGGCAGGAAGGCACACCCTGAAGTTGGCATCAGCAGGAGCCCAAAAATTGGTCTAAAGACATAAATATGTTTTGCATCAATTGGAAAGTGTAAAACGTGGCACCATGTTGAATCTAGTTGCATGCATCAGCCATTGGTGGGTGGAAATCCTGGCTGATCCATCCCTGATTCATTTTGACAAAGGTGAGTCTCTCCACATTTTTAGTTGACAGACGAGTTCTCCTCGCCTTAACTATGGCCCCCGCCGCACTAAACACCCGCTCAGATGGCACGCTACTTGCCGGGCAGGACAGCTTTTCGAGGGCAAACTCTGCTAGTTGCGGCCACAAGCCAAGTTTGGCTGCCCAGAAGTCCAGCGGATCCTAAAGGTGTGTTGGCATGGTCATGTCAAGGTATGACATGACCTGCTGGTTGAGGTCCTGCTCCAGGTCTTCCTGCTGCTCATGAGTAGCCTCACTATGCGGGTGTAGAAAGCTACTCATTAGCGACTGAAGACTGAGGCTGCTGCTGATGGAGCTGCTGCTGCTTCTCCTTCCACCCCACCAGCAGCCATGGCAGTGGAAGGTGAGCGCAGATAGGCATCGGCCAACTGACTACGCAGAATGTCTTTGTAGTAGTTCAGTTTGTCCCCCTTCTCGGCGGGTTTAAAAAATGCCCCCATTTTGTGCCAGAAGCGAGGGTCCAATAAGGTGGACAGCCAGAAGTCATCCCGCCGACAAATGGAAACAATTCTGGGGTCACGTGAGCATGCTTCCTGCCATTTGCGCAAGTGACTTAGAGGGACTACCTGTCTCCATCTCCACTGCATACTGTCACAGTATGTCCGGGTCCTCTAGCTCGCCTTCCTCAAAACCCTCTAGCTCCTCTGGCTGCTCCTGCTCCTCCTCTCCTGTCCGCCCCTCTTCTCCTGATGACGATGAAGCCCCTTCATCACCCGGCTCCCAAGTGCGATCGGCTTCATCATCATCATCACCGAGTTGTGGCTGCACATCACTGATGTTCTCGGTTTCCTCAACAGTGTCTGGCGCAGGAGCTGGAACGCTTGCGACACTGTCCACATCACTATTTGTCTGCCTAGCGAAAGAAGCCACCTCCATTTCTTGGCTGGGCAGTAGCTGCTGACTGTCCTCTATCTGATCGTCCTCCTCACTAAAGAGTGGAGCTGAACCCAAAGCATAGGATATGTCGCTGGGGGAGGGAACAGCGTAGGACAGAGGCAATGGGAGGACAGGGACTGCTCTCGGGGCATGCCAACTCAGGGTTGTGTCAGAGGAACCTACCGACCCTAGACTGGGGGTCTCAGATGTAACTTGTGATGATGTGGATGACCGCGTTAACCAATCTACCACGGCAGATGCGTTACTGGTGGAGACACGACCGCTAGCAGATACTGGCAGATCAGGTCTCTCCCCGTGACTCCTGCTGCCACTCGCTCCTAGTCTGCTGCGACCTCTGCCACTCCTCTTTGAACATCCTTGCACTTGTCTGCATGACATTTTTATGTATTTGAAATGCGCAATAGGTACGATAAAAAATGTGTTTACTTTAAAAAGAAGCTATATAAAGTGAGGAACTGCTTCTCTGCACCAGATACTATGAAAATTGGCAATATGAGCTACCCTGCTGCCTAGTGTTTTGGCAGCAGACCAAAAACCATTTCAAAATGCAATACTTTGATTAAGCTGAGGAAGGATGAACAAGCGTATTTAGTATAACAGGCTGCTAAATGCAGGTTTGGGATGCCCTGCGGCCTAGTGTTTTGGCAGCAGGACAAAAACCAATTCAAAATGCAATACTTTGATTAAGCTGAGGAAGGATGAACAAGCGTATTTATTATAACAGGCTGCTAAGTGCAGGTTTGGGATACCCTGCGGCCTGGTGTTTTATTTGTTAAAGGCAGACCAAAAACCAATTCAAAATGCAATACTTTGATTAAGCTGAGGAAGGATCAACAAGCGTATTTAGTATAACAGGCTGCTAAGTGCAGGTTTGGGATGCCCTGCGGCCTGGTTTGTTAAAGGCAGACCAAAAACCAATTCAAAATGCAATACTTTGATTAAGCTGAGGAAGGATGAACAAGCGCATTTAGTATGACAGGCTGCTAAATGCAGGTTTGGGATACCCAGGTGTATGCTGCAGGTCCAGCTCACCAAGTGTGATAAAACATAACATTTAATGTAGCATTTTAAAATATTGCAAAACCTGTGTGGAAAAATATCCTGGCCTCCCCATACATAAGGTAACGCGTTTCGGGGTTACCTCACCCCTTAATCCTGCTTTGCTAAAGTGCAGGTTTGGGATACCCAGGTGGGCTGTTTTTTTTTTGTTAAAGGCAGACCAAAAACCAATTCAAAATACAATACTTTGATTAAGCTGCGGAAGGATGAACAAGCGTATTTAGTATAACAGGCAGCTACATGCAGGTTTGGGATGCCCTGCGGCCTAGTGTTTTGGCAGCAGGACAAAAACCAATTCAAAATGCAATACTTTGATTAAGCTGAGGAGGATCAACAAGCGTATTTAGTATAACAGGCTGCTAAGTGCAGGTTTGGGATGCCCTGCGGCCTGTTTTTTTTTGTGTTAAAGGCAGACCAAAAACCAATTAAAAATGCAATACTTTGATTAAGCTGAGGAAGGATGAACAAGCGTATTTAGTAGAACAGGCTGCTAAGGGCAGGTTTGGGATGCCCTGTGGCCTAGTGTTTTGGCAGCAGGACAAAAAACAATTCAAAATGCAATACTTTGATTAAGCTGAGGAGGATGAACAAGCGTATTTAGTATAACAGATAGACTGCTAAGTGCAGGTTTGGGATACCCCGGTGGGCTGGTGTTTCTTTTGTTAAAGGCAGACCAAAAAATATTAAAACTAGTCCAGTTATATTATGATAAATGCTTGTGTGTAACAGATAGGGTTAAATAAGCCACTGCATAGATGGCATGCACAGTGGCAAGGCAGATTTACAGCACCACGAACTGAAATTGAATTTAAAACTGATCTGGCTAATGAAAAAAAAAAAAAAATTCACGGTCACTTCTAAGCTGTCCCTGGCTGGATGGTTCAGTTTTTTCCCTATCTTTCCCTGGCTCTGTCTACCTCTCTGTCTGCCTCTCTGAGTCTCCCTACCTATCTCTAACTCTCTGTCCCTGTCTGTAACGAGCTGTGCTCTGGCCGCAATAGAACGCTGAAATGCGCACAAGGAAGATGGCCGCCACTTTATATAGCATGGTGACGTCACCAGGCTTCCTGGCTGCTGATAGGCTGCATGTGACTTACCCATGATACCTTGCCCCAGGGGACATGTCTGGACATGTGTTTCCACCATCTTAGAATGCCTGTAATTGAAATAAATTACTTAAATTACTTTGATCGTTCGAATCGCGGGGAAATTCGGATTCGTTCAGAATCGAATTTTTCATGAAATTCGGAACGAATCCGGGTTCGTCTGGATCGATTCACTCATCCCTACTTGTTTTACCAGGGGATATGAGCTGAGCTGCTGTTTTTTTATCATTCTATCATCTAGAATGGGTTGTTGCTAAAGCCCCCTCCCCATCATCCTCTTTCTATTTCCAGCAGTGGGAGGGAGGAAAAGCATCAACCCAGTGCCCTGCAAGAGGGGGGCAATTTTTTTTAAGGAAACCACTGGTAGAGTAAATGAAATATGGGCAGGTATTAGCAATGGTGATATTGGTCCATACATTTGGTGCATAGGGCTGGTAATCCTGGGAGGATAAATAAATAATAAACTTGTAATAAAATCACATTGTTTTTCTTTGCTGAATCAGTGTTCACATGTGTGCATTATACAATTATGTGGGCAATTTAGCAACATACCCATACATTTAACTACAGAATGTGATTATTTTTCATTATAAGCATGGCATTGGTAAATTCAGGGAAAGGCATTTAAACCTTCAGAAGGGGATTTCTTAGGATCCCCCTGATGTTACAGTGATGCTAAGTGGACCTGGTGGCACAGCTACAAGTATAAATGTGCTGCTGCTGTACAGTCAATCCTCCGTAGCTTTTACTTTAGTCTACAGAAGGAACTGGAAGTCATACTATGCTTTGTGAGTTAAATTTCGTTTTATTTCTTTTAGGTAATTAAAAGAGAGTGGGAACGTTTTCTTACTAATTTCCCGCTAGCTTTAAAGGGCACATATACAAGTTTAACTGGATCATTGGGGTCAAATGTGACATGGAAACATGGAAAATGTATAATTATTGCTAAAATCACAGCTGCGTTTTATAATTTTATTAGTGTTTTTCTTTCCTGGGGTAACACTAGGGTATACCTAAATTATTTTTAACCTTAGGACCAGTAAATTGTAATGAATCAAAAACATCACTAGAGTTGTACTATATTTCCACACTTTATTTTCCTATCCTCTGTAATAGCGTAAGCAGCCAGCAAAAGAATAAAAGAGGTGAACTGAATGGGAATTTTACAAGCAGTGGGTAGATAATCAAGATCAGATTTAAAAAGAAGTAGCACTCTGGAGTGTTTTTAAAGGAAGAATAAAGATAATCTTCTGTAAAAGATGGATTGCTTATACAATTCTTTAATTAATCCATTTATCAGTGTGTGACCTAAAATTAACTGTCCAGCTTTTTTCTTTTAAACTCTGGGGAAATGTTCATTGTCTTCAAATAAAAAGGAAATACTAAATCCACTTTATGGATGATTAAGTGTGAAAAATAAGATAGCATATCTTAAAGTTCAAAACTATTTTTAAATGTTTTTGTATTATTATTAAAACTTGAAGACTTGGATGACTTAACTTTTAATTTATAAACATGTGCACACATGATGTACATGCCATTTTGTACTATAAAACACACCTAGGATTTAGAGGAGTAAAATTAGAAAAAAAATATTCTGAACCTAATGGTGTACCCCCCCCCCCCAATCACCCTATGAAAAGAAGTCTGAAGTCTGAAAGTCTGAAGAATTCCCCCACTCAGGCAGCATGCATAATATACTCCAAATCATGACATAACAGGCAGCATGCATATAAATTCTCCCCAATACCCATAACAGGCAGTGTGCAGAATACCCCCCCCCCATTCCACAATTATATGCAGTTTGGCAGAATATTCTCCCCATTATAGGCAGTGTGGAAGAATACCAACCCCATTATAGACAGCATGCATAATATCGCCCTCATTCATCCCGTAACAGTCAATGGGCAGAATATCCCCCCATTATAGGCAGTTTGACAGAATATGCTCCCCATTATAGATAGTGTGTAAGAATATCCCCTACCCCATTACAGGCCCCATCCAAGACAGAAATTCACACCCTTGCATCAGTGACAGGGCCCAAAGCATGACCACACCATTCTCTATAATGGAGGCTTGCCAGACCCCAAGTTTTTCTAGGTCACAACCGGGTTGCCACATAACAGACCTAGTTCCTAATGTCCCTCTATATTACTCTCATCTTCCTCTGTGCATCAGAGAGGTGGCTGACAGAATCCACCTTATTTAGATGGAACCCCTAGTAGAGCATATGGGGTAGTAAAAGCATGTTTTCCAAAAACTTCATTATTTTTCCATTTTCTGTATTCTAGTATTTCTGAGCATATTCTGATTTGCATTTTTCACATTTATTACTCCATTCTGTAGCCATATACAGTCTATTGCACACAGTTGATTTATAGCCGTGGGCGAAGAAATTTGCGCAGGTTTTTTTGAGCCCAATTCATGGTCATCAAAATGGGATGCGCATTTGTTTTTTGCTCCAATTTGCGCACTAGTGCCAGTTTTGCACCAGTTTGCGTCTGAAATGTTCAGCTTGCGCAGTTTTTGTGCACCAAACTGTCTCCGATTCCTAATTTATGGCACATTTAGAGGGCAGAAAAGCGTGCACAAATGTGGCAATTTGAAGAGTGAATTTCCTCCAGCAAATAGGTGGAGGAAACTGCCGATTCCAATGAATACCAGGCTTATTTAATTCTGAAAACACATGCCAGCAGCGGCCTGCATGTTTTTGAAAAATGAATGTGTCAGTCACAAGTTCTTTTTAGGAATTGAACCCTAGAAAAAATCACAAAAATGAAGGTCAAAACAACAAAAATATGGATATTGGCCTCCAAAGTTTAGCGATAACGATACAAAAAAACCCAAAATAAACCACCCCAAAAATGGAGAACACAGGTTCTTCAGAGAATACACTCCAAGATGGCGATCAATGGTGATCAAATCGCTATGGAGAAACCGTAAAGGAAAGGTGAGAAACATGGGGGACCATTGGGAGCAGTTATACTCTTAGCCAGCCAAATGCACATGGGGCAGGGCCATGCAGATTTTTTCTGCGGAAGGTGCACACGCAGAATTGATTGCACATGCAGAATTTATTTCGCTCTGCCTAATCGTTTTTGTGCACCAAACAAGCCTATTATTTTTTACTCAGACAATCCTAGTGTGCATTAAGGTCCACAGACTTTTACTTGCTTATAGGTATGTTGTAAATTTTAAGTGGATATTTGGTGGACTTTACAAAATCCATTCACTAATCAACAGTCAGCAACACGCCAGGAAATTTGTCTCCCGTTATTGGAGGCAGAAGTTGTCCTATTAATTTATAACCTAAAAACTTAATACACTGCACTTTCTTAAAGGGCAAGCAACCATGTCATTTTTATGACCTGGTCTGTTTAAAAATGTAATTCACTGCATTTGCATAATAAACAAGCGTCTTGTGTCACAGGCTGGATACTAGCTAAAGACCTGTTTTTGTAGACCCCCTGCTTTCTATGATCATATTTTGAAGGTAAGTCCATCCAAGGTAATTTAGCCCATATTGTTGTGGACTAAAGGTATCATTCTTCCTCTGCCTGAGTCACAATAGCTATTTTGTCTGCACTGCTAAGACCCACAGGTCTAAGAGTCTTCTCTAGAGTTGAGCAAATTTTAGAAAAATTTGATTCGCCCGATCAGCCAAATTTTCCGGGAAAATTTGTTTCGGGCCGAATTTATTCTCAGCGAATCACTATTAAAAATGGCTATTTCTGGCCTACCGAGAGCCTCAATAGGGTTGTAGAACACTTTGCCTTGCTGTAACACGTATAGGATGTGTGCTGGGTTAGTGAAATAATACTGTAAAGAAGTATGACATGCAGATCAGAGGCATCGCTATTAGAATCACTGTCGCAGAGCGGCACAATTGCAGAGCCTTGAGGTGGCAGCAGCATGAAGAGCCCATATATTGCCTGAAAGACACACCCTGGAGTTGGCAGCAGCATGGGGTGCCCATATACTTCTTTAAAGACACCCTGGAGTTGACATCAGCATGAGGAGCCCATATATTGCTTGAAAGACACACCCTGGAGTTGCCAGCAGCATGAGGAGCCCATATATTGCCTGTAAGACACCCTGGAGTTGGCATCAGCATGAGGAGCCCATATATTGCCTGGAAGACACACCCTGGAGTTGGCAGCATGATGAGGAGCCCATATATTGCCTGAAAGACACACTGCAGTTGGCAGCATCATAAGGAGCCCATGTATTGACTGCAAGACACTTTGGAGTTGGAAGCATCATGAGGAGCCCATATATTGCCTGAAAGACACACTGGAGTTGGCAGCATCATGAGGAGCCCATTTATTGCCTGAAAGGCACCCTGGAGTTGGCAGCAGCATAGCGCCCATATATTGCCTGAAAAACACATGCTGGAGTTGGCAGCAGCATAAGGAGCCCATTTATTGCCTGAAAGACACCCTGGAGTTGGCAGCAGCATGAAGAGCCCATATATTGCCTGAAATACACACCCTGGAGTTGGGAGCAGCATGAGGAACCCATATATTGCCTGAAAGACCCACTGGAGTTGGCAGCAGCATGAAGAGCCCATATATTGCCTGAAAGACCCACTGGAGTTGGCAACAGCATAAGGAGCCCATATATTGCCTGAAATACACACCCTGGAATTGCAGGAGCATGAGGAACTCATATATTGCCTGAAAGACCCACTGGAGTTGGCAGCATCATGAGGAGCCCATATATTGCCTGAAAGACCCACTGAAGTTGGCAACAGCATAAGGAGTCCATATATTGCCTTAAAGAGTTTTACGTAATGCATTTCCTCAATAATTACTTGTGGTCTGATGCGGAGGAATGTCTGTAACTGGCGAGCAGCGACATGAATCTGTTTTGCACTATTTGTGAAGTGTTGGTGTGGCACCATGATCAGTCTACTCGCATGCATCAGCCATTGGTGGGTGGAAATTCTGGCTGATCCATGCCTGATTCATCTTCACAAAGGTGAGTCTCTCCAAATTTTTTGTGGTCAGACAAGTTCTCCTAGGCGTTACTATGGCCCCCGCCACACTAAACAGCTTTTCCAGGGCAAACTCTGCTAGTTGCTGCCACAAATCAAGTTTGGCTGCCCAGAAGTCCAGCGGATCCTCAAGCTGTGTTGGCATGGTCATGTCAAGGTATGCCACGACCTGCTGGTTCAGGTCCTGCTCCAGGTCTACCTGCTTCTCATGAGTTGCCTCAGTAAGCGGGTGAGGAAAGCTACTAATTAGCGACTGAAGACTTGGCAGTGAAAGGTAAGCGCAGAGGGCCCCCCGAGTCAGACCTGCGAGAGGATGAACGATGGCACAGATAGGCATCGGCCAACTGACTACGTAGGATGTCTCTGTAGTATGTCAGTTTGTCCTCCCTCTCATTGGGTGTAAAAAAGTCCCCCATTTTTACACAACAGTGTCAGGTGTCTGGCCTTTCACACTAACTAGCCCATCAGCACTTGAAGATAAAACCAAATGCAAACACTGCCAGTTTGCCTGAAATGGTATGCCCCCTGTTCAAAGTGAGTTCATAGCACTACAGCAAGCTTTATATTGCTTTAGTTTTTCCTACAAAAAACTAATTTTAGACTGCTGCCCATGATAAAAGCAAATGCAAACACTGTCCGATTGCCTGAAATTGGATGCCCCGTGTTCAAAGTTAGTTAATAGCACTACAGCAAGCTTTTAAACGTGGATTTTATAGAAAAGAGGGCCCAGAGAGCCCCCTGAGTCAGACCTGCGAGAGTATGGACGATGGCGCAGATAGGCATCAAAGTGAGTTAATAGCACTACAGAAAATTTTAATATGTGGTTTTTTTTAGAAAATCAAAAGCAATATAGACTGCTGCCCGTGATAAAAGCTAATGCAAACAAACTGTCAGGTTGCCTGAAATGGGATGCCCGTGCTCAGTTAGTTAATAGCACTACAGCCAGCTTTAAAACATGGTTTTGGTAGAAAAGCAAGAGCAATATAGACAGGCGCTCTAGCAAAAGATAAAGGCAAAGACACTGTTAGATGGCCTTAAATAGGATGCCCCTGGTCAGAGTTAAATTCACTACAGTCAGCTTTAAAATGTGGTATTACATGTAGAAAAAAAAATAAATAAAAATGACATTTACTCACCTCCATGTCGCTCCCGCCGGGTCTCCTCTTCACCAGGGGGGGCTCCGATCACCCCCCCCCCCCCTGGCTGTTCTGCTTCAGGAGAGAGCCTGACAGGCTCTCTTCCCCTCCTCTCCTGACAGGCGCCGCCATCTTGTCCCTAAGCCCCGCACCTTTTAGTAATTTTTAATTATGTGTGTGGTGTGTTTTTTACTGTTAACCCTTTGTGAACTGGTAAGGGATCCATGACACCCCTATACCAGTTCACAAGGCTGGGGGCTGGCAAGTCACCTGCTGCTAGCGGGGGACTTGCGTTAACCCCCAGCCCCCCCAAATTACCTGCCTCCCCAAAGGCCAGGGGGGGCAGAAGGCCCGGGCCTCACAACGGCTATGTGGGCTTGTAGCCTGCAGGGCCAGGGGCCACCAAAGCTGGCCCCAGCGCCCTGTTGTACAAGTCCTCATAGCTGGCCCTGGGCCGGTTATGTAGGGTAGGGGGGTCCTCACGCTATTTTGGGGGGGATTTTTAAGGGTTTTTAACCCTTAAAATTCCAAAAAATGGGGTTCCCCCAACCCAAGAGGGGGGACCCTATGTCATTTTTTTAAATTAACCCTATGTTACTTGTCACCCAGCAGGTAAAAAAGGCTTCCAGCAGCAGCAGCAGCAGGAGCGCTGAAGCCAAAGTGATCAGCATGGACACAGTGCTCCGGGATGGATGGGAGGTAAGTATTACTTTTTTTATTTTACTCTGTGTGTGTGTTGTTTACATTTAACCCTTTGTGAACTGTGAACTTTAAGGGATCTATGTGACTCCTATACAAGTTCACAAGGCTCTGGATCTGGCAAGTCACCTGCGGCTAGCGGGTGACTTGCCATTAATGCTGACCCCCCATTACCTGCCTCCCCAAAGCCCAGGGGGGGCAGAAGAGCCCAGCCCACGGAACTTGTAGTCGGCAGGGTGGGGGGCCATCAGAGCTGGCCCCTGCTCCTTGTACAAGCCCCCATAGCTGGTCCCATGGCTGGTTATGCTGGATAGGGGGGACCTCACGCCATTTTTTGGGGGGGATTTTTAAGGGTTTTTAACCCTTAAAATTCACCCCAAAAAATGGGTCCCCCTTCACCGGGAAGGGGGACCCCACAACAATTTTTTTAAATTTAACCCTTTATAGTGTGGATAGTAGTTGTTTTTTATTTCTAAATTTTATAAAGTAGTCTTTTTGAGTAATTCCTCAATCAATTCTTTGGTTGCACAGAGTTTCCCTAAAAAAGAATAAAAAAGAAGAATCAAAACCACATTTTCCTAAACAAAGCTATATGCAAACAAGAATAAACAAGTAAAATCTGAAAAAGCAACATCCCCTGAACAGAATGGTACACAACATGCATAGGTAGTGTCAAGGGAAGAGTTGCCAAACACCCCAAAGTAAAGCATGCGCATAACGGTAATTTTACTTGAAATTTTAAGTTCTGCTGACAAAGTGCGCACCTTGCAATTTTTCAACCAAAACAATACTTTACATTTGGAATATCCCCATAAACCATATATTCCCTGAAAGTACACATGTTAAGCAAACTGAGCTTGTTGTAGTGGGCTCATCTTTTTGGAAGTAATCCCTTGAAGAACTCTTAGGTTGCACAGGGTTTTCCTAAAAAAAAAAAAATTCTAAAAAAGTAGAATAAAAAAACATGTTTTCCTAAAATATCAATATGTAAACAAGAAAAAACAAGTTAAATATGAGAGCGCAAGGTCCCCCAAACAGAACAATACCCAAAATGCATAGGTACTATTAACCCTTTTAATGTCCAGCCTACTTGAAGTTTTGTCACCCTCTGTTGACAGGTCATTTTTCCCCATTTTGCGCCATGTTTAACCGTGATTTTTGCTGGAATTTCCAGAAAAATTATATACATATTTTTGAGTTTAGGCTTTAACATGAAATGTCTTGTTTGTAATTTTTCTACTGTTTTTTTAAATATTTTTGCGTACAAAAAAATAAATAAAATAATATTTTTTAGACAATTGTCTCCTTTATTTTAAATAAAACATTTGTTTTATTAATGAAAACTATATTGCATGTGTGAGCCCCATTTCTCCCGATTACAACGATACCACATATGTATCGGTAGTCCCCCAATTCTTGCTCAGGAGACCCCCCCAAACTGAAAAGAGCACTTTATAACATTTACAAATAAAATACAACTACTATCCACACTATAAACTTAAGGGGTTAATTAAAAAAAATAAAAATACATAGGGTCCCCCCTCCTGTGGGGGGGGGGGGGGACCCGAGTTTCTTGGGGGAATTTTAAGGGTTAGTGTTAGGGTAACCCTAACCCTTAAAAATCCCAAAGAAAAATTATGCAGGGTCCCCCCTACCCATCGTAACCAGCCCGGGACCAGCTATGGGGCTTGTAGGGGGGGAGGGGCCAGCTTTTGTGGCCCCCCACCCTGCAACCTACAAGCCCACATACCCTGTGTGGGCCTGGGCTCTTCTGCCCCCCTGGGCTTTGGGGAGGCAGGCAATTTGGGGTGCCGGGGGTTAATGGCAAGTCACCCCCTATCCGCAGGTGACTTGCCAGCCCCCAGCCTTGTGAACTGGTATAGGGGTCTCGTGGACCCCTTACCAGTTCACAAGGGGTTAAATGTAAAAAAACACACATAAGAAAAAAATATTTTATTTGTTTTTTTACCTCCCATCCATCCCTGTGTCCCACGCTAATCACTCTGGCTTCTGTTCTCCTGCTGCTGCTGGAAGCCTTTTATAGCTGCTGGGTGACAGAGCATAGGGGGTTAATTTAAAAAAAAAACAACATAGGGTCCCCCCTCCCGGGGGGGGGGGGGGGGGGGCATTTTTTTTGGAATTTTAGCCTAACCCTAACCCTTAAAAATCCCCCCAAAAAATTACATAGGGTCCCCCCTACCGGTCATAACCAGCTGGGGACCAGCTATGGGGGCTTGTAGGAGCCTGCAGCCTACAAGCCCACATACCCTGTGTGGACCCGGGCTCTTCTGCTCCCCCCTGGGCTTTGGGGAGGCAGGTAATTGGGGTGCCGGGGGGTTAATGGCAAGTCACCTGCTAGTTGCCAGCCCCCAGCCTTGTGAACTGGTATAGGGGTCTCATGAACCTCTTACCAGTTCACAAGGGGTTAACAATAAAAATAAACACACACACAGATAAGAAAAAAAAATGACATTTATTTATTTTTTTTTCTACTCCCCTCCGATGTCCCGATCATGTCCCACGATGTCTCAGCTGCTCAGATGACAGCTGCTGGAGTTTGGAGGAGGAGAGCTGTTAACCAGCCCTCCTCCTCCGATCCCCAACAGCAACTGAGCTTCGGGTCTCGGCTGCTGGGTGACAGGTGCCGAGTCACTGATAACGTCACCAGGCCCCACCCCCAAGTGGCGGGGCTAGCATTCCCAACCTAGGAAGTGGGGGGAAAGGGTGATTTCTCACCCTCTCCTCACCACGGAAGAGCTCGGGGGGGGGGGGGGGGCGAGACCCCACGGAAGAATGGGGGGGGTGCAGGTGAGTAAATGTCATTTTTCTTTTTTTTTTACAGTTTGTGGCAGCGGCCGAAGCGGGGGGGGGGGCGCTATTTTGGGCGCCCTCCTGAAGACAGAAAAGCCCCGGGGGGGGGGATCGGATGCCCCCCGGGTGAAGAGAAGACATGGCCCGATCCAACGAGGGGTCAGGGGAGTTTTTTACTTTTATATTTTATTTACTGTGGGGGTTTAAATTCAGCTACGTGAGTCTCACGTAGCTGGCACTTAACGGTAGGAGAGGCTGCTACGTGAGACTCGCGTAGCTGGCACTAGAAGTGTTAAAGTGTGTTTTGGTAGAAAAGCAAGATCAATATAGGTAGGTGCTCTAGCAAAAGATAAAGGCAAGGACACTGTTAAATGGCCTTAAATAGGATGCCCCTGGTCAGAGTTAAATGCACTATAGCCAGCTTTAAAACATGGTTTTGGTAGAAAAGCAAGAATAATATAGACAGGTTCTCTTACTAAAAACACATGCAAACACACTGTCACATTATGGCCTCAAATAAGATGCCCCTGGTGAAAGTGATTTAAAAGCACTACAGCCAGCTTTAAAGCGTGGTTTTGGTAGAAAAGCAAGAGCAATATAGGCAGGTGCTCCAGCAAAAGATAAAGGCAAAGACACTGTTAGATGGCCTTAACCCTTTATCCGCCAGCCTACCTTGAGATGTTGTCCCCCCCTTGTTGCCAGACCATTTTGCACTATTTTGCGCTCCCTATGTTCAACTGTGATTTTTGAAGAGATTTCCAGGGATTTCCCGGGAAAATTATATATTGTTTTTTTCAGTTTGGGGTATTGTTAGACACCCTTTCCTGCCCAGGAGACTCCCCCAAACTGAAACAGCACCAGATTTTCAGATAAAATGCAACTATGCTATGCAATATGCGCACCTTGCAGTTTTTCAAGAAAAACAACCCTTTACATTTGAAATACCCCCGACAAACTATATATTCTCTGGAAGAACACACCTCAGGCTTTCCTTGTTGACATGGGTGCAGTTTTATGGAAGTAATTCCTCAATGTATTCTTTGGTTGCACAGGGTTTCCCTAAAAAAAGAATAAAAAAGCATCAAAACCACATTTTCCTAAAAAAAAACATGCACATAAGAAAAAAACTGAAAATCTGAAAAAGCAAGGTCCCCCCAAACAGAACAATACCCAACATGCAAAGGGACTGTCAAGGGAAGTGTTGCCAAACATACCAAAGTAAAGCATGTACGTAACGGTAATTTTACTTCAAAATTTCAGCTCTGCAGACAGAGTGCGCACCTTGTGCTTTTTCTACCAAAACAACCCTTTACATTTGGAATATCCCCCATAAACCATATATTCCCTGAAAGTACAAATGTTAAGCTTTCTAAGCGTACCCAGCTTGTTGTAGTGGGCTCATCTTTCTGGAAGTAATCCCTCAAAGAATTCTTAGGTTGCACAGGGTTTCACAAAAAAATGTATAAAAAAGCAGAATAAAAAACACCTTTTCCTAAAATATCAATATGCAAATAAGAAAAAACAAGCTAAATATGAAAGTGCAAGGTCCCCCGAGCAGAACAATACCCAACATGCATAGGTACCTGTAACCTTTTAACTACCAGCCTACTTGAGATTTTGTCACCCTCTGCTGACAGGATATTTTTCACCATTTTGAGTGATGTTTAACTGAGATTTTTGCAGGAATTTCCAAGAACATGGCATATTTTCTTTTTGTGACAGAGTTTAGGCTTTAACATGAAATGTTTTGTTTGTATTTTTTTTACTGTTTTTTATATATTTTTAAGTAAATAAGTAAAAAAAAAATAAAAAATATGTATATTTTTTAAAATTGTCTCCTTTATTTTAACTAAAACATTTATTTTATTAAAGAAAACCATATGCATGTGAAAGCCCCATTTCTCCAGATTACAATGATACCACATATGTATCGGTACACAGAGAAAAAATATTTTATTATGTTTTTTTTAATACTTGCCTCCCATCCATCCCAGAGCACTGTGTCCCACGCTGATCACTTTGGCTTCTGCTCTCCTGCTGCTGCTGGAAGCCTTTTATACCTACTGGGTGACAGGTAACATGGGGTTAATTGATTAATTAAATGACATAGGGTCCCCCCTCCCGGGGAGGGGGACCCCATTTTTTGGGGGAATTTTAAGGGTTAAAAACCCTTAAAATCCAAAGACAAAATGGCGTGAGGTCCCCCCTACCTAGCTTAACCAACCTGTGACCAGCTGTGGGGGCTTGTAGAACAGGGTGCAGGGGTCAGCTTTGGTGGCCCCTGGCCCTGCCAGCTACAAGCCGGCATAGCCTAGGGCCACGGCTCTTCTGCCCTTCCCCCCTGGGCTCGGGGGTTAATGGCAAGTCACCCGCTAGCTGCAGGTGACTTACCAGACCCCAGCCTTGTGAACTGGTAAAGGGGTCTCATGGACCCCTTACCAGTTCACAAAGGGTTAACAGTAAAAAAAAAAACACAGCACAAACTTTACAAATGACTTTTAAAAAAAAAAAAAAATTTTTCTTTACTCACCTGCGATCGTCGGCTCCTGTGTCCCTCGTGATCCGATGCCAGTGATGGCTGAACAGATGAGGGGGGAGGCAGGCGAGCAGAGGATTGCCTACTTCTCTCCTCTTCTGCCCAGCCGTCACCTGGCATCTGACAGCAGAACCGCCGGGTGTGAGGATGACGCCCGGCTGGTAATTTCATAAGCCCAACCCTGCAGTAAAGATAGTGGCGGCTGGTGGCTGACGGTGGAGCTACAGAGGGAGGAGGGCTGTTAGGCCCTCTCTTAAAGGCGGAAGAGTGAGGGGGTGATCGGAGCCCCCCCCATGAAGAGGAGAGCCGGTGGGAGTGATCAGGCACGAAGGTGAGTAAATGTTATTTTTTTTTTATTACAGGGAAATCCGGTGGCCGGCAGCTGGAGGAGCCCCAATGGGTGAACGGGGCCCTCTGGTAGAAGAGGAGACCCGGCCGGATCGAACGAGGGGTCAGGTGAGTGCCTTTTTTTACTTTTTCTGCTAGCAGAGGGAAAGTCAGGCATGTAAAATTTACGTGGCTGGTGGTTAACTGCAGGGGAGGCAGCCACGTAAATGTTACGTGGCTGGCATTTAAAGGGTTAAATAGGATGCCCCTGGTCAGAGTTAAATGCACTACAGCCAGCTTTAAAACTTGGTTTTGGTAGAAAAGCAAGAGCAATATAGACAGTTTCTCTTACTAAAAACAAATGCAAACACACTGTCACATCATGGCCTGAAATAGGATGCCCCTGGTGAAAGTGATTTAAAAGCACTACAGAACTTCTAAAATGTAGTTTTGGTAGAATAGACAGGTGTGTGTGACTGTATTAACACTAAATAGGCTTGACTGTCTCTCTCTCTGTCTCGCCATGTCTTTTTATTTTACTGTTTTTTTTTCTCCCTGGCTGTATCTGTCCCTGGCTCTATCTCTGCCTGACCTATTCTCACCGCAATACACCGCTGAAATGAGCGCCCGCAAGATGGCCGCCGCTTATATAGGGCTGTGACCTCATCGGGAAGCCTGGCTGCTGATAGGTTGCATGTGATGCCTACCCAGGATTCTTTGCCCCATGGGACATGTCCTGACATGTGGATCCACCATTTTAGATGGCCTGGACCGCACTAAATGGAGTTTAAGGAAGAAATTTGAGTGATCGAATCGCGGCAATATTCGGATTCGTTTAAAATCAAATTTTTCCTGAAATTCGTAACTAATTCGGATTCGTCAGATTCGATTCGCTCATCTATACTCTTCTCCTTTACAAACATTAGGATTAGTTTGGCTTAAATGCTGCTTGAATCAAATAGAGCAACACTAGGAACCTGATTTACCAAGCACCTCTGCCAGACAATGCAATTTCAGTGCAATTTAGAGTAGGGCAAAATATGTTTACACATGTTGCCACACTGTTAATGTTTTAGTAAATGGGCTTCTTGTAGTGCAGCAACATGTACAAGTGTGAAAAAAATATTTTATTATAGTATTTACTACTTTAATTTGCACTAAATTATTTCCATGGCATGTAGCAAACTGAGGTTTCATTTTCTCATACGTTGCTTGAAATATCATATATATTTTGCCCGAAATACCGGGCTACACATGCATTTGACAGACTACAGTTAAAAAATCTTTCTACTGTACTACAGGCCAACATTCAAGAGTCTATGGCATGTTTGCAAAAAGTATATTTACAAGAGCTAAGTTTCCTATAAGAGACAAAAGAAGCAGGACCGAGAAACATATACTTTTTCTCTACAGGAGTAGGAATATCTACCATATACTACTTTGAGCTGTGATGTATTAGAGGAGGAGGAAAGGTTTGCCATTAACTGGTCATACAACATAGAACACTCTTAGGCAAAAATAATTTTAAAAAGTGTGTGTTTCACTGTTACTTGTGAGGTTCATGCAATAAAAGTTAGACTTTTAATAGCATCTACGATGAGAGGGACCATTTCTTTATTTTCTGCTGTTCATACAACAAGGAATCAATGATAGCTTAATAAACCAACCAAAATGCTTATTTGGTTTTAACAATGCCTAAGTTATAAAACCATAGCTTTTGATCTCCTCCTGTGTCTTTCACATTATTTTTGTGCATCTGTAGTGCCTGCAGAATTAATGGACTAGGAAACGGTAATGCTTGCATGTTTACATTCCCTCCTTATCGTAGGTGTTAATCATTTTCTTACAATTAATTAATTGTACTTTTCCAGATACATTTTACTTCTAAAAGAGTGTTATTTTCTATAGTTTTTATGTTTAACTCATGAATATAAGCATTTATTCTTTTGTTCTGTTTCCCATACATTACCAGTCACATCTGGTGTTTGTAAGCAGCTGCTTGATTTTGTCATTAACAGGCTTAGTAGACTGTATCACATGAATAACAATAACTGGCATGCACTGTAATTTAATTATTTGGAAAGAGACACAATCCACAACATACAGTTTTATTTGTTATGGACTTTGTAAACCTGGTGTATATTTTTGCAATTATACTAAGCAGAGAGTTTTTATTTGATTGAATGTAATCCAATGGATGGTAGTAAATATGCCTGAAAATTGAGAAATACTTGCATAAGTTGTCTTATATAAAATTGCTCATTGACAAATTTAATAAATGGATTGCCCTAATTAAACTCAAATTTTATTATGTTGACTCCAGTGGCTCAGTGGCATTGGTTCTAAAATGTTCTCACATATAATATTTTTTTTACTTGGGTAAATGTGAATTATTTCTTCAGGAAGAGTGAGACACCAACCCCCCAACCTAACACTGTTGCATTCAACTTTAGACATGCCCATGTCTTCCTGGAGACATTACTTATCTACACAAACATGGTTGCCCCAAGACATACATGGGTACAAATAAGAGTGCAAAGAAGGCCACATGAGAGCACAAGGCCAACATTCAGCTGGAGCAAAGCCAACATAGCAGATATATTTTATAGCAGATATAAAAAAAAATATAGCAGATACAGGATCATTCAGCTATGCTATGGGTGAGCCATTCAACCCAACCTGCCTATTAATGATAAACAAGAGGCCAGAGTCCAGGGTAAAGCCAAGGTCAAAACTTAGAGGACAGAAATATTGTGATACCCAGAGGGTCAAGGAAACGTTCTATTTGAATAATGTCTTTTTGCAGGTAAGGTCTCCAGAACTGCACACAGTATTCTAGCTGTGGCCTTACCAGGGCTCTATACAGCGGCATCACAACCTCCCTCTTCCTACTGGTGATGCCTCGAGCTATGCAGCCGAGCATCCTGCTTGCTTTTCCCACTGCCTGGCTACACTGTCCACTCATCTTGCAGCTATCAGAAATCAGTACCCCTAAATCTCTCTCCTCCGAGGTCCTGGCTAACACAGTGCTGCCCATATGGTACTCGGAGCAGGGATTCCTTCTACCCAAGTGCATGATTTTACATTTTTTAAGTACTTGTTTCAGTTAGGGGGGTCTCCTGGGCAGGAACGGGGGGCTACCGATAAATATGTGGTACCGTTCTAATCTGTAGAAATGGGGCTTTCACATGCAATTCGGTTTTCTTTAATAAAATACATTTTATATTTAAAATAAAGGAGGCAATTTTCTAAAAAAAAATGTATTTATTTTTTTTTTTACTTAATAATATTGTAAAAAACAGAATAAAATTTACAAACAAGACATTTCATGTTAAAGCCTAAACTCTGCTGCAAAAAATATATATATTTAATTTTCCTGAAAATTCCAGCAAAAATGTCGCAAAACATGGCGCAAAATGGGGAAAAATGTCCTGTCAACAGAGGGTGACAAAATCTCAAGTAGGCTGGCAGTTAAAAGGATTAAAAGTAGCTATGCATGTTGGGTATTGTTCTGTTCGGGGGACCTTGCGCTTTCAGACTTAGCTTGTTTTTTCTGGTTTGCATATTTATATTTTAGGAAAAGGTGTTTTTTATTCAGCTTTTTTATACATTTTTTAGGGAAACCCTGCGCAACCAAAGAATTCTTTGAGGGATTAATTCCAGAAAGGTGAGCCCACTACAACAAGCTGGGTACGCTTAGAAAGCTTAACATGTGTACTTTTAGGGAATATATGGTTTATGGGGGATATTCCAAATGTAAAGGGTTGTTTTGGTTGAAAAATCGCAAGGTGCGCACCTTGTCTGCAGAGCTGAAATTTTCAAGAAAAATTACCGTTATGCGCATGCTTTACTTTGGGGTGTTTGGCAACTCTTCCCTTGACAGTAGCTATGCATGTTGGGTATTGTTCTGTTCGGGGGAGGTCGCTTTTTCAGATTATACTTGTTTTTTCTTGTTTGTATATAGTTTTTTTAGGAAAATGTTGCTTTGATTCTGCTTTTTTATCCTTTTTTTAGGGAAACTCTTTGCAACCAAAGAATACATTGAGCGATTACTTCCAGAAAACTGTGGCCACATCAACAAGCCTGGTACACCTAGAAAGCCTGAGGTGTGTACTTCCAGAGAATATATAGTTTGTTGGGGGTATTTCAAATGTAAAGGGTTATTTTTCTGGAAAAACTGCAAGGCGCGCATAGCGCATATCACAGTTGTATTTTTTTCTGAAAATCCCCTAAAGCGCTGTTTCAGTTTGGGGGAGTCTCCTGGGCAGGAAAGGGTGTCTACCTATACATATGTGGTACCGCTGTAACCGGGAGAAATTGGGGTTTCACACGCAATAAGATTTTATTGACAAACTTACATTTTTTATTACAAAAAAACACTACAAATTGCAAAAAATAGATTTGTTTTTTATTTTTTTGCACATATTTCACCCAAAAGTATTGAGAATACACAAAAAAAGGCCAAACAAGACATCGCATGTTGAAGCCCAGACTCTGCTGAAAAAAACAATATATAATTTTCCTGGGAAATCCCTTCAAAAATCACATTTGAACATGGGGAGCGCAAAATAGTGCAAAATGGTCTGGCACCAAGGGTGATGAAAACTTCAGGTAGGCTGGCAGCAAAAGGGTTAAAATTAATTTTTAAATATTTAAAAGAAATCATTTTGGATGATCTAGGTCCTGCATTTCAATTACTGAGTCCCAATGCAAGTTCATAAAAAAAAGTTTGGAAAATGAGTTATAGCAAAAAACGCTATAATCCAGTTCAGCCCATTGTGCTCTATGGAGTATCTGCTACATTGCCAGGTTTCTTCTGGCGCTTTTAAAACTAGAGCACCCGGCTCAGCTTCCTTTTTAGCATTCCTGTTAAATAAGACACTATCCGGCGGCCGTGCCGGCATTAGCATGTTAAATCGGACGCTGAGCCAAAAAAAGTGATGCTGTGTGGCGCTAACACTTCTTAAATAAGGCTCCCTAACTCTAACATCTGACTCCAAAATCGATTAGGTGAGTAGAGTTAAACATTCAAACAACAATGAAGTAATGTATATATAGAAAACAAATAAAATGTTTTATAGAAGGTGAATGGCACATTCGCAGCAAAGTTTCTAGTCTCAGTTCAAAAACTGTTGTTTTTTTGGTATCCATACCACGCACCCTTTCCCCTTATCAAAACAGATTGAAGTGAAATGTTGTGAAGCTGATATTGTCTCAAGTGAATTGTAACAGATAATGTTTTGTGGATATCAACGCACAAGCAAAGTAGCAATACTTACTGGCGAAAGAGTTGTAATACTTACTGCTTCAAAGTGCAGTATAGCACCCCTTGACCCTAAATCCTATTTTAAACCTCAATAAGAAAACAACTTAATAGATTTTGACTGTACACAGTAAATTTGTTTCGAGTAAAAACTATTAGCTGATAAACAACAATACAAGATATAGGGTTTGAAGCAACATAGAAAAAAAAGTGTTTCGATTAAAAAAAGTAACTTCAAATGATTCAACAAAGCTGATTAATTAAACTCGCCCAGTTGAATAAGCTCGAAAATGTGTGGGAAAAATGTACATTTGCATGCGAAAAGGGCTTTAGTAAGGGAAAAGTCGTGACATTTCAGACAGCTTCAGAATGAGCAGGAGATGTCCCCATGAAATGTTTGTGAATTTGTGACGATTATTTTTATATGCGCTTGTGCATTTAGTCGCTTTGTTATGAAGGATCACATTCATCCCATTTATGTAATGCTAGATATGTATTTAGTAATAGATCAAGGCACCTGAAATAGCTATTTTCTGTTGCTTCACATGTTTAGTTATTCATCCCCCCATTGGGAAAGACAGCTGGATGACTAGGTGAAACATGTAAATGCCTAGATTTATCCCTAAAGACCTACAGATATGCAGGAGTTAATTTGATACATACTGTAGTAATTCCAGGGTCAAAAAGTAGAGAGGCCTACCACCGCAACTTACCAGACCCATGGCCTTAGGCCAAGGTTTAGTGCTTTTCCTGAGGTGTCAACTTTCATTTTTTATTAAAACAGTAATACATTTAAACAATGAAGATTTGTATATAGTAATAGATGAAGGCAACTGGGCTTGCTGTTTTCATTTGCTACACATGTTTTGTTATTCATCCCACTGGATATATGTGTGAATTCCACATTGCCCCTTTCAGGAAACACATCTGCTTGATTTCTGAAACAAGTTGAAATAAAAACAAAACAGATGTTGAAATTGTGTAGACTTATTCCTACAGAACTATGGGAATCCTCCAGATTACCAGACTGGTGCACCAGTCTGGTCCTAGCAACTTACTATCCCCTATAGCATTTGGGCCAGGTTTGGTGTTTAGCTTGGGGTATCGGCTGTAATTTTTTTCATTAAAACAGTAATAAAAAATAAAAAGTTAATTCCACATGTCTTTTTCACTGATAAAAAAACATGCTAGCAATTGCTGACCTGTTTTTTAGATAAAGAAAAACATAAGAAAATGTGCTGAGTATTTTTTTACATCTGCTGTAAATAATTAGTTCAAAAGAGTAGTAAACACTAGTGCCAAAATAGTGCTGAATATTTTTTTTTCATTCTAAATTTTGGTTGTATTTTTCCTCTTGATGATTTGTTTTCATGAGGGAAGACATGTGAAAAAAATGAGTGTAGAAAATGAACCAAAAGCTAAGAATGTAGTATTTCTTCCTTAAAAACAGATGAATTTATTGTTACAAACTTTGCTGAATCAAGGACATATGGCTTGATGCAGAGCCTCCCCGTTCAGCTCCCCCGTGCGTTTCCCCGTTGGTTTTGGGCTTTGATCGGGTCAGGAAAGGGTGCTACGTTGATTTTAGTGTGCGCTTATGCGCTCAGGTGTGCGCTCAGCCGCCTTTCCGATTGTCGGCTCGCACGAGGCTGTTTGCCGGGAAACCGGACGCCTCGTTCATTGGTCCGTTTTTTTCAGTGATGCAGAGCCTTGATTTCCGATTGAAAACACCCTAATAAAACGGGGCCGCCGAGCCTTCACTTACGGCAAGTCTGACCAGCCGTATTGGAGCTCCGTGCTATTTGGGAATGCATTCCTCTGTGGGCCAACATCAAAGGCGCCAGCTACGCCGTCTGGTAGTTCTGAGTATGGCAGAAACCAGGCTGCAGCGCACGCCTTTGGACATCGATGGCATGAGTGACGTTGACCTATTCGAGCTCACCCGCCTTAACCGTGTTTCTCTCCATGCCTTGTATAGCGAGCTGCGGCCATGGTTAGCCCCCACCACAAGAAAGGGGCATGCAATTGCAGGTATGACCAAATTGGTTGGCTGCCTGCAATTTTTGGCGAATGGCTCGTTCCAGAGACTGGGTGCCTTCTCCCTGGGGATGTCCCAGTCTACGCTGAGCCGCAGCCTAACCAAGTTTTTGGATGGCATGGCTACCCTGGCACAGAATTACATTTTTTTCCCTCAAACAGGGGAAGCCTGGAATGCGGTTAAGTTGGGCTTTTATAACATAGCCGACATGCCCAACGTCCTTGGTGCAATCGATTGCACACATGTCTCGCTCATCCCCCCTGCGGACCAGGAATATCTGTTCAGGTATGTGGTTTGGGTCTGCTTTTTTTCTGGTTATCACACATTTTTTATGGCTCACACTAATTACACTTGTGTTTTGCTTGGTGCAGGAACAGGAAGATGGGCCATTCCATCAATGTTCAGGCAGTGGCGGGCCCTGATCTTCAATTTTTCAGTCTATTTGCTGGCTTTCCTGGCTCCACGCATGATGCACACATTTTGAGGAACTCCAGCCTCTATCAACGGTTTCAATCTGGAGATATTTCTGGAGGATGGTTACTGGGTATGTGTATTAAAGTTGTATTTCTTGGCCCCCAGGTTTGATTGTGGATTTGCCACTACCCCACTAATCTGTGAGACCTTTCCTGGAAACTTGAAAAGGTTTTTGGTTTAATTAATGGGTGAAAGTATTCTCCACTATTGGCTTATGTTCTGGCCCTCTTATCTCAGTAGCATTACGCAGACATTTTTAAGGAGTGTACAGGTTGCATGTGTTTGTAGGCTCATTAAAAATGTCACTTCCTCCCACCATACCTAGCTCACCTATTTGTCCCTGTGTACTAATGTTTCTATGCACACCTAAACCTTTTTTTAGGCATCCACCTTATGTTTGTCTTTTGTATTTTTGCAGGTGACTCAGGCTATCCCTTGTTACCATGGCTGCTCACACCCATCCTGCACCCATCTTCCCAGGCACAGGAGCGCTACAACACAGCCCATAGGAGGTCTCGCTCTGTGGTGGAACGTGCCTTTGGGTTGTGGAAGATGCGTTTCCGATGTCTGGATCACAGTGGGGGTTCTCTTCAGTATCAGCCTGGCAAAGTTATCAAAATAATTATTGCTTGTGGGGTCCTGCACAACCTTGCCATTAGAAGCAGGATTGCTCGATATACTGACCTGGGTGCAGAACCTTTCCCTATTTCTGACGAGCAGACCCCTCCTTACACTGGTACACAAAGTGGCCCAGCACACACAATCCGTGCTGACCTTGTGGCCAATGTATTTTCTTGAAACCACCCCTTGTCTGCAGGCTGGGGAAGATTAAATCACACCTAATAAGTGTTACATGCTGGTCACAAAGCGACTCTAAATGCATTTGGGCTTTACCTCTGCTGCCGGCGCATGTCCATTTTTGGGCAACTATATGATTTCAGGTCCACAACTGTCCGCTTGATTTGTTCAGTATCTCGATGGACAGAACACCATAATGTACCCAAACAGCATTGGCAACAGCCATGCTTTGTGCTTATCAAAAACGGCCTGTTAGGGACCCACGGCGTGGTTATCGCCCACATGGGTGTGTGTTGTCCCCTGCATCACTTGAAATAGATGGTTGGCTATCTGGGGAGTCGTGTGTGGTTTTTGGGCCGGTGGTTGAGAATGGGTTAATGTCTCCTTGCTCCTGCGTTTTGGGGAATGTGCCTGTGTCTGTGGAGTCCCCACCGTTTTAGTTGGTGCATGTTCTACATGTGTCTTGTGCCTGCTTTTGTGTTTTATTTAGGATGAGGCATGTGTGCGGCTGCTATGTGGCTTTGGCCTTGGTTGGCTCTTTGTGCTCCCTTTAGGTCTGCCCATATTGATATGGTATCCCACACCAAGCGGAGTGCCTTGAACTTTAAATATTTTTACTACTGCGGTTGCGCGCCTGCGCGCACGCACGCACGTCACCGCGGGGGAACGTCAGAGCTAGAATTTGAAAAAGAAGCCAAGATGTCCCCCGCCGTCTTTACAACGGAGCAGGACGAGATCATCATGGATGTGAGTATGCGAGCGAGCGAGCGTGCGTTTATGTGCGCGCACACATTCCTTGTAATAAAAAAAGAAAAAAACGCAAGAATAGTCTGAAACAACTTAGTTTGTCACGTTACAGACCAGCCCACCTTAGTTTAACCCATGTACGCAGCTACAAACTAGCCTACATGCAGATAGCAGAACTAGGGCAATGTGAGGCAGCAAGAGGTTAATAAAGTGACTTGATTTAGGCCAGGAAACTTGTTAATGTATTTTGTGGATTAATGGTGTGTCCTTGTCTCTTTTTCTAACAGATGATGCTGAGGAATCGCTACGACTTCCTGCCGTCAGATTATGACAAGCGGACGTTGGCCCTGGCGGTGGTGGACGCGATTGAAAGAAGATCCCAAACCACCTATACCTTCACTCAGATCGCCCAACACTGGTCTGATTTAAAAAGAAGACATAAGCCCCGGGTGAGGCGGTACTTCGCAACACATTTCCCATGTAAGTGTAGAAAATGTCAATGCACCTCTAACCCTGGCATCGCCTGGGCGTGGTTTAATGATTGTGTTTGTATTTCAGCCCATGAATGGAATTTGCGGTTCCGCCCCACCCGGACCAGGACACGCAGCCCAGTGTTGGGTGAAACAGGTGAAGGTGTAGGTGGCCCACCGCCAGGGTCAACGGCCACCCCCTCCTCTGCCAGTGAGTATGAGGAGCCGCTGGACCTCAGCATGCAGGGGAGGGGGCAATCTGACGGCAGGGAGTCGAGCAGAACACAGCCTCAACCTGACTCCGGTAAGGGAAATATAGTTAGATCTGTGGTAAGACATGCATTAAATACAGATACTCATGTGCACTATTGTTGTAGATTCAGACGTCGCTGGAACATCCCAAGGGATGAGTGAGGAAGGGGGCGAGGAGGAAGAAGTTGCTGGGCAAGGTGAGTAGATTGATACCTAGAAGCCTAACATAATATTATATTAATGAAAGAACAACAGTCTCTAATATCAGTGTGTTTGTCATTCATACAGATTCCCAACTGCCACAGAGGGAGTATGAAGTGAGACTCCGCCCCCGACGCAATGTGCGGCCTAAACCTTGTAAGTGGTGTTTATTTAAACTAAAGTAAATGAGCAAACATTTCCATTTTACCAAAAAACAAATTTAACAGTTCCCTCAAAATGTATCCAAAAAAGCCCTTAAAGCGGACCTTAACTATGAATAAGAGGCTAGCTTAGATAGTTCCCACATCCTGTACATACAGATTGTCCACCTTACAAATCATGTTACCAACCTTTTCCAGAGCACATCTCGGCTCTGTGTGAGCAAAGCACAGCTATAACCCACCCCCTGTACCTTATCCCACTCTCCTCTCCTCAGTAAGTGTGATGCTTCAGAGTCAACATGGCGTTGCACGTATCCTAAATTCCTGAACTGAGTTGCAGCCCAGTGGGGGAAAGAATAATAATTTATTGACTACAAAATTAATATATATTAGTTTAAGATGCTGGGGCAACGTTTCTGAAGAGTTTGGCCTTTTCATTAAAACACGCAGTAGGTCCCATTTAATAAGTGCACAAACAATCAAAAAACAAAACCAAAAAAAAAATGCTAAAGTAATGTTGTTTTTCATTCACAGATCAAAGAACACAGGCTACAGACCCCGAGGCCTAATTTTTTAATGTTGTTAACCAAATGTAAATATGTTTTTTATCGTTTTCCAGAAACAATTTTATTACAAAAACTCAAAAAAAAAAAAAAATTAATAATAAATAATTAATAATATTTCGAGAGTTGTGTTTCCTGCAAAAGTACCATCACACAACATCAGCACACATTTACATTACACACCAAAGGTTTAGATATGGGACAATAAAAAGAAAAAAAAAAAAACAATAAAGGTATGCATTAAGGACAAGGGAGAAGGAACTACTAGATGATTTAGGTATGCATTATGGACAAGGAAACTCACACCTAAAAAAGCAACCAAAAAAAAAAAAAATGGCTCAAATTTGCATTTGTGGCCATATGCATATTCCAATGGAGTTTGCGGGATGTGCGCTTGCGTGTAGCCAGATTGGCAACTGAAGAGCCATGGAGATGTAAGTATACTTGCTAAAACCACCAAAATGGAAGGTCAAATACGACGGAAACCAAGCAGGTACGTTCAAAAAGGCAGGAAAAATCAGGGAAAAACGGGCCGCCCGTGTGAACGTGACCGGGAGCCCCGATCAAATTGAAGGCACCCGAGAGAGCAAAAAAAGCTTTCCGAGTAAAGTGAAATTGACGGATCAGTTAGGGAGCCATTCCGACGGAGGCTCTGCATCACATTTGAGCCACGATTCAAACGGGAGACCCGGACAATCGGAGGGTTTTAAGGGCAGTTCAGAGGAGGCTCTGCATCAGGCCCATAATGTTCAAAATAACCAGCTCCTCTACTTCAGTTTCAAAGCACGGCCCAGCAGTATCCCTCCCAATGGAAATGATGACATTCTCTCTTAATTTCTATCAAAATAGGCATAATCAGTGAGAAAAAAATATATAAAACTAACATTTTATTTCAAGTCCCAGTTTAAAAGAATTTAAGGTCAACACTTGCTATATAAAAGCATATCCAGATCGATCATAAAGTCTGCTTTTGGGCTTCATGATATAATATCATGAATGAGGATAGAATCTGAATATACTTTTATATGGGGGGTGTTGGTCAGAAATTCTTTTAAACTGGGACTTGAAGTTTTACATATTTTATCTCCCTGGCATTCTGATTTAAAAAATACAAAAAACTGTATGTCTGTTTACAGTTTAAATTAAGTAACTAAGCTAGACATTGGGTTTGCAAATTTCAGACTCAGACTGTGGAACAAATACGTAGCGTACTTTCTACTAACACTGTGGGCCTTATTTATGATGTGCGCCATTTAGCATCTTTCTGGTCACGCCAGTTTTCAGCTTTTCTCACACTGCGCTGTGGACTACAATGGAAGTTGCAGTGCCGGATGCTAACTAATTTGTTTTGATAGTTGCACTGGGTATTGGATGCCCTGTGTCAGAGCCTGTTGGACCCAACTGCTGATTATCCCTGTGTCAGTGAGCGACACTTTGTACTAATGTCTTTTTGGCAATGCACAGTGTATTTATGAATTTTTTCCTCCATTTAAAAATATGTGCTATATTTTTCTGTCACTGGTCAACGTTTCATCATTACATTTAGAAGATATCATTGCTGGGGACAAACTTTACAGTGCATTTAGGCTGTGTTTAACTATTGTCCAAATTACAAGAAGCCACGAAAATTATTTTTCTATGAAAAAAAATGTCATTTGGCGACATCTAGGTCCTGCGTTCCCATTATTGACAAGTCACAATGAAACTTCTGTACAAATAAATGTGTGTAATATTAATTATAAACATAAAACACCTCAATCCAGTTCTGCCCATTTTGATTTATAAGATCTTGATCTACAGCTTCAACCATAGCACCCATTGAAGTGACCTGTTTTTGGTTTCTTAAATTGCATCGCTGAGGCAAAAAAATTGCACTGTATGACGATTCAAAAATAAGGCTCTGTATGTGGGTAAAACACTTATCACTTAGCTACCCATAATGGATTTTTTCTGTAATTCATAGTTACTACAGTTAGTTAATACAGTTGAAAAAAGACATATGTCCATCAAGTTACCATACCATAAGAACTATAAATCTGTGGAATATCCTCCCCCAGAAGCTTGTTACAGCATCAACTGCTGACAGCTTCAAATAAGGATTAGATGCTTATTTAGCAGAAAAACATTAACAGTTACTATTAGTGGTTATCAGTAAAAATAAAAAAAATATAAAATAAAATAAAACATAACTTCCCCTACCCCAACACCCTTGGTTGAACTTGATGGACATATGTCTTATTTCAATCTTATTAACTATGTAAGTTTAACCAAGGGTGTTGGTGTAGGGCTGATTTGGCACTGTGAAATTTCTTTTTCTCACATTTTTGTGAGAACATTTTTTATTCTTGATTTCCTCAGTGCAACTCAGAATTGTATTTAGCTATGCAAATTGTTCAAACATTTGGAAAGCTCAAAATGGTGCTGAATTGCACCAAGGAAAAAATACAAAAAACGTGAGAAAAACATTCTCACAGTGGCGAATCAGCCCTATTGGTTTAAAATCATCTCTTTATATTTAAGTACAAACTTCCTAATAATAGTTGCTTAAGATCATTGTTTAAAGTCGCGGGGGGGGGGGCAGAAGAGCCTGTAGCCTGTGGGTTATGTACCCCTGGACCTATATACCAGTTCACAAAAAGTTTTATTTAGATTATTATTATATTATGGATTATTTTGAGCAAAGCCATTAAAAGTTTGGTTTGGCTGAACCCGAATTTCGTGGGGAAATTTGGTGAATTAGCCAAACTGAACTTAAAAAGTTTTCTCATCTCTAATGTATATATGTATATAAGTATGGATGTTTTTCTAAATCTGACTTGGCCATATGTATCTCCACATGTAAATAATGGGTACTGTTGTAAAATGTCTATATATTTAATACAGTGTATATACATGACATGTGAACTGCGCAGCAGGAGAAAGCTAACCCCGCTGCTCTGCTTAAAGCTGGAAAGAGCTGGTGTCTGCCTGAACAGCATGTTACTGGGCGAGCTCTGGAATTATATGTGTTTGCCTTTTTGCTGAAGAAAGTATTATTTGTTTGGTGGACTTTTGATGCAAAGCTGACCTTGTGACTTTTCCTGAGAATAAAAATTCTGTGTTTACACAAGAACTCTTTCAAAGCCTGTCTGTTTCAGTCGGCCCACAATATAATATGTATATGTTATTTTCTGTTTTACAGAGCTTTAGTTCTTATCTGGGTAATTACAGCCTGTAGGTTTAACATCAATTGTTGGAAAATTGTTTGAGGGGCTCTTGAGGGACTACATACAGTACAGGCATACAGGATTTTTGGGTTGATAATTAGCAGAGCCTGAGCTAGAGACTACAGTGTGGCAAGGTATACAGAAAGGAAGGAAGGGGAGGGGGGAGTTAGAGGCAGCAGTGCACCTAAAACCAAAGTAAATTCTAGTACAGGCTCTAGGTCAGGTGGACTGCTTGCTGACAGCAGGTCCAGCTTGCCCTAAAGCACTGAGGACCACTGGGAATTCTCCAAGAGCTCCCCAATGCCCTGATAATGAACCTATGAGCTACTGAGATCACTGCTTATATCCCTTTCAGTGCCAAGCACAAAGATTCTACGTGCTCACTTCCACTCCACTTAAGTGCCAAGCCCGTAGAATCTACGTGCCTGACTTTCCCCCTGCTAGTTAAAAAAATAAAAAAAAAATACTCACCTGACCCCTCGTTGGATCCGGCTGGGTCTCTTCTTTAATTTGGTGCCATCCAATCCCCTGTGGGGGGTCGGATGGCTCCAGGAGAGTCCCCGGAAAAGCCCCCCCCGCTTCGGCAGCAGCAGCTGCTAAGTGTAAAAAAAAAAAAAAAAAAAAAATGACATTAACTTACCTGAGGCCGCGCTGTCTCGGGTGTCCTCTTCACTGGGGGGGCCTCCAATCGCCCCCCAGCCTCTTCCGTGGCGAGGAGAGGGCAGAAATTGCCCTTCCCCCACTTCCTGGAACGGGTCTGCTAGCCCCGCCCCCTGGGGGTGGGGCCGGGTGACATTGTTGTGATGTCACCAGCAGCCCTCTTAATGCCAGCACCCGAGACAGAGAATCAGTCTGCTCGGGTGCCTGGAGGAGAGCAGATGGGGAGGAGGAGAGGGCTGAGATCGCCCCCCCTCCCCAGGCTCTCTCTTCCAAACACCCGAGCAGACTGTCATCGCAGATCACCGGGGGACAGAGGATCGGAGGTGAGTAAAGTAAAAAAAAAAATTGGGCACCCCCAATTACCTGCCTCCCCAAAGCCCGGGGGGGGCAGAAGAGCCCGGGCCCACACAGGCTATGTGGGCTCGTAGGCTGCAGGGTGGGGGGCCACAAAAGCTGGCCCCTCCACTCTGTTCCTACAAGTCCCCATAGCTGGTCCCGGGCTGGTAATGCTGGGTAAGGGGGACCCCATTTACATTTTTGGGGGATTTTTAAGGGTTTTTAACCTTTAAATTCCCCAAAAAATGGGGTCCCCCCGGGAGGGGGGACCCTATGTCATTTTTTTAAATTAACCCCTTATGTTTATAGTGTGGATAGTAGTAGTATTTTATTTGTAAATGTTATAAAGTGCTATTTTCAGTTTGGGGGGTCTCCTGGGCAAGAATGGGGGGGCTACCAATACATATGTGGTACCATTGTAATCGGGAGAAATTGGGCTTTCACATGCAATATGTTTTTCTCTAATAAAGTAAATGTTTTATTTAAAATAAAGGAGACAATTGTCTAAAAAATATTTATTTATTTTTACACAAAAATATTAAAAAAACAGTAGAAAAGTTACAAACAAGACATTTCATGTTCAAGCCTGAACTCTGCTGCAAAATATATATCTATAATTTTCCTGAAAATTTCGGCAAAAATCATGGTTAAACATGGCGCAGAATGGGGAAAAATGACCTGTCAACAGAGGGTGACAAAACTTCAAGTAGGCTGGCAATTAAAAGGGTTAATAGTACCTATGCATGTTGGGTATTGTTCTGCTCGGGGGACCTTGCTCTTTCAGATTTAGCTTGTTTTTTCTTGTTTGCATATTTATATTTTAGGAAAACATGTTATTTATTTCATTTTTTTTTTATTTCATTTTTTTAGGGAAACCCTGTGCAACCTAAGAATTCTTTGAGGGATTACTTCCAGAAAGCTGAGCCTACTACAACAAGCTGGGTACTCTTAGAAAGCTTAACATGTGTACTTTCAGGGAATGTATGGTTTATAGGGGATATTCCAAATGTAAAGGGTTGTTTTGGTTGAAAAATCGCAAGGTGCGCTTTTTGTCTGCAGAGCTGAAATTTTCAAGTAAAATTACTGTCATGCGCATGCTTTACTTTGGGGTGTTTGCCAACTCTTCCCTTGACAGTACCTATGCATGTTGGGTGTCGTTCTGTTCGGGGCATGTTGCTTTTTGAGATTTTACTTGTTTTTTCTTGTTTGCATATAGTTTTTTTTAGGAAAATGTGGCTTGATTCTTCCTTGTATTCTTTTTTAGGGAAACTTTGTGCAACCAAAGAATACATTGAGGGATTACTTCCAGAAAACTAAGCCCACATAAACAAGCTTGGTACACCTAGAAAGCTTGAGGTGAGTACTTCCAGAGAATATATAGTTTGTGGGGGGTATTTTAAATGTAAATGGTTGTTTTTTTGGAAAAAACTGCAAGGTGCGCATAGCACAGTTGTATTTTATCTGAAAATCTCCTAAAGCTCTGTTTCAGTTTGGGGGAGTTTCCTGGGCAGGAAAGAGTGTCTATCAATACATATGTGGTACCGCTGTGACTGGGAAAAATTAGGGTTTCGCACGCAATAAAATTTTATTGACAAACTTATATTTTTTATTACAAAAAAACACTACAAATTGCAAAAAATTGATTTTTTTTTTATTTTTTTGCACATATTTCACCAAAAAGTATTGAGAATACACTAAAAAAAAGGCCAAACAAGAGATTTCATGTTGAAGCCCAGACTCTCTTGAAAAAACAATATATAATTTTCCTGGGAAATCCCTGGAAATCCTTCCAAAAATCACAGTTGAACATGTGTAGCGCAAAATAGTGAAACATGGTCTGGCAACAGAGGGCAACAAAAGCTGCAGGTAGGCTGGCAGCGAAAGGGATAAACCCATTGCATGCCAGACCCTAGTTTTAAAATGTCTGCACTTACAGCTGCTTTAAGGCTCACATATGGAGCAGAAGAATGTTAGTATTGCAGATTCATAACTGTTCAAGAAAAAAAATCAGCCTGACTGAAGGAGTAAATATAAAATATTAAAGGCAAGACTAAATATGATTTTCACTTGCAGACTTGAACTGGAGACATTAGTATTACCCCCTGTTATATTTGTTAGTTTAGGTGAAAGAGATGTGTGTTGTCTAAATCTTAGAATTGTGATCAATAAGCTATCTTGCAAAGACCGTATTGGTTGCTTCCAGGTCACTGCACTGAAAAACAATTCACATTTTTCCTATTTTTTTAAGTGTGGTGTCTTGTTCACAGTATTTGTTCTACCTGTCATGACTTGCATAAGTAATGATGTTTAGGAAACTCTCGGACATTTAGAGCTGAATAAGTCTAAAATTATATGATTTATGGTTTACCTTACATTATCTACCTTTATTGTTAGGTACTGTACACTGAATAATAACATCCAGAAGGCTGTGCCGGGATTCAGGATTTGGCCCGAATATGGAAAATGCTTTTTTGGTAATTTTTGGGGCATTTTTGCTTAGATACAATTTTGATCTAATTGGCGTTTTACTAAATGTGGCTTTTCCTGCCGTTTTTTTTTAATATCTTGTTTAACAAAAAAATGTTTTCAGAAAGGCAGAGCAAATAGGACAGGGAAGATATTGTGTATCTATGTAAAACAATGATTAAACGCATATATTAATGAGGGTATACTATCTGAAGCTTGTGACTCCTTATAGGTTAGGTAGGTGCAAGGTGATTTTAAAATGCTCGAATAAATTTTAATGTAATCGACCTCCAAACATAACTGAGGAAATGGGGTAAACAAATTGAGCAGGCTTGTATGATGGTGATAATGGGGGATTTTTTACTACCCAGGTATTGACTAGAGCCTTGGTTCTGCTTCAATAAAAATGGAAGAACCTCAGCTTTCTATAAGATAATTATATGAATTTGTGAAGGCACCAATTAGGGGTAGAATTGGACCTGATAATATTAAATAACAACCTTGTAGAGACTGTAACAGTTGTAGGAAGCCCAACTTCCTCAGGATCAAAGCTGCACTCCAGAACATAGAATGTTAATGAATTAGGATACAGATGCCAAATAGGAGTGCTTTAAATCAATTGTAGTAACAACATTACAAAATGTATTCCTAAAGGTAAAGGCAATTATGAATAAGAAAATGGCATTTTCAAAATAACAAAGCTTGAACTCTCAGCAATAGCATTTGAAACCTATAAAGCAGTAAATAGAGCATGTAAAAAGCAAAGCTGGCAAAAACACAAAACGAAAAACGTGTGGCCAAGGAAAGCAAAACCAACCCTTAACTGTTCTTTAAATATATAAACTCAAAGAAAACAAAATCAGAACATAAATAATGCTAATGGGGAATTGGCCACTGGGGATCAAGAGAGGGTGGACCTATTAAAGGAGTTCTTTAGCTCTGTATACACAAAAGAGGAGCAAGGAGCCATAATAGGCTGTGCCACTGCTAGCAATACCCCAAGCATAATTCTTAATTGGCTAAACATGGATATCATCTAAGAAAGGCTAAATAACTTAAATGTAAATAAGACTTCAGGACTGGATGGAATGCACCAAAAGGTTCGTAAGGAACGTAGCTCAGATATTTCAATACCCCTGTCGAGCAGCATATCAACCAGCTTCTAGCCCTCTCTGCAGCCATTCACGTTGGTTGGCAGATCATCTCGCTGTCCTCAGACTCCTATGGCAACAAGCGGGTGGGGACTACAGCTCCCAACTTCCGGCCAGGGAGCACAGAAAGTACACACAGCAACCTGTCACACAATCTGCTATGGTGATGGGGGATTCTGTAACACAGTCTGCAATAGGGGTGATGGGGGGGACCCTGTCACATAGTCTGCTATGGGGGCGATGGTGGGTTTTGTCACACAATCTGCTAGGGAGTGATGAGGGCTTCTGTCACACAGTCTGCTATGAGCTGATGCGCGGATTCTGTCACACAGTCTGCTATGGGGTGATGGGGGCTCTGCCACACAGTCTGCTATGGGGATGATAGGGGTTCTGTCCTATTGTCTGCTATGGAGTGATGGGGGGATCTTCCACACAGTCTGCTATGGGGGAGATGGGCGGATTCTGTCTCACAGTCTGATATGAGGATTATGGGGGTATTCTGTCACACAGTCTGCTATGGGGTGACGGGGGGAATTCTCTCCCACAGTCTGCTGCGGGGGTGATGGGGGGATTTTGTCACACAGTTGGCCATGGGGTTGACGGGGGTGTTCTGTCACTCAGTCTACTATGAGATGATGGGAGGATTCTAATAAAAAAGTATGCTACCGCACTTAAAATTTCAAATAAAGGTTTACAAACAGAATATCTCACAGCTTAATGCTCCACGTGCTGAGAACTACATATCCCAAATGAATAGGAGAAGGCATCATTACCATTGAGACTCTAGAATTTATGAGATTGGTGTAGGGCACATCTGTGTTTATTCGACTGGAGTGCACACACTTTGGGCTAATCATTTATATTTGAACTTTTGGGCTGATATATGTCAACTTTTTTGCTCTTTGCTATATATTATGATTTTGATGGAAGGAACCCTGTTATAGGGTTATGGGGGTTCTTATTTTTTAATAAAGGATATATAATATTAATACTGCCCCTACCACATCTGTGCAGAGCAATTGCCACAGTGTTACCCCCAATTTGCCCTCTGACACCTGTAAAAAAAGAATATATATATATATATATATATATATATAATTATATAATTTTCTGTTTCCGGTGATTATTTGGAGTACAATTCCTCCCCCATTTTGTACAAAAAATCTCCCTGGTGTCCCTGACAATTTGTAGCCCTCTAGCCCTTACTACCCTCATTTTACAGTGACTTTTGGACCTCCAAGTTCAGGTCCTCATTGACTTTAATGAGGTTCGGGTTCAGGTCAAGTTTGGATTTCCAAACCCAACTTTGGTATCAAATTCCACAGAACTTGCCAAACCTGAACTTCTATTGGTTTGTCCAATACTAATTATCATGCATTAAAGGAGGCATGGACTCATGGATAACTTGTATAAATATATAAATGGCCAATACAAAAAATATGGGGAAACTATTTTATGTAAAATCCTTTGAAGACAAAGGGGCAGACCCTCATTTTGGGAAAAAAAAAGATTCAATCTCGACAATCCTTTTTTACCATAAGAACTATAAATCTGTGGAGCTGCCATCCACAAAAGCTTGTCCGCTTCAAAAAAAGTTTTTTTAGAAGTAACATTAACACCTACATTTAGCTGTTGTATGTAAATAATAAAAAAAAAATCCAAACCATCGCTTACTTGAACTTGATGAACATATGTCTTTTTCAACCATGTTAACTATTCAACTATGTAAAGCAGCAGCCTATTCCTACTCCAGTATGTCAAAACAAACCTATTTCCGGAAATGAGTCCCGAGGCTTGCACATATTTAAAGTGGACCAACACCCAGGATTTTGACTATCCTGGGTATTGGTCCACTTCCCCGGGGCACCCCGATCGGGGGTGCCCCGCTGTGTGAAACCCCCCAGAAAGCCCCCAAAACTCACCTCTCCCCGCTCCCACGTGGCCGCGCCGTCCAATCGGCGCCGACGTACAAGCTGATTGACAGCAACGTACAAGCAGCTTGCCCGTCGGCGGCTCCCGCGCGTCACTTTTGACGTGTGCGCGCCCGCGCCGGCCATCCAGAGACGGCCGGCGCGGGCGCGCGCACGGCTAGAGAGGCGCGAGGGAGGCGGCGGCCGGCCGCCGCCGAAGACAAGGTAAGGTGATTTGGGGTGTTTGGGGGGTTTCACCCCGCGGGACATCCCGATCTCGGATGTCCCGCGGTGTGTGAGGCCGATCACCTCAGGGTGTTGGTCCACTTTAAGGATTTTATTGGAGCTTGTCCACTATTTGTGATCAAACAGATGGGCAAGACTCCACTCTTGGCCCCCATGAATGTACATGAATGATGCTGCACTAATCAGTGCTATAGAGGGGGGTTTCCAGATGCCTCTGTTGGAAACTGCAGAGGCCCATACATCATGGGAACTGATCTCTTGACTCTGCATTACCCAACCAAAGTAAAAAATACCTGCTTCAAATAAAAAGGTTAGTATTGTGGCTTGTTTTTTTGTTTGAGTCCAGACAGATTTCAACAGAAGGGGCATCCCAAATAGACATGCCCCAGGGATAGGTCTGTCAGCAGGCTTTCTGTCATTTTTGAGAAATCCAAGGATAAGGTAAAATTATTGGCTAACTCAATAGATTGAAAATACAAGCTTTTGAAGTAATTCAAGCTTTTTCGTCAGACATAATACAGGTATGTAACTTAGACACACATTTATACAGAAAACTACAAAGCAGGCACACTTGTTTTTCTACTGACACATGTGAATAATAGTAATATAGTTGAAAAATTGCAAGCTGTGAGATAAGAATCAGGGGAGCAATTAATGTAGAGATGAGCGAATCGATTCTGATGAACCCGAATTCGTTACGAATTTCATGAAATATTCGATTTGTTACGATTCCTAATATCACCGCGATTCGATCGCTCGAACCGCTTTCTTAAAACTCCATTTACTGCTATACAGCCCATCTAAAATGGTGGATCCACATGTCAGGACATGTCCCATGGGGCAAGGAATCCTGGGTAGGTGTCACATGCTACCTATCAGCAGACAGGCTTACCAATAATGTCACAGCCCCATATAAACGGTGGCCATCTTGCGGAAGCGCATTCTGACACAGTATTGCGGCCAGAGCAGATCAGGCAGGGAGAGAGCGAGGGACAGATAGACAGACAGACAGACAGATAGATTGATGGAACAGAAGAAGCGAGGGACAGATAGAGAAGGAGAGAGCCTGTGACAGTGACAGATAAAGACAGGGACAGTTTAAAGTGTTTGCATTAGCTTCCAAGCCTATTTAGTGTTAATAACACACCTGCCTATTTAGCTTTTCCTTTACCTGGTGTCATTCTTTGAAAAGCGTGCTAGCATTTTATTTTAAGACTACCTGTCTAATAACTGCTTGCATTTTATAATCAACGTCACTTTTCCACAATCAAAGGAGGCCACCTCTGTATGTGAGCAGGGGGCATCCCAAACACTAGCATTAATATTTCAAGACTACCTGTTTACTAACTGGCTGCATTTTGTAAGCAAAGTCACTTTTCCACAATCAAAGGAGGCCACCTCTGTATGTGAGCAGGGGGCATCCCAAACACTAGCATTAATATTTCAGGACTACCTGTGTACTAACTGGTTGCATTTTGTAAGCAAAGTCACTTTTCCACAATCAAAGGAGGCCACCTCTGTGTGTGAGCAGAGGGCATCCCAAACACTAGCATTAACATTTCAAGACTACCTGTCTAATAACTGCTTGCATTTTATAATTAACGTCACTTTTCCACAATCAAAGGCGGCCACCTCTGTATGTGAGCAGAGGGCATCCCAAACACTAGCATTAATATTTCAAGACTACCTGTGTACTAACTGGTTGCATTTTGTAAGCAAAGTCACTTTTCCACAATCAAAGGAGGCCACCTCTGTGTGTGAGCAGGGGGCATCCCAAACACTAGCATTAATATTTCAAGACTACCTGTCTAATAACTGCTTGCATTTTATAATCAAAGTCACTTTTCCACAATCAAAGGAGGCCACCTCTGTATGTGAGCAGAGGGCATCCCAAACACTAACATTAATATTTCAGGACTACCTGTCTGAGAACTGCTTGCATTTTGTAAGCAAAGTCACTTTTCCACAATCAAAGGAGGCCACCTCTGTATGTGAGCAGGGGGCATCCCAAACACTAGCATTAATATTTCAAGACTACCTGTGTACTAACTGGTTGCATTTTGTAAGCAAAGTCACTTTTCCACAATCAAAGGAGGTCACCTCTGTATGTGAGCAGGGGGCATCCCAAACACTAGCATTAATATTTCAAGACTACCTGTGTACTAACTGGTTGCATTTTGTAAGCAAAGTCACTTTTTAAGCAAACTTTGCCTTTCGCAGGGGGCATCCCAAATACTAGCACGTGTCTTTTAAGAATACCTGCCTACTAATCTTTTGCCTTTTGTATAAATTAGTCTGGTTTACAAGTTTAAAGCACCCATTGCCTTTCACCGGGGGACATTGGCAGTGCTACCACTTATCTTTTAAGATTATCTGCCTACTAACCTTTTGCCTTTTGTATAAATAAGTCTGGTTTACAAGTTTAAAGCACCCATCGCCTTTCACCGGGGGCCATTGGCAGTGCTACCACTTATCTTTTAAGAGTACATACCTACTAATCTTTTGCCTTTTGTATAAATAATTCTGGTTTACAAGTTTAAAGCACTTATTGCCTTTTACCGAGGGCCATTGGCAGTGCTAGCACTTATCTTTTAAGAGTACCTGCCTACTAACCTTTTGCCTTTTTGTATAAATAAGTCTGGTACAAGTTTAAAGCACCCATTGCCTTTCACTGGGGGCCATTGCCAGTGCTAGCACTTATCTTTTAAGAGTACCTGCCTACTAACCTTTTGCCTTTTGTATACATAAGTCTGGTTTACAAGTTTAAAGCACCCATTGCCTTTCACTAGGGGCATCCCGAATACTAGCATTTAGCTTTTAATAGTACCTGCATCTTTACCTTTTTTAGATTTTGAACAAAATCCACGTTTTAAAACTGCCTGTGGTGCATTTAACTCTGACCAGGGGCATCCTGTGTAAGACCATCTGACAGTGTCTTTTTGCATTAGCTTTTAGCTACAGTGTCTGCCTATTTTGATTTAACTTTTCTACACACCTGCTGTTACAAAAATACTGTTGTAGGTGTAGTGTAGTATATTGATCTCCCGGTATCTGCTAGCGGTCGTGTCTTGACCAGCAACTCATCTGCCGCCATCGATTGGTTAACGCGGTCATCGACCTCCTCACAAGTGACATCTGACACCCCCAGTCAACAGTCCGTAGGTTTCTCGGACACAACCCTGAGTTGGCATAGCCAGGGAGCAGCCCCTGTCCTTCCATTGCCTCTGTCCTACGCCCCCCCCCCATCCAGCCACCATATCTTTTATGCTTTGGATTCAGCTCCACTATTCATTGAGGACGATGTGTTAGAGGACAGTCAGCAGCTACTGCCCGGCCAAGAAATGGAGGAGACATCCGCCGCTTCTTCCGCTAGGCAGACAAACACTGAGGAGGAGAGTGGCGTGGGAGGTGGTGTGGCCGCAACTGGCAGAGTTTGCCCTGGGAAAGCTGTCCTGCCCGGCCAGTAGTGTGCCATCTGAGCGGGTCTTTAGTGCTGCGGGTGCCATAGTAACGCCAAGGAGTACTTGTCTGTCCACGAAAAATGTGAAGAGACTCACCTTTGTGAAAATGAATCAGCCATGGATCAGCCAGGATTTCCACCCACCAATAGCTAATGCATGCGAATAGCTGATGCATGGTAGCTCCTTCTGTTGCTGCCAACTCCTGGGTGTGTCTTTCAGGCAATATATGAGCTCCCTATGCTGCTGCCAACTCCTGGGTGTGTCTTTCAGGCAATATATGGGCTCCTCATGCTGCAGCCAACTCCAGGGTGTGTCTTTCAGGCAATATATGAGCTCCCTATGCTGCTGCCAACTCCTGGGTATGTCTTTCAGGCAATATATGGGCTCCTAATGCTGTTGCTGCTGCTGCAAACTCCTGGGTGTTTCTTTCAGGCAATATATGGGCTCCCTATGCTGCTGCCAACTCCTGGGTGTGTCTTTCAGGCAATATATAAGCTCCCTATGCTGCTGCCAACTCCTGGGTGTGTCATTCAGGCAATATATGGGCTCCTCATGATGCTGCCAACTCCTGGGTGTGTCTTTCAGGCATATATGGGCTCCCTAGTGCTGCTGCTGCCAACTCCTGCGTGTGTCTTTCAGGCAATATATGAGTTCCCTATACTGCTGCCAACTCCTGGGTGTGTCTTTCAGGCAATATATGGTCTCCTAATGCCTATGCTGCTGCCAACTCCTGTGTGTGTCTTTCAGGCAATATATGGGCTCCTAATGCTGCTGCTGCTTCCAACTCTTGGGTGTGTCTTTCAGTCAATATATGGGCTCCTAATGCTGCCGCAAATTCCTGGGTGTGTCTTTCAGGAAATATATGAGCTCCCAATGCTGCTGCCAACTCCTGGGTATGTCTTTCAGGCAATATATGGGCTCCTAATGCTGCTGCCAACTCCTGGGTGTGTCTTTCAGGCAATATATGGGCTCCTAATGCTGCTGCTGCTGCCAACTCCTGGGTGTGTCTTTCAGGCAATATATGAGCTCGCTATTCTGCTGCAAACTCCTGGGTGTGTCGTTCAGGCAATATATGGGCTCCTAATGCTGCTGCTGCTGCTGCCAACTCCTGGGTGTGTCTTTCAGGCAATATATGAGCTCGATATTCTGCTGCAAACTCCTGGGTGTGTCTTTCAGGCAATATATGGGCTCCTAATGCTGCTGCTTCCAACTCCTGGGTGTGTCTTTCAGGCGATATATAAGCTCCCTATGCTGCTGCCAACTCCTGGTTGTTTCTTTCAGGCAATATATGGGCTCCTAATGCTGCTGCCAACTCCTGGGTGTGTCTTTCAGGCAATATATGAGCTCCCTATGCTGCTGCCAACTCCTGGGTATGTCTTTCAGGCAATATATGGGCTCCTTATGCTGCTGCTGCTGCCAACTCCTGGGTGTGTCTTTCAGGCAATATATTAGCTCCTAATGCTGCTTCCAACTCCAGAGTATGTCTTTCAGGCAATATATGGGCTCCCAATGCTGCTGCTACTGCCAACTCCTGGGTGTGCCTATGAGGCAATATATAAGCTCCCTATGCTGCTGCCAACTCCTGGGTGTGTCTTTCAGGCAATATATGGGCTCCCTATGCTGCTGCCAACTCCTGGGTATGTATTTCAGGCAATATATGGGCTCCTAATGCTGCTGCTGCTGCTGCTGCCAACTCCTGAGTGTGTCTTTCAGGCAATATATTGGCTCTCTATGCTGCTACCAACTCCTGGGTGTGTCTTTCAGGCAATATATGAGCTCCCTATGTTGCTGCCAACTCCAATGTGTTTTTCAGGCAATATATGAGCTCCCTATGCTGCTGCCAACTCCAATGTGTTTTTCAGGCAATATATGGGCTCCCTATGCTTCTGCTAAGTCCAGAGTGTGTCTTTCAGGCAATATATCGGCTCCTAATGCTGCTGCTGCTGCCAACTCTTGGGTGTGTCTTTCAGGCAATATATGAGCTCCCTATGCTGCTGCCAACTCCTGGGTGTGTCTTTCAGGCAATATATGGGCTCCCTATGCTGCTGCACACTCCAATGTGTTTTTCAGGCAATATATGGCTCCCTATGCTGCTTCCAACTCCAATGTGTTTTTCAGGCAATATATGGGATCCCTATGCTGCTGCCAAGTCCAGAGTGTGTCTTTCAGGCAATATATGGGCTCCTAATGCTGCTGTTGATGCTGACAACTCCTGGGTGTGTCTTTCAGGCAATATATGAGCTCTCTATGCTGCTGCAAACTCTTGGGTGTGTCTTTCAGGCAATATATGGGCTCCTAATGCTGCTGCTGCTGCCAACTCCTGGGTGTGTCTTTCAGGCAATATATGAGCTCCCTATGCTGCTGCCAACTCCAATGTGTTTTTCAGCCAATATATGGGCTCCCTATGCTGCTGCCAACTCCTGGGTGTGTTTTTCAGGCAATATATGGGCTCCCTATGCTGCTGCCAAGTCCAGAGTGTGTTTTTCAGGCAATATATGAGCTCCCTATGCTGCTGCCAACTCTAATGTGTTTTTCAGGCATTATATGGGCTCTCTATGCTGCTGCCAAGTCCAGAGTGTGTCTTTTAGGCAATATATGGGCTCCCTATGCTGCCAACTCCAGGGTGTGTTTTTCAGGCAATATATGGGCTCCCTATGCTTGGTGTGTCTTTCAGGCAATATATGAGCTTCTAATGCTGCTGCCAACTCCAATGTGTCTTTCAGGCAATACACGGGCTCCTTATGCTGCTGCCAAATTCAGGGTGTGTTTTTCAGGCAATATATGGGCTCATCATGCTGATTCCACCTCAAGGCTCTGTAATTGTGCCGCTCTGCGACGGCAAATCTAATAGCGACGCCTCTGATCTGCATGTCATACAATTTTACAATAGTATTTCCTATGGAGGCTCCTGGACGGTCAGAAATAGCCATTTTTAATAGTGATTCGTCGCGAATAAATTCGGACCGAAACAATTTTTCCCGGAAAATTCGGCGAATTGGCCGAATCAAATTTTTCCAAATTTCGCTCATCTCTAAATTAATGGTGGTCTGTAAAAATGAGTTGGGGAGAAATATTGTGGAATTTTTACTGCTCTCTTCAGTCACATCAGGCCAAGACAGTCTGTTTATATGAGACCTTGTGGTGAGTCCAGTCTTTTCACTTCACATCATAATGACACATACAATTAATGTAATAGCGCACCATCCATTGATTTGAATAGGTTGAGTAGGAATGTAAATGCAGCCAAATATTCAAATCAATGGATAGTGAGCTAAACAGGGATACTCATTTTTGACTGTACGTCCATTTCAACTAACATGGTCGATTGGTACCCTCTGCTTATTTAAAGGAAACCTCTCATTTTGTCAGGTTTTTGATGTTCTGTCCTATTGTTTTACTCTTTTGGAATGTAAAATAAACATTTGTGTTAGGGTTGTGCCCCCATACCTATGATTTACTTATCAGCATGCTGTTTCCAAGCTCTAATATTCCTGTTGCTCTGTGTTGCTGAAGTGGAAGCAGCCTTCCTGGCCTTGAGTAAAAACTACTAACTACAAGTCCCTGAATGCTTCCACTGTAACTGTGGTGAGCTTATTAGCAGCTTTGACAAAATCACACAGACCTCTCCAAATGATAATGCTGCCAGTAACCATTTGGCTACTGGAACACAAAACTGTAATCCCCCTATATGCAGAGGTTGTTAGAGCAGTTGGGGTAAACCTGTCAATTCAGAGTCAGGAAGTCTCCGCTATGTACACTAAACAGACCTTTTTGGTGTACATTGCTAATATAAGCGCATTGTTGCTAGGAAAATCTGTTTACAAACAAAAAAAAAGATACGTTTAGCACATTGAGGACATCAGTTTGGCACACAATAATGGAAACTTTTAAAAATGCCATAGAATATCGAATTATCCTTTAAGGCTTTAGCATGGAAAATCTCCAGTATAAAATACCAAATTTATATCTATAAAATATATATTCTAACATACAATTTAAATGTATCTGTACAACAATTCTGCACCTCAGTTTACTGTTTTTTTTTCTTGTGACGGTTGATTTTATGTCAGCTGGAAGACTCGCTCAGTACCAGTATCTATTTAACATACTCTGTTGAGCACTAATGGCTCCTGGTAACAAAAGTGTATTGTTAAGTGAACTGTAGACATGCTGGCAGCTAATGCATTCTCGAGGCATTCTCAAAGCTCCACTTTTTGAACATAGTGGATAAAAACATAAAACAATGATTACAAAAATAGAAAAGACTTTAAGTGCTGTCATTACTATGGACATTTTTCTTCCTCATTTAAGAAGCCTCTATCTGAATTCTGTGAGGTACAAAACTCTAGGAGATGCAAATGGTATATGCATACTGACATTGACTATTACCCTGATTTTATGAACAAAACAATAGATATTCTTACGTGACATTGGTACGTTTTTTTTATTATATTTTTATGATGATACTAGGCAGTTGCATTGTGAACTGTTTCAATGTAATATGGCTGAACTGACGGGGAGCCTAATTTATTAATAGCTGACAGCATTCAGCACTGCAGCCAAAGTGGCGCTGTACCTTTTTGCAGTTCAATTGATAAATGTAATGTTGAATTGGCGCTCATGTACCAATATTCTTGATTTTCACTGATTCCACTTTTGCCTGATTGTTTTTAATCAATCTTTCTCTATTTTACTCCTGCAACACCAGCGTTCTTTAACCAAACCAAAGGGAATCTATCACATGCAAATCTGTTAAACTTAATTTACTGCATTTTTCATTACTAATAAGCAAAATAGCAACAAAAAGATAAGCAAATTTTACAAAAACATTTTTGATCGTTAATACCTTCTATGTACTGTATAGCATCTTCCCTCCAGGGTGGGCCAAACAGAAGAAGCATGCTTTCAGCAGGCCAATAGTTTGTTTTACAATGCATCTGGTGTTTTGGTGAGCTGAATTGTAGTCTTTTGGCCGTATCCCAAAACAAATGTTTTAATCTTGGTTACACACAAAATGCTCACACAACCCTGGCCTTTGCAGTGTGAGTCTCTGTTTCTCCCCCCCCCCCCCCCCCCGATTGTAATGTCACTTAAGTATTGTTCTACCTTACAGCTTGTGCTTACCTAGTAACCAACTGACTGGCATTTCTTGATTCTCAAATTTCCTGTACATGGCCGACACATAGGCATCATAGCATGAGCCTGGGAACCCTGATCTCACTGCATGCAGCCGCCTCTCGTGATTGCAAACAACCATCACATTCATAGAATTGAAGCTTTTACGGATGTGGAAGTGTAGTTCCCAGGCTCGAGGGGGTGGAATCGATTATGTTTCCAATCAATGCACTATAGCCCATTGGGAATATCTGCCATGTGGAAAAATGCAAGTTAAATGCGTTGCCACATTCCTCATCAGCAAGAAATTTGATGTGGGTATCAGGTCATATATGGTCAGGATGATCTTGACTTATGTCACCTAATAGAGATGCAGCGGCCTGAAATGTGCCCCTTGCAATGATGTTTAATGAGGCACAAAGTCGGACTATGCCTGGGACAGCCTTGCTGAGTCCAGTGGCAGGGTCAATTCTGTGCCAGATTTGCTGGTACAGTGACATAATTGCGGCTCTATTGAGACGGAATCAGGTGCGGTTTTGCTCATTACCTAAATCCGCCACAGACAGCCTGGTGGTAAACACTTAAAGACTTATAGTGAAGCCTCGACTTGTGTTTGGAAAACACAAGGCAAGAAGTCAAGGTTGCACACATTTTGATTGCCCTTTGTTTTGCCTCCTCCAGCTTTGTAAGTTCCCAGCATCACCTGATGCCCAGCAGCCACCTCAGCAGCAGCAGCCAACCCAGCCACCACATCAGCAGCAACGGTCAATCCAGCAGTGCTGCAGCAGCCACCACAGTAGCAGCTGACACAAGAATCTTTGGATGATTCCATACAGGTATTTTAACAATGAGTCCCCATCTCACCAGCCAATGTACTCATTCTTGTTAGTATGTACCCATATTTGTCATCTAGTGCACCTGCCCATCTTTTTAAACAGTGTGTGTGCTAACCAAACATATGAACCATTATCTTGAGGTGTTATAGTCACCAGCCCACCCAGTTTTGCTTCAGCTCCCCAATGCTGTGTGTTCTATTTGTGTTGCTTTAGATGTGTTCATCACTTTCCCAAACATAGGTTCACTTGTATGTTTTCTGTGTGCTTATTAACAGGCTGAGGAATCACTTTTTGGAATGGCCCCAACAACTTATTTGGGGGTCCCTCCTACCCAGGCCTCAGTATCAGCATTGGTAAGTTCAATGGGCAACACCCATGTTTGCCCAAAACCCTTGTGGAAAACTGGCAGGGCATCATTGGCTAACACAATTACATTTCTATTCCAATGTTGCGTCTGAAGCACACTACCATGTACTAGTGGTGGATACATGTTTGCCCTGCTCTGGCAAAAACAACAATTGATAATTCCCTGGTTACCCAGCAGCTCACAAATAACTTCCTACACACACACACACACACACACACATGCTAAACAATCCTCTCGGTTAGCTCAGGGAGGACAAAGAAACTATAGGCCACCACAGAAAGTTGAGTGATGGGACCCAGAAAGGCACCCCAATAGCGCCCAGCTCTATGAACTGGGAGCACAATTGCTGGCATCCTAAAATCGGCACCAACCCCATTCCCAACTGACAAAAAGGGTGGCGGTTTTGGCTCTATGCCAAAAGGCCCAATTAAAAAAACTTGGTGGGTCATACAGCAACTATTTTCTTCCCCAGACAGCATCTTCTCCCGCATGTCCGGCAGCAATGCCCGAGACTTCAACACATATGCTCAGATGCGATGATGCTCCCGAATGCATTCTGTAAACATAAAACACAAGGTCAGCAACGATAGGAAAGAAATAACACAATATTATATGCAAAACACATCACACCTAGGTCACACTTTGCTTGTTCTGGATTAAGCACAACCCTACCTAGTGTGGGGGTGCCCAAATATTTTTTAAGTTGGCTTCTGTGGCCCACAAACAAAAAGCTAAAACTTCCACGAAGATTCAGGTTTGGTCTAAGGCAGAGCAAGCGTAGATCAGCCAATAACCCCAACACAGATCTGGGTATATGTTATGTCTATCTTATATGTTTCCCACACCCTATACGATTGCTCACATTAAAAATCATCCTACCTGCATGTACTGCATGATATGAGCCTTTAAACATCCAAGATGGTGGCTCATGGAGCATCGGGCAGCCTGCAATCAGGCAGTGTCTTCTGACTGTGTCGCTCTGCATTCTGGGAGTGCTGTCCTTTCCCTGATGCCAGCTCTGCTCTGTCTGTACAAAGCATAGCTATAGCCCTGCAGCTCTCCTCTCCTCAGTATGTGATGCTTCTGAGGCAAGAAGAGTCCTGAACAGAGTTGCATCCCAGTGGGGGAAAGAATAATAAGTAAGTGACTAAAAACTTAACATATACTGATTTTAGATGTCGGGAAATAGTTTTTTAAGGGTTTGGGCTTTTCATTAAATCATGCTGAAGGTTGGCTTTAACAGCTGGATGAGCCAAAGGGGAGAATCAGATAACATAAAGAGGTCAACACATAACATGCAAGACACATCAACAAGTTTACAAAATAGACACACACTCTTTGAGGAAGTGTATGCAGGGACAGGTGACCAATGTAGCCCTGTGTGGGATCACTCACAATCGGGGGACTGACAAGCATATCAATGGCTAAGTGGCTTGTTGTAAATAAACACCCAAACACACAGTGGGTTGCCTTCACAACAATGTACCCCCCCCCCCCCCCAAACAAGACAAGCCAACAGGTTTGATAACAATACAGAGTTGGCTGGCATCTAGGAGATGGCCCATTAGCCCAAACATAGGAAATATAGCTCCAGATGTCAACCTGTAACAAAATCACTCACCATCACAGCTGTGGGGATGGCCCATGCTGCTGGACCCCATGTGATGCTGGTGGGAGCAAGGTGGCAGCAGCTCTGGTGAGGATGCCCCAGCAGGAGTGACTTGATCTGTGGCAAGAAGAAACAAATAAACAAAAGAAGGTTCTTCAGGTGTGACAAACAAGTAAACAGACAACTCAGACGCAACAGGGTAGATATTTGAAGATGTATGTTTGCGGGACAACATTCACCTTGTGTTTTCTCCAGCGATAATTCCGGGAAGGGGGGAGGGTGACTCTGGCCTGTGATGCCCTGAACAATATTAAAGCCAAATGAAAAAACATTTGCAGGTAGACCCTGGCCAGCCAACTGTGAAGGCATCAAGCAAACTCACACCCAACATGGAGTGGTGGGGAGTCTACTTCCTCCTACTTCAGACTCTTCACCTGAGATTGGCCTCTTATTAAGAGTCCACCGCCACATCCTTGGGCAAAGTCTCTATCACCTCCTCCTCCTCCCGGCCTCTGAGTCATCCACCACTTCGTCCACTTCTGACTCTGGGTTCTCCACCTCTGCATGAGCAGGGTGACCCTCCCCCAGCGAGCTGTCTGTATTACTGCTTGGTGGGTGAAGGAGGATTTCTTTCCCATATTTGCAGAGGGGGGCACTGTGGATACAAAAGACATTACCAAAACACGATTTAGGAGTCATTTTTAGGTGGTTGGATTTCACTAGCTGTACCAGACTAATTAAACTACTGGAGCAGTAGACATCAAAATGCAGGTAGACATCATTGGGATCCTGGCACTTCAGGTTTGACCAGTGCTGCCTGATGGATTTTGGCTTCAGCTTGTCCCTGAAGCACCAGTCAGCCATCTCCTGGAGCTCACTCGCAATTGCCCCCTTCCGGAACTAGGTCCAGGCATAATCGTAGTCCTGCTGGAGCATAGTGTATATGAAGAGAAAAAAAAAGTTAGCAAAACAGGCAAAATACAGATGGTGGTAACTAACACAATCAAGCAAAACTTCTATGAGCAGCACACATTGACAGAAACTACATTGATACAACCAAACACACTGAAACAAAAAGCCACAACACATACATTGATTTGAAAACGAACACCAAAGACTCCAAACCCACAAGTCCATTGGCACAAACATACAACACCAGAACCAAGGAAAAAACTATCACCCATAACCACAGCCATTACAGGTCAGGAAAAAAAAGGAAACTCCTAGCCAAAGACAATAGGGCACAAATAAAGAAATGAGCCCAAGCCCCCCCCCCAAAAAAAAAAAAAAAAAAAAAATTATTTCAAAAATTATATATCCAAACAAGAAAACTTGCACATGTGCAAAAATGGATAAAAGAACTACTGCAAAACGCAAACGTAAGATCACAAATGAAACTAAACAAAGAACAAAATGAAAGAGGCTGTTACAAGACATGATTCCAAAAATGTAAAGAGGAGTATAAAGACACAAGCGACACGAACAAACTGCTAATAAATAAATCACATATAGACGAACACTACACAGGCAAACACACAAAATATCCAATACCCAAAAAATGCTACGTACACCAGAACCAAAAAAACAAATCCAAAAAATCAGAAGGAGGAAACAGACAGGTGTGGACATGCCCACGGAAAACACACATGTGTAAAAGCAAGCACAGGCGCACACCGAGCAAACCAAACAAAAGTCAAAAACACACTACAAAGGACACACAAACACAAAACCTTCCTTGATGATGTGGTCGTTCACCACAGGCTCAGCACATTGGCAGGTGGGTGCATGGCTGCTGCATACCGCTTAGACCAAAAAAACAGAAGTGCCCAATCAAAACCAATCACATGACCTAAAGTTTGGCTTGAGGAAAAAAAACGCAGCTGGAACAATGTGACATAAACACAAAATAAAACTAGGGGAAATTAGTGAGCCCAAAAACAAGAAAGTGTGCCCGAAACAAACAGCGCATCTAACAAACCATAAAACATTGTTAGGTCACATGTAGTATGCGCCCAGTGTTGGCTGTGTAAAATAAAAAAGGATAATCAGCTTGCACAAACAGCTCATATCAAATGACAGCGACCACTATAATCACGGCACCGCATTTAAGACAAGACACCGATGCACTGCTCCATTTTTGAGTGCTAGAGAAATGAAGCTACCTGCCGCATTTATGATGTAAAACTACAGCCCCCATGTTGGCGCTAGGAAAACTTGGAGGCAATGTGCGTCAGGTGCGCATAAAAAAATGAAATCACAGTGACAAAGTGACAATACCTGGGTTAACATTAGTGGACCAACAGTCAAAAATGACTTACACTGGACCAACACAACAAACAGTGCTTATATCCCCTCCCCAGGGAAATTTAGATTGCTGCACATAAAAAAAAACAATGTAACTTTTTCTAACTTCTGCTGTGATAAATTTTAAAAACAAAATGGCTGCTCATGGATCTGCAGGCTGTCTGCAATGAGGATGTTCTGCTGGGTTTTCTGTTACTGTACATTGTCAGTTTTGTCAGTTGAATCCAGGCAGCAGCATGGCTAAGTTGTTGGGTAAGGAAGCTTCAAAATTGCTGCTACCACTAGAGAATCAGAGAGGCAGTGTTTTAGCTTTGAGTGGATGCAGGAGCAAATAAAAGTATCATGCAAGCAGTTGGGGCAAGTGTGTTTTGGGGAGGTTTCTTCTCCAACGATGCCAGGTTTTTGGTCCGGTTTAAATGGCTTGACACATGAGTGGCAAGATTGAAAACACAGGTTAAACAATAGTAACATAGTAACATAGTATGTAAGGCTGAATAAAGACTTTAGTCTATCCAGTTCATGTCCTTCCAGTGGTCTAGTAGCCATAGCTGGAAATGTTATTACATACCAGGAAGGCATCCAGGACACTTTTGAACATCTTTACTTTATACTTCATTACTACCTCCTCTGGCAGCAAGTTCCATAGTCTCACTGCTCTTACAGAGAAGAACCCCCTCCTATTTCAGTGAAGAAAGCACCTTTCTCCAACCTTATAGGATGCCCTCAGGTTATGGTTACACTCTGAGGTATAAATAGATTCCTGCACTCTTTTTTTAAGTTATTTGCCCTCCTTTGAACGCGCTCCAGTTCTGATATGTCTTACTCCATATGGGGTCTGACCAGTGGCTTGTACAGGGGTAAAATTATGCTCTGGTCATGAGCACCTATGCCCCTCTTGATGCACCCCATGATCATGTTTGCTTTGGCAGCTGCTGCCTGACATTGATTACTACAGTTACGTTTATTGTTAACTAAAACCCCTAGGTCATTTTCCATTGTTGTTTTACCAAGATTTTCTTTATTTAGTGATTAATCATGACACAGATTTCTCCTTCCCATGTGCATAACCTTACATTTATCTGTGTTAAACTTCATTTGCCACTTAACTGCCCATGCTTCCAATTTATCAGAATCTGTTTGTAGCTGCCTGTTGTCCACTTTTGTGTTAATTACTTTACACAGCTTAGTATCATCTGCAAAGATTGAGACTTTACTGATATATATATATATATATATATATATATATATATATATATATATTGAAGAGAATGGGTCCCAGAACTGAGCCTTGTGGTACGCCGCTAGTAACGGTGATCCAATCTGAGTATTGATAACTATCCTCTGCTTCCGATCATTAAGCCAATTTCTCACCCATCTGCACACGTTTTCCCCCAGTCCAAGCATTCTCATCTTTTCTACCAGTCTTTTATGTGGCACAGTATCAAATGCTTTAGAAAAGTCAAGATATATGATATCCAATCACTCCCCCTGATCCAATCTTGAACTTACTGCCTCATAGCTGATTAGCTCTGGCAGGAGCGATTCCGCATAAATCCATGTTGATATGGAGTAATAAGGTAATTTCCCCCAAGATACTCCAGGATGATATCCCTTAAGAAACCTTCAAACAGCTTGCCCACCACATATGTTAAGCTTACCGGTCTGTAGTTCCCAGGTTCCCCCCTAGTCCCCTTTTTGAATATTGGCACCACATTTTTCCAAGCGCCAATCCCTTAGAACAGCCTCTGTAATTATTCATTAATTATATTCACAAATGTTAGAAATAATGTCTTGTCTATTACTGTACATAACTCCCTTAAAACACAGGGATGTATGCCATCTGGTCTTGGGGATTAATCAATTTTTATCTGCTGGTTCCTTGGTTACATCAGTGACATTTAATAGAGGGTTTGGGTTATTGCCCTGCATTTCACTTGGCATGTCACATTCTTTTGTGAATATTGAAGCAAAGAAGTTGTTTAGTAAATTAGCTTTCTCCTCATTCCCCTCTATAGGTGTAGGTGTCCTTGGGGGGCCCACACCCTCAGGTTTGTATCTTTTACTGTTTATGTAGCTGAAGAATAATTTTGGGTTAGGTTTACTCTCTTTGGTGATCAGTCTTTTTGTCTCCAGCTTATTACTTATTATTTATTTTCTTCTTTACAGTTTTTTAACACTTCCACTGTCCCTTCCTGCTTTAAATATTTAAATGCCTTTTTGTTGTTTACTGCTCCCCTAATCTTTTTGCTTAGCCAAATCGGTTTACACGTGTTTCTAACCATTTTATTCCTGTAAGGTACCATATATATCTGTCACAATGAAAATTGAGGATTTCTTTGAAAGTATCCCACTTACTGTTCATGCTTTTGTTTTTAAGAACATTTTTCCAGTCAATGTAGTTTAGGGCATCCCTAAGCTAGTCAAACTTTGCCTTTTTGAAGTACCAAGTTTTGGGGCTCCATGATAAGGCACCCTAGTGAGTGGAAATTAATAATATTATGATTACTATTTCCAAGATGTCCCCCAACCTGTACCTTTGTTACTTTGCCTGGTACATTAGGTCCAATATGGCTTTCCCCCTTGTTGGAGCTTGAACTTGTTGGGAAAAGTAGCCATCTTTTGCTTTAGATAAAAAACTATTACTTTTATGCGATCCACAGGTTTTAGTATCCCAGTCTATATCGGGGTAATTAAAGTCCCCCATAATAACTACCTCATTTAGTGGCTATACCTATTTGCCTTAGCATCAAGTTTTCTGTGGATTCGGATATATCTGGAGCCTTGTAGCAACCCCCCATCAGTATTTTATTTTTGTTTCTCCCTCCATGTATTTCTACCCATACAGACGCCACATGGTAATTTCCCTCATATATATCCTCCTGCAGAGCGGGTTGTACAGAGGATTTTACAAATAAGCAGACTCCTACCCCTTTGCGTTTTTCATGGTCCCTCCTAAACACACAGCCCTGTAGGTTTACTGCCCAGTCATATTGTTCTTCTGTTATTATCAGTGCTAGTTTATCCATTTCATTTGTCAAGCTTCTAGCATTTGTAAGCATGCATTTCAAATGCTTTCAAATTATGTATATTGCCCTTTTTCCTGCTAGATGTGTTCACCCCTCTCCAACCCCAGTTTCATGTCCACAACCACTGTCACTTTCTTTCTTAACTACTCCTTTGTAACTGCTTATACCCTTCCCCCAGTGCTTAGTTTAAATACTCCTCCAACTTTTTAACCAGTCTTTCCCCCAGAACAGATGCACGCTCTCCATTGAGTTGCAACCCATCCCTGCCAAAGAACCGGTAGCCCACTGTGAAGTCGGCCCAGTTCTCTAAGAACCCAAACCCCTCCTTTTTCCTTCAATTTTTAAGCCACCTGTTTACCCCTCTAATCTCCTGGTGCCTTTCTGGCATGGCTCTTGGTACTAGTAGAATTTATGAGAATATTACAGTTGAGGTCCTTGCCTTAAGCTGACGGCCTAAATTCCTGAAATCATTTTTAAGGTCCTTCCCCCTATTTCATCCTATGTCATTGATGCCAATATGCACCATGACTGCTGGGTTTATGTCAGCCCCTGCCAATAATCTGTCAGGCCACTCCGTGACATGCTTTAACTCTTTCCCCAGGAAGGCAACACACCTTTTGGCGATCCCGGTCTTTGTGACAGATTGCCTATTCCCCTAATAATAGAGTCACCCACTGCCAGCACCTGTCTTGCCTGCCCTGTTCTCCCATTTTACTTCCCTTTCTTACTGGAGCAGACAGTGGTGTTCTCTTGCTGCAGCTTTGCCACGCCTGAGCTATCATCCTCCTCATTTGCAACCGGGAAAACTTGTTGGGGGGTGCCTGCTCAGGGCTAGCTTACCTGTAACTTTTACTCCTGCCCCACCTTCTAACTGTTATCCAGCTAGCTGCCTCATTATCCTGCTTTTCCTGCCCCCCCATACTACCACCCTATTCCCTTCCCATAACCCAGAGAGTGCCAGCTCAGTGAGCTCCAGATTCTTTTCCATTATATCATTGTCTTTCAGTGTTGCCAATTGCTTCTTTAGAAAGTCAACAACGGCTTCCAAATGTGCAATTCGCACACATCTGGAATATAAGTATGCATCCTCGACCAAGCAGGGCATACATAGCACAAAATGTACATTGGACAGCATTGTTAGGCATGGAGAACATTGTATCAAATTGTTGGAACACAAATCCCTTTATTAAGTGAAGAATTTACAAACATTTAAATAACACTCTGGATTCAAAGGTAGATACTTACAGCTTTAGCACTTCTGCTTGTAACTTCGGATTTTAACCCCTGCTTTAACTCGCCACTTACCAAGCAGCACTTAACAGAGTCAGCCTTCCAGAGCCAGCTCCAAAAGTTGTGGCCCAACTTATGAATCACCTCCTTCCATTAGGTTTTTATCATCATAAATATGGCATTCAGATGGAGCTGCAGGAAAAGGAGTGCCACTGTGTGGCATTGTGTGGCACTAGCACTTCATAAATAAGGCCCTTAGTTTTACTTGAATGAGTAAATAGTATAATGCAGAGTTAATCTGTGATAAAAAGCCAAAGCTACTAGGCTTAATTTGCTTTTCCATATGTTTTAATCTTTGAACAAAAAGAACAAAAGGTTACCATATAACTATAAAACCGTGATTTTGCATTCCGTTGAAGCATACTCCTTCAAAGAGACAGTCCACTCTTGGTGAAATATAAGTAAAGTGTATATTATTGTGTGCCAAAAGAATTTTTTCTTTTGTTAGCAAATATGTGTTTTGTCGAAGCATATTTTTCCCTCAATGCAATTTGTTGCTATTAGCAACCATACACCAGGGAGAAATGATCCCTGTATACACAGAATGCTGCTGCAATGGGCGCTGCTGCGGTGAGGGAGCTGACTCATCCTTACAGATGCTCAGCAGTAGTGATAATGGCTGATGGATCTGACCGTGACTCATGTGCTTCTGGCAATCAAAAAGGTGGGGGTGTTTCTACATCATGGGGTGTAAAAACCCTTGGCTCAGGTCGTTCTATGATAACTTTTATTCAACACACACACCCCCCCCCCCCCATTGCTCTGGTAAAAATATTTCCTTGTATATATGTCGTATATACTTGGCAACAATTATCTGATTCACATGCCACTTCCATCGACAGTGATGCACAATCACATGTAGAGGGGTCAGCAGAAGCCCTACTTCTGGTATACAAAAGCCTCCCTCTGCAGCATCCAGCATTTCCCTTGATAGGATTACAGGGCTTTTAGATGGGGATCTTTGTCTCCTATCTAGCTACTGCTACTCCCAATGTCAAAGAAGCCACTGGAGGACCCCTATTCCAGGGGTACTGGATTGGGCAAGTCACCTGCCCAATATGCCAACAGGTGGCTTGCTCAAACCCCTGCCTAAGTACCCAGAACCCCACTGGCATGGGCACAGTTTTCTACCTGGGACACCCTGTCTTTGAGAGTAAAGAAAACAGTGCATTCCTCTTTTGAAGTTACACATTATCTGCATTACATCTGTCATGTATTTAACTCTTTCCGTGGCAGCCTACCTAGAGATTATGTCACCCTCTGTTGCCAGTTGCTAAGCATTTTGCACATAATATGTTAAACTGTGATGTTTGCAGGATCTTCAGGAAAATTATATATTGGTTTTCAGCAAAGTTTTTTCAGTGAGTTCTCAATATTTTGGGGTGAAATATGTGGGGAAAAATATATTTTTTAAATGACATCCCAAACTGAAAAGAGAATTTTATGAAGTTTTCAAACAAAATACAACTAACTGCACCTTGCAGTTAACCATTAACTGCAGGGCCCCAGGCTTATTTTTACATTTTTATAGGTAAAACCTTCAGGATTTTTGGCATCCTCCCTCTTCAGCAAAACCAGCTATTTGGGCTGGTAGACCAAAGTGTGTAGGCCATCCTCCGACTCTGAAGGCTACCAGCTCACATAGCCCACACAGGCACTGGGCTCTTCTTCACCTCCCTGGCCTTTGGGGATGCGGGCTATTGGGTGGGGGTTTTGGCAAGTCACCTGCTTGCTGGTAGGTATGTCACTGGCCTTGCCCTTTGAACTGGTAAAGGGTTCTCAAGTGTAAACACACACACACACACACACACATATACACACACACACACACACACACACAGACTTGTGATTTAATAATTTTAGTTTCGTTTTAATACTCCTTCCATCACCGGGTGCTGTCCTATGCTATCTGCTGCTGTCTGACTACTGAAATTAAGCAGCGAAAACCAAGGGTATGGCAGAGGACACCAGTCCTTGCCTTCCGCCGCTCACTCTCAGCTTCTGCCCCTCACTCTTGCAGTAGGGAGAGGCCTTTTACAACAGCGGCGTGAGCAGAAGTCAACTCACTAGTCAGTATACAAAAGACCCTAACTGCAGAAGTGAGAGAGCTGTCAAAAGCCTAGCGTGGGGCAGAGAATCAGGGTTTTTTGCCCTGCTGAAGACACCAGTCGGAGGATTGGAGGCCCTCTGGGGGATGAGAAGACGTCTGGCACTGGATCCTGGATGGAAGTGAGATTTTTGGAGAAACAGCCATGTAGATTCTACAGGGCTGGCAGCTAAAGGATTAAAGGAAAACATCACCTTTAGGGGGGCTTCATGAAATGAGGACTTGCTCACTGCTGCTCCAGATCTCTCGGCTCCCCCAACAGCCACTAATGCTGTGATCTTGCACTCCTGGGGTCTGATGAAAATTTGTTTTTAATTATTTATTTCATAGATACAAACTCACCCATTTCTAGTATCCCCATCTTGGGCAATACAGGACAACACAGTTAGGTACATTTGTTATTTGGTTAATAAACATGGGTAATAAACATCACACTATCCAGCAATTTAAGTATGTTTACTAAACAATTAAGAGTGGCATTGCATTTAGTTCTGTGATGCTGACAGAAGGGTCCTAAAGAGGATTTCCTCTTATGGGCTCCAAGAATGATTTCCTCTGGTATGCCCAAGTACTTTCAATCTGACGCTGAGCAGAATTAAAAGTTTTACTTTAAGTGGGAATAAAATAATAAAAAGCCTGACTAAACAGTATATGAACAGCATATCAATTCTAAACACATAGAATGTTTTAATCAATTTATATTTCTTATACACAAGTCTGAATTTTAAATACAAATGACTGAAATAGCCTCAGCTATTGATTTCTTATGTATTTATTTTATTATCTAAGTTTTACAGAGGGGAACTATAAACCGGATTGTCTATACAACTATTGCACTGTTTATAAAAGTGCTGTAAGTTGGTTACTGAACGAGACAATAGGGTCGATTCATGCCCTTGCGCCAATGTATTTGCACACACTTTTCATGTGCAAAAACATTTTCTCCTTCCTCCCGATTCACGATTTTTGCACATGAATTTGCATATGGAGTAAGATTTCATGCACAAATTTGCTACCGAGTAAATTTGCGTGCGATTTAGGAATTGTTTTTAGGGGTGAAAAGTGTGCACAAATGTGTTTTTCATGCACCGCTTTCTTCCAGCAAAAAGGAGGAAAATGCAGACTTCACTAACAGACAAGCTTATTTCATTTATTAAACACATGCCGGCAATAGCCACCATGTAATTTGTGAATGAAAGTGTCATCTGCAAGTTATTTTCAGTATGTTTATCTATTTTTTTTACAATTTTTTTGTAAAAGACAATTTGGAAAATAGTTTGAAAAGTTGACAAATACATTAGTGTTTTAAGCTAAAGAAACAACAAGTTGTACATTTGGCCACCATTTTTTTATTTAAAATTAAAAAAGAGACAATACATTAGTAGCTCGATTTATTAAGCACTAAGACACTAAACAAACATAGCCATGAGGGAGGGATATAGAGAATATCTGGGATCAAACATTGGGAAACACCACACCGTAGCTCATTAGGAATCAAGATATGGCAAAATAAAACACTACACATCAAAAGAAAGGAGCAAAAGGAGAACACATGCGCCACAGGGAATCCACTACCGATTCATCTCAAACACAGAAGCTAGAAAGACAGTTTCACCACTGCAAAACCGTAAAGAAGAGGGAGAAACATGGGGGCCATGGGGACCAGTGACTGCCTTAGCCTGCTCAATGCACACAGAGCTTATCCATTTCTGCATAAAAAGAGCTGAATTTCAAGCGCACTGTGTAAGTTTGTGCATGAATCAAAAACTTGTGATCGCACTTCATGCATGCCATTTTGTGTGATGCACAAGTTTATGCATGTGGATTCACTGGCACATGGTTTTGCTGTTTTTGGCGCATGGGCATGAATCAACCCTAATGTGTCAAATCAGGGGACACAGTAACTGGAAGGTCCAGTCACTTTGACTAAATATTTTCGCATTGAACAGGATTATCTCTGTCTGGGTATATCAACTCCATTCCAGTAATATAAATAACCATGTCAATGAAGTTTTTGATTAATAAGGAACATATGACAAAACCATTTCAAAATAATTAGCTTCTGAGCCCCAAAACTTTCCATGGCAGTTTAGAAGTTTTCAATTGTTACTACCATCTCAACTCACCTGAGAAGTTTACATTATTTCATATCCGCACCAGGGCCAGGTCACATTTAGCTTTGTTTCTGGATCTAGACATAGGCAAAGGTCACATCTGTGAGGAGATGACAGGATACCAGATAACAGCAAAGATTTGGCTCAAGCATCAACACTGCATACATGTGATTTGTGAAAGACGGAAGAGCATGAAGGTGTGCACAAGTCAAGCTGACTTTCAATAAAAAAAAATTGTAACACACATCACCTGAAATAAAATTATAAGAAAACTAACTGACTGCATGTCTGTTTATAAGTGAGTAGTACTTTTATTTCACAGAATCCAAAATGACAAAGGGAGGCAGTAAATCTAAAAATGTTGCAATTTTAGATTCTATGGAAATAAATTTTTAAAAATAATGGTATACATTGTATGCCTAATCAGGATCTTTGGATGGAGAGGCTTTTAAAATGTTAATGACGGCCTCTATAGGCCTCGATTCAATAAAGGTAGAAAAAAATTCTCATGGTAGTAAAAAATTCAATTCATGAGTAAAAAGCCTGAGAATGTACCTGTTACTGAATCACTAGATAAAAAGACAATGAAAGTCAATGGCAGCTTTTACTACAGTGTAGAAAGGAGTAAACAGTTATCACTAACAAGCTAATTGAATCAGAAAAATATTTTAATGTTATTTGGAGTTTAATTAGATCAGAAAAAAGTTCCACTACTCAAAAGACAAATGTTTTACATTGAAAACATAATACGACCACAATAATCTTTTCAAAAGATATAATTGAAATATTCATTCTGTAAACAATTTTCTAAAAGTAAGGTAGGTAAAGGTTATTGTGTAATCTGAAAATCAAATTGCTCAAAGAACTATCCAGTTTCATCTTGCAATTGTTTCAAATGCACCTATAGCATGTCATATCTCAGGCTTCTGTGCAAGTACCATCAGTTGGACCCTTGTGCAAACAATAGTCTTATAGGACTGAGAACAATTCAGACAAAATGCTGCCTATTGTTTTTAATGAAGTATATAACATGCATTTTTGTAAATAAATAGCTGGAAGCAATTTTGGTGCTTTTTAGTTTGAGGGAAATTGTTTATAAAAAGAAGTTTGAGTCCAAATCCTTGTTTTTCTTAAATGTTATGCTTTTCTTTTAAAAAATACTCAGAAATACTACAGATAATAATCTTGTTAGAGGTATGCTGTATGGGGAAAGCTAATTAGAAAGGTAACACAACTCTGTAAGTGATCTTTTGTCATAGACAGTTGCATTTCAACTAAGGGAGACATAATAATAATAATCTCTATTTGTATATATACAAACAGAGTATTAAATTACATAGCTACAACCTGTGTAGGTGAAAGAAAGGCCCTTCTCGTAATCTTATAATCTAAGAGGCGACTGGGGGTGACACAAAAGGTAATAAGTGCTTTGTATACTCAGTATTATATTAGAGTATTAGATTTAGGAATGAAAACAGACTGAGTTGACCTAAACCCACAGAACTTGTGAAATACTTTTGGCCTAAGCCCCTGCCAATATTCCCTTCTTAGGGTGTAGAATAGAGATGAGCGAACTTTTGAAAAATTCGATTCGACTGATTCGCCGAATTTTCCGACAAAAATCGTTTCGACCCGAATAAATTCGCGACGAATCGCTATTAAAAACGGCTATTTCTGAGCCTCCTAGAGCCTCAATAGGGTTGTAAACCATTTAGCCTTGCTGTAACACGCACAGGATGCGTGCTGGGTTAGTTAAATAATACTTTGAAGAAATATCACATGCAGATCAGAGGCATCGCTAATAGAATCGCAGAGCGGCACAATTGCAGAGAGTTGAAGTGGCATCACTATGAGGGGCAGAAGGAGCCCAAATATACACTGGAGTTGGCCTCAGGAGCCCAAAAATTGGATGAATCACACCCTGGAGTTGGCAGAAGTTGGCAGCAGCAGGAGCCCAAATATACACTGGAGTTGGCTTCAGGAGCCCAAAAATTGGATGAATCACACCCTGGAGTTGGCAGGAGTTGACAGCAGCAGCAGCAGGAGCCCAAATATACACTGGAGTTGGCCTCAGGAGCCCAAAAATTGGATGAATCACACCCTGGAGTTGGCAGAAGTTGGCAGCAGCAGGAGCCCAAATATACACTGGAGTTGGCTTCAGGAGCCCAAAAATTGGATGAATCACACCCTGGAGTTGGCAGAAGTTGGCAGCAGCAGCAGCAGGAGCCCAAATATACACTGGAGTTGGCTTCAGGAGCCCAAAAATTGGATGAATCACACCCTGGAGTTGGCAGGAGTTGACAGCAGCAGCAACAGGAGCCCAAATATACACTGGAGTTGGCCTCAGGAGCCCAAAAATTGGATGAATCACACCCTGGAGTTGGCAGAAGTTGGCAGCAGCAGCAGCAGGAGCCCAAATATACACTGGAGTTGGCTTCAGGAGCCCAAAAATTGGATGAATCACACCCTGGAGTTGGCAGGAGTTGACAGTAGCAGCAGCAGGAGCCCAAATATACACTGGAGTTGGCTTCAGGAGCCCAAAAATTGGATGAATCACACCCTGGAGTTGGCAGGAGTTGACAGTAGCAGCAGCAGGAGCCCAAATATACACTGGAGTTGGCTTCAGGAGCCCAAAAATTGGATGAATCACACCCTGGAGTTGGCAGGAGTTGACAGCAGCAGCAGCAGGAGCCCAAATATACACTGGAGTTGGCTTCAGGAGCCCAAAAATTGGATGAATCACACCCTGGAGTTGGCAGGAGTTGACAGTAGCAGCAGCAGGAGCCCAAATATACACTGGAGTTGGCTTCAGGAGCCCAAAAATTGGATGAATCACACCCTGGAGTTGGCAGAAGTTGGCAGCAGCAGCAGCAGGAGCCCAAATATACACTGGAGTTGGCCTCAGGAGCCCAAAAATTGGATGAATCACACCCTGGAGTTGGCAGGAGTTGACAGTAGCAGCAGCAGGAGCCCAAATATACACTGGAGTTGGCTTCAGGAGCCCAAAAATTGGATGAATCACACCCTGGAGTTGGCAGGAGTTGACAGTAGCAGCAGCAGGAGCCCAAATATACACTGGAGTTGGCTTCAGGAGCCCAAAAATTGGATGAATCACACCCTGGAGTTGGCAGGAGTTGACAGTAGCAGCAGCAGGAGCCCAAATATACACTGGAGTTGGCTTCAGGAGCCCAAAAATTGGATGAATCACACCCTGGAGTTGGCAGGAGTTGACAGCAGCAGCAGCAGGAGCCCAAATATACACTGGAGTTGGCCTCAGGAGCCCAAAAATTGGATGAATCACACCCTGGAGTTGGCAGAAGTTGGCAGCAGCAGGAGCCCAAATATACACTGGAGTTGGCTTCAGGAGCCCAAAAATTGGATGAATCACACCCTGGAGTTGGCAGGAGTTGACAGTAGCAGCAGCAGGAGCCCAAATATACACTGGAGTTGGCTTCAGGAGCCCAAAAATTGGATGAATCACACCCTGGAGTTGGCAGGAGTTGACAGTAGCAGCAGCAGGAGCCCAAATATACACTGGAGTTGGCTTCAGGAGCCCAAAAATTGGATGAATCACACCCTGGAGTTGGCAGGAGTTGACAGCAGCAGCAGCAGGAGCCCAAATATACACTGGAGTTGGCTTCAGGAGCCCATAAATTGGATGAATCACACCCTGGAGTTGGCAGGAGTTGACAGTAGCAGCAGCAGGAGCCCAAATATACACTGGAGTTGGCTTCAGGAGCCCAAAAATTGGATGAATCACACCCTGGAGTTGGCAGAAGTTGGCAGCAGCAGCAGCAGGAGCCCAAATATACACTGGAGTTGGCTTCAGGAGCCCAAAAATTGGATGAATCACACCCTGGAGTTGGCAGGAGTTGACAGCAGCAGCAGCAGCAGGAGCCCAAATATTACATTAAAGAGACCCTGGAGTTGGCAGCAGCAGCAGCAGGAGCCCAAATATACACTGGAGTTGGCTTCAGGAGCCCAAAAATTGGATGAATCACACCCTGGAGTTGGCAGGAGTTGACAGTAGCAGCAGCAGGAGCCCAAATATACACTGGAGTTGGCTTCAGGAGCCCAAAAATTGGATGAATCACACCCTGGAGTTGGCAGAAGTTGGCAGCAGCAGCAGCAGGAGCCCAAATATACACTGGAGTTGGCTTCAGGAGCCCAAAAATTGGATGAATCACACCCTGGAGTTGGCAGGAGTTGACAGCAGCAGCAGCAGCAGGAGCCCAAATATTACATTAAAGAGACCCTGGGGTTGGCCTCAGGAGCCCAAAAAGTGGATGAATCACACCCTGGAGTTGGCAGCAGCAGCAGCAGGAGCCCAAATATACACTGGAGTTGGCTTCAGGAGCCCAAAAATTGGATGAATCACACCCTGGAGTTGGCAGAAGTTGGCAGCAGCAGCAGCAGGAGCCCAAATATACACTGGA